>CM012445.1:5873917-7073917 GCA_003999625.1 Oryzias javanicus
AAACTTCGCGCTATGTTTGAAAGCAGAATCCAGCATGTTGATTCGAAAAAGTAAGGACATCTATCTTAAACAAAAGGAATTAAAAAGATAAATGATCTTTGAGGCGAGCTATGGCAGGAAAGCTTGACGGCAGATAAAAACTGTACAGTTGGAAAAGCAAAAGCAGCAAGATATGGAAATTACGGACCTCACGGCAAATATTATCAAGCTGGAGAACCTCTCTCAAGAAGAGAAAACCAGGGCTGAGCGAAACAGAGAACCTTCTTGCCACCAGTTGGTAGAAACGGTCCAGAAAAAGCTGTGTTGGAGCTATGTCTAACAAATCAACAACAGGAAAAAGAAAAAGATGACCAATCAACTGGCGTTTAACAAACGCACAGGACCAGCTGGAAAAGGAAAGAAAGGAATGGGAGAAAAAATATTTGATGACCTTTAACAGAAATGGGTCAAATGAGGAAGAGGCATGAGGAAAGGAGTGTTACTTTGATAAAGCTGAAGAGCAGCATCAGAGGGAAATTTCTGACCTCACCAGCGACAATATCCAAGCTGGAAACCTCCTCAAAGAAGAGAAAACCAGGGTGAGCGAAGCACAGAGAAGCTCTCCTTGCTGAGCAGTTGGGTGAATCGGTCCTGAAACAAAAGCTGTGTTGGAGCTAAGTCTCGAACAACAGAAGAAACAACTGGAAAAAGAAAAGGATGACCATCAGCTGATGTTAACAAACGCACAGGACCAGCTGGAAAAGGAAAGAAAAGAATTTGAGAAAAAAAATTCTGATCTTTCACAAGAACTTGGTCAAATGAGGAAAGATCATGAGGAAAGGAATGTTACCTTTGACAAAGCTGAAAAGCAGCATCAGAGGGAAATTTCTGACCTCACCAGCAAAATAATCGAGCTGGAAAAATCCCTCAAAGAAGAGAAAACCAAGACAAGCGAAACTAGGAACCGCTTAACCCAACAGGTGGAAGATTTGGTCCAGAAAAAAGCTGCGTTGGTCACTTCAGAACAAATCTTCAACAGCAGAAGAAGCAGTTGGAGAAAGAAAAAATATTCTGATCAATGACCATCAGCTGGCTTATCAAACGACAAGAAACAGATGGCAAAGGAAAGAAAAGAATTGGAGAGAAAAAATTCCGATCTTTCCCAAGAAATGGCTCAAATGAGGAAAGATCAGGAGGACAGGAGTGCCACCTTTGATAAAGCTGAAGAGGAGCATCAGAGGGAAATTTCTGACCTCACCAGCGACATATCCAAGCTGGAAACCTCCCTCAAAGAAGAGAAAACCAGGGTGAGCGAAGCAGAGAACCTCCTTGCTGAGCAGTTGGTGGAATCGGTCCTGACAAAAGCTGTGTTGGAGCTATGTCTCGAACAACAGAAGCAACAACTGGAAAAAGAAAAGGATGACCATCACCTGGCGTTAACAAACGCACACGACCAGCTGGAAAAAGAAAGAGAAGAATTGGAGAGAAAAAATTCTGATCTTTCACAAGAACTTGGTCAAATGAGGAAAGATCATGAGGAAAGGAGTGTTACCTTTGACAAAGCTGAAAAGCAGCATCAGAGGGAAATTTCTGACCTCACCAGCAAATAATCGAGCTGGAAAAATCCCTCAAAGAAGAGAAAACCAAGACAAGCGAAACTAGGAACCGCTTAACCCAACAGGTGGAAGATTTGGTCCAGAAAAAAGCTGCGTTGGTCACTTCAGAACAAAATCTTCAACAGCAGAAGAAGCAGTTGGAGAAAGAAAAAAATATTCTGATCAATGACCATCAGCTGGCCTTATCAAAGGAAAAGAAACAGATGGCGAAGGAAAGAAAAGAATTGGAGAGAAAAAATTCCGATCTTTCCCAAGAAATGGCTCAAATGAGGAAAGATCATGAGGAAAGGAGTGCCACCTTTGATAAAGCTGAAGAGCAGCATCAGAGGGAAATTTCTGACCTCACCAGCAAAATATTCAAGCTGGAGAACTCCCTCAAAGAAGAGAAAACCAGGGTGAGCGACGCAGAGAACCTCCTTGCTGAGCAGTTGGTGGAATCGGTCCTGACAAAAGCTGTGTCTGAGCTAAGTCTCGAACAACAGAAGCAGCAACTGGAAAAAGAAAAGGATGACCATCAGCTGACGTTAACAAACGCACACGACCAGCTGGAAAAAGAAAGAGAAGAATTGGAGAGAAAAAATTCCGATCTTTCCCAAGAAATAGCTCAAATGAGGAAAGATCATGAGGAAAGGTGTGCCATCTTTGAAAAAGCTGAAAAGCAGCATCAGATGGAAATTTCTGACCTCACCAGCAACATAATCAAGCTGGAAAAAATAACCCAACAGGTGGAAGAATTGGTCGAGAAAAAAGCTGTGTCGGTTGAATCAGAACAAAATCTTCAAGAGCAGAAGAAGCAGTTGGATATAGAAAAAATTTGTCTGATGAATGAAAAGCTGGCCTTATCAAATGAGAAAAAAAGGATGGCAGAGGAAAGAGAAGAATTGGAGAGAAAAAATTCTGATCTTTCCCAAGAAATAGCTCAAATGAGGAAAGATCATGAGGAAAGGTGTGCCATCTTTGAAAAAGCTGAAAAGCAGCATCAGATGGAAATTTCTGACCTCACCAGCAACATAATCAAGCTGGAAAAAATAACCCAACAGGTGGAAGAATTGGTCGAGAAAAAAGCTGTGTCGGTCGATTCAGAACAAAATCTTCAAGAGCAGAAGAAGCAGTTGGATATAGAAAAAATTTGTCTGATGAATGAAAAGCTGGCCTTATCAAAGGAGAATAAACAGATGGCAGAGGAAAGAGAAGAAATGAAGAGAAAAAATTCTGATCTTTCCCAAGAAATAGCTCAAATGAGGAAAGAGCATGAGGAAAGGAGTGCCACCTTTGATAAAGCTGAAAAGGACTTTTCAGAAAAGTTTGACCAGGTCAAGAAGGAGATGGAACAACTGCAGGACACTATTGCAGAAAAGGGCTCCATCATAAAGAACCTTGAAGATACCTTGAAGGAAAAGCTTGACCAATCAAAACAGATGGACAAACTAGAAGAGCAACATCAGATGGAAATTTCTGACCTCACCAGCAAAATATTCAACCTGGAAAATTCCCTGAAAGAAGAGAAAACCAGGGCAAACGAAGCTGAGAACCGCTTGGCCCAGCAGGTGGAAGAATTGGTCCAGATGAAAGCTGTGTTGGTTGATTCAGAACTAATTCAACAACAGAAGCAGCAATTGAAAAAGAGAAGGATTCTCTCATAAATGAACATCGACTGGAAATAAAAAAGGGAAAAAAATACCTGGAAAAGAAAATGAGGGAATTCGAGAGAACAAACTCTGATCTTTTACAGGAAATGGCTCAAATGAAGAACCATTATGAGGAAAAGCTTTTCCAACAATTCCAGGAGATGGAAATTTTAAAAGAGGAGTTTGAGCGGAAAACCGTTGATCTCTGCCTCGAGGTGTTCAAAATGGAAACACAACTACAGGAAGAGAAGAACATGGTAAACTGCGCCGAAGAAATCTTCCAACTGGAGGAAGACGAGTCAGATAGATTAAGAACTGAGTTGCTCCATGTACAGAAAGACCTACAGAGTCAAAAGAAGCGATGGGAGAAAGAACTACAGGAAGAGAGGAACGAAACCCATCGCCTCAAACATAGCTTTGAAGTGGAAGCAAAAGAGTCGGCTAAATTAAGAACTGCTTTGCTCCGTTTAAAGAAAGACCAAGAGAGTCAGCAGGAGCGATGGCAAAAAGAACTCTTGGATGTCATCGAAACAGCCTCTTCTTTAGATGAGACCAAAAACAACTGGAAGAGGAAAGACTGAAGTGGCTGGAAGAAAAGAAGGTCTTTCTTCAGGAAATAGCTAACCAGAAGAAGAGGGTTAAGAAGATGAAGACCAAAGTCAAAAAAACTGCAAAGGCTGATAGGAAAAAAAAGAAACAGCTGCAGGTGGAGGAGCTGGACAAAGCAAAGTCTCAGAAGGAATCTCTTGGAAGGAGATTTCTGAACCTTTTCAAAATTACCAGAAAAGGTGACTAAGTGGACTAGCAAAACTAGTCCAGCTCCTTAGGGTCTGGGTTTGTGTAAGTTTGAGGGTTAGGATGTAGGTAATCCTTTGTGCGCATAGGCGTACTTACCTGGGGGAACATTAGAAACATTTCTGGGGATTTAAGTAGGACCCAGAAAAAAAAAAGGGGCAGTAGGGTGGGTAGGGGTTAGACGGTTTAAGTAGGATTAGCTGGGGAGCCCAAGTAGGAAGTGTTAGTAAAATATTAGATAGTTTGGGGGAGGGGAGGTAGGACTAGCTTGGGAGCCCCATGTGGGACATGTAAATAAAAAAAAAGGGGGGGTAGATGGTTTAAGTAGGATTAGCTGAGTAGCCCAAGTAGGAAGTGTTAATAAAATATTATTAGTTATTTTAGTTATTAGTTATATTAGTTTGGGGGACGGTTGGTAGGACAAGCTGGGGAGCCCCAAGTGGGACATGTAGATTAAGGAGGGGTTGGGGGTGGGTGGGGGGGGGGTGAGGGTTAGATGGTTTAAGTAGGACTAGCTGGGGAGCCCAAATAGGAAGTTTTAATAAAATTGGGCTGGGTTTAAATAGTTGGGGGGACTAGCTAGGGGAGTCCATAGGGGAAGTGTTAATAAAATTGGGGGGATGGGGGGGGGGGGGGTCCCTCCTTGAGTTGCCACCTTATCGCGGTGGAGGGGTTTGCGTGCCCAAAATAATCCTAGATTTGCTATTGATTGTCCCTACATGGGTCTGTCAGTGCAAAGGGGACGGGCCAGACTAAGAGCAATTCATTAAAAAAATGAAGAATCATATTCAAATCAATTAAATTTTATTTATATAGCCCAAAATCACAAAGAATTTTGCCTCATTGGGCTTCATGCAGGTTAAGTTTATCTCCTGAGGCCAACCACTTGTGGGGGAGCTCATTGCTATATTGTTGGGGTGTCAGTCGAAAGTGGGTGCCTCGGTGGTGCAAACCCTGGTCATGGAACTCGGCTTTTGAGATACGCAACATCACCTCTCTGGGAGAGCAGGAGCCTGAGCTTGTACGGGTGGTTGAGAAGCACTGGTTAGATATAGTTGGGCTCATCTCCACACAGTCTGGGCTCTGAATCTCTGTCCGTCAAGAGGGGTTGGACTCTACCATTCTGGAGTTGCACATGGTGAAAGACAGCCTTCATTTCAGGCAACCTTCAGCCTTGTGTCTTGGAGGTTGCTGACATCAGATCTGTTATTTTGATCCATCTGATTTTATCCCTCCTGGAGCTGTGCTCCAGTTGTTTGAGCCTGTGACTCTGTCTTTCCTTGAAGACATTGTCAATCACATGAAACCATCAGGCTCTCCTCTGGATGCTGTCCCTCCTCAGTTTTTTAAACAAATTTTCACCAGCATAGGGGAGCAGATTCTCATTCTTATTAATACCAGTCTTTCAACGGGTGTGGTACCTACAGGTTTCAAACACGGTGTTGTTAAACCTCTGATCAAAAGACCAAACTTTGACAACTCTGTTTTAGCCAATTTCCAAATTCTAGAGAAAGTGGTGTACCTACAGTTGCAGTCTTTCCTAAATGAAAACCATGTGTTTGAAAGGTTTCAATCCTGATTTAAAACCCTTCACAGCACAGAATCTGCGCTGTTGAGGGTTTTTAATAACATCTTCTGGGCAACTGATGATGAAAACTTTGTTTTCTTGCTTTTAGCTGGACCTGTTTGCAGCATTTGATACTGTGGAGCATAAAATCTTACCGTCCAGGTTGAAAGGTTTGGCTGGAATCTGTGGTACCGCACTCGACCGGCTTTCATCCAATTTATCTGACAGGACTGTCTGTGTGAGCATGTCCTATTCCTCAACTGCTCCACCGTTGTTTGGGGTTCCACAGGGCTCTATTCTAGGACCACTTTTATAATCTTTGTACCTCCTTCCTCTGGGCGCCATCCTGAGAAAACACAGAGTCTCCTTTCATTGCTATGCTGACGACAGTCAGATTTATTTACCAATAAAGAAAGGAGGCCCTTACACAAACTACATTTCTTTTCCTTCAAGACATCAAGACTGTTGGCCCTCAGCTTTTTCAAGTTAACGCACAAGAAAACGGAAGTGATGGTATTTGGTGCCTAGCAGCTCCTGTGACCCTTCCTCAGGACTGGGTCCTCTGACTCCTTCATCTCAGGCAGAGCGTGTCAAAATGGGGTTTTAAGATGGACAGTTGATTTAAACATTGACTGTCACATCTGTCAGACTAAGACTCAGGCCTCAGTCAGACTGACTGTAAGTGGTATAAAATCCAGCTTCTTTATCTGAGGCAGCTGGTTGAAGCTGAAAACCATTTTATCCAAACGTAAAATGAGACACAGATAATCCATGCTTTTATCACATCCCGGTGGGATTACTGTAATTCTCTGTACTTTGGAGTTAGCCAGTCGTCCCTCTCCCGTCTCCACCTGGTCCAAGAAGCTGCTTCGTTCTGGTTTGATGAGGGACCACATCACCCCCATCCTGGCTACCCTTCACTGACTGCCTTGTGATTTTAGAATTCATTTTAAAATTATTTTATTTGTTTTAAATCTTTGAACAACGTGCACCGCCGTATCTCTCTGAGCTTCTCTGTGCTTACACCCCGACTCTGTGCCTCAGTCAGCTGATCAGCTTCTCCTGGAGGTACTGAGGTCTAAGAGGAAGCTCAGAGAGGGAACAGCTTTTTCAATCTGTGCACCAAAGCGTGTGGAACGCTTTACGACTAGCATTCGGCAGGCATCCTCACTGCCCATTTTTAAAACACTTCTTAAAAACCCATTTTACCCCCAGGCGTTTGACACAGTATGAGTCTCTCTCTGCTGGTGGTTTTTCATTTATTTTTATCTATTTTTTTATTGGTCCTGGCATGACTTGAATTACCGTGTTCGATCATTTTCTTGTTGGGTTCAGCAGCTGAGGCCTCGAAATCAATTCCAGCTTGTATTGGTGTTGATCTGAATTAACAACAGTTGCACTTCAGTGGCAACAATAAGAAAACCCTCCAATCAGGACTGTGTCCCATGTGGAGGTCATTTCAAGTTTCTCCCTCTTGATCTTTTTAGGCTGGTTTCCACTCGTGCTGATTTTTCTTGTGTAATTCTCTCTACTGGCAGTAAGAGGAGATTCCTAACCTTACAGAGTTGCACAGGTTGTCCAACTTCTCCAGGATGGCACATCCACACGTGCTGCAGCAAGAAGGTTTAATGTGTCTCCAGCACAATCTCCAGAACATTATGTTGGGCGTCCATTAGGCACCCCAGGTTATCCTCAGACTGTACAACAGCTCAGGGATGCCCTCACACAGATCGAGGAAATGCCACAAACACCATTCGTTGTCTCATTAGGAGCATGCTGCGATGTTTCAAGCATGCATACAAGCTGGTGGGGGCACACGAGATACTGAAAAGCATTTAGAGTTACAGAAATTAATTGGAGAAAATGGACTAGCCTGCCACATCTTCATTTCACTCTGATTTTATGGTGTCTACACAATTGAGCCTCTGTAGGCTGAAAACTTTTATTTCCATTAAAATATTTAGCATTCTTTTATTCTTAAGACACTGCCCTGTCATTATTTGTATAGATATCAGACTTCATGTTGAGATCTGATGGATCTAATGTGTTTCTTTAAAGTGCTCCTTTAATATTGTGAGCAGTGTACACAAAGTCGGTTATCTTGATCACACTAACAATTTATTTTATTAATCCAGGATTTTAAAACTGCATGACCTTGTTGATGTTTACACTGTACAATGTCTATATATAGCTAGTGGGAAAACATTACCGTACAATATCCAAAAAAGGTTCTTAGAGAATGAAGGAGGATACCAAACTGAGAGGATGCAGGAACTTCAAGTCAGACTGATAAGAACCACAAAGAAAAGTTTCTTGTTGTGTGTGTGGAACTAAACTCTGGAACAAGTCAATAATGAGATCAAACTATGTTCAAACATTCATCAATTCAAAAAATGTATAAAAAAACTCTAATTTCACAATATGAAGATAAGACGAGTTAAAGATCAACTGGTGTTTGAATAATTCTAAATGTCTGAACTTGAACGTGATGAAATAATCAAAGCTTCTAGATTTTCTTTAAATACAATCAATACGTTTTACATGATATAATACGTAGTGATGATTAATGAAAAGTTTACAATTAATATTGTAATGATTTTCTTTACTTGATCCGAATATGTAGCAGCCTCTTCAAAGTCTTTGAAAGTATGGCTGCCCCACCCCCAGCCAAAAAATGAAAGCTCCAGCCCTACAAACTTTCTTTAAAAAAAAAAAACACGTGGGGATCCCCCCCAGCTTGGCAGGGGGTTCCCCCTCCCTCCACACCCCCCTTCCTGGGGGGGATTGGGGCTCCCCCTTGGTGGGGGGATCAAAGGGGATCAAAGGGGAAATTATCACATGTTGTGACGTCAATATGATGTCATTTCAGGTCATCATCAGACTCTTAATACCAAGTTAGTCTTAACATACAAACTCATTCGTGAATTTCAGCGAAGACCCAAAGAGAGCTAAGAGAATACCAGATAAAGAAAATCAGAGAGAAAAAGCTCTGATCAATCACAAAAATGGCTCAAACAGGAAAGATCGTGAGGATATGAACACCAACTCTGACCAATCCGAAGATGAACTTCGGCTATGTTTGAACAGGTCCAGCTGTTGATGAAAAAACAGAAGGACACTATCAAACAAAAGGTCAAAAAAATAAATGATCTTGAGGCCGCCTTGCAGGAAAAGCTTGACCAACAAAAACAACAGTGGAAAAGCAAAAGCAGCAAGAGATGGAATTGCAGACCTCACCAGCAAAATATTCAAGCTGGAGAACTCTCTCAAAGAAGAGACAAACCAGGGCGAGCGAAACAGAGAACCTCCTTGCCCACCAGGTGTAGAAACGGTCCAGATAAAAGCTGTGTTGGAGCTATCTCTCCAACAACAGGAAAAAGAAAAAGATGACCATCACCTGGCGTTAACAAACGCACAGGACCAGCTGGAAAAGGAAAGAAAAGAATTGCAGAAAAAAATCTGATCTTTCACAAGAAAATGGCTCAAATGAGGAAAGATCATGAAGAAAGAGTTACTTTGATAAAGCTGAAGAGCAGCATCAGAGGGAAATTTCTGACCTCACCAGCGACATATCCAAGCTGGAAACCTCCCTCAAAGAAGAGAAAACCAGGGTGAGCGAAGCAGAGAACCTCCTTGCTGAGCAGTTGGTGGAATCGGTCCTGACAAAAGCTGTTGGAGCTAAGTCTCGAACAACAGAAGCAACAACTGGAAAAAGAAAAGGATGACCATCACCTGGCGTTAACAAACGCACACGACCAGCTGGAAAAGGAAAGAAAAGAATTGGAGAGAAAAAATTCTGATCTTTCCCAAGAAATGGCTCAAATGAGGAAAGATCATGAGGAAAGGAGTGCCACCTTTGATAAAGCTGAAAAGCAGCATCAGAGGGAAATTTCTGACCTCACCAGCAAAATAATCAAGCTGGAAAAATCCCTCAAAGAAGAGAAAACCAAGACAAGCGAAACTAAAAAACGCTTAACCCAACAGGTGGAAGATTTGGTCCAGAAAAAAGCTGCGTTGGTCAGTTCAGAACAAAATCTTCAACAGCAGAAGAAGCAGTTGGAGAAAAAAAAAAATATTCTGATCAATGACCATCAGCTGGCCTTATCAAAGGAAAAGAAACAGATGGCGAAGGAAAGAAAAGAATTGGAGAGAAAAAATTCCGATCTTTCCCAAGAAATGGCTCAAATGAGGAAAGATCATGAGGAAAGGAGTGCCACCTTTGATAAAGCTGAAGAGCAGCATCAGATGGAAATTTCTGACCTCACCAGCAAAATATTCAAGCTGGAGAACTCCCTCAAAGAAGAGAAAACCAGGGTGAGCGACGCAGAAAACCTCCTCGCTGAGCAGTTGGTGGAATCGGTCCTGACAAAAGCTGTGTCTGAGCTAAGTCTCGAACAACAGAAGCAACAACTGGAAAAAGAAAAGGATGACCATCAGCTGACGTTAACAAACGCACACAACCAGCTGGAAAAAGAAAGAGAAGAATTGGAGAGAAAAAATTCCGATCTTTCCCAAGAACTTGCTCAAATGAGGAAAGATCAGGAGGACAGGAGTGCCATCTTTGAAAAAGCTGAAGAGCAGCATCAGATGGAAATTTCTGACCTCACCAGCAAAATATTCAACCTGGAAAATTCCCTGAAAGAAGAGAAAACCAGGGTGAGCGACGCAGAAAACCTCCTTGCTGAGCAGTTGGTGGAATCGGTCCTGACAAAAGCTGTGTCGGAGGTATGTCTCCAACAACAGAAGCAGCAACTGGAAAAGAAAAGGATGACCATCACCTGCGTTAACAAACGCACACGACCAGCTGGAAAAAGAAGAGAAGAATTGGAAAGAAAAATTCTGATCTTTCCCAAGAAATAGCTCAAATGAGGAAAGATCATGAGGAAAGGTGTGCCATCTTTGAAAAAGCTGAAAAGCAGCATCAGATGGAAATTCTGACCTCACCAGCAACATAATCAAGCTGAAAAAATAACCCAACAGGTGGAAAATTGGTCGAGAAAAAGCTCTGTCGTCGAATCAGAACAAAATCTTCAAGAGCAGAAGAAGCAGTTGGATATAGAAAAAATTTGTCTGATGAATGAAAAGCTGGCCTTATCAAAGGAGAATAAACTGATGGCAGAGAAAGAGAAGAATTGGAGAGAAAAAAATTCTGATCTTCCCAAGAAATAGCTCAAATGAGGAAAGAGCATGAGAAAAAGTGCCACCTTGATAAAGCTGAAAAGGACTTTTCAGAAAAGTTTGACCAGGTCAAGAAGGAGATGGAACAACTGCAAGACACTATTGCAGAAAAGGGCTCCATCATAAAGAACCTTGAAGATACCTTGAAGGAAAAGCTTGACCAATCAAAACAGATGGACAAACTAGAAGAGCAACATCAGATGGAAATTTCTGACCTCACCAGCAAAATATTCAACCTGGAAAATTCCCTGAAAGAAGAGAAAACCAGGGCAACGAAGCTGAGAACCGTTTGCCCCAGCAGTGGAAGAATTGGTCCAGATGAAGCTGTGTTGTTGATTCAGAACTAATTCAACAACAGAAGCAGCAATTGGAAAAAGAGAAGGATTCTCTTATAAATGAACATCGACTGAAATAAAAAAGGAAAAAAATACCTGGAAAAGAAAATGAGGGAATTCGAGAGAACAAACTCTGATCTTTTACAGGAAATGTCTCAAATGAAGAACCATTATGAGGAAAAGCTTTTCCAACAATTCCAGGAGATGGAAATTTTAAAAGAGGAGTTTGAGCGGAAAACCGTTGATCTTTGCCTCGAGGTGTTCAAAATGGAAACACAATTACAGGAAGAGAAGAACATGTAAACTGCGCCGAAAATCTTCCAACTGGAGGAAACGAGTCAGATAGATAAGAACTGAGTTGCTCCATGTACAGAAAGACCTACAGAGTCAAAAGAAGCGATGGGAGAAAAACTACAGGAAGAGAAAACGAAACCCATCGCCTCAAACATAGCTTGAAGTGGAAGCAAAAGAATCGGCTAAATTAAGAACTGCTTGCTCCGTTTAAAGAAAGACCAAGAGAGTCAGCAGGAGCGATGGCAAAAAGAACTCTTGGATGTCATCGAAACAGCCTCTTCTTTAGATGAGACCCAAAAACAACTGGAAGAGGAAAGACTGAAGTGGCTGGAAGAAAAGAAGGTCTTTCTTCTGGAAATCACTAAGCAGAAGAAGAGGGTTAAGAAGATGAAGACCAATGTCAAAAAAACTGCAAAGACTGATAGGAAAAAAAAAGAAACAGCTGCAGGTGGAGGAGCTGGAGAAAGCAAAGTCTCAGAAGGAATCTCTTGGAAGGAGATTTCTGAACCTTTTCAAAATTACCAGAAAAGGTGACTAAGTGGACTAGCAAAACTAGTCCAGCTCCTTAGGGTCTGGGTTTGTGTAAGTTTGAGGGTTAGGATGTAGGTAATCCTTTGTGCGCATAGGCGTACTGACCTGGGGGAACATTAGAAAACATTTCGGATTTAAGTAGGACCCCAGAAAAAAAAAAAAAAGGGTAGTAGGTGGTAGGGGAGGGGTTAGACAGTTTAAGTAGGATTAGCTGGGGAGCCCAAGTAGAAGTGTGAAAAATATTAGATAGTTTGGGGGAGGGAGGTAAGACTAGCTTGAGAGCCCATGTGGGACATGTAAATAAAAAAAAAAGGGGGGGGGGTAGATGGTTTAAGTAGGATTAGCTGAGTAGCCAAGTAGGAAGTGTTAATAAAAATATTATTAGTTATTTTAGTTATATTAGTATATAGTTTAGTTGGGACGTAGGTCGGTAGACAAGCTGGGAAGCCCCAAGTGGACATGTAGATGGACAGTAATTAAGGAGGGGGGGGGGGGTTTAGATGTTTAAGTAGGACTAGCTGGGGAGCCCAAATAGGAAGTTTTAATAAAATTGGGCTGGGTTTAAATAGTTGGGGGGACTAGCTAGGGAGTCCATAGGAAAGTGTTAATAAAATTGGGGGATGGGGTCCCTCCTTGAGTTGCCACCTTATCGCGGTGGAGGGTTTGCGTGCCCAAAATAATCCTAGATTTGCTATCGATTGTCCCTACATGGGTCTGTCAGTGCAAAGGGACGGGCCAGACTAAGAGCAATTCATTAAAAAAATGAAGAATCATATTCAAATCAATTAAATTTATATTATATAGCCCAAAATCACAAAGAATTTTGCCTCATTGGCTTCATGCAGGTTAAGTTTATCTCCTGAGCCAACCACTTGTGGGGAGCTCATTGCTATATTGTTGGTGTCAGTCGAAAGTGGTGCCTCGGTGGTGCAAACCCTGGTCATGGAACTCGGCTTTTGAGATACGCAACATCACCTCTCTGGGAGAGCAGGAGCCTGAGCTTGTACGGATGGTTGAGAAGCACTGGTTAGATATAGTTGGCTCATCTCCACACAGTCTGGGCTCTGAATCTCTGTCCGTCAAAGAGGGGTTGGACTCTACCATTCTGGAGTTGCACATGGTGAAAGACAGCCTTCATTTCAGGCAACCTACAGCCTTGTGTCTTGGAGGTTGCTGACATCAGATCTGTTATTTTGATCCATCTGATTTTATCCCTCCTGGAGCTGTGCTCCAGTTGTTTGAGCCTGTGACTCTGTCTTTCCTTGAAGACATTGTCAATCACATGAAACCATCAGGCTCTCCTCTGGATGCTGTCCCTCCTCAGTTTTTTACACAAATTTTCACCAGCATAGGGGAGCAGATTCTCATTCTTATTAATACCAGTCTTTCAACGGGTGTGGTACCTACAGGTTTCAAACACGGTGTTGTTAAACCTCTGATCAAAAGACCAAACTTTGACAACTCTGTTTTAGCCAATTTCCAAATTCTAGAGAAAGTGGTGTACCTACAGTTGCAGTCTTTCCGAAATGAAAACCATGTGTTGGAAAGGTTTCAATCCGGATTTAAAACCTTACACAGCACAGAATCTGCGCTGTTGAGGGTTTTTAATGACATCTTCCAGGCAAATGATGATGGAAACCTTGTTTTCTTGATTTTGCTGGACTTGTCTGCAGCATTTGATACCGTGGACCATAAAATCTTACTGTCCAGGTTGAAAGGTTTGGCTGGAATCTGTGGTACCGCACTCGACCGGCTTTCATCCTATTTATCTGACAGGACTGTCTGTGTGAGCATGTCGGGATCCTATTCCTCAACTGCTCCACTGTTGTTTGGGGTTCCACAGGGCTCTATTCTAGGACCACTTTTATAATCTTTGTACCTCCTTCCTCTGGGCGCCATCCTGAGAAAACACAGAGTTTCCTTTCATTGCTGTGCTGACGACAAGTCAGATTTATTTACCAATAAAGAAAGGAGGCTCCGTTACAAAACTAGTTTCTTGTCTTCAAGACATTAAAGACTGGATGGCCCTCAGCTTTTTCAAGTTTTAACGACAAGAAAACGGAAGTGATGGTATTTGGTCCTAGCAGCTCCTGTGACCCTTCCTCAGTGGAGCTGGGTCCTCTTCCCAGCCCTTCGGGCTTTGATTTAACATTGAGACTCGATACCTCCTCCACGCCCACTGCGTTCGGTGTGAATATACCATTACGCTCATACAGTCAGTGCTGCCGTCCTCACTTTCATGTCTGTGGCAGATTTCCATAAAATCACTGCTGATTACAGTTTTTCCTAAATGCTAAAACACAATTTCTGAAATATTTAACCAATTTAACCAAACATTAAACACAATTTTCGAAATATGAGCTAAATGTACAAAATTCTTGACTCTTCAGTCAAAATCTCACTTTGAGTTCATAATGAAGACTTTGTCATGAAAACTAACAAACCTGCAGCAATCACAAAACACTACACAACAAAGCATTTGACACAGTTCACAAAATTGTCTAACAAATTTGTTACCCCCCTCCCAATATTCAGGATTTTATTATATATTGTTCTTACTGTAAATCCAGGTTGAACTTATTTTTTCTTCACCATCTTTGCTTTTTGGGTCAGACCAGAAGACTTCATCCACATCACTGGTATTCTTCAACATAGCCACACAACAGGAAAAAATGATCTTGTTTGTCGGATCCAGTTTTCACTAGACCCAACTGAAATGTCATCACAAGCCATGTCTAAGACCTGTAACAGCTTGTCAAGTGTATGGTTGTCTCTCCTTCAAATGTCAAGTGGAAAAAAATCTTCATTGTGTTCTGGAGAACAAGGTGGAAGAAAACTGATAAAAATTTGGGGTTAGTGTAGAACTAATGTCTGATGGGTAAACCTTCGTGAAAATTGACAGCAACAAAGTCTTCTCTGTTATTTTTTTGTTGAATTTTTATATGAATGATACAGATTCCAGTAACAAATTGAACCTCCTAAGTTGAGGGTTGACCTTTGACTTGCTTCTCTCATTACATAAACTGGCATATGGTCAATAACTATGACCATCTCATCAGAACCTTATTCTTTATCTGGGTCCAGGTCTTGGTCTGAGTCTTACTCTGTTATCCATCATTGAAAAGCCTCTCAGTTGTTCCAGAGCTGCCTTTATTTTCACTGCAGTTGATTAGCATCAAGTGTCTTCAGTTTTGACCAGTTGTGTGTTGATGGTGATGGTTATGTTGGAACAGAGTTTGAGTTTTGACTCTTTGTGTTCACGTTTTGCCTCTTGTGTGTTGTGAATGCCAGCTGTGTTTTAAAAGTGAAAATGTGTCTTGTGTTCTACAAAGAGTGAATTAGAGTTTTGCTAATTGTGTGTTAACTGCAAATTGTGTTTTAGGTTTTGACCAGAGTGATGTTTTTGAGAAAAGAGCAATTGATCAGCTGGTTTAGAGAATGGCACTCAGTGTTTTAGCAATTGGGAACAACTGTAATAAAAAATCATATGTGGATTAAACACTTTTATGTCGATTCAACCAATCAGAATTTGAGTAATGTCAATGAGGACGGAAGATGACACAATCAGCTCTGATTGGATGATCAAAGCTCACGCTACCAAAAGCTAATTTCTTCTGGGGGAGGCGGGGGACAGTTGTAACACGGGCAATTTCCCCAATCAGGAACAAGTAAGAGTTATCTGAAACCTATGGACGCAAAATTAAAGATAGGGAGACATCTGAAAACTGAGTATTAGGGTCACCTAAAAAAAAAAAAAAAGTAATATTACAAGTTTTTTTTTCTCGTAGATATACGACTTTAAATCTCGTAAATTTACGAGTTTAGTAATATTACAAGTTTTTTCTCGTAGATATACGACTTTAAATCTCGTAAATTTATGAGTTTTAATCTCGTAGATTTACGACTTTTTTCTTGTAATGTATTAAAGTCGAGGGGAGTCTACATTCCAGCGAATTTATGCCATGAACTGAAGCAGACCAACCAAACTGTGAAAAGCGTCTTGGATTTCATCAGGTAAACTGAATGTTTAAAATATTCCAAATATTTGGAAGTTCCTTTATTTGATTTACAGTTTAATAATGTTTTATTCGTTGATGCTGCTTGCAGGATCTCTGCAGATCCCGTTTATGAAGCGGTCCATATCTTCGCAGCGGTCCACTTCACGTCATTTCTTCCTCTACGACAGACCAGATCTCCTCCAACTCTGTGATGCTTCCGTCTGAAGAGGACGAGTTTTTGGAATTTTCAATGTTCTTGTGCTAACGTGACAGACTATTGTCATTTCTCAATGTTGTTTTGTGTCGAGACGGGACGTTTCATTTGGGGAAGGAGGCGTCCGGAGCTCTGTTTACATTCTCTTTTGGTTTCTGAGCATGACAGAGACGTGATGTAAGGTAATGAAAGGAAATGAAAGACGTAATAAAGTGACGATCCTGATGAACGTGTATCTCTGAGCTCTTTATTTTACATATGAAACTCCGCATTGTTGTGTATTGAAGTTAGCTGTTTAAGAACTGCATTACCCAGAAGGCCAAGCGACTGGTCACATGTTCGGTGCACGGCAAGTGGTAAGCAGCAGATGAGCGCTAGTCATGCAGTGTAGCAGTACGAAGAGACTGTTAATAAAAAGTCTGTTTAACACAATAATAGCGCCTCTTTTGCTTACTTGAAGATACGCAAGACAACACACGCACTACCGAACCCGGAAATAATTTGATTTTGAATCGCCAAAAGGTTCAGAATTTCTTTGCTTTTAACACCGATCTGGACATAATCTACACCAGATACTCCACGTCTTTCATCTTCAAGCACGGCTCTGATAAACAGACAACTTTGGTTCTTTTCTCATTAAATTACGACTTTTAATCTCGTAGATTTACGACTTTAAATCCCGTAGATTTACACGTTTTTTTCTCATAAATTTACGACTATAAAAGTTGTAAATTTAACCTATGACTTTTAAAGTCATAAATATACGACTTTATTCTCATAATTTAGCAGTTACGACTTTTTTCTCGTAAATTTACGAGATTTAAAGTCGTATATCTACGAGAAAAAAACTTGTAATATTACTTTTTTTTTTTTTCGGTGACCCTAATACTCCGTCGTAGAAAACATTTGTGCCGCAAATGCAAAAATATTTTTTGAAAGCAACAAAAGTTTTTGAAAGCAAATATTTATGAAATTTTACTCTTAAAACTTTACATTTTGTTTACAATTTAGTACATTTAATCATGAAACTGCAAGTTTTGTTTACAATATGGTGACACCAAAATGACTACAAATTTAATTTGGTCAGGAAAATGCAGGGATGAAGATGTAGCTGTTTGGCTAGTCCCATTTGCACATGCACGCAGGAGGCGTGGTCACTCGAATAAACCTGACAGAACAATTTGGCCACGCCTACCAAAGACATAATAGCACAAAAACCTTCTGAGGTAATCTGCAGACCAGCAGCTCAAACACTAAGAAACAAAACTACATAATTTCCTTTGTGTATCAAAAATAAAAGAAAGCCTCCACTGTGTCTACATACATGAAAAAATGAACTTGATTTTTCAGCAGCAAGTATTACCTGGAGAAAACTGTTTGTTCCAGAAACAAAAAGTGTGTTTCCCCTAACAGAATCACGCAGTGGAAGTAGAGCACATGCAGGGTTACACAGCAGGGACTGTCGGATGAATTAGACTGCAGTGTGATATTTACACACTCGGCAGGTCAATATCTTGTTATTTTGTTGTTATAACCCGCTGACAATTTTCATTTATGTATTCAGAAAGAATATGTTTTCATTTGCCGTCCGGTTCTCTCGCTGAAGGTATACATCCCGGATATGAGTTGGTAGTTTTTCTCGTTTTTTTCATTTTGTTATTTGAAATGCTTTATAGTGTAGCATGAATGGCTAGCAATTAATACTCATATGAAGGGTTGAATATGTGATATTCGCCTTCAGATCTGGTCAAAGTTATAAAGTTTATTAATCTGCAATTTTCAGATTCACCTGTAGGGGGCACCACCTCCTGCAAGGAGGAAATTATCACTTTAATTATTAGTTATTATTTCTAATTAATAAAGTAATACTCAAATTTATCAGTCTACTTATCCAAAAGGAAACGTGAGTGTCTTTACCTTTGAAGGGACGTTTTGTGAACCATGGAAATTATGAGACAGAACAACGACTTCTTATACACGTTCATTTATTGCATAAAAGTGGATTAACAAGAAGGATTATTGAGTGTGAAAGCACAGCATTGATTATACGTTGCAGAGATGAAAAGAAGAAAGAAAACACTTTTCTAAAACTATTCAAAATGCATACGTGAAGAGAGCAAAAAAATGAAATTTATAACAAATTAAAATTATGTGAATGGGCTGAAGGTGTATGACTGCAATGTCTGATGTGTCTGATCTAATGCAAAATTAATGTTTTAATAAAATCGAGATAAATGTTCTTCTGGTGATTGAAACAATAATTACTTAGTTGAATTCTAAATCAAAGAAATGTTTCTCTGACCACAAACAGTAAAACGCTGGAGCAAGTCTTCTCACCATGCGGTCTGGTTCTGGTTCCAAAGAGCACAGGAAGGCCTCTCTTTAGTTTCAGCTTTGAGAGACTGCCCTTCCCGAGAAGTCAGCCAGGTGTTGAAGTTAGAATCTGTCCCCAAGGAAGATTCAGGTTGTTGTCCAGGGTTTTTTTAGTCTCAAGTGGTCAAGTCACGCTTGGTTCCAAAAATTAGCGACTAAATTAAAAGTTTTCAAAGCTGGCCGGGCTACAAAAACTTAATAATTATTTTGTCACTTATAAAAATTAGAAAGAAAAATGAAAAGTTAAAATTGGCAAAAAACGTAAAAAGGTTGACGGTTCGGTTTGTTTAATCTTAAAGATGGAAAAATCTCAAGAAGTTTTCATCTCGAAGTTATTAAAATCTTAGAAGTTAATTCCTTTGTTCTGAGCTGTCTTTGTTCTGAGTTTCCCTCCAAAAATCTTTTCTGCTTGAAGCTATCTTCTTGTTTTCTGAGAGTCTTTCCTCATTCACTTCAGAACTCCATCTCTTGACTGACTTACAGTTTGAACGTGCGAGGGACAAAGGCCTGAAACTGACCAAATCAGAAACGAGTTGGGCCGGTCTTACGCCCTCATCTAATAACATACTCCAATAGGCTTGTTAATTCCTAATCTGGGGTGGGGTCCTAATTGTGGGGGTGTTTGTGGGCGTGTGCGTGTGTATCAGAGAAAAGCCCTTATAAGCCAACATCTCTTACCAACATTAAAGAAATAAAGAAACATTTATTTCCTTTTTTAATCAACTCGTCTCATAAGTAGAAACCCCTTTATGCTGGAAAGAAAACAAAATAATAATAAGCATCAACATTTGGAAAGTAATCACAAGATAAGAAGAATTAAACCAAAATCCAAAAAGAAAAACGAAGGATAAAAATAAATAAGACCTCTGGTTCGTTTCTTATTTACCTGCCAGATCCTTCTTATAAAAGATGCACAACTTTAGTTAACTTTTACCAGTAAAAAGATGTTGAAGTGAAAAACATTTCGATACCAGAGAACACAGAATACACATAAAACGTCTGGGGAGTCTATGGGGGTTAAAAGGTTTGTAAATCCAGTCTGGTGATGTCTCCGGCCTGTTTTTCAAAGGATCTGTAGAACGTCATGTCAACACATGAGAACATTTTCTTGTGGCTTCAAAAGAACTTTATTCAATGGAATGCACTTTTCTGGACGTCCTGTAAATCAAAATGGCTGGTTAGGCTCCAGAGTGGCTGGTTGTCATGGTAACCTGGGATTACCAACGTCCTCCTTTGCGGGGAAGTTAAGTGTTTCGGGGTCTGTTGCCATCCAGTCTGAGAGGTGTTACGGGAGTGAAGACCATGCCTGTTGAAAAGGGGGGGGGGGGGAGGTGATCTTTATGGCCTCAGCAAAATTCCTTTGTTAGTTAAGGTTCTGGGATCCATGGTTTCATGCTACATATCCCCCTTTTGTTTCGACTTGTTCCTGTGGAATTAGTTGAAACAACAAGATACAGAGAAACATGGGATTCCCGATGAACTTCTGGAAGCCGCTGGAACGCCAGAGTAATCCGCTGAAAACAGTGGGGTCAGAGTAATTCAGTGAAAGGGGGTCAAACATCCGAGTAATCCTCACGAGAGCCACTAGGGTGCTGGGCGACTCTTCTGGGAGCGTTGGACGTTCAGCCGGGTCCTCAGGCAGGTGTGGGTGTACCTGCAACTTTACTGCTGTGGTCAGAGGCGTGACTCAAATCTTAAAATAAGTCTATATATTCACTTAATCTTAGTTACTAGAGTAGTGTAATAGTCTAGTGTCTAGATCTAAGTGTTCTATAATGAAGAAAACAACATAGAGAGGAAGAGAAAGAAGAAAGAGAAATACGAGTAGCTGTTCAGGTTAGGCAGGAGTGCCTGCAACCTCACAGAGGATCGCCGAGGTTGAGAAAGGCTGGAGAGAGAGGTTCTGCTCTAATGTTCTTCTCGAGGGCCCCCCTTGACCTGTCGCTATCATTGTTATCTCTTTCAGTAAATCTCCGTCGAGTCTCTCGAGCCAATCGGCTGCGGCACCTGTCTATTTGTCTGCTGCTGCTTCTGGAAACCAAGAGCAGCAAATTCACGAAGGTGACTGATCGTTGCTGTGTGGGGGTTCGCAAAAATCCCAAATGATGGCTGGTTCCAGGATGGAGGTTCTGAAGGAAAAGAATTTGAAGTTCAAGTCCTCCTCCATTCCTGGTTCATTACGCGTACCAAAGTATGCTCGTAACAATCGGTAATATATTGCTGTGGAGACTCCTGTCTACCTTGTTTTACCGACATTGCAACCGTTAAACCTGACTGTGTAGGGCATCAGAGAATTCCCTCTCGATGGCCTGTCGCAAAGAGTACCATTCGCGTCTGGTAAACTCTGGCTGCCTTTCGATGAAACGGATTCTCACGGCTCGAAGTGCGTTTGATAAGATAAATCTTATCTGGAATGGTGGCCTCTGGATAGTTCCTGAGATAGAACTCAATGTCATCCAGGTATGCTCGAGGATCATTAGAGCCACCAGGGGTGGTTCGAATCTGGTAAGATTCGAGAAATTGTCTAAATCTCGATCAGAAGGACCATGATGACGAGATTCATCTGCCCTAAAGTCATGGAATCGATTCGCCTGTGTCGACCTTGGAGTCCGTGCAGAAAAGGAGGCAGGTGCAGGTGCTAAAAGAGGTAATCCGCCAGAACTATCCCTTTTAGCCTGTGCACCCCCCCTTTCGTCTTTGAAAGTTGGATGAATCGGCTGACAGGTGTCAGATTCAAAAGATGGCTTGATGTCTGCTGTTGCAGACTTTAGGTTCCACCATCAAGTGTTCATATTGTTGATCGGAGGCTTCTCGTTTGTGGTGGTGTAAGCTAGTTGCTCTTGCATTAGCTCAACCTGTCCTTTTTGGTCATCTAACTGTCTGGTTAGATTAGCATTTTCTTGTTGCAATGTAATTATATTCGTCTTCAGCTGCATGCAGTCCTATTTGAGATGCTTCGTAAGCTTCTTTAACCTCCATGAGCTGCAGCTGTTTTGCTACCAGTTCATGCCGATAGGCTGGGGCCTGGGATTCGCAGTCTTTTATTTCTCTTTTAATTTGATCATTTTCAGTTTTTAGTTCTTCATTTTGAGTCGTCAGTGCAGTGACCTGACGCTCCAAATCATCTGTTTGTCTTTGAGCACCCTCGCGCTGATGCTGCAAAAGCTTAATTTCCCTCTGGGTCTGAGAAATTTCTGCGCGAGCGCGTGTTCGTTTCCTAGCGGCATGGTTTAACAAACTATGAGCGGTTTTGAGTCGAGCTGTGAGCAGTATGCTAGGCTACCAAGTGTTTTGGTCAACTCCTTATCCTTCGGTGGATCATTGGTAATTTCAGCCACTACCTCAGAGAGCTTAGTCTCCAGTTCAGATGCGGTTAAGTTCTGAACTTGACCTTCAAACCTGGAATGTGATTTTCAGTGATTTCTGTCAAGGCAGCTTCTAGATCATCAAAAAGGTCCCTATGGCTAGAGGCCTCAGAAGAAACTGCGTCGTCATTTCTAAATCTGTTGCTCAGCTGATGAGGAATGAAGCTGGAGGTTTAGACAGCTTTGTTTAGCCTCAATTAGCAAGTATCGAAACTTTAGCTTTTAGCTTTCAAATCACTATATCATTAGCTTTTAGCCCCTTAGCATTAGCATTTAGCATTAGCGTTAGCTTTAGCCTTTTAGCTTTTAGCATTTACACCTAACTGCCAGTAGGGGAAGATGACAAGTGTGATATCTATTTCAAGCCACAAGGGGAGTCAATGAACCACTGACTTAGCAGACCTTCCACCTACTGCTGTCTACCTAGATTGCACAAACTTTCAAGTCTCTGAGTGGATTAAATATAGGTCTCTATATCTATGCTTCCACAGTCAACCTGCTTTGGTTCAATGCAGTCCAAGTACACACACCTCCTCTAGGCCAGTACGTCTATGGATATTAATCCCAACCTGTAACTTGGTTCAACACACAACTTCTGATTATTATTAGAAGAGGTAACACCTCTGGCTCAGAGGTCACCTCCTATGACCCTGACTGCGTCACAGCTTTAGCCCACACCCCTTGGGTGACCCGGAAGTTCCTCCTTCCTTTCTCCTCAGTTTTACTCAGCGCTCGTCGCGAACACACCTAAAGCAGGCAGTTTTTTTAGCAGAGGCAGCTAAACGTCCTGAAGACAAAGCAGTTACTCACAGCAACCCTAAAGCTGGAAAAACGGAGTGATTGCAACTTTTGATTTAAGCTAGTTTGTGTAACAACTTGCTATCTCTAAGGTGTCTTTTGCACTGATAAAGTAGGGGACAAGGGTCTGCAGACCGCGCCTGCGTGTGCTTTGTGCTATCAGCACAAGAAAAAGGCAGGGGTCAGGTCTGCCAACAGACTGACGATTTCTCCTTCAGAGAGCTTATCACACAGCCCCAAAACGCGCGCAGTTATATCCTAAAAATCCTTGTTATTTTAGTAACCCGCTACGGCTGACAAGAGTGCTTCCTGCACTTTCATAAGACGTTTACGTCTTATAAACGTCCACTCATTAAAGATCTATGGGGTGAGGTCCGCCGGAATCCTCAGCCGCTGGGACGACGGAAAGTCGGGCCTGTGTCCTGGAACACGCAGGTACACAGCCAGAACTTTCCGTGGAAAGAATTACACAAGACAGGAACACGCTGAACTTCTGTAATCTTCCAAAGGCCTTTCAACTTATTAAAACGCATAAGCATAAATGCGCAAATGCATGCAAATTATCACCGGTTCTGCTCCGTGCAGAAAAGTTCTGTTTCACAGAATCATCTGTTACGCTGATCGCACAGCGTCACAGGCTTCCAAAGCCACACAAACAAGTTCTCTCAGTCTTAAATAAGGGAAAAGTCAACAGCTCAGAGTACTCAGGAATTTCATTCAGAACCGCAGTTACGTTTTAGATGCACAAACCTTTCTAATTAACCTGTTTATCTCAATATTTTCCCAGTTCACAAAACGTTTCAGAGGCCTCACACGGGGCACCATAAATATACTGTAGCATGAATGGCTAGCAATTAATACTCATATGAAGGGTTGAATATGTGATATTCGCCTTCAGATCTGGTCAAAGTTATAAAGTTTATTAATCTGCAATTTCAGATCACCTGTAGGGGGCACCACCTCTGCAAGGAGGAAATTATCACTTTAATTATTAGTTATTATTTCTAATTAATAAAGTAATACTCAAATTTATCAGTCTACTTATCCAAAAGGAAACGTGAGTGTCTTTACCTTTGAAGGGACGTTTTGTGAACCATGGAAATTATGAGACAGAACAACGACTTCTTATACACGTTCATTTATTGCATAAAAGTGGATTAACAAGAAGGATTATTGAGTGTGAAAGCACAGCATTGATTATACGTTGCAGAGATGAAAAGAAGAAAGAAAACACTTTTCTAAAACTATTCAAAATGCATACGTGAAGAGAGCAAAAAAATGAAATTTATAACAAATTAAAATTATGTGAATGGGCTGAAGGTGTATGACTGCAATGTCTGATGTGTCTGATCTAATGCAAAATTAATGTTTTAATAAAATCGAGATAAATGTTCTTCTGGTGATTGAAACAATAATTACTTAGTTGAATTCTAAATCAAAGAAAATGTTTCTCTGACCACAAACAGTAAAACGCTGGAGCAAGTCTTCTCACCATGCGGTCTGGTTCTGGTTCCAAAGAGCACAGGAAGGCCTCTCTTTAGTTTCAGCTTTGAGAGACTGCCTTCTCCCGAGAAGTCAGCCAGGTGTTGAAGTTAGAATCTGTCCCAAAGGAAGATTCAGGTTGTTGTCCAGGGTTTTTTAGTCTCAAGTGGTCAAGTCACGCTTGGTTCCAAAAATTAGCGACTAAATTAAAAGTTTTCAAAGCTGGCCGGGCTACAAAAACTTAATAATTATTTTGTCACTTATAAAAATTAGAAAGAAAAATGAAAAGTTAAAATTGCATAAAACGTAAAAAGGTTGACGGTTCGGTTTGTTTAATCTTAAAGATGGAAAAATCTCACAGAAGTTTCATCTCGAAGTTATTAAAATCTTAGAAGTTAATCCTTTGTTCTGAGCTGTCCTTTGTTCTGAGTTTCCCTCCAAAAATCTTTTCTGCTTGAAGCTATCTCCTTGTTTTCTGAGAGGTCTTCCCTCATTCACTTCAGAACTCCATCTCTTGACTGACTTACAGTTTGAACGTGCGAGGGACAAAGGCCCTGAAACTGACCAATCAGAAACGAGTTGGGCCGGTCTTACGCCCTCATCTAATTAACATACTCCAATAGGCTTGTTAATTCCTAATCTGGGGGTGGGGTCCTAATTGTGGGGTGTTTGTGGGCGCTGTGCGTGTGTATCAGAGAAAAGCCCTTATAAGCCAACATCTCTTACCAACATTAAAGAAATAAAGAAACATTTAATTCCTTTTTTAATCAACTCGTCTCATAAGTAGAAACCCCTTTATGCTGGAAAGAAAACAAAATAATAATAAGCATCAACATTTGGAAAGTAATCAAAGATAAAGAAGAAGAATTAAACCAAATCCAAAAAAGAAAAACGAAGGATAAAATAAAATAAGACCTCTGGTTCGTTTCTTTTTTACCTGCCAGATCCTTCTTATAAAAGATGCACAACTTTAGTTAACTTTTACCAGTAAAAAGATGTTGAAGTGAAAAACATTTCGATACCAGAGAACACAGAATACACATAAAACGTCTTGGAGTCTATGGGGGTTAAAGGTTTTTGTAAATCCAGTCTGGTGATGTCTCCGGCCTGTTTTTCAAAGGATCTGTAGAACGTCATGTCAACACATGAGAACATTTTCTTGTGGCTTCAAAAGGACTTTATTCAATGGAATGCACTTTTCTGGACGTCCTGTAAATCAAAATGGCTGGTTAGGCTCCAGAGTGGCTGGTTGTCATGGTAACCTGGGATTACCAACGTCCTTCTTTGCGGGGGAAGTTAAGTGTTTCGGGTCTGTTGCCATCCAGTCTGAGAGGTGTTACGGAGTGAAGACCATGCCTGTTGAAAGGGGGGGGGGGAGGGAGGTGATCTTTATGGCCTCAGCAAAATTCCTTTGTTAGTTAAGGTTCCGGGATCCATGGTTTCATGCTACAATAGAGATCTCTGGTGTTTGGTGTTACAGTCGGCTGCCTCTCATGTTGTTTGCGTTTGCTCTGTTTACCTCCTGACTCCCAGCACTGAAGCACAAAAGGGAATAAATTTGAAATGAAACACTACAGGCTGTCCTCAGTAGACTCTCATTTACAGTTCTGTTACACATATAAAGAAATTATTTCAATCCGAAATGCATTCCCACAACGACCAAAAGTAATAATCAAGGAAACTCTGCCCTGCAATCTGGAACGTTTTGACTACACGGCCAATATATTGAATTCTGAACAAACTGCAATCATTCAGACCATTCTTTACACACGTCAGAGATGCATTCCCTGCATTTTTTTTTTACATTTCTGTTGCCTTATTTTATTTATTATTTATTTATTGACAATTTAAACCAGTAAAAAATGAAAAGGTTGCCAAACATGCAACAGTGTTTTCCTGGACACGATGTTTTTTCTTAAGAAAGTGGGTGCAAAAAAAAAAAAAAATTAACTTCAAGCAGAAAATTGATTTTCACATGTTGCCTAATCTCGCTGCACTGCTGGGGAAATAAATAAACAAATAAATCCCACGATTGAAAAGAGAATTTATTTGTGTTTTACATACATCAAAGATTCTCAAGTTGGCAGCAATGTTTTATTATTTTCAGAAAATAAAAATAAAAATGGAAAATCATGGAAAGAGACATGACCAGAAAAAAAAGCTTGCTTTGCTTTAACTTTATTGATAAAATAAGTTATAAACAAAGTTTTCAACTAAAAATAATGTATATTATATGTATATATATATATATATATATACATATAATGTATATCTTTCAACTTTGGTCTGTCTCAAATTGACGCCGGTTACTGTTGCCGGTTTTCATCTATGCAGGACAAATCAAATCAATAAAGTTTACATTTTGTTTAAATATACAGCAGTTCCAGTTATGATGATTTTTCACCCTTTTTTAACTGGAGCTTTAGCTCCAGTATTTCCATTAATTTTGACTAGCGTAATGCTGCGTTCACACCGAATGCGATTTGTGTGAAAATTATCAGGCCCCGCCCCTCTTCTGTCAAAAAATGTGTTCCTTAAGGTTGAAGCTGCGTCTTTGAGTGGGAGGAGCTATTAGCTAATGTGTTTAGCCTGATTGTTACATGGAGCAGTGTCAGTGGATATGTCAATGTACGGAAGAACCGGATGATGTTGAGAGATCAGGTTTACTTATTTTGACGAGTTCTCCAAAAACTTCAGTCATAATGACTCCATGTCTGGGTTTATGTGATCATTCGAAGATTCTCCCGATACCAGGAGCTTCTGTCTCATTCCGGGGGTTGTGTTTTCTACGACAGCTGCTTTCACTGTGTTTCTGTGTCTCTGTGACTGAGTCCTGCATTAACCAGAGAGGGGAAACATTAAAACAAAAATGAAATTAGGGGAACTTTTTCTTATCAATGACTTGATAAAAGTAAGAAAAATATCACAAAGGCCGAAGGTCTGTCCAGAGTGTATCCAGAAGACCTCTGGCAACCCTGCACCCCCAGCAGGTTTAGGAAAATAGACGGAAGTTCAGGACAAAAACGCTCGAATTGGATTGGTATTCTACCCTTTGCACCGTTTTAGCAATATTTGACATTAGTAATGTGTTACATATCAGCTGATTTACACTGAAGAGTTGGTGTGTTATTTATTGGTTATTTCTGGTGTTAAATAGTGGATCCAATATAAAGATGAGATTTTTTTCTGCTGTAGACCCACAGTGTACTCTTCAATAGTTTAGAGATTTCTCTATCGTCTTCACCTCATGAGTTTCTCTCCTTGGGTTAGAGGAAAACTTTATACTATAAATACCATCTGATGTCAGGCCTTGATATATTTAAGTTTCATCTTGTCTGTTATTTTTTAATTTTTTATTAGGAACGCTCCAAAGTCTTTTTCCAGAATCTTTTTTTTCTATTACAAGTAGATTTAAAGTTGTTTTTTTTTTTATTCATTATTAAATATGCTCAACTCAAAGTTTAGAACTTCTGTCTGTCAGCAATTTTATTTGCATTCAAATTTAAAAGCAACAAAACAGAATAAAACAAAAAAAAAAGTGAATAAAGAAACGAGCCTCGAAAGTTTGTTACAGCATGAACAAAACTCTCTTGTTCTTTATTTTTTAAGTGAAGTATAATGTTTATATGTTACGCTAAGCTCCTATCAGAAGTAATCTGGGATGATAACGATTCAATGAGCAGCGCTGGATCAAAATTCACGCCGGTGCCGTGGAGACACTTCACTTCATCACAAATGGAGGCCGCATCGGTTAAAGGGATTAAATCTCTTCAGAAACCTGCTGATGACGACGCACTGTGTGTATATAAATAAGCATGACTTTGTGGAATTAAAATGCATGGAAAAACAAATCGATTAAAGATAAAGTAGCCACCTGAGAGTTCATGAGAACGAAAAGAAAAAGGTGCAGCTGTGATGCTGCTCCATCAGATACAAAGAGGTGTGAGTTACCGCTTCCTTTTTGTTGGACTTCAGTGGGACAAGTCGTTTACTTGTTAACTGAACAAGAGTTTGGTGCCGCAGTCCCCTCGCCGCTTTTACAGCCCGCACATGTCCTTCAAAGTGGATCGTGTCAACTGACCCACTGCCTGAACCCCGTATTGATTTTGTTTTGGAGTGCTGCTCAGACGGCTCCAAGTCCTGAGTCACTCGCTTTGAAAGAGAACAACTGCATCAAGGTAACACTTAGAAAGGTCAAAGGGTCAATTACTGGCTACTCTGTTTCCCCACAGCAAGGCTCTTAAGATGAAACATCTTTCACTTTTCTCATTAAAAAGGGCCTTAATGTAAAGTGTTAGCATATACTTAAATATGCAGCCTGTTACTGTAAAGAAGCAGCAGCTTTAAGGGAGGTGTGGGGTTTCCATTGGTCCTCTGATGAGTTACCATGGAGATGATGCAAGACGAAGCGCTAACTGTCCGAAAATGGAATTTAAGGGGAATTTAAAATTGATTTTCCTGATATAATTTGAACCAAACAGGATGTTTCAGAGCCCACTCAAAAAAAGTTATTTTAACATGTTTTTATGACATTTTTCTGATGATGGAGGACATATACAAATAAAATTAAGCTTATTATTATAGCATTTCTGAGTATTTTTTGTTCAAATTTTAGTGAATCCGAATGTGAGGATGCTACTACTGTTTGAGTTTCAATGTCTAAATGAAAATGAGTTATCTTGTTGGAATGTTCTTTTTCTTGTCTTGTTTCAGAGTATATAATTTCTCATCTTTTGCAGGTGCTCTTTTTCCAAATGTCCTGTTCTGATTGGCTGCAGGAATGGTTGTAGGAAGTGTTCCTGTCTACATAAGGAAGTGTTGAAAATGGCATCAGAAGGCCTTTCCTGGTTCTCATGTGAGCACAGAAATGAATTTTCCCAGCTACAGTAGATGGAAGTTGGCTGTTTTCTTTGGTTAGCCTGATTTTTATTTACACCTGCTGTGTCAAAAAAAAAAAATTTGATTAAGATTGTATTTGTGACATAGGAAATATGACGAACCACAACCTCGCAGCAACAGGAAGGGAAGCTGGGGTTGTGAACTTCTAATGAACTGTTGCAGAAATGATGTCATGGAATACTCCATCCGTCCGTCTTCTTCTGCTCATCCAAATCTCGGGGGCAACAGTCTAACCAATGTTTCTCAAACTTCCCTGTCCCAGGCTACTACCTTTCTCTTGAGGCCTTAGCCCAGTGGGACATTCCCCTAAACAACTTTCCAGGGAGGTGTCCAGGAGGCGTTTGGACCACATAGCCGAACCTCCTCAACTGTCTCCTCTCAATGTGGAGGAGAAGCGGCTCTACTCCGAGCTCTCTTCAGGTAGGCAAGCTTCTCCCCCCATCTCTAAGATCAACTAGTAAATTGAGAGCTTCGCTTTCTGGCTCAGGTCTCTCTTCCCCACATCGGACCGGTACAGGGACAGCATTTTTGTGCTTTTGACAGTAATTTAATTGCTGTCTTATGGGGTCCAGATGACCCAAGCCTTACATGGACCTGTTATCCATCCCATGACAAATGTGAATGAAGGTGGACAGGATTTAATGTCTGCCCCGGACACCAGTGAAAATTAAAAATCATTGAAAAATAAAGTTCAGTACGCTGTCTTGTGGGGTCCAAATGACCCCACTCCCAATGTCGACAAACACTTTGAAAATGGATCAAAAGATGATCTGAGCAGTCCGGTATTTTGAGTGTTTCCATTGTAAAATGGACCCATTAAACCAGGGGTGTCAAACTCAAACACACAGGGGGTCAAAATCCAATATATACCTCAAGGTCATATATAAAAATATATTGAACCCAATAAAACAAAATTATTAAAACTTAACTTTTTAACATACCTATGAACGGGCAGGAATATTACAAAGGTATACAGGTACATTATGTATAAATCAACTTTAACCTTAAATAACTTTCAATATTTTACTCTCCATAAAAATATATTCTGTCAAAATTATACAAGTTAGAAATAAGCACAAGATAACATCGGGCCATTAATAACAATAAAATAAAATGATCTGAAGGGCCGGATAGAATTACCTGGAGGGCCGGTTTCGGCCCCCGAGCCTCGACTTTGACACATGTATCAAACAGTTCTGTACTGAACTGTACCCCTTGAGGGGCCCCGTCCACTGTAGGTCCATAGAGTCACAGTAGCCACCCACTGACTGGCAGAAAGTGATGACAACATTATAAATCACCAATATAGCACAAAGCTAGCGTTTTCCTGTTTACGGTAAAATTTTGTACTATGTACAAAAAGTGAAGCAAGACAAAGACGAGCTGCTGGATGACTTCTATTGTTGTTGTTTTTCTAGTCGATGCACTACAATGACACGCTAGCGGTCTACACCACGCATGTGGCGGGAAAACAAACTGCTCAGTGGCTTAACTGAGTGAAGCACATATAACACATATCAGAAGGATTGTATTTCTATATCAGCTTCTCAACAGAACCAAAATAAAACATCAAATTTAAAAGCCATCATCATTAAGAAGTTTCTCACTATTATATAATATGTAGTTCTGCATCATATGATACAGTTTTTTGTTTTTTTTCCTTCATGAGGATCTGCGGCTTCCCGTTCCTTGAGTAAATGAGACAATCTAAATGCACCGAGTGGTGTAAAAAGGTCTGGTGTCTCTGACGTATATTTACAAGAGATATTACCAAAAGATTCTAATGTTTTTATTTAACCAACCCTTTTCACTTTATTTGAACCATCCTATAATACTTTAATCTTTTCATATTGCAGGGATTGATAAAAAACTAACATTCACATAGACAAACAAACAAAGACTAAGCCTGTTACACCTGTTCTTTTTTTTTTTTTTTTTTTGTATCTAATAAATTCAATTGTAGAAAACTGAAAAAAAAATGAAATTCAATTTTTCCAAAATTATTTTTCTATTTTAGTAAAATGTGATCCCTTGAAAATAAAAATAAAAAAAACAGTAAAGCAGGCAGTTGTAGCCGTTTTAGAGAATGAAAACGACTCATTACGTCGCTGAAGTCTCGGCTTTGTGCCGTTCCTTTTGTGTTGCAGAACTGCAGCGGGGAAATGGTTCAAATGAAGCTCCCAGCGGATGTTGATGCCAAGTGTAATTACTAAACACAGCGGGGATCGTGCCTCCACTTTAGACAAATCCCCAGTCCAATAAAACTGACATACTTGCAGTGTTTATCCTTTAGATGAAGTGTGCATTTGAGAAGATTTAAGGACTCAAACATTTTCCAGATGAAAAATGTCTTCCGAAAGCTTTAAAAAGCTTTAAAAATAACTGCTTTGAACTGGCAAACATTAAACAAACTAAAGAAAAATCAGATTTTTTTTTTATTTTTGTCTAAATACTTTTAGTTTCATAAGGCTATATTTAAATTACAGGCAGTTCCAAGTAAAAAAAAATATATATATTAGAGTTAAGTATTAAAATTGAACTTCTGTTTGTGTAAAAGAGCTTGAACTTGTACTAACAGGTTTTAAATGGTAAAAAATAAAAATTTGAGCCATTTTGAAGCCAATTTTAATCACTTTTGATGGTTTAACTGTCTAATCTTTATATTTTCTCAATCCCTGGTTTCTGGGTTGTTGCTTCAGATGACAGAACCCAAAAAAGAGAGAGTGATCAGTACAATGAAAATCACTCAAAATTTCACTAGATTTATAGGAATTTTGATTTAGTGTTAAAACAAGCATCAAAGACTGAAATAAATAAAAAACAGGACAATGGAGGAATTGAAGACTTTCCATAGTGGATTCATCGTTATGAATTAATGGAAACGAAATGGAAAAAATAAGAATTGTGATGAAGAAACGTCAATTGACCACATCTCCACAGGTCCAGGACTGGATTTGATTTAGGATTTTAATTAAGTTAATCACATAGTAAATGAATAACATTACCATGCATTTCCAGTTTTAATGTGAAGTTTATTTACAGAGTTTGTGGTAAAAAATGTTAAATTATCAATGAGCAAATCAACCAAAATGGTTGCTGCTTCGGTGGACAAGGACGTTTAGGACTCCTTAAAATCTTCCACATAAAACGATACTTTGCTTCCAATAGATTAACTCGATTGACTTATTCATGATTTGGTTTCATCCTGCTTTAAATTTAAGAAGTTTAAGCTTAGATATGTTTAAGTAAAACCCACACAGGTGGGGAAAAAAACGAAGTTGGAGCTCAAGGGATACTTTAGTGTCTCTCACTTTATGGTAAGTCAGTGTTCGGGCGTCCGTGACGCGTTTTTCCAGCGGTAGTCATTTGATGTTTATTTTTGTTGCCAGAAAACATTTGAGTTCATGCTGAGATAAAAAGGAATCTTCTCCTCTAAACATTTTCCAGACGTGCTCCCTCAACAACAAAATAAATCCAAAGAGTCGAGCAGGAAAAGTGTTGGTTCAGAAAAGCGTGAATGGAGACGGCAGAAAGGAAAGGGTGTGGGAGAGGAAGAAAGAGTTTTCAGAATAACGCCCCTTCCTGTGGGAGAGCGGCAGTAATAAATCATGGTTTTTGTGAGCGTTTCAGGTGGTGTGGGCAGTCATGAGGCATCCATCTTGGTTATGGGCCTTCAGAAGCATTTCAATATGTTCTATTTGCCCAAAGGGTGTCTAGACAGACCAGCAGACTCAAATGTTCACCCATGCCGTTGCCTGTCTAAGACCTGTTTAGATTCCTATTTTCCTCAGAGCGTAACTTTTTTTTTTAAAGAATAAAGATGTACGGCTACCTCACAACAAATATACACTGAAGGATTTTTTATGTGGCTGACATAAAAGAAAAACCAAAGATTTTCCTGCGAAAAAATATTTTTAATAAACAGTTATTTTTTCTTGATTTTTCCTCTTTATTTACTTTTTATCATTTTGTAAAATAAAATAGAATTAAATTATAAAACATATCTGACACTGAAAGAAAATTTTATTTTTTGTTAAGTTAACAATTAATAACTTTAAACAGATTTATGTACAAAATAAGGTGTTGTGAAAAGCGAATGGGAACACAAGATTTTTTTTACCTTTTGGCCTTTTTGATCACTTTGTTTATTTATTAATGCTAAACACTTTAAGGATTTCTGTCATTGGAAACGTCCTCTATATATAAAATTGAATTGGAAATTGCCAAACCACAAATCTGATGGTTGTTTTTAACATCAAGCAAAGTGAAGTATTAAAATTTGCTTTAATTGTGTCACATTTGTTGCTAAGAATAGGGTAGGGATGGTACAGAAAATAACATAACAAATAAAGAATGGACTAAGCTACACTTTTTTCAGTAAAACACAGAAACCGTATGCTCCTAAATGTGGCCCTTTTTTCGTTTTAAAATTCAGAATTTAAATAAAAATTTTATTTTTCTGTCAGTTTTCTTTAATCAACATCGTTTCATTTGGGTTCATGTTGGATTTTACTTCAGTCTAATTATGACAGTCTAGAGACAAAGTAGAGTGGAGTTGAGTAAAAAATGTTTATTTCTATAAAACGTTTTACCAGTATGTGCTCTTCAAACAGAGTTTAAAATCCAGTCAAAACACACAGGTAAAAAAAAAAAATCCAATAATAAAAAAAGGAAAGAGCAAAACTAGTAAAACAAGGACCGTAATCAACTAACAGCTCTCCTGAATAAAAACGTCTTCACCTGTTTTAAAACTATTTTCATTGTAGATTTAATACACGAGAGAGCTGGAAAGTCAGGGTTAATGCTAGTTCTTGTTGTTTTTAGGCTTTTTTTAAATCATCTTTATACTTCAGTTCTTGTCAAAGTTTCAAACAAACCCTAAAACCAAAAATGTCTCGACTCCATCATCGTAATCTGAATATTTCCTCAGAGATGAGAAATTCTGCTTATTTACTGAGACATCGGATATAGATATGGATTTTGTTCATATTAATATCTTTGTTTTGGAACGTACCATTAGAGAAATAAAGTAAACTTGGACGACTTGTGTTTGTGTGACTAAACATCTCATTTGGGATGTAATGTGGGATTGAAGATGGCATGAGAAATGGAAGTTGCTTTTAATGGTAACTGGAATCTCTAGATTAGTAAGTTTGAGGTGTTTGTCTCCTTCCTACCTGTCACCATGGCGCCGCACCTCAGTGAATGACTGATTCTGGATTCGGATTTGATCCGTTTCCAGGATGTGGAACATTAGCCTCGTGATTGGAAAAATTCTTCCTTCTTCACAAGTGAGTTTTACATATTTTCTAACGCATTGCAATGTCTGATTATTACAGGCTTTTTTGAGTGGACTAACAAGAATGAAAAACTTTTGCTGTGGCGAGGACGGAACTTTTTCAACTCGTATTACCCATCGGCCTAATGACCACATCGGTGCTTCAACCAATAAATGAGAGACAAACGAATCATTGCCTTTTTCAGCCATCCCACTTATCAAAAGCAGCTTAATGTCCAAACTCAAGATGCAACTCACAACATCCTGGCACTCGGATAACATGACATCACTCACAATACTCCTAATGACCCCCTTCATGAAAGTTGTAAATGAGGAAATCTCTCGCGAGTTGCTTTTGCCACGGGGACTGGAGGAGGAGGGGGGGAATGTGTGAATTAGTAAGCAGTTATGATGATGGAGAGTAACTGACATTAAGTTATACAGCGAGAGAGATTCAGGGTTGTGTTTACCCGACTGTTTTATGTCTTCTCTCATGTCTTTCTGCCTCAGTGGAAGAACTTTCCACGGGCTTAATGAGTTTGGAAGCTCCAGCGTTCTGGATTGATGCGAGCTGGGTTGAGGAGTTAACTTTTAAAATGTGCTCTGTTTCCATGTAATCATCAGTGTGATCCATCCAGCTCCTCTCAAGTGGCATAATTTGTTGATGCAGAAATTTGGCCATGCCTGAGCAAATTACATTTTTTTGTTTTGGTGTGTTTTACCACTCCTGTGGCAGGTGGGCACTAAAAAAAATATTCACAGAGCAATCCTAGCTTATTGTTGTTAAATAACATTTTTTTAGTCGCATTTTTTTTATTGGGGAAAATGTCATTTTCCTTTAATTACCCAAAATGAGTTGGTAAAAGGGGAAAATCTGGGTAACAAGGAGCAGCGCTCCATTGTTCTGATGGGTCTAGAGTGCGGTTGAGATGCAAGCTCTAGTTTATTTGTTTGTCTCTTTGAAAATGAGGCAGAAATTAATGAGGCACATTTAATGAAACCATGTGGTGTAATCGCATAAAAGAAATTACTTCCTAAAAGTTTGGAAATTGGGAATTTACTGTAGCAGAAAATATCCTCTCTGCTGTTTTTGTCGATGTATTTTTTTTTTTTTCATATGCCAGTAAAAAAGCTCCATCATCAAACATGAAATTCAGATTTTCAGGCTTGTAATTATAAATGCATTAAGTAGCTTTGACAGTAATTTAGCAAAAGAGTTGAAATATACAAGCGTAGAATTCTAACTTTACCAAAGCAGACCTGCTAGGTTAACACTTTGTTGGCCAGGACCTTTTTTGAGCATCTTTTACTTCAGTTTGCTCTAAAGATGTACCTTTAAATGATTTTTCTGGCATCCTTGGCATCAATTTATTTTTTTTTAGTACAACCCTAACTTACGTTTTATAGATATAAATTACATATTAATTCCACAATGTACCTGAAACTGTCCAAAAATCATAATTCAGAGGTGTAAATTTCATATTTTTTTACTGCAACAATCACACAAATTTAAATTAAACTGTTTTTATGTTTTAAAACAAAAGATCAAAAATACTGATACACAATAAAAATATATATCTAAAAACAAAGCAAAGACAAAACAATTTGAAAAATGTGCAGAAGCCTTGTTGTTTTCTCATGATAATGAGATCCACTATCTCATTATCACGTGATTGCAAGAGATGAAAAATATACAGTAACGTCCCATTCTTTCTTCACTTAATCTGTTTTATGTTTCTTTATTTTATGTTTAACAACAAAAACATCAGTAGAAAACACTCCTCAAAAGTTGTTTTTTAAGTCTATTTTTTATTTATCAGTGGATCTACGCACCTCAAACGCCATAATCCCGTCCCATGTACCAGCCCTTCCCTTCCAATAGTTTCCCTAAAACCCCCGAACAAACAAGATGAACGACAGAACCCCGGGCCGATGTGCGTCTCTGCGTGGTGCGTTTACTGAGCTCTGGACATTATAGGACCCAAACAGCCCATCCGCTGCAATACTTTTTTTCATTTTCAAACATCAAAACAAAGCAGTTTTCCAGAAAAAAACAATTTCACAGAATTAAATCAATCAACTAAAAATGGATCCGTTCTTCTGGTGTTCAACATGTTTTGCTGCAGATGTCTGACACTCAGTGAACGCACCATGCAACGCACGCCGAGTTTTTTGGAAAGAACTAAATATTTTGCTCCATAGATTCTTGTTTGAGCGTTTCCAGCACATGTTCCCATCAGGCTCTGTTGCACAAAGGCGGAGTTAGTGGAGACCATCCAACCCGTGCAAAATGTAAAAGATCCGACACAATAGGAAGACTCCGAAGAATGCTGTCTAAATTAAAATTAAACATTTTTGTCTTCAAAATATTGAATATAACATTTTCATTCTAAAATCAGTAAAACACCAACTCGAGAAGGTGAAGAAAAATCAGAAAAAAGTGTATATAATCTTTAAAAAACCCTATCATCCATCCATCCATCCATCCATCCATCCATCCATCCATCCATCCATCCATCCATTGTCTGAACTTTCTCTGGGTTGCTGGAACCTGTCCCAGCTACAATTGTGTAAATGCAGGGTACACCCTGAACATGAGGATTCCTAATAACCTTAATATATGTTGGAAAGATATAAATATCTGAACTTAAGTTACGAACCGCATAATGATAATACAAGGAAATGGTATGGACAAGCTGGGATGTAATTATATAATTTTGCTTCCTCCCACGGCCTTTCAGGAAACTTCTTAATGTTTAGTTATCCTGTGCATGTCTTTATTAATTTAAACTTCTGTTGATGAATTATTGTTGAAGAATTACTTTTTTGATTGCTTGAAATAAACAATTTCTAATCTAAAGTATAATTTTTCAGTTATGGAATTCACTTGTAGTAACTTTTTATAGACTGACGCGGTAGTACAAATCAGTCTCTACTTCTGCAGACATGCACCCATAAACAAAAAACATCTGTTAGGTTTAAGACGATGAAAATCGATATTTTGCTGTTTTTAACATGATCTTGTAGAATTTTTCTGACATTGGAGGACATGAAAAAAGAATTTAAAATTGCAACCAGTGATCTGAGTATATTTTTATTCAAATCGTGTTGGATCAGATGAAAATCCGCAGGTTGAAAAAGCTCGGTTTGTAAAGCAGCAACTACCATGGATGGGCTTAAAGTCTCCTTTCTCAGCTACAACTCTGATGTCTCCACTTAAAGACAAATAGTCGTCTGAGCTGATCTCGCTCAAAACTGGACGACTTTATAGCTCTGAAATTGCTGGCTAATCTTTTTTGCTACGCTAATGTTTAGCGTAGCTTGTGAGGTGCTATAAGCTAGCAGAAGCGGGTGTAAGCAAAAGGCTGATGGGAAATTAGCAGAACTAATTTCTACGGCAACAGTCCCGCCCAACTCCTGCCGCGATGCAAAAACCTGCCTTAAAATAAAACGTTTAAAATGTTGGCTAAAATCTGCATAATCTCCCAGTGGAAAGACCACTAGGATTTGTTTTGTTTTTTTAAAGAAAAAATATAGTTGGAGTTTAATAGTACTGAAGAAATGTCATAAAATGTAAGTTTGTTCTGTCTACCACTCTGTACTTCACAAACATATAAACTAAAACAAAGACAAAGTTTTGTTAAACTTAAGGCCATGTTAGGAAAGCTGTTTAAAAGTTTCTCTAACTGTATTTTTTGTAGCATAAATCCCAATTTATCACTTGAGAAAAAAACAAAAGATTTTCAGAGTTTTGGGGGAAAAATTCAGCAGATGTTTCAATCATGTCATTTCTATCATTATAAGGTTAAGTAACACATTTTGACTCAGTTTCATAAATATTTAAACCTGCGGAGTTTCTATTTCTTCCACCCACTCAAAGCATCAAGCGGCAACCCAGAAACATCAACTGCAGTTTTTATCATCGGCAACACATGTGAGCACGCACTGAAATTAGACCGTCATCACTGAGTAAAAGACTCCAACCGAAAGCATCACAGAACATAAAGTAACTAAACATGATGTCTCCTAAAAAACTGAAGCACAGATGAGTTTGATGAGTTTGTTTAACGGCACGTACAGTCGGTTTAAATCTCATCACAGTGTTATTTCCTGAAGAGGATTTGTAAACATTTTGAGATCTTCAGTAAAAATAACATCATTAGTTGCAATGCATGTACTTTGACTGTACTCAGTAACAGGAGTTTACACACAAAATGATTTGATACAGTAATATTGGTAATTTTAAAACACATGCGACAATATGTCCCTGGCGTATTGACTTGACAAAAGTGGGCAACACATTTTAGACTTTTTGTCTTTTTTTAAATTGTTTTTGTGTTCTTCATTTGACTGCCTTACATGGTCACATGTCCCAAAAAGTCACCATGTGGCGACCTCTATGCAGGTTTTTCAGGAAATTCGGCTGGTTAACCACGTTTTTGGCATTAGTAATCGGGAGGTAGTAGTCATATTTTTACACCCTGTGCAGTAAAATTTTACAGCAAGAAGTTGATATCGGACAGTGGCCTCCCGGGCACATTTTTAGGTTGAGGCAGCGACAGTCGGGAATGACACCATTAAGTAATTATTCCAAACAACAGCCGTCCATGTCAAGTGCCACCAGCCTCACGGTATCCTGGGGACATATGTAAAATGCTGCTGTCTTCATTCATTATGACGCCAACGCGGCATGAAATCCTTAAGATTCTGCCTGTGCCTCCCCATCGCGCAGTGGCAATTGTATTTGTGTTGTACCGTTAAGCCTCGTTTCCACTGAGCAGTTTGGTACGGTAAGGAGTGGTACGGCATGGACCAGTTAATTCTACCAAACGTTTCCACTCAGTTAAGTGAGTTTTCATGGCGCCAACAATGGAGCTCATCCAACAGCTCTTCTTTTTCTAATATTACCGGAATTTCATGTTGTTTGAAAGAAGATTGCATGTGGCTAAGAAGAATACCGCCGTAAAGAGGAAAACAGAAACGCTATATATAGCTTAGCGCAAAACTTATGCTTTATGATGTCATCATCACTTTCTGCCAATCAACAGGTGGTTACAGCAGTTCTGTACTGTTTAATGAGTGCTTTGTTACACGTTTGGTACGTGTTGCTGTAGCATTTCCTAATGATAGAAAACATTTATAAAGAAAATTAAACTCTTTTATCTGAATGCTGTATTTTCCGCACCTTAAGGTGCACCTAAAAGCTTTCAATTTTCTCAAAAGCCAACAGTGCACCTTATAATCCGGTGCGCCTTATATATAGATCAATACTGAGCAGTAACAGGTCTTGCAACTACGGGAAGAAGCACCGACTCCATTTTCTCTCGTAGAACCAACGCGCAGTGCATGCTGGGATACATGACTGCTCGAAACGTGCATTTTCATTATTATTTGTGTATGTGTGAAAAAAAAGAGTTTAAAGTGGATACATAATGCAACCTGAGCCACCACTGTAGCTTCTAATCTATTCTATGCACTTTATAATCCGGTGTGCCTTATAGTTTGGAAAATACAGTATTTCTTCATTCAAATCCTTGTGACGCAGAAGGAAAATCTCAAATTTGTTTAAAAAAGATTAAATTTGTGACAAACTGTCCACTTGGCAGGCCACAGGTCTCTGCTCCACTCCATTCTGATGCATCCAGCTATCCAGATGGATAGTTTTAATATTGCTCACCATCTTTGTTGCACCAGGAATCTTAGGTTGGGGGTTTGAGGGGCTGGAAGCTGGTGGGAGAGTGTGTACAAAGATGGATGGATGGGAAGAGGCGGGCCTAACGTGGGGCAATAGTCCCGCCCACAACTCAGAGGCAAATGTCTGATGAACCACTGCCGCTCTTCAGAAACTAAGTCATAGAAGAAGATTTTTGGCTAAAAACGACTTTACAAATAAGCTGAAACCAGTTGGAAAAAATGATGCTGTAGCGTAAAGTTGAGTTATGAAGATAGTTTCCTAGATTTTAATGTGTTCCTCATCTGGGTGTGGAGAAAGACTTCAAGGTCAAAGACTTTCTAAGAAGAGTGTGTCTTTCCTGAGAAATGTTTGCAGGCTGGGTGACAGCTTGAGTAAGACACACTGAGGCACACTCTGTGTTTGCGTCCTGACACACTCAGGAGATGCGCAGTTAGCAGCGTGGCTAGCACCATCAGACCATGTGGTGTGGTGTTAATCACACCTTTGTCCATTAGCACTTCAGCGCTAGGCGCACACACACACACTCGCACACCCAACTGAGAAATATGAAGCTTCAGGGAGGAGCTCTTTTATGTTCAGGAATGAAAATACAAAACAAATGCTTTATTGATTATATTTTTATTAAATTAAATAACATTTTACCATAATGAGAAGGCACAACTCCCTATATAGTAATGCAATTTTGATATTTTACCTTATTTTAATTCAATTCTATTTTTTGTTTTGTAATGCTAATAATTTTTCTACAATTTAAAGACATTTGAGCATTAATAGTACCAAAGCAAAAATATATTCAAAATTGTTTTATTTTGCTTTTAGCTTTAGTTTCATAATTGTCCAAACATCTTCAATCAGGTGGAATTTTTACTTTTCTGTTCCAATATAAAACAATTGCAGTACAATAATATTCAACTCAGTATTTAGCTTTATTGTCTCAAAGTAGCACAACATTCATGCAAGTATTTTTTTTTATTTTAATCCTAACACCGAAGATGTCGCATGACTAACACACACTCTGTGGCATGCTGTAACTCCTCAATTGTTTACGTGATCAACATTAACACTTAATATGTTGCATATTGTTGGAAATGCCGCTTCTCTGTCGCAGAATCAGTTGATTTATGACAATTGTTTAAGCCCTTCGCTGCTATGCAGTATAGTAAGCTGCTTTTCTTAGCTTTAGAATCTGCTGGAATTACATGAACGGCACAAACAGTTGAAGAGTTAAAATGGAGGCCTGCCCCTAGAGGGTTCAGAAAATGTTATGGCGACTGAAGGATTTTTCTTCTAAAAGTTGGTCGGTGGCTTCAAAGTCACGCTGTGGCCGTCCAATGACAGGCAGGCGGCAGGAAGGTCACTGAGCGACTAACCACTGACACCCGATATGGACGACCGCCGTATCAACACATCATCCACATCCTATATTTATGATTTTCAAAAAAAATCATGAAATTTGGAAAATTCTACCTGTGCCCCCCCATCTCATGGAGGCAGAAGTATTTGTGACTCAGGTGTCTCTTCATTTTGATTGATCAAACACACCTCATCCAGGTGATCGGCAGCAAGAAGTGGAGGGAGATTACCTGTGTACCCCATGCATGTTTGACTATTTTTCCTCCCATATCTATTGAGTTGTGACTAAAACATTAGCTTCTAACTGTAAGCAGAGCACAAATACTTCTTCTTGGTACACTAATGCCATTTGTGGAACGTTAATGCACATGTAGCCTTTTTCTTTAGGACAATATTTTCATTTTTTTTTTCCAGGCAGCAGCTTTCCGCTGCCCAGCTGGAATGCACACACCCAGTCTTTATGCAGCATCACAATGCCTGCTTTATTGTCCAGAGCAAGGCGCTTATTAAAAGAGGCGGCGATGTGTTTTGTGATTTGGTTGCTAAAACATTACAGCTGTGGAGAGTGAAATTAAATATGCCAGCATGTAGTTCTTGAGCTGCAAATCGTGCGCCTGTGCTGGAAACTGAACCATTTTTAGAGCAGTAATTTAAAAAAGAAGAGTAAATATTTTCTACTTCTTAACCCTCCTTCTGTGTCTTTCAAAGCCTCTCATAACCGACTGCCTCAGCTTCAAAAACAGATTTCTGTGTGGATTGGGACCGTCTTTGCTGTTGTCTCTCAAAGCTGGGATCTCTTTGTTTTTTCCACACAACTTCAAATATTATAACTAGTTTCAGGGCACTTAATTTTCCTCAGCAGACTGGAACAGACGCGAGACACATTACTGGCGAGATTAAAGTAAATAAAACGCTCTGGTTTCTGCTGTGTTAGCTGCTGGATCGAGCAGCAGGGAAGGAACGGTGCTCTCCGTCTTGATCAAGATTTAAAAGGCTGTGTGTGTCCCTGTGTGAGTGTCGGTGTGCATAAAGTTTACTTCCAGAGTCACAAGGTTAAGACCTGGACGGGGACCCTTCCTTTTTTCATTCCTGACACCTTTTGCTGCGCGATGCTAAAATCACACCGCCATAAAAAATCATCTCGGTCCTGTTTTGGCTATGAAATGCTCGAGCGAGCCTACTTTGCACTCGGTGCTTAAAAATAAAATACCAAAGCAAATAAAAGGAGCCCGCATGTCGACTCCTCACATCGTGTTTTTGACTCAGAGACTAAATTTCACGCTCAAACAATGCCGGGGCCTTTCCCATACATTACATTAGTCTGACCATATAAAAGGCTTGTGATTGGTCACACAATGAGGGGGTGAGTGAGAGCCAATGCCCAAGGACTTGAATGTATAATACTGTCACCTTCCAGTTTCTCTCCAGGGTGGGTGTTTTTCGTGCATGTGTGTGCAAATTACAGATGCTCGAGCTGAAGCCCTCTACTTCCCTCAAGTGGGTGATGTGCAGAACTGTGGGGCTTACCTGTGTGTTGTGTACTTGTGCTTGTGTGGATTTTTTTTTTTTTTTTTTTTTGGGTGGGGGTTGACTATGATGTGCTTCACTGATTCAGTGTTTGAACGTCCTGCCTGCCTGCTTGCCTGCATGCATGTGTCTGCTCTGCTGGTCCCCGTGCCTCTTATTTAAAGAGATTAGCAGATAGGGAGGGAGCAGCAGAGCAAAACGCACTGTTATACTAACAGTGTAGAGTGGATGAAGATGATAGAATTGGGAAAGGGGACAAAAATAGCCAAAAAATGTTAATGAAATGTGTTTTTATCAGCATACGGTGAGGTTACGAACCTAGGTATATAAGAAAAAGTCAATACAGTAGCTGTGTTTCCATTGACTATTAAATTGCAAAAAATGGATTTGAGATAATAAAATCACATAATTTTAAAAAAAAAGGTTGCATTTATTGAAAAAAGTGCATTTGGTAGTTTTGAAATTGACATATTTTGCAAAACTGCAACAAAAACATTTTTTAAATGAATGAGTCACATGAGGTCCCACAGCATCACTCAGCTCATTAAAGGTTTAGTTCCCCAAATCCCTTGTATTGTAGCCACTGCCACGTAGCTCGCAGCTCCACGGCCTGAATAAGACGCCAACGTCTCCTTTGATATATGATGATGAGCGATGATTAATGTATTTCTGAACAAATTTCAATGCAAAACAAACAAAACGGAATTGAAGAATCAATTCAGGTTCTTGTGAATCGAATTTAATCATTTTTGGAAATTATAATCGATACCTTTCCCGACTATTCAGCCTCGTGTTTTTTTTTTGTGACCATGATTGTTACAAAGCTCGGTGAGACAAGTTTTAATTTGGGATGGGTACCGAAACTCTGTGCCAAGTTGTTGTCGGTACCATGTAAAAATGCAGATTTTGCTGTTTCAAAATATAGAAGAATGAGCAAGCAATGCAGGCGCACGGTACATTTAGCGTCATTCAAAATGCTAAAAGTGAAGTGAGCCAAAGTTCTTATGAACTTCACAACAAAAAAAATATTGAACTCAGCAACCTGATGGATCACAGAAGCATGTATAATGCTCTGAAAAAAAATTGTCATTTTTTTTTTTCCGTGTTTATTTCCACATGTGTGAAAACGGTGATGCAGTGTTAGAAATAAGGAAATTAAGCATCTTAGCCCCAATCTGAATTCTTTCCTTTTCCCTTCCCCTTCATTTAGCCCTCAAAATGGAGAGTTATGAAAAAACAGTGTCTCATATTTGGGACGTCACTTTTGTTGTATGACATCACCAATAATCCACGGTCCGTTAGCGCAGAGCTTCCATTCAGCCAATGACTTTCACCCGTCACGCTGCTTCATCACACTTAAATGTTTCTGAAGAGAACTGAAAAGTATTTCTTTATATTTATAATTTTTTTAAGCAGCTATTTTGGGACCTGGACTGTTTTAAATGTTGGCCTACCGATTTGGCTACTTTTATCAGCGTTGAAAACAAACAGTAATCTCATTTATTAACCATATGGAACCTTATTAGTTAAGGCACATTCTTTCTTTTTTTTTTTTTTTTTTTAATATACTGAAAAGTATGTTGTGACACTAAAACAACGTCGAGTTTTGAAAATCATCATCAAATTGCTTGGGGATGAAGAATGAGCACAGAGTGATTTGCGATTTTAAAATAAACTTAAAATCAACTTGTATATGGGAAACTGTTGTAGCTCATGTGGTCATTATGTTTTGTTAATTTCACCAAAGTCGCCTTTGCCATTTTTATTTCGTTACAGTGTGAGAATGTTTTGGGTGGAGACTTTTATTTTGATGGTTGCATCGCTACTTCCTGTTTGTTCGCAGCATTCCCGTCTGTTTGTAGGTAAGCAGCAGACTTTATTCTCGCTAGTTCGGATAGAAAAAACAAAAAGTCTGCAAGAAGTGTTAAACATAGAAACACAATGTTGATTAGTTAAAATTTTTTTAACATTTTTTTGATTGTTTATAATTGTTTTTTTTTTTTTTTATTGTAAGTGCAGCACTTGGAAATGTGCTAATGTTAGCAGCAGAAATAGAGCTAGCATGAATGGCCTCATGTGATTGGTGGTTGATCCTGCCTTCCTTTAGGTGTGTGTGGTCGTGAGAAATGTTCTCGGCTATTTTGTGTTGTTTTTATGTTTCACACAGCAAAGTCCCTCATTCTACAAACACCGCAGCAAACTACGCAGGGCTTAATGCTCTAATAGTTAAATAAAACATATTTTACCATTTTATTCATGTGAATAAAACAGTGAAATTTTGTCTCTGGTAATATCTTGGTATATATGGGGATACGTATCATATCGCGATACATGTATTGCCAGTACACACCCCTAGTGTAACTTCAGTGACCATGAACTGCTTTTATATACGATAAATCATTCACAATTATTTATGTATATTTTTTCCCCACTCGGTTTCCTTTTATTAGAGATGTTTCAAGGTTTTTGTTTCCAAGTTGATACAAATTCCTACCGTTATAAATCTGTGAAATACTACAAATAAAAAGTCATTCCATTTAATCAGATTTACAGCCCTTTCGTCGACTCACGCACCTTCTCAGTTTATTGTTTCAAACATTCATGAAAATGCAAATTTTGGACTGAAATTGTCCTTGAAAAACTCTTGAAGCGCATTATTAGTGAACAGAACGAGAACCAACACCCTCCGTAGGAGAAGGTCGAGCTCTAAACTTGAACAGATTGTTTAAATATCACCTGATGGCTTAAGTTGTCTGCATCCGGACTATGAACTGCACTGTCTGTTCTTCTGGTTTTTGTTTTAATCTTAAAAAATAGGCTACAAAACCAGTTTATATGTTTTGCACTCACTTTCTCTCCCTCTATTGTCTTGCACTAGAAGCTGTAAATTTAATCATATTAGATTGATTTTAGTCAAGATTGTGTTTCCATCTGAATTTCCCAAATTATATCTGTTAGCGGATGTAAATTTTAGCTAACATCTGGCTCATATTCCTCATATGATAGCTAAAATGATCAGATAACGTTTTATTTATTTATTTATTTTTGTTAAAATTGTTAAGTTTGTGTTTCACCCTTTTTTTTTGCTTTAATTTCGTGAGAAAGCTTCACAATAAATAAATATAAAAGGATGCTTACTGCATCACAAGCATTCTAATCTTCCTAAAACAATGTAGAAATCCACCAGTTGCATATAGATTAATCCAATTAGATTGTTAAATGTTGAAGTTAGAAGGTTCAATTTTATATACGACAAAGTACCGGTAAACATTTCCTAAAATTACAGGAACTATTTAACTGCTGATGAGGGTTTTTCATAATTGGCAAAGAAAATAAAAGGTTATAATTTCCTTCTGTGAGTACAGCAAACACAACATGAAGTGAACATTAAAGTTAGGTGGAATGGAGACTTCTTCACTGAAAGGTCACCGCTAGAGAAAGTGGTAAAAGATGAAGAGAGTGTGAAGGACAAAGCGGAAATGAGAAAAGCAACCAAAACCAAAATCCTACCAGGTTTGAACAGGAAGATTCAACGTCAACTGAAGTCAGTACATTTAGAATATATTAACAATACCAATAAAACCACAATTTACAAGTTAAAAGGACAAAATTAAAAGTACGCAGTGAGATTTTGTTCTTGACCCCTGTACTTCCATTAAAAATGATCACGTTGTAGCTCCAAAATGTTCAGAAAAATAATATCATACCATCAAATTACAAGTTTCCATATGGGTGAACTTGTTTTTTTCACTTAAAAAATTCACTTAAAAATCAGAGACTATTTACTTTACATCAAGGGATATTACTGATTTAACCCTATTGGATGTCACACATCACATAAATATAAAACCTATGTGAGTGTGTCATTTTGTCTTACATGAGAAAAATGTAAATATTCAGTACTTAATTAACTAAAATTAATTATTTGGAACATTTTTTATTGTTAAAAATATAAATGGTATTTAAAAATCACTGGTTCACATGTATGGAGCCTTAAAAATTTTTTTTTATCTTGTCATTAGAAAAGTCCTTAGTAACCGTGTCAAGATGACAGCAGCAGTGCAATCAAATATTCATTTCAATTTCAAAGTCAAAATGGTTATTTCATCCTGACATGCTTTTATGTCTATTGACGCCACATTAACAAACCAACCTTAGTTGATGAAATAATGTCCTCTGGGTCTAAAGCTGATCTTTCTCATGTTGATGCAACCCTCATTTTTGATGAATACTGGTAATTTTCAAAGCAATGGACCACTGAAAGACTGTGGAGTTTCCCAGCATCAGTCAATGAAAGCCTCATCAGTACTGCTCATCACTCTGCATCTGTGCAAACATAATCCACCGGCGTTTTCCTGCTTATTGTGGGTTAACCTCGTAACAATCCTGGCCTTCCGAGAGCAGTCTCTTCACTCACACACCTTTAAACAAGCCGGATTTCACTTGATTTCTTAGTTTTATATGGGGTGCCGTTTGTAAATCAGAGATGTAAAATTTTTACATCAATGTTTTCAGATATTTAGCGTGTTTTAGGAGAAAAAAAACAGGTTTTCTTTTTCAAATGCATATTCTAACCCTTAAATAATATATTTATAAATGTTACATTTAATAACTAAATATTAGTTAACCAACTAAATATTTAATTTTAAGCTAAATATTTAGCCTACAAACTAAATATTTAAGTTTTGCAATTAAATATTTAGTTTGCTCATTAAATATTTAAATATAACCTAAATATTTATTTTTTCAAACTAAATATATAAGTATATAAATATATAAATCTGAACTATATATTTAACTATATATTTAACTCAAATCTAAATATATAAATCTTAACTATATATTTAACTGAAATCTAAATATTTAAATCCTAACTATATATTTAACTTAAATCTAAATATATAAATCTTAACTTTATATTTAACTTAAATCTAAATATTTAAATCCTAACTATATATTTAACTCAAATCTAAATATATAAATTCGTATTATATATTTAACTCAAATCTAAAAATTTCAATCCTAACTATATATTTAGCTGCAAAACTTACATATTTAGTTTGAAAAAATAAATATTTAGGTTAGATTTAAATATTTAATGAGCAAACTAAATATTTAATTGCAAAACTTAAATATTTAGTTTGTAGGCTAAATATTAAGCTTAAAATTAAATATTTAGTTGGTTAACTAAATAGTTAGTTATTAAATGTAACATTTATAAATATATTAATTTAAAGGGTTAGAATATGCATTTGAAAAAGAAAACCTGTTTTTTTTCTCCTAAAACACGCTAAATACATTGATGTAAAAATTTTTCATCTCTGATTTACAAACAGCAGCCCATAGTTTTAAAATTCAAAAGTTTTTTTTTTTTTAAAAAACAGATTACACAACACCAGAAAAGATTTATATGCATCTGTAGACTCGTATTTACTATGCTGTTATAAATGTTGGTTGTTTTGTTAGTTGCCTTTTTGACGCTGACTGATTACTAAAAAACAATAATAAAAACACAATAAAACATCTACAATATACCTGAGAAAGTTCAAATGTTTTTTAGTTCTTTATTCATTTTGTTTGTGTGTTTTCACATACAGTGACACACAGACTACATGTGTTAACAAATTGTGTTTATTTATCTTTTTTTTTTTCCATTTTGCACAAAAAGGTCAAGTTCCGTATTGGAAATAGATGTGTGTGATACTGTAAACAGCAAACTCCCCTCTTATCCTTCTGTCATTGAGTTATACACAGCTCGACTCTATTATTTGCTTAATTGATGTTTATATTGACATTCTGTTGTTTAAGTGTTTCTAATCCTGCATTTGTTCAGTCGTAATTATAGTTTGACAATGTATGCCTTACTCCCCCTGAGGACCAAATTATACTGTCTCAAGTTACAAAGAGAGAACGTCGTATTGATGCTCGGGCGAACATGTGTGCTTACTGGTGTAAATGTGCCTTGCTGCATCATGTGGCAGACTCCAGTCAGTTTTGCTGACATCACCAGATTTTCTTTTGAATAGGGTTTTATCGCCATCAAAGCAGTGAGTTTTCAAGTGTTGATCGAGTCAAGAAAATCCTAGCATCTATCAGGTTTGAGTTGTCCCAGTTGACTTGCAAAAATTTAACTGTCCTGTTGAAAGTTATAGTGGAATTCTGCTTTTTTTCCTGAATATGTTGGTATTTTTTAAGATTTGTTTTGGCTACATGCTAGTTATATTGGCTAGTTTACATTTTTACATTTTTTAGGCTAATTTGGAGTTTAGCAAATATTTCAGCTACATGCTAGCTATTTTGGCTAGTTTAGATTTTTTTTATTTTTTAGATTATTTTTTTTAGATTATTTTCGACTAATATTTTAGCTGGCTATAAACTATCAATTTCAGCATTTTCAGCTAGCAGCACTAGCATCTTCACCGGTCAAATACAGCTTACAGCATTCAGGCTAGCATTACAGCAGGTAATGCTATATATATGATTTTGAGTTAGCTTAAAGCTAACGATGGTTAGCATGTGTGCTTTTGTAACAATGACTCTGAGGCGTTTGGATCCATGTGCAGCAGGTAAGTTTAATAGCAACCAAAACCAGGCAAGGGCAAAGACGAGAGCATAATCCAAAAACCAGGCAGGAGTCAAAAACATGGCGCAGGACAGGGAGACGAGGAGACTAGCAAAGGTCAAACTACAAGAAGGCCAAAGACACAGTAAATGCTCAGTATAGCTTGTAAACAAGAGTCCAGACAGGGTATATATAGAAGAAGGCTGATGGGAAGCAGCTGGAGATGACATGGAGGGGAGAGCATTGACTGATGGGATATGGAGTGAGGAAGTGGCTGAGAAGGTCAATACTCAGGAGAGGGCTCCCTCTGGTGGTCAGAGATAGAACTGGGAGACCGAGCCCTGATGGCTTTACATCCAGTTTGCGCGTGACCCGATTAGTCGACTAATCTTAAAAAAATGATCGGTGATTATTTAATCGACTATCAAAACAATCGTTTGTAGGAGCGTTATTCATGATACTACTGTACTTGATCAGCTGAAAACTCGTATAACCAAATAAGAAGCTAATGTATAAAATCTGACTTTTTAACTGCTGACAAAAAATATTGAAATCACAAATCAATCCATTCTCTTGCACTTAACCGGGGTTGAGTCGTGTGGGCAGCAGTCTAAGCAAGATACCTTTCTTTCCCATGCCCACTTCCTCGATCTCCTCCGTGGGAATCCTGAGACATCGTTTTTCCAGTGTGTCCTGGGTTTTCCTGGTGTTTCTACTTAACAGGAAGTGGATGTAACACCTCTCCAGATATCCAGGAGGCAGAACAAAGATGCATGAGCCACCACAGCTGGTTCCTGCCAAAAGAGCCTCGTGTTCCTTTGGTCATATTGCAACCATGGTTGAAGGTTAGTACGAATATCCTCCTGTAAATTCAGAGCTTTGTTTTCTGTTGTGGTCGTGGTGCAGCAGTAGGGCGGTCGACTTCAGACTGGAAGATTGCAGGTTCAATTCCCGCCTTGTCTCTACACTTGTTATTACCCAAAATAAACTCATATTAAATCACGGAAAAAATTATTTTAATTTGTCCTTGTGGCCAAAATTATTCTTCAGAAATGCAACAGCACTAAATAGTTTGATGCTGAGAAGGTGTTGGGACGGAGCAAAGTCTTGGAGGGGGAATTGCCTCTGCCATCTATCCTGCGAATGCCCTGACGTCCTCCTGAGTTCGAGAGGAGGCGGCTGGGGAGAGGGAGGCCCAGGGCTCTCGGATCCGGCTGCTGCCCTCCCAACCCAGGCCCAGATAAGCAGAGGAAAAATGAACAGCAGGAGTACGATTCATCTAATTAGACAAAAAGAGAGCAAACAGTAAATATGAAAAAGGATGGACATTCAAAAAAGGTGCTCTAAAAAGAAGTTGGAGAAGGTCAGGGCGACATAAATAAAAAGAAAGAGCACTTGGCTAAACGTAAAGAGAACTATGGGAAAAGTCAAAGGGTTAAAAGAGGAAAGGTGTAGATTCTGCGGAATGAGATTATGAAAGAGAGAAAGGTCAAGTGTGTGGAGAAAATTAAATACAACACATTTTAGGCCATAAATGAAACCATGTCAAACAGGACAAACTAAGTAGAGAGGAAAACAGAGAGGAATGAATGAATGAATGCATGGATAGATGCAAAAAAGGAGACACAGAGGCAGCGAGAGGTAGTGAACCGTTCATGTGGAACTCATCTCTCTCCATTGTTGACATCCTGTGACCTGTGTCATGTACACTCAAACACACACACAAACACAACATAATGCATAGTGAGCAGGCTGGAATCCATATTCAAAGGTGCAGCGACACGCTGGAAAAGGGGAGTACCTGCATCAACACAGTTTGACTGATCTCTGCTCGTGTTTTACCACGAGAAGCATGACAACAGCAGTTGGCAACGGCCTCTATGACTTCCATACTCTGGGAAAAAATGAATAACACTTAGATTTTCTAGTAAAAGTTTGAAATTTCCTTGTTTTCTTTTTGGTTATGAGAGCTGAAGCCCTCTAGTGTTGGACAAATTCTATTGCTGCAAACAAGGCTTATGAATCTTCAGACACACAAGGTGTATATTTGTGTAAACCTCTTTTGGACTTGAGGCCAAACTTTATGTCAATTAAATTTCTATTTCTACCAGCTCAGTGGCCTTGTGGTAGAGTGTCCGGCCTGAGATTGGAAGGTCATGGGTTCAAGTCCAGGCCGAGTCATACCAAAGACTGTAAAAGTGGGACCCAGTGCCTCCCTGCTTGGCACTCAGCATTAAGGGGTTGGATTGGGGGTTTAAACCACCAAATGGTTCCCGAGCGCAGCTGTGTCTGCAGCTCACCGCTCCCTTAGGGGATGGGTCAAATGCGGAGAACAAATTTCGCACACCTAGGTGTGTGACAACTAATGGGACTTTAACTGGGACTTTATATTTTTCCTGTTAGGGAAAAAAAACATTAAATTCCAGGAAGTAATCGGGATCCTGAATTATCCGAGTTAACGGATACAATTTTACTAAGACAAACAAGGTTTTATTTGGGAAAATTTAGAGATTCCAGGTGACCGGAAGAGGATCAACGCTCTGTTACAAGTTGGCTTTCATCTTCATCTAACCGATTTGCATTTTAGTCGTTTTTTTGCTCTTCAGTTGTGAGTTTGTTGTATTAAGGTAGGACACACTACATACAGGGGGGTCGGATTTTGGACCAAATTTAAAAAAAAAAAAAAACATGAATAAATGTTTTTTTTTTACATTTAAATAATACAGATTTATAATGTAGTTAGTTGATTAACTGGTGCTATGTCCAATAGCATTATCACAATAAAGTAGTAGGTTAAGTTATTGGTTTATCTCAATTGACTGTTACAGAGAAAAAACTATTTCTGGAATATTCTCGTTTTAAAAGGGAAATAAACTGGCATAAAGAAAGGCATCTCATTAGGGATTCCTTCAAACACCCACCCACCCAAAAATAAATAAAAACTACACACAGAATAAGCCCACACACAAGCACGAAGACGCAGTGCAACACTACATCAGACAGACAAGGCTTTTAAAGGTTTGGGAGTGCAGCAGCACTTATACAGATTGCCTTCATCTCTTTGCTGTAAAGACCCGCGCACGCACGTGCGCTCACAGTCTCACTAACATTCAATTACCTCTATCAATTTACTTCATGCGCACAAACACACACACAAACTCAAACACAGATAATAATCATTCAATTACGCCTGGCATTATCAATTCTCGTGGCCGTGCGCGTCTGCATGCGTGTGATCGTGGAGGGAAGCTGGACTGTACGTCCACCGCTTGTCCGTCTCGGTAGAACGCCGTTCCACTTTAATACTCTGTGAGTGAGGACATTTCAAGCGCAGCTGCAACACTCTTTCACACTCTGTCGGATATGTTTGGTTTCCTTTCCCTCACAAAGCTCGGCCTCAGCACTCCAAAACCAAGGCAAATGTGTGGCATTTTAAATATTAGTAGAGATATCAAAGCAATTTCAATTAAAATATGAATGTACTTTAACTGTTTAGGATCTGACTTGGTTGAATAACATGTCCCAAATCAAGCATTTGTTGTTTTTTTCTGTCTTTGCGCTGACAACACAGTTGACCCGCCCCATGAAAAATATTGACAGACTTGATCAAAAAACATTTTAAAAAAATGACAAAATAAAGAAGCACTAAGTTAAAACTGTTATTTTAGAGATGAGTTTGCATGTTAATTTAAAAGTAGAAACTCCATGTTTTAACTAATGTTGTGCTCATAATAGAATAACAGAAAATAATTAGTTGATTTTTAAGATTTTTTTACATTTTTTTTAAGTTTCTTGAAAGTGCAAAATAACTTAACCCGTAACAGAGATGTCCTCAGCTACACCGGAATAACTGGGTTGTAAGTAAAAATCGATTGGTGATATATCGGGATTTTGTATTGATACCTGTGTTGATATTTAAATAATTATTTGTGAGCGTCCCTCAACATGTTATATCTGTTTTCCACCTAAACATCTGACCACTAGGTGGCAGCAGAGCACACTTTGAGCAGTTCTACACCGCAGAACAACAAAATCTCACGAGAACCAGCTCGTGTTAAATGTTCAGTCTCAAATGTTCAGAAATCCAGTGTTGAAGCTAATTCTTTTTTTTCAGAAGTTATGTCAGTAAGAAAAACTTTTGTCTCTGTTTTTAAACAAAAAAAGAACCTCTCGCTAGTTTTACTTTGAAAACAGGAAGCTTAAGCGACACGAAGAGTTGTTTGCTTCCACATTCGGCTTTGTTTTTGTTCATAAAATTAAAATCCAACATTATTCTGCATTTTAGAGCAATAAATACATCGTTCCCTAACAATATTTTACTACTCTCAACTATATTTGTAAAAATCGCAAATCAGCGATCTTGGACGTTGCAAATATTTATACTCAAATTTTCGGGAGCAGATCACGAGTATTAGAACGATTTTTAAGCAAAATCAGGTTGTGGCGTGAAATCTAGAAGATTTGGCCAATACCTTCCCATAACATTAAGGGTTGCCGAAAGAATGTCTGCACTCGAGCTAAAAGTTCTGATGTTGAAGGGTTAAAATCCTTCTTATTTTTGCAAAGTTCCCACATCAGAGACTCTAAAATGCATAAAAATACAGTTTATCTGTGTGTCCGTGCATAAACTACATGCACACATGCAGCTATGAGCGTTAATTTACCATTTCAGCTTTCGACTGCTCCAAAAACTTTCTGCAGAGCTCTCATTGTGGAGGCCCAAAGTCTCATTAGGGGAATTTTTTTTTATTTCAGTTTAAATTGGAGCAATTTACAGCGTGAACAGATCTTATGTTACAGTTTATTGGTCTGAGACTGCATTAATAAAGTGTGTGTGCTTGTCTGCCCTCGTGTGTGCAACCATGAGATGAGGAGGTTTATTCAGAACAAAAACAAGACCACACATTGCCTGCAATCTAAATATGAATGCTAACTCCACAATGATTTTATTGACATGCAGGACAAACGGCATCAAAAAACAATCAGGAAGCGATCCACTTCTACATTTTCACTTTTGATTTTCAGGAAGCTCATTTAGCTACAGCTCACACACCTGAACTGGTTTCATAGAACGGTGTTGTGGCAGAATCATTACAGAGGCTGGTAACTGTCCAATGTGTAGCGGCGGCTACTGCAATCAGGAGTGTGTGCGTCTGTGTCTGCAGGTCGCTGCTCCCACATCAGGTCCTGCTCAGCATCACTTTGATTTCCCTAAAGAGATTACCAGCTGTACCTGCTGGGCCGAGCGCATTCACACACACATTCTGTTTAATTGTAACGGGGCCTTTAGTGAGTCGCATAGCGCAGCTTGTCTGTTCCTCCATCACAGCTGAAACGGAGGGGGAAATCAGATGTCTCCACGTGAAAGGTGATAATCCCTGCTTACCTGTTTGGACTTTTTTTCTCTCTGCTGCACAGTTTTTTCTCCTTTGTTTGTTTGTCCTTTGCAGTATATTAAAATGTGTAACAGAAATTTCATCAGAGACATCCGTTAAAGTTGATATTTATTCTTCAACCTTAAAACTCTGAAAAAAAATGTTTTTCTTTAGATTTTTACTTAACTAAACATCCAGGTTATTGTAAAACCAGCTCACCTCGAGCAAGAACAAAATTAGTAGATGTCAATAGTCGGCTAAGGCAGGAATAAGAAGATTTTAGTTACTTTTTAGAGAATTTATCAGTGTAAACTGTATTATTTTTAGAAATTGAAACACCATTACACCACCTGCTAGTTGTTCTGCTGTAATCCACAGAAAACGATTTGGTATAATCAATGCTGTTTTATTAAACAGACGGAGTATAAGATGCGACGACATTCCACAACCAACTCACATAGATGCGTCACATGACCAACATACCGTGCGTACTTCAGGGTCCAGTGGGAATTAACACCATTGCCTTAACCAAACGTTGACAGTTAACCGAAACATAATATTCTGTCTGAAAATTGCATTTGTGCCTAAAAACTATTTGTTGCTATGAAGAGATATCTCTAAAAAATGGTAGTTATTACTGTATCTTCCGGAGTATAAATCACAGGAGTCATAAGACGCATAAAAATAATCCGCGAATAGACCGAATCTAATAAGTGGAATAACACAGACGTAAATTGCGTTCTGTTTCTGAACAAATTCTCACTGAACGCCATTAACACGACAAATTCACATTCGCTGGTTCTTTTATAACGCGCATTTATTTTGTGTCTTCTGCCTTTTTGACATCAAATTCGATGATCAATGCTTGTCCAAAAACGTGACGCTCCCGTCACACGTGGGTGGAGCCACTATCAAGTTTTTCGGATCATAACTAAATGGAAGCGATGACTGATGGCCTATAACATTCACAGTGCGTGGAAGACATGGATGATGTTGAGGGTTCAGGTTTATGTATTTTAAAGTTATCTACAAAAGTAAAAGTTATCAATGTATCGGAGCCAAGACACTTGAACAAGTAACTGCAGGTGACTTGTATTTGCTTAAATGAGCTGCTTAATCTGAAGCACCTTATTGGTCCAAAAAATACTCTCCCTAAAAGTGTCCTTGTAGTATCACTTGTAAGTCACACAGTTGTTTTTCGGAGTATAAAGACAAAAGTAGAATCTAAAATGAGGAGTCAAAGCAACATAAACACATTAAAATACTGACTCCCATGGTGTGGGAGTACTCACTCACGTCCTGATTGAGAGCTAAGATTTCAAGGACAGCCCAGAGTTCTTTAGCATTTCTGTCACAGACATCACCCGCTGCTCATTAATATCACCGGTGATAAACAGTCAAAGTCTACGCAGACAAATGAAAGCATCAATCAAATTACAGTGTCGGGCGGCTTGTGTATAATAATGTAGAGAGCAGGAGAAGGCAGTTTTCACTCCATTGGGAATACCACAAAGCCTACTAATATAATGAAGACACCCAAAATGAAGTGGAGTGGGTTCAGTAAGAATTGCTTTACTTGTTTTTCTAAGTCTGCAGAAAACCTTAATTAAAAAGTGAAAAAAAGATTCTGTCTTCATTTTTTTAAGGTAGTCTGAAAAGTTTTTACTCAAATTTCTTTGGGACTGATCATTTGCTATTCCATGAATCTGACTATTGATTTTGTTTGCTTTAAAAAATATATATTTCATAATAAACATTTCAGGTAAAGCTTGTGATTTAAGACCTTTTAATTGGACAGAAAATGTCATTATTTCACAACCCTTTGAGACCGGAACTGTTGCCAACAATAGATCTAGAAATACAAGCAATGCTGCTTTTCTTCGCATCAGATTCAGTTGGTTTACTTTTAATACTACTATTTAGTTATACCTTCAAAATCCATTGGAAATACGTCAACTGTGTTAATGGTTGATGAATTATGAAAGTGGAAAAGAAGGTGTTAAAGAGTTAATAACCAACTTTTTTATATATCAGTTTCTGGACCAGAATTTGTAACAGTAAATATGATATGTAAAAAAAACACAACCTTAGCATGTATTGTACGAGTTTTCATCATTTTATCCATTTCCTAGACTAATATAATCCCTTTTGGTGTCATGGGATTGAAAAATGATCTAAGTTTTAGAATAAAAGATCTATTGAAACCACCTTAAATTGTCACAATTTTGTTGGTTTGGTTTATTTCTACATGAAAAATAAGTATAAATAGGTAATTTAAATGCAAAATGGTTTGTGACAGAACTTTTAAAGGTAAAATTCAGATTTTCTTGAAAAAATTGAACATCATTTGTGCCAATTTGGACGTCAGATTAAAAGATTTTGATTTGTTTCCTCTTTCTTTAAGCTGTTTAATAAGCACCTTCAGTTGCTTCACTGCCTACAGCGACATTTTACTGGTCACCTCTCACTGCCAGCACGGGTCAATAATTCCACCCTGCTCTGGTGTAGAAATAAATGACGGTAGAGTAGATCATGAAGCAGCAGTGGGAAGAGGACCACTGTGCCACAAGATCCTGCTGTATAACTGAACCAGAGAGAAGCTGTGACCTGATTAAAACATTCAGCTGACAGTGAATGTGTGATAATAACTCGTAAACAACTTCATGTGGCCTTCTTTTTTTTTAATCTGATGTGCATCTCAGCATGGAAAAGTAGGGCAAAAAGAAGAGAAAAACTTACTGCGAGCAGATTTATTTACTGATGTAATGTCACTAACCTTTTGGTGTTGTTCACAGATGTTCTGCGCAGGGTTAAAAGAAATAAATAGATAAATGAAAAAGAAAAAAAGCCCTCAGTTTATTTGCTTCTTTATTTGACATTTTAGATTTTGCGTGATTCCTCACGGCTAAGTATTCAGGCTTTACACCTGGATCCGGTTTAAACGCCAGAGTTTGTTTTCTGCCTGGATCCTCGTGTTATTATAATTATTACCTTTTCTCCCAACAGATGGATCCAAATGCAACAGAGGAGCAGAGGGAGAAGCGGGGAAGAAAGGCAAAGCAGCGACAGAGGCAGGTGTGGAGAGAATAAAAGAAGGAAGCAGACAGAGGAAGAGGGAAGCAGAGCCGCCTGGAGGAAACAGAGGCGAGAAAAGAGCTCAGCTTTGTTTATAACACCCTCCAGCTTCTGTTAGCGGGGAGCTTCAGCTGCCTCAGGTATGATTTGTCATGCACTGGTTAGCTACAGCGCAACCTCAGTGTGTGTGCATATTTGCTGCTGTAGCCTGACGACTAATAAGGATTTGCAGCTCAAACTTCCCGGGAGGCGGCCTCCCTTTATAGACTCTTGCATACATTTATTAACGTGTGTTTTTTGGATTTTGTGGTCTTTAAATCGAAAAGAAGAGTACAGTACAAAAGCTGACTAATCCAGAAAAACAGAAATGTACAAATATAATCTCCTAATGCTAGTTCACGTGCTAAAGTCCAGGCCCCCTCTAAATCATTTTATATTGATCTGGCAAAAAATATTTTATAGACAGCAAAAAACGTATATTTAAAAGTTTAATTTTTATATAAAATAACATACAAGAAAAGACATTTTTAGGTTTTTTTTTTTAAATTTTACTTTATTTCGTAATTTTGACACAACAGTTTATCATGGAGAGAAAAATATTGAAAGTTATTTATTTTTAGGTTAATTTATTCTGGAATTATGTTTCTGTTTTTATTTGTATGTTTAAAAAGTTAGTTTTTTAAAGTTTAAAAGTTTTAAGTTTTTGTGTTCAATAAATTGTTGTTTTAGTAATTTGCGCTTGTGTTTTGAGGTCTGTATCTTTATTTAGGTAAATGCTGAACGCACGTGGTGCGCTCGTGATATGCGAGTGACCATAGGATGTCCACACAAACTACACTGGGATTGTCTGATTTCGTAAATTCTAACCGGCTGCATGGAATGAGCTCACACTTTTCTTGTGAACTGCAGAGAATTTGAGGGGTCAAAAAATAAAAATCTCCTTGCATCTCACCTGCTTTATCTCTGGCTTGTTATAGAATTTTGCCGCATTTTTTGTTCCAGGCCGAACCCTAATTCTTTCCGACCCTTTCTCCGTACCTCCACAAACTACCATCAACCCATGCTGCTCTACAGTGTCCTCTCTTTGCCTTTCATCTCTACAATCCTCCAGGAGTTTTAATGTAAGACGCAAAGTTAGCCCCCCCCCCCCCCCTTCAGATTTAGCCTACCTTAACTGTTCAGACACATTTAAACCACAACTGTACACAAGATACACAAAATACAAACATATCTTTGCAGGAGAAAAGTTAACGTTTGATTTCGGAGACACGCTACAGAACTTATTGCATCACAAAACCATCCGTCAGTACCAGCCGCCGCCGCAGCAGCAGCATCATCACAAAGAACAGCAGAATCCTTCAACGGCACGGAAAATAATACATTTGGTCAAATCAAATAGAAGTTTGTGATTGGCAGCAGAGCAAATTATTTTTTTAATGAAAGTCACTGAAAAAGAAACAGAAAAAAAAAAAAACGTTTGTTTTAGTACCTGCTCGAGACAGGAAACTATGCAACTTTTTGACATTTTTGCAGCAATAAAATATTCATTTTCTTATTCTGCTGTAGGATATATAGCAAGAAAGAAAGAACTTGAGAAAATAGAAAAACTATTTTTACAGAGTCTACTTTTGTCTAGAAAGCCAAAACGAAACCCTGATTATAAGGTTTGAGCCTCTCAGCTCTGAGTTTACGTCCCATTTCTTTTTGCTCTTTCATGGATAATTCAGTAATCACAAGGCTGCATTTTCAAATTTGAGGTTTCATGATTGAATTTTTGAAAATAAATAATTGTGTTTTCTTCCTCTTAGTGTCTCATTTTTGTTTCTTTGTTATTCCTAATCTCTCTTCTTTATTTGGTTGTTCAAAAGCAGGTTAAATTAAACTTTGATCAGCAAAAAAGGAGATCTGACACCGTGAGATCCACTCCGTGACACCAGTTTCTAAATTATAGATTTGTCTACCTCTCTGTCTGCTTTTATCAGCTCTTTTTCATTGTCTCCTCTTACCTGTCTGCTTGATTGTTTGCCAGTCCTCCCACATTTCTCTTTATCGTCTGACTGATTCCTTTTCTAGCGACTTTACCTGCTTCTGCCTGAATCCCTAAAGCCTGTGATGTCCCTTGATCCCCTGAGCAGTGGCAGACATCACAAGAGCTCAAGTTGACAGGAATGAAATCAATGGGTCACCTCCCATGACAATTAAAGATTTGGCACTGTCACAATTGGCTTCTGAACTGTCAAAAAACAAAGAGGGGAAGCAACAAAGCAAAGGATGCAAAAGAAGAAGACGTAAAATGTCACATAATCCAAAACGAAAAAAAAAAAAAGGATTTCAGATTCTTCATACTTTGTTGTATTAACTGAAAACAATTGAGTCCACATGTACTAGTGTCACCAGCCAAGATTCTTAATGATTTTGATTGTTTGCTTGATCAAAGTGTTTGATTGGTCTCAGATGAAAGCGTCTTACAACTTAGATCTGTCTTGAAAGAAAGCAAAGATTGATAGTGGATTCTCACCTCTGGTAAAACAAACTATGATTTAGAAGATGAGCTTGGCAGTTCATTCCTGACCTTTGAAATTTCTGTTTGATTAAACGCAGTCATCAGCCGAGCCACAGCTCAATGATGCATAATTATTCGCTCGGCGTGCAGATTACACTTTCCATTAATAACAATGACAATCACTGTGTCAGGCTTATTAATTTCACTTCGGGGATTTATTGTCGTTAAATTCAAAGCTGGATGGAAACGGGGACAGAGATTGGATGGAAAACAGCATGCTTATTGTTGTTACTTTTAGTTTGTTCACACAAAAGGCAGCTAAGAAGTAAAATCAATTGTCTGGACACCAATGGCGCTACTTAGACAAACAAATTTTAATCTTATAACATAAGATAATGTTATAAGTTTTCTTGGTTTTTAACTTCTCTTATAAGTTATAAAACCTTCTGCTATTCTGCAGTTGTCTGACCAAAGCTGTAATGAAGGAAGATTTGGTCACTGCTCATTATTTCTTCAGGTAGTCAGTTGTCTTGGGATTTAAAAAAAAAAAAAAACGACTTGTCAACCTCTCTACTTTTACTTTGAAGCTAATTTGATCACATCTTGTTAATTTATTTTTGCTACATTTAGAAACTCTTTCTGTGCTCATCAAAAAATCTAAATCCGTGGACAGGAAAGCTTGCTTAGGGGTTTAGAGTTGTTGTATGATCTGTATTTTTTTTTACCATTATTTGCACAGGAGTATAAGTCACACTTCTGGGAGAAATTTAGCCAAGAAAATGCGGGAACAAGATCCGACAGGCAGTTTAGGATGTATTCAGATGGGACACATTTGCTTAAAGTGAACCAGAGTTCATTTCCTCCGGGAACAGAAACCTATGTATAAATTTTGGCTTTTTTTTTTTCTTGAAACGACAAATCTTTGTTGTAGCTGTAGCTGACTTAGCAGGATAAGTTTGCATTCTAACGCCTGGTTTACAGTGGACGCAGAAGCACCGCTAAGTGGCACGGAGCCTCATTATTCCGCCATGGGCGACGGGTGTTTCTGCTGCAGCTTTTTTGTTTTTGCCATCATGGGTAAATTAATAGCCAAAAAATATTACCGCATGTAATATTTCAGACATTAATGTAATGTCTGGACACCCAGACAGACACACACTGTCTGTTTTCATCTGTGCAGTCTGTTTAGATACAAAAAACATGATTACATTTATCAATCGGAGTGTTTTATTGTGAAAAATTGGTTATATTGTGAAAATAAACAGGATTCCTTGTGCATCTTTGTACAACTTCCTGCCAGGATTGATGCGGATCGATCGTGACTCAGGTGCAAAATAGACCAGACGCCAAAACGGTCCGCTTCACAGCACGACCCTTCTGTGGAGGACCATGGCGCCGCAAGGACGCGGGATCCGTTCCGCAGCGCTTCCTCGTCCAGTGTGAACCAGGTGTAATGCCACTGAAACCGCACTGTGTATAATTATTTTCAATGTTCCATTGGATGCGAGCCTATTTTAATACAACACATTTCTAAGAATTCTGCTAAGTGCACTTTATATGTAAAGCAATAAAAGGATTGTTACGTCCTTGTGAGACTGACGAAAACTCGTATGAAATGTTTGCGTCCAAAACAGAAAGTGATTATCGTGATTGAAAATGAATGTTTTGGTAGGGCAGAACCAATGCAGCAAGTAATTATTTATATAAAGAAGATTTAAAGATTTAAAGTAAAGTCGTTTACTTTTTCTTTTTAATATATATCTTTCTATGTCAACAGGCCAAAAAAAGAAAAAAACTTGTGAGCTCCTATATCCTGAGGGAATTGTTGCATCTCTATAGCAGAACTCCATTTTGTGCAGTTTGACCTAATTTTACCAACTCCTAAAGCGTCTTTGATCTCGGTCGTCAATCTGCTTGAAAAATATAAGCAAACAGTCACTTGAATGGATAAACCTAAATATAATGACAGACTTTTTTTGATGATTACTAAGCCAAATAAAGTATTTAAATTGTTCAAACATAATAGTTTTATGTTATTTGCATGTATGTTTTAAAACATTTTTAAGCAAATGACATGTTATGCAGTTATGTATATGTGTAGGCCTATAAATAAGGGATGCAATGATTTACTTTCCCCATAATTTGGATCAAACTTTAAACTTTGGGTCACTGTTCTCTTTCGGTTTTATACTCTGATCTAATTATTGTTCAAATCGTACTCTTTGCCTGGACATGATACAGACTTAAAAAGTTGTAGCAGCTATTTTGGCATCCTCAAGTTAAATAACTTGCAACAAACTGCCATTTTACGTCTTTAATTCTTTGATGTCAATGAATGAATGAATGAATGAATGAATGGATGAATGAATGAATGAATGAATGAATGAATGAAATGGTTTTTAGCAATCGAGTAAAAATACATAAAATAAGATCTTACATTATCATCAATTACAAATTGATCACTTGAAAGACGTAGGAAGCGAACATATGTAATCCCACCCCAGTTCAACCCATTTTCTTTACATGAATTATCAACATCCGGTTCAGGACTTATTTTAAAATATTTATACCCTACAATCACAGATTTAAGTTATTAAGGATACTTAGGATCAGTGATGTAATTAAATTTCAAACATCCACAGATATTTTATCAATCAGAACCAAAAATCTAAATAAACTCAGACGATTATCATCAGGAAAAAAATCCTCCACATTAATCAATATAAAAAAATCTAAACACATTCAGACCATCGTCACAAATCAAAAAATCACCCACACCAACCAGCACCAAACATCCAGAGCATCCCGATATGATTAATAATCATCTGAATATATTCCAGACCCCCAGCACGATCAATGCAGGAGATCCTCCCGACAACGATCAATGTAAATGACCTTCCCCGATGATAATCATTAAACATCATCAGAAAGAAAAATCATCTACATTAGTCAATGCATAGAAAAAAAGAAAAAAATCCAAAATATACTCATTAAAAAAGACAATTTGTATAGATTGCTTTCATAAAAGATGATCAGTCATAAATAATACTTTCGATTTAAAAGATTTTTAAAAATCAAGAATGTGCAGAATCAGTGATTCATCACAGTTCAGGAAACTAAGTCGAGAGGTTTAAGGCCACGAAATCCTTCTTAACGTCGTTGTTATGACTGCACACTGCCCTTCAGGTGATATCAAGTGAATTGTGCTCAAGTTGTCAGCGTGATATTTCAACAGGTGATCAGTTACATAAACAGTCAAACCCTTCAGGTGTTTTTGTTGTTTCATCTATCTTGTGCTTTTGGTTCACAAACTATTGTTTCTTCAGTATTTCAGAATTTACATCTAAGGAAAGCCCTTTAAATGCGAAAAATAGTCCATCTTGGCATGCCATGGACTCGTTAGCATCTCTAACAGCATCCGTGCTAACTAGGGCTGTAACGAGTATCCGGGTGCTCGGGTACTCGCGATCTGCTCCCGAAAATCCGAGTATGAATATTCGCGACGTCCAAGATCGCTGATTTGCGATCTTTATAAATATAATAAATTGTAGTAAAATATGATCAGAATATTATGTGTCAATGATGTATTTTTCTTCTGGCATCCAGATTAATGTATTATTTTAAGTTAACGAACTAAAACAAAGCCGAAAGAGCCGCGTTTGTAACCGAAAGTAAACAATTTTTAGTTGCGGAGAAACTTCCGGTTTTCAAAGTAAAACTAGCGAAAGTTTTTTTCCGTTCAAAAACTGAGACTGAAGTTCTGTTCACTGACATAACTTCTGAAAAAATGAATTAGCTTTAACATCTGAGCTTTATCTCAGTGTTTACATTATTTTGATTATGGTAGCTCTTCAACAGTTTAAGCAATTAACGAAACTCCATCTTATTCTGAAGAAACGCAGCCTCGTGCTGCTGAAAGGAGGATGTAATCAACGTGAATCAGCTGATTCTGCTGCAGAAAAAAATACTTTTTTCACACGGGCTCTGCACCGAAACATATTGAAGAGCTTTGAGGATAAAAAAAAATGTTCGAAACATTTTTAAGTTTTGTTGTTAAATGATCCAAAACGGCAGTAATTTTTATCCTCTTTATGTTGTTTATGTTACTGCTGAACAACCAGAAGACTGACAAAAAAAAGTTTAAAATGACAAACAAAATTTATTTCTATCTGAATCTTTTTGGGTTTTTTTTAAATCAGTTTTGTTGATTCTGATCTATTGCTCTAAATAAATGTATAAATGTTGGTGATTTTATACAAATAATTTCAATTCTCCTCCATCTAGTAAATATTCTCATAGCAATAAACATTATATTAAAAAGTAAGAATCGTGGTTCAACTCGTGAATCGTTGAGCTTGATTCGTGAATCGTATCGGATCGCCACCTAAGCAACGATCCACAGCCCTAGTGCTAACGTCGGTAGCACCAGGCCGGGCCCGGGGTTGGAGTTGAAATCCCATGAGAATGATGTTGTTTATTCTTCTCTCCAGGAGATCTTGCCGAGTGTCTTGTTTTTCATACTTTTTCCTGTCGGAAATCTTTCACAAGTTGGAGCAGTGGGGTTAGCTTAGCCTGGATGTCGGCTAGCGCAACTTTAAGCTCTGTCAAGTCGTAGAACTGCTGCTTTACTGTAGCCTTGTGGACAAGAGTTGAGGAGAGTTGAAGACACGTGCCTGCTTGCTTTTAAACTGGAACTTATTTTATGTTTTAAAAACAATATTACAATAACACACAAATATAAATGTACCTGCTCTTTCTACCTTTAGTTAGTATTATACAGAGAATTGTTACCAAAAACTTACCTCTTGATCTTGTCTAACTTGCAGTTCAGTTAACATCAAGACTTTAACAAATTACTGATTTGCTTCTGCAAACACAAAGGTGGTGATAAAACAACTTGCTTCACTAATCAGAATACAAATGTCCACGAGGGATGAAACTGTGTGTGTGTGACACATCTGGGCCTTTTAGTATAAAGTTATTATATCCCAGCAATAATGTAATAAGTCACTTCCATCCCTGAGAGAGCAGAAAACAAACAGAGCCATGTCGAGACTGGGAGAAGAAAATGTATTTTTTCTATTAAGATGTAAGCAGCTCCAGCTCCCTTTTGGAGAGGAAACACGGGAGAGCAGACAGAGGAAGAGACTAATAGATGAGGAGAGGGGAAAATGAAACGAGAGGACAGGAGAAGATGGGCCGCTTGCGTTGATCAAAGTGTGAATATTCACAGCACTCTCCTCTCCGAGATTAAATACTAATAACTCTCAACAGCTGCTCAGTGAGCTCGCTAACCCTCATTACCACAATGTTCTACATGTGTACCACTTTAGGAATACAGAGATTCATTGCATCACAAGATGTTCACCAACAGGAAATGAAAATGGCAGGGAATTCCTGCAGGAAAACTTAAAATTTGATTACAAAAATTTTGTGAGAAGGTTAATTAGACAAACAGGGATTGCTCCCTAATTAAAGAATGCATATTTAGGACATAACAGGTGATTATTTAGCACTTGCTGGGCTTGAGGAACTGTTTATTGGTATAGACATTAGAGCTGCCACTTTGCAGCACTAACAAAAAAGTAGATGAAGTCAGGCGCTTTTCTGGAACTGGGGTCAGAGGAGAATTGAAATTGTTAAACGCACAAAGCACCGTTCTAAGCGACGTGCTGCGCACCAACAAGCAGGGAGAAATGAGTCTGTTTGTTCCTAAGTTGCTTTAAAATAGACAATTATCTGAATCAAAAATTCCAGTCTCCAACCACCGGTTTGTGGGTCACTTGACGCCGCAGACTTGGATTATTTCCATTTAGTTTATTTTCGATCCTGAAATAAGCTTTTATTTGGAAAACTGCCGGATTCTGTTCACGACATCCGTTTTGGCGGCTACCTGGTTTGCTAACTAAAAGGCTAACATACGCTAAACAATGAAACATATTGAGAAAGTTTCTTCTAGGAGACAATAGCCTGTGAGGAAACTGAAGAAACTTTCAACTTCAAAGAAGAATAAATCTATTTGCAGACAAAACTCTGAACATGCCTCCATTTAAGAAATTATTGAGACAATTCTTCTTATGCAGCAAAAGTTTCTGTCAAATACGCAGCGAAAGACTAGCAACGGTTTCACACACGTAGGTTATAAAGTTGGAGACACTGTGGATTCATATTTATATTTATTCTACCAGTTCTATGATGGTTGCATAATTTTGGATTATTTATCCGTCACACCTTAAAAGTTGATTGTTAGCCTCCACTTTGACGTTAAAGGGTCATCAACTGCAAAGGGTTCAAATCAACTGCAAACGTTTCACCGAGAATGAAGATTCAATCAAAGAAAGTGGACGATTTGTGGAAACTGTTAAAAGGATATTTGAGAATTTTCCTACAGCAAGGTTGAATTTGGCAGATCCGTTCAGAAACTGACCAATTTTTTTTTTTTTTAAATCAGAAACTACATTTACAAATCAACAACTTTGTTTCATTGAATCTTCGTCATCTGTTACATATTTTCAAAAACCGGCAATAATAAAAAATCCCGTTCTGACCGGTCCGTGAGATTATTTTCTAGGGGGACCAAGGTTGGGGACCATTCTTCTATATGCTCTGTTGATTGTTAAAGACATCTTACATTTCTAAAAAATCCTAGACGAGTAAATGGTCATTTCTGAAATACATAATAGACCTGAATGCAGACATTTCTGAAATTAAGATTAAATAAATATCTTGATCTTGTTGAGTTGTGTGCAAAATAAAAAGTTCACAAAATAAAAAAATAATAATTTATATTTTTGGGTTTAAAAACAACAATTAGCAACCTAAATGTTAGAATAGTAACATTTTAATATTCATTTGCATTAAAATCATATTGAGTTTATTTTACTTTAAAACAAATATTGCATGAACATAAAACTATAATCTGTTTGTGTAAACTTTTTTTATGTCAATCAAGTGTAGAGGAAGTTTTAAAGTTTAAAGATTCGTTATGTAGTACATACATATAGTTTTATGGTTTGTGAGATTTTACTTGTAAAATAAATCACATAGTAATCTTTATGTATTGATTAGGCCTAAAAGGAAGTGAAGAACTAGTATTACTCCGTCCTCTCTACATTCTATTTAGTTGTTTTACTTAAGTGTTGCAGCGTTGTATTTTTGGAGCTTATGTTTGTGCTAATTTTTATTTGTTAGTGAAACCTACAACTGTATTATTTCAGTTTTTATTTAATCCTTAATTTTCTCAACTGGATGCCATCAATACAAATTAAATTTGGGGGGGGGACTCAAGAATTACCTCCACTGCGGCAGCAACCCAACATTAGGAGCAGCTTCAACAACCCTCTTCTACAATGAAGCAAAAAAAAGGCCACTTATAGTCTAACAAAGAGTTTAATTACACTGTGGTTTTGTGGGTTTACCTGCATTACCTGTTTAAAAACTGTATTTTTTTCTCACACAAAAACATTTTTTCTCTAATGGTTCAAGAGCATATTTTTGTAGTATGTTAACCTTCTTGCCAAAAATGTTGTAACCCAAAACTAAGCTCTTTATCTAGTCTTTGTCTGTACAAGTGCACAAAATTACTAAATTGAATTCTTGGATTTATCCCTGATTCATTCAAGTTTCACTTAAACTCTTTTCCTCTTCTCTCTATATTCATATTTTTTTTCCATGCACACATTTATACTTAAGAATAAATTTGTCTAAAACCTTTAACTACTTTTAGCTCTTTTATTTTTTAACTAAACACATTCATAACTACAGAATTTCTTCACCAGCATCAAATAGGCTTAAACTGTTTAGGTCCTTCATAAAAACCTTACCCTGTTCTGTGAACTTCAAATAATGTAACAACAAAGCGCCAACAAAACAAAGATGAATTTTAGAAGAAACTAGAGCCGTAGTCACACGCACCCGCATGAGGCGTTGACCCGTACGGGTGCTGCAGATTTTTGGGTTGTCTGAAAAGGGTTCTAGGAGCGTGTTGTGTCGGTAGAGTAGTGAAAGAAATACGGACAACAGCTCTGCTAACAGAACCCATCATGTTTATTCTTCTTCTGCAGTCTCAAATACAAGTTAGATCAGTAACTTCACCTACTGGGCAAATGGTGTAATGACACTCAGTAACAACACCACAGAGCGGAAGCATCTTAATGTGGCGTTCACGCCAAATGCGACTCACTTGTCAGCGGCGTTGAGTTTTAATGTTAAGTTAGACAGACGTGGTCTGAGGTCCTGTAGCGTGATTTGAGTTTTGGGCGCGGCGCTACAGTCTGGCAGCATTTCAGCCCAATTTAAAGGGTAACCAACCACAAAATCATTTTTTGTTTTGGCTGTTGTCATGAATTCACAGATTCATGGAATTACTTTTAAACTGTTTTATTAGAAGGTTTCAACGAAGGCTTCTACATCTGACGAACTCGCATTGTAACTGCCGTAAAACATACCGTCTGTCGTAAACACTGATGTTACTTTACAATAAACCAATAGCGCCTCCTAGTGGAGCTCTGTGTAATAATACATTTGCAGATCACATCACAGCTGTTGACCTTTAAAATGCTAAATAAACTTGTTTAATACCTGAGAATATAGTCCAAAACCTTAACTCTAAAACCAACTCTACAGGTTGAAACGAGGTATTGCAGTTGAATTTTGTGATTGGTCAACTGGTGTAAGTCCCAGAAGTTTCACGTCATCATGCTCTGCAGCTCCAGTATAAAGCCCCGCCCATCTTTGATTCTGTAACAGCCGGTCGTTATTGTATTAGCATTAGCATTGGTCGTAGGTGCCTTAAACAACTTTTCAGTGGACTTGGAAGTTATTCAACAGAGATTGAGTGCAATTTGAATTGAATCCAGCAAACTCCGTCCTGTATTATTATTATAGGATTCTAGCTTTTCCCCACTGTCAGTCATGGCAAACCCTCAGCTGCAGCCTCTTCAACCAGCAGCTCAAAACAATTCAGTTCTGGACCATGAGCGCCGGCCTTGGGAGAAGGGGAAAGCAAAAAATCCTCAACCTTCTCAGAAAGCTCTGTGGAGATACTTGCATCACTTTGTACGGAACCACTCTCCATATTAAAGACCTAGTGTTTGTTACATAAAGCCCTGCCTTTTTTTTGGACATTTTTCAAACCTGGGCTGAGAATGGAGTCAGCTTCCAGCTACCCTGTTTGGTTACCCTTTAAAAGAAAAAAAGAAAAGTCAATACAACCTGCCTGAATCTCACCTACTTTACCCTCACTTACCCTTGTGTCTTGTAGAAGTGTTTTCTAGAGCTTGTCTCACACAACATGCCTCTACAAAAAAATGTACGTGAAAATTGTCTTTCTACAAGCTCTCTGAGTGATCTATAAAAACGATGCTTTCTGCAATTCTTCTACAGGTTTGCTTAATTTTCACCCACAGACAGCATGCATCCACCCTTATGGGCAGTTGCAAAAATGGATTAAGGCAGCGACATAACAATGGTGTTCATTTACAACTGCCTGTATTTTAAAAAAAGCTGTTAAACTACATTCACACCGCCCTCGGCAAAGTGTGTTCTAGCATTCACTTTCAATAAAAAGAGTCTATATAAGTCTATAAATTCAGTTTTTGGGCTTTTATGTTTAAAAGTTTTGCATTGGCAAGTTTCTAAAACTGATTTTGGGCTCAGAAAGCAGTCTGAAGCTGCGTTGAGAGTTTAACTTTGACCAATCTGAAAATTTGGTTTCGGTATAAATGGCGTCCCTTTTAATTCCCAGAAGTTGAACCTGGAGGAATTAATTATATGTGCCTTGCTAGAAGTACAGTACATGGCACCAGGTCATTTATAAATCAGAATGGAGCTGTGTAAGAAAAGCCTGGAGTAAGATTTACAAAATTTACTCTTTGACATTTCACACCAAACCTTTTCCAACTGTAGATGGATATGTGCTAGTTAAAGGGTACCCAAACCCTAAATTAACTTTTTTTGGCTGTTGACATCTATTAATGCGGCTTTAAAAGGGCTGTCTGTTGGTCACAGCCAAATTTTTGACAAATTGAAATAAAACTGTTTTATTCTTCAAAATATAGTCTAAAACCATCTGCGTGCTGCCCATAGACTGTGAAAACACTGGACAAAACAAGCAATGAGGTCTCCCATTGGAAATGCATTACCTCCTCTCCTCGCGAAAGTAGGCCGCCGCTTTCACCGTCACTTCCTGAAATGGCTATCGCCATTTTGCAAACCATCATCAGCGATTGGTCCGAGTCTGTGTGAGTCATGGGATCTATAGGAAGTACCTTCCACCAATCTGAATAGAGTTTATTGTGAGTCTCCGCCTCTTTCCACGCCTCTACCACGAGACATCGGAGTGTAAACAGCTTCCACTTTAATAACGGCGGCTCGAGAGAATCGTACAAGTCGTTGTTCAAGTCTTTGAGGGAGAACCATTCCAACATTTGATTCTGCTGTTAACCTTTCCTGCTTCCTCGTCCTGACCGTGGTCGGGGGGACAGAGGAGCTGCTGCAGCTCCTCGGACGAACGTCCTCGTGGTTAAATCCGCGGGTGTTTGGTTCTGCAGGCAGATACTCTCACTGTCTGGTTGGAGGCTGGAATCCACCATTTATTTTCACTTTTGTTTTACAGCACATTGCTTTACTGGAACTTTCCCTGAAAGCCCGCTCCTTTTCTTTCCGCTCTCATCCTCTCTCTCTCGCACACATGCGCGCGTGCACGTACAATCACACTCGCGCCGCCCCGTCCCCTTCTCTCTCCGTAGCTTTCCCGCAACGCTGCAAACGTTGTATTGACTTACATATTTTCTTTTTTGTCGAGCTAAATGATGTGTCGCCACACATATTCCGGAAAAATAAAAATTCTCAGTTATAATCATCTAGTGACTGTTAACGCTGGCCTTTCTGAACGCACGTCCGCGTTAACTTTCAACTTCGTTTGTTTGCAAAGCGAGCGTGTTTTTTACACCCGGTTTAACCGCGTTGAGCCTCTAAATCTATTTCTACAGAGTAAAAGATGGCAACAACATGCGCCTCTTGTTTTAAACTGCTGCATTCCATTGAGGAAAACAATAGAAGGACAATGATTGGAACATTGTTGAATTGTAAAGTAGGTGTTAAAAGGTCTTCACGGACCGCATTGATGAAGTCTGCTCCCATTGGTGTAGCATGAATGGCTAGCAATTAATACTCATATGAAGGGTTGAATATGTGATATTCGCCTTCAGATCTGGTCAAAGTTATAAAGTTTATTAATTTGCAATTTTCAGATTCACCTGTAGGGGCACCACCTCCTCAAGGAGGAAATTATCACTTTAATTATTAGTTGTTATTTCTAATTAATAAAGTAATACTCAAATTTATCAGTCTACTTATCCAAAAGGAAACGTGAGTGTCTTTACCTTTGAAGGGACGTTTTGTGAACCATGGAAATTATGAGACAGAACAACGACTTCTTATACACGTTCATTTATTGCATAAAACTGGATTAACAAGAAGGATTATTGAGTGTGAAAGCACAGCATTGATTATACTTTGCAGAGATGAAAAGAAGAAAGAAAACACTTTTCTAAAACTATTCAAAATGCATAAGTGAAGAGCAATAAAAGAAGTTTAAAACAAATTCAAGTTATGTAAATGGGCTGAAGGTGTATGACTGTAATGTCTGATGTGTCTGATCTAATGCAAAAATAATGTTTTAATAAAATCGAGATAAATGTCCTTCTGCTGATTGAAACAATAATTACTTAGTTAAATTCTAAATCAAAGAATCTGTACCTCTGACCACAAACAGTAAAACGCTGGAGCTAGTCTTCTTACCATGCGGCCTTGAGTTCTGGTTCCAAAGAGCACAGGAAGGCCTCTCTTTAGTTTCAGCTTTGAGAGACGGCTCTTCTCCCGAGAAGTCAGCCAGGTGTTGAAGTTAGAATCTGTTCCCAAAGGAAGATTCAGGTTGTTGTCCAGGGTTTTTTAGTCTCAAGTGGTCAGGTCACGCTTGGTTCCAAAAATTAGCGACTAAATTAAAAGTTTTCAAAGCTGGCCGGGCTACAAAAACTTAATAATTATCTTGTCACTTATAAAAATTAGAAAGAAAAAATGAAAAGTTAAAATTGCATAAAACGTAAAAAGGTTGAAGGTTCGGTTTGTTTAATCTTAAAGATGGAAAAATCTCACAGAAGTTTTCATCTCGAAGCTATTAAAATCTTACAAGTTAATTCTTTGTTCTGAGCTTTCTCTGTTCTGAGTTGTCTTTGTTCTGAGTTTCCCTCCAAAAATCTTCTGTCCTCTGCTTGGAGCTACCTTCCCTGTTTTCTGAGGTGTCTTCTCTCCTTGACTTCTGAACTCCTTCTGTCTGACTGACTGACTGTTTGAACGTCGCGATGGACAAAGGCCCTGAAACTGACCAATCAGAAACGAGTTGGGCCGGTCTTACGCCCTCATCTAATTAACATACTCCAATAGGATGTGAGTTCCCAATCTGGGGGTGTTTGTTTCTTCAGAAGGCAGACCCTTTTACACAAACATCTTTTAAACATTAAGGAATTAAAGAAACATTTAATTCTTTTTTAATCAGCTTGTCTCCTTATAAGTAGAAACCCCTTTTGGCTGGAAAGAAAACAAAATAATAATAAGCATCCACATTTAAAAGGTAATAAAAAGATAAAAGAATTAAAACCAAAATCCAAAAAGAAAAACGAATGATAATGGCTAAAGATAAATAAGACCTCTGGTTCTTTTCTTATTTACCTGCCAGATCCTTCTTAGAAAAGATGCACAACTTTAGTTAACTTTTACCAGTAAAAAGAATGTTGAAGTGAAAAACATTTCGATACCAGAGAACACAGAATACACATAAAACGTCTGGGGAGTCTCAAGCCATGGGGGTCAAAAGGTTTTTGTAAATCCAGTCTGGTGATGTCTCCGGCCTGTTTTTCAGAGGATCTGTAGAACGTCATGTCAACAAATAAGAGCATTTTCTTGTGACTTCAAAAGCAACTTTATTCAATGGAATGCACTTTCTGGACGTCCTGTAAATCAAAATGGCTGGTCAGGCTCCAAAGTGGCTGGTCGTCATGGTAACCTGGGATTACCCACGTCTTCCTTTGCGGGGGAGTTAAGTGTTTCTGGGGTCTGTTGCCATCCAGTCTGACGAGGTGTTACGGGAGTGAAGACAAATGCCTGTTGAAAGGGGGGGAGGTGATCCTCTATGGCCCCAGGGTCAATTTCTGTTAGTTAAGGTCTGGAACAGGATGAAGCATCTGGGTCTGTCATGCTACATTGGCTACCTTTCATCTGTCACTCAAACCCCCCAGACGGTTGACGTCAGACCCACAAACGCTTATTGAGCCATCTGATTGGTCAATTTATAACTCAAATAACTTGTGATAATGGAAAAAAAATCTTTAAAAAAAAAATTAGGATTAGAAAAAAGAAGTTAAGCAGAAAGCACCAGAGGAAGAATGATAATCTGACATTTAAAATGACTGAGAAATAACTGTCTGTTTCTCAATGTAAGTCAATGGGACTTTGGCCTTTTTGCAACCCAGTGGTACTTCCTATATGGAACACGGAAGTAGGGGGGCATGCTCAGTCCAGTTCTCCTATATACAGTCAATGGTGCTGCCCCCTACAGGTTGAAATGAAGTACTACAGTTGAATTTTGTGATTGGTCAAAGCAGGGGTGGGCAAACTACGGCCCGGGGGCCACATGCGGCCCCCTAAACTACTTAATCTGGCCCTCCAAATTAAAATACATTGAATCAAAAATCCTAATTATTGTTTTATTTTCACTGTATTTCTGGTTCCTTCTCATGAATGGTGTTGTTTCTCTGGCGTTTGTGTGTGACTTCTGAGTCAGAAGGTGATTTTTTGGATTTCTTTGAGTTCGCATTTTCCTCTGAAGAACATCAACCCATTGGATCACCAAAAAGAGAACCAAAATCCAAATTTAGAAATTAAAATTCCCAGATTTCCTGTTTTTAAATGAATTTATGTGAATTTTAATCCAAATTAAAGCATGTTTTTCTATAAATTCCATATCATCTTTTTAGTTTATGAGGTTCATTACCAAATCACTCCTTCCATCTGCTCCTTGGCCAAATTTTAGAACCCTTTCTGGCCCACAAATCACAAAGTTTGCCCACCCCTGGGTCATACCATGAAAGTTTCAGAAGTCTGACGTCATGATATGCAGCTCCAGTAATGATAACAGTCCAGCCCCCAAGCCCCACGCCTCAGATTTTCAAATTTCAGCTGTGGGTGGAGTCAGCCTCCAACTTCCTGGTTTGGTTACCCTTTGACAGTTGAAAAAGGAAAAGAAGACGAAGAAGGCCTGCCCTGCTTTTTCCAGTGTGACCACATGCTACACCTGCATTCAAGACCCCAGGTTTGGAGCGTTCGTGAACTTACATCCCATGCCCGGTGTATCCATAGCTTAAGTTGTGGACCCAACTTCAGGAGTAACTTGTTCCTTAAAAAAAACTTCTATTATTGAAGATTTTTTGCAGTGTTTTCCCCCTCAAAGAATAGAAATGAGGGTGTAGGCTGTTTTTAAATTCCTGTTTGAACAGAAAATACTCATCCAATTTTCAAAGACGAAGACTTCTGAGTCAAACCAAAAAGTAGGTAAAGTAATATAGTAATCAAATTACACATAAATGTTAACATTAATCGGCAGATAAAGGGCTTTCATTGTTAACAAGAGCTGTTTATTAAGTTAATTATTTGTAGTTCATGACAGTGATTGTAACAAGCATCCTCTTTTTTTAAATTATGGTAAAGGGCATCTGTGTGTGTTTGTCAGTGTGTATTCAGCGCAGGGAGCGCTTCTTTTTGTTTGTTTTCTGTATGACTGGCATTTGGGTAGCATAAGACTTGACGGTTAATCAGTGCATCACTTCCTAATGGTCTAAAATGGGCACACAAACGTGCATGAAACACACTGAGACACACACAAGCACAGCGAGGAGCGTAATTGCCTGTGATTGCATTTGGATACCCATCCAAACTCATGCTGATTAGCTGTGTGACACTAACAGAGAGGGAACTGCCGCGCGAACAAGGGATGGAGAAATAGAGAATATGAGGGAAGATGACTTATTAGCCGGCACAGTTGTCCGCATATTGTCATTCATGAGAAGTTTTAAGCAATTAAAGTCAATCTAAATCCAGTAAACAACCAGTATATTTGCTACGGGTAAATTAACCTTATATCTGTCAGATTTGCAGGGTAAATCTGCTGTATAATTTAGGTGCATTTTTTGGCAAGCATACACAGGAAGAATTGCAGAACTTGCAGTAAAGTAGTGGGTTGTTTCTTCCACTGGATCATTTCATCATCTAAACTCAACCAATTAATAAACATTTGTGTCACAGGAGTTCGTCTCACATGTCAGTCTAATTAAGATGTCCACAGGAAATGACCAAGGACCTGTAACGGCCTCACACTTCCTGTTTCCTAAAATAGATTTGTCATTCATCATTAAAGCTCCATCTCCCTTTTTTTTCACAGATTTGTCATGTTTAAAGACAGCTTGAAAAGTTTCCTTTCATGTTAAGAACTTTTTGGAAAAATGTAGATTTAAATCTCCCTGAACCATTTTAGTTTTAAGAAGTTTTAATAACTATAAACAAAGATTCAAGCTTAACAAAAAGACATATGGAAGAGAAATGTTAAGAGCTTAGAGGTTGTGTAACCTCACGTCCCCTCTGAGATATTGTGTTTAAATCTTTGGTACAGATGGTTAGGTACAGAGGCACACTAACATCTCACTAGACCACTAAAGCTCATGACATATTGTACACAGCATTCATGAGGGACTCCAAAGGATTTGTAGGGATTCTCGATTTGCTTGAGTTCTGTGGCTCAGGCCTTCACTCACTAAGGTTAAAGAGTCACACACTACATCACTTTATTTCTTCACTTTTTTGTGTTTAAAGTTAATTTCTTTGGTGCCATATCTGGCCATCAAGATTTGAAACCCAAAAGAACTTGAAAAAATGTAGTCTATCTGTGTGCTTCTCCCTCCTCTCTTATAGGTCACCCTATGTTCCTGTCTCTTCTCAAAGAATGTATTCACTATAACCATTTCCATCTTTTTTGCTAAAATCAACCACCATCTGTCCTTCTATATTCCTCTCCTGGATAACAAACCTGCCCATCACCTCCTCGTCACCTCGGTTTCCTGCACCAACATGTCCACTGAAATCTGCACCAATGACAACTCTCTCGTTTCCAGGGATGCTCATCATCACTTCATCGAGGTCCAACCAGAACTTCTCCTTCTCTTCCAGCTCACATCCTACCTGTGGGGCATATCCACTAACAACATTAAACATCACACCCTCCATTTCTATCTTCAGACTCATCACTCTATCTGACACTCCTGACAAACTCCTCCTTGAAGATAACTCTTCTTCCCATCTCCACCATGACAGAACAACTTGAACCCTGCTCCTAAGCTTCTTGCCTTGCTACCTTTCCACCTGGTCTCCTGGACACACAGTATGTCCACCTTTCTCCTCTGCATCAAATAACTCTCTACCTTTTCCTGTCATAGTTCCAACATTCAAAGTTCCAACTCTCAGTCCAACACTAGTGACTTTCCTCTTTTCTCTCTTCCTACGAACCCGCCTTCCTCCTCTCCCTCTTCGACCAACAGTAGTTGTCGTTGTTAACCTGGGCCTCGACCGATCCTGTATGGATATCGTAGGTCTGATTCGCATATTTGATTTGGAAAAGATTTTACGTCAAATGCCCTTCCTGACACAACCCTCTGGATTTATCCGGGTTTGGGACCGGTACAATGAGACCCTGGCTTGGGCCCCCTCGTGGCTACATTATAATTTTATACTTCAACTAAAACATAAAAAGTTGTGTTAGGAAAAAAAAGGACATTCTGTCATATGAAAAGAGGGTTTTGGTGTTTTTAATACATAATTATGACATTTTCTGATCAGAAAGGGCACATATAAAGAAAATTTAGCTAAAAATTGCATTTAAGAGTATATCTTTATTCAAATACGGAAAATCTGCTGCTTTGAAAAAGAGCATATTTGTGAAATGGAAAGCATGTTATGGTTGGCCACAACTTGCCGGCTCTGCTCTGCGATGGAGAAAGGAAAGGGTGGCGGGGTTGCTCTACATCAACTGTCCTGCCTAAAAGTCAAAATTTCTCATGAACTATTGCTGCTTTTCAGAAACTACATCCTAGAAAACAATACAAGTATTTAAAATTTTGGCTAAAAAAACGACTTAATGACATAATTAAAAGGCCACTAGGAACACTTTTAAAATAAATCAAAAAATGAACAATGGTCCAGATGAGTATTTTAAATGTTCTCGATTCCCTTAATGAACAATTCAACTGCACTATAGAAAGTTTAATGAGGAGCTAATGCAACAGAAGTTCATTCAGTCTTTGCATTTAAGTGAAACTGTCTCCAGGTGCTTATTTTAAAACTGTATTATTTGTTACTTTTGACAGTTGCTCCGCATAAGAGCTGCAGGGATTAAGGTTAGGAACTCACTCGAATAAAATAAAGAATCAAGTCTGTACATTTGAATGTGACACGCACCCTGGAATGTATCATCTCGTCCCACTTGCTGTTAATCATCATTAGGTAGCATATCCTGCATACAGCCTCTCTATGAAAAAGATAAACACGCCTCATTGCGGTCCCTCTCAAGTCAAAGCCTGAAGATGTCTCGCTCTTTCAGCGCACGCAGATGGCGCGATGCAGAGCATTGAATGAATGAGAAGGAGGAAGTGGGGGGGGGGGGGGAGTGGAAGCGGGAGACGTAAAGATGAGAGTTGGGAGGAGTGGAAGAAAGAAATCAGTGAAGATGAGGAGAGAGAGAGAGTGGGAAGACGAGAGCACCGTGGGGCTGACAGCCCTAATGTGTGCGCATGAGTGACAGCCATGTACCAGTATTGACGGTGTGATTAGGGAGTAGAGAAGACGGGGCTGAAATAGCTTGTTAGGGGCCCTAAATACTGGCAGCATGATGGGAACGAACAGAAAAAGGGAAATGAAGATAAAGAAGGATCCAAAATACTGACAAAAAGAGACTTGAGAGTGTGGGAGGGAGACGGCAAGAGAGGAGACGGAGAAGGAGGAAGCAGAACGTTCTGGGGAAAGTCAAGAGAAACTATCTATATGATGTTTGCATTAGTGTGAGTGGTGTCCACTGTTTATGCCATAAATCAATTCTAACTAAAACTGTTGACATCAGCGGCCAATTAAGAAACTTGTGCAGTAACTTCTGTTAATGTTGGGTCAATCCCAAAAGGAAGTAAAAACAAGAAAAAGTCTGAGCGCTATAGAGAGATAATAAAAGAGAGCACGGCTCCCGGGAAGGAGTCGGAAGGGAAACGGTCACAGTGATCCTCCATGACTGTTGTCACGGTAGATTTGTCAAAGTTACATAAAGTTGCTGTGAAAAAAAAGCTGTTTGATTGGCTTTTCCTTGTCACCATGCGCTGCGTGCACGCAGCGGAGTGAAGGTGCGCTGTCCCCGGGCGCGCACACGGCAGGGTGGGGTGCAGGTACAGATCGGTCTGTCATATTGCGCGGGGCACAGCTGCTGCACAACATTAACCGAGAATGAAGAGAAAGACACAGAGAGAGAGACTCTGGAAATCTGGAACCATTTCACTTTAATTGGAAAAACAAAGGAAGAATTTAGAGTCTGCAGGAAAAGAATTCCATCTAGAACAGGGGTGGGCAAACTACGGCCCGGGGGCCACATATGGCCCCTTAAGCTACTTAATCTGGCCCTCCAAATTAAAATACATTGAATCAAAAATCCTAATTATTGTCTTATTTTCATTGTATTACTGGTTTCTTCTAATGAATGATGTTGTTTCTCTGGCGTTTGTGTGTGTTTTTTTGTGAGTCAGATGGTGATTTTTAGGATTTCTTTGAGTTCGCATTTTCCTCTTAAGAACATCAACCCAAAAAGAGAACAAAAATGAAAATTTAGAAATTAAAATCCCCCAATTTTCTCTTTTTAAATGAATATATGTGAATTTTAATCCAAATTAAAGTATGTTTTTCTCTAAATTCCATATTATCTTTTTAGTTTATGAGGTTCATTACCAAATCACTCCTTCCATCTGCTCCTTGTCCCTTATGCCAAATTTTAGAACACTTTCTGGCCCACAAATCAAAAAGTTTGCCCACCCCTGATCTAGAACCTCCTCCACAACAAACCTACAGAGACCTGAGAGAAGCTTCTTTAAAACAGAGCAGATCATTGAAACCAGATCAACTCCACAAAGCCTTTGTCTTCCTCTACCAGCAACTCAGCTGTGATACTTTTGAAATAGATAAAGAGGACGATTCTGAGAACATCTGAGGATTAATCTGTTTATGATGTTTTTAAGTTCACAATTTTTCACTGGAAAATATTTTACTCTAAAATATGTTTAAATCGACACATATTTGGGTTACTGTGAGCAGGAAAGAACAAAAGTTCATTTTGTGTTTGACAGTTCAATTCAAGTTAAATGACAACTCAACAACATTGTGTACGCTGATGGTGAAGTATTTTGTTTGTGCATGTGTTAAAGTAATGAGAATGTGGTTTTTATTTCATAATTAGAATTTTTTAGGCGCTTTTCAAGAAAATTATATATTCAAAGACATTGCATCTTTTTACAAAAGCTACAGCAACATCAGGCACCAACAATCATAAAAAATCTGCTGCGAAATCCTGGAGCGTCTGAATAATATAAGTTTGCACAGTATCATAAATCAATGCCAATTCTTTATCAAAAGATTTTCTTTATGTTTTACATTTTTGAATTAAGAATCGATTTAGGATCGAATCGGCAACCCAAGAATCTGACATTTCAGTACAAACAAACTGTCAGAAAATGTCAGATTAATCATCATGGAGATGCGTCAAGCCCAAAACAAACTTGTATTCAAACAATACTTTATGCGTTTTATGCAAGTGAAACTGAGGCCTTTGCAGCTTCTTGACTTTATATCTGTAAAATTGAGTTTTTGTCATCAATCTCAACTGTTTTTTCCTGGCAGATCTGTTACTGCGATCAAGCAGTCTTGGACCGTTCTAATAGAAAGTGGCCGTGTGCCCATTTTGGCACCATGTCACAAATCGACAGAGCAGCGGACACTTTCTCAACTCCAAATTCTTGCCTCGGGACTTTTCCTGGCAGCTATAATTAACAGCCCGAGCCAGACATACACGCACATGTCCATGTAAAGACGAACAGCCCCACACACACACACTTATGTGTGAGCAGCACGAGCAAATGAGACACTGAGTTAGCGTGGGAGGGTGGTTTAGGTGTGAACATGTAAATGACAGGCGTATGGGCAGGAATAACCAGCCAACATGTCCTTCTGCTTTCTTCTTTCATTTCCATGAATAAAAGATTGACAGTCTGACGCACCCCCATGCAGACTCATTTAGGCGAGTCTCTTATGAAACATGATGCGCCTGATTTAGACTTTTTAGATCCTTTACACAGTATGGTGTTCAGCTTTGACCGCAGAGTTTTTCACAACTGCTGTTTTTTTCTTTCATTTTTATTTAGAAAACGGATAGATGGGACTTCAATTTACTTTCAGGTATAAATGCCAACGCAATATTGTGGCCGAACTGAGAAAACCTCTTGGGGGTAAAATGTCAGAATTACAGCAGTCTTTTATCTGCACCACGCAGCCCCTTGAAGCTTTTGTAAGCCGAGTCTCAATTTTATTTCAATTATACAATGAGAAATGAACACAGTGTGATTTTCATGAAGGAAATTTTTACTTTCTGTGGTTAGGCTGGGAAACTTGGAGCGCCAGAGCAACACGGATAAGAGAAGGGCTCGGTTTAGGTAATTGGAGAGTGCTGATTGTCATCAGCTAAAGTCTTACAACTTAACCTTTTAATTAAAAATGTTTTTTCTTCAGCTTTTCACTTTAAACTTATTCAGGTTTTATATTGTTTTTCTTTAATTGAAGTCAAACCAACCTGGAAACTTCAAATCATTCCTGGATGTCCACTGAAAACCAAATTATAGTCTTTACTCGTCATAGATGGACGTATGGTTTGGGGCCCTCGCATCCTTTTTAATGTTTTGGGTGTCCCCAACTAGTCGTTTTTTGACATGCTGGCTGTTTCCATTGAAACAAGGTTCCCCAACCTCCTGTACCAGAACAGGGACAGTGCAAAAAATGCATATTATTCAGGGGTCCCTAACCCTCGGGATGCGGTCAGGCACTGGACCAGTATAGGGACACGGACTGTATCGTCCAGTACCACGTCCTGAGGCTTGGGCCCCATGATTTAACGGGAACAGCCAGCATGTCAAAATAGGGTGAGTTGGGGACACTCAATTTCTAGTTAACAATCACTATATTTAATGGATCAACAGAGACTTAAATATGTCTTTGTTTATGTCTTTTTAATCATTGTATTTAATCATTTCTGTAATGAGTTGATAAACACGTGTGATTTTTTTGCTAGTATTATCCACAATTGACGCTTGAAATAAACCACATCAATCAATCAAAACATCAAAAAGTGACATGGAGGGGTCCCGAACCATACGTTCATATATGACAAATTGGGAGTGAAAATGGGTCGTCTTTACATCCACCTCTTGGTCATTTGTCAATACTTTGAATAAAACGTGGAAAAACTTGGACCCCTCAATGTCTCTCAATGTTGCTCAATACTTCTCGAATCCTCTGTCACGTCCACGTAGGCAAACTATCCGTAGAAAAACCAGCACGCTCGTTGGTTTGACCCCTTCATGTCTGACTTAATTTAAAAATATGTATATATTCTTTAATGTTTTTTCCATTTAAGGTGGTGCTAAATCAGATGGAGTCCTGGATTTAATGGTAAATTAGCGACATTCAGAATGAAGAAGAAGAAAAAAACACACATTATGGCTAGGAAATACTGAGGGAAACTGAGGGACATTTTATAATAATTGTTTTTAACCTTACAACTCCACCTAAATGTAAGTGTGGCTTAATAGTTTATGCTATCTAGACTGGTAATTGTAGAAAGTTCAAAGCGAGTAAATTGTATTGTCACACAGAACGATGCATGTTCACAATAATATCTTGAATTTCACCTCCCAGCCAAGAGGGGTAAACCAAAGAGAAAAGAACAAACTATGTCACATTCTGTCTTCAAATGGACCTGAGCAGGAGGAACCAATAAATTGTGTACAACTGTGGGTCATTTTTTTAATGCCAGTGATAAAGAAGCAATCGACACCCTAAGATATTCTTTTTCCATGTCCTTGGCGGTCCTTCCCATCTCTTCTTATACACTAAAGAAGGATCTCTAGTTGGGGGCAGAGATTGAATTAAAAACCTCCATCCAAACCAAACATATCCAGAACCTTAAGAAACCAAGGCTTAACTCTTTCTGTTTTTTAAAAGATTTGGTACATGTGTTAAAGAGTTTTGCCAAAATAAAATGCTAATTTTTTAGCATTTTATTTTTATTTAATCTAAGGCCTAACTACAGTTTTTAACCTCCGTCATCTAATACAACACTGTTCCAGAAGGTCAAATTATTTTTTAGGAACATAAAAATTTTACTTTCAGTTATCAATCCCTCCCAAAAAACCATACATTTTCTGTTTTTTATCCATGTGAATACATGAACCTTTCATGCAGCATTTTCTCCAGTGATAAAGAGGCTGCAGGTTAAGACAGCTGAGCTGCTATCTGTCTCTAACCATGTTTCCCTCATCCACAGGGCACTCAAAAAATCTGCCCATATCTAATCTTGTATCCCACCCAGCTCTTCACTGAGGCCATAGTCTTCTCCTGTCTTGACTCCCTACTGCAGTGCACTCCTAGCTGGTCCTTTAGTATCTACTCAGAAATCTTTCCAGTTTCTTCATTTTTCTATTCACCTTCACGTGACCTTCAAAAAAACAGCAGTAACCATCTTTTCCAGAAAAAATGTATTTCAGTTTGAAACCATGAAACAAGCTAATTTCTCCAGACATTTTTTACCAAGTTTACTTTGAAATTTAAAAATATGCCACACCATAAATAATATAAAGTGTTGATCCTCCAGAATGACGATAATAAAAATGATGATACCTGTGTGTCTTCATCTCACTTGATCAAGTGAGGATTTATGATGAGTAGGGAGTGCAGAGAAATGTGGAACATGTAGAGGCACCAAAAGATAAAATCCTTTTCTTACTATTGCAAGTACTTTAACCTGCTCTGATCGAGATACTTTCTATCTTTTTTAGAAAGGTGATAGTTGTCTGCTCTATATGCAATTGAAATAAATCTTGTTTTATCTTAGCTTTCTTTTTGATCAAACTTCCAAATGTTTCTCTTAGTAGAGTAATAACTTTTATGTATGAATCATCGTTTGCACCAGATGACTGTGAACTTTCCAGAACAAAGAAGTTCACTTTCGTCCTCAAGCACGCACACGCCATGTCGCCCTCCTGCCAAAAAAAATCTAATTTCCTCTCAGACCGCTCAGTTGTTTCCCAGCACTTCCAAACCATTTTCCCAGTCTGCTTCAATGAAAGCTAATGAAGTGGATTAAACGGGAACTCTCACACTGATGCGGCTCATCTCAGATGCACAAGCCAGACAAACTGTGAAGATGGGTTTAACCTCACTGAGAGAACGCTGTCAAAGACGAGCATCGTCTGTGTGACTTGATGAAAGTACGTGACGGGGATTTATCTTGGAAGCATCCCTTCAAACTTCAATATTATAAAACTTGCATTAGCGGTCTGGAAACTGCAATAACCGCTAAGTCTGAGGCCATGGTTCTTGACCGGAGAAAGGTCGTTGTTTGGAGTGTTCCTGCCTCAAGTGGAGGAGTTCAAATATCTTGTGGTCTTGTTCACGAGTGAAGGAAGATTGGAGCGTGAGATCGACAGGCGGATTGGCGTCCGCCATTTTGTGGTCGCTGCACCGGTCTGTTGTGGTTAAGAGAGAGCTGAGCCAGAAAGCAGAGCTCTCAATTCATTCCAGTACTCTTCTATGGTCATAATCTCTGGGTCAGGACCCACAGAAAAAGCGGCTGAAATGAGTTTCCTCCAGAGGGTAGCTGTGCGCTCCTTTAGAGATTGGGTGAGAAGCTTATGGGATCAGATGAGTCTCATAATTCAGAAATGCACAAAGTTTGTGTCACAAATTCACACACTCCGATTCACAAATCTAATTTTATGCAAACGTGCAATATGAATTCGGAAATGCACACAACAGGTTTCACAAACACACACGTTGTGCTTCACACACTCATACTAAATGTTTCACAAATGCAAAATAAGCATTTCATAAATGTGCAGTCTGTTTCTCAAAAATATTAATGTTGATTTTCACAAAAAACACAATAAATGTTTCAGAACTCACAAAAAATTTCAAACTCACAATATATGTTCCAAAATCCACAATAAATGTTTCACAAACTTAAATTTTAGGTACTCTTATAATATAAACTCTCAGATCAAGTGAACTGCAGAATGTGCATGCACAACCCCCTCTAATTCATGAATGTCTCCACATTCGTGAGAGAAATCCCAGGATGTGGATGTATCACCCCCCTTTCTTTGTGAATCTCTCCACATTTGTGAGAGATTTCACTGCGGTGAGTTTTGAGACTCTCCTAACGTGGAACGTCAGCCGATGCCATCATTGGCCACCGAATCTGTCAATCAAAGTTAGCAGCAAATCGGGCGTGTTCGCTTTCAGCCAATCGTATGCCCCCTTAGATTTTCTCCACCGCTTCAAGTTTGGAATCATGGCGGAACGGACACCCGACCGGAACCAGTCGAATCAATCCGTTATCATTCATTCATTCGTTTTTCAATTTAAAAGGGGATATGAAAAAAACGAAAAGAAAAAAAAAAACAAACCGTTTTTTCATTTTCCGATTCAAAAACCAGTTTTGTGCACCAAAACGAGAAAACGAAAATCGGATAACGGGCGTTTGATTTTGTTTTTCATAGTTTCGTTTCTGACACGGGGTCACCCGGAAGTAGTCTGCGCAGATTCTTACGTGTTAAAAACAGCTGCAGTGCTCGGACAGTAACCTGTCTTTCTTTAAGGAAATGGATCGTTTTATTAGTGACTGTAAAGGGAAAATCCGAGACCCAAGGACATGAAAATACATCCGTTCCAGGTAAGAATCTGTTGTATTATAGTTTTTCAGTTACATGTCTCTGACGATGTGAGTTTGCTACTTTGACAAGCTAGCTGTTGCTAACTGGGCTGCACAGAGTCCGGTCATGGATTATTAAACCCATTATGTGATTATATGAAAAGTTGTTGGCTGTGCATTTAATGAAAAGCACTAATCAGCAGTGTCTCCTCTTTTTTGAACCATATTATCAGAATGTTAGTGACGGAGCTCGCGACGTCCCCAAATGTCTGGAATGTGATGCTAGCGCTAGCTAGCTAGCTAGCTAGCGCTAGCATCAGACTCCGGCGTTGCACTGGCGAAGATTATTCACAAAAAATGAGTTTTATTTAGCTACATTAAGATAATAAGAAACACGAAATATGAAATACTCGTCGTGGAATATTGTACAACTAGACAACAAATAGTTATCAGAAAAATGTCTTTAAGTTTTGGCAGGAAAACACATTTGTATAACATCTGTAACGGATGATTACAATATACTGCGTTCTTACATTTAGTGTTATGATAAATGTGTGACTAGGAGAATTGGGCATTTTTAATTGTATTTTGTTTTCGTTGCAAATTATTTCATTTGTTGAAAGCATTTTAGAGCCACATTTTTTCAGCTTTCAAAATAAGAGTGGCTAAGTAAACAAAATCATCTGTAGGCAAGAATGTTTTAGAATATTACATAGAAATAGACATTGTCATATTGTTGGTTACAGCTTTTAGTTAATTAGATCATGTTTTTCCTGTGTTTTCCTCCAGATCAGACAGTTATGATCAAAAACAAAGAGTGATGTTAGAACCACAGCTGAGCTAACACCAGCTCACTGCTCACAGCTTACTGTTGTAGAAAACATCACAACAGTAATAAGTTTGACTTTAACGTCAGACACGCTGGAATTGTCGGATTTTTGATCTGTTTACAAGAATTATATGAGAAGAGTAAATATAGACAACTTTTAACTGATGAGAAAAGATCTTCTGCAGCGTTTTGATCCCTCCATAATGTATTTCTGATATAACCTGTTCTCTCCTCATTTGCTGAGTATATTTCCTGAATAAAAGACCAATAGCTGCTGGTGGTTTTCTTTCAGGGATTTCAGTGGAGCTGGTGTCCAGTGCTGGGGAAGCTGGGAGCATGTTTGAGCAGAGCTGAGGTCCATCACCGAGGTCTCTTCATCTGGAGAGGACCTGTTCTCTACAGATGATGCTGAGCAGAAACGTGGACAGACTCTCCCTGACATGACTCTTGTGATACTGTAGTTAACCATAAACAGACTTTTCCAGATGCATTGCTTCATCTAATACATGTTACTAACAGTGTGCTGAGTAAATAATATAAATGTAACATTTAACTTAGTGCATTAATAAGCCCCCAAAGTAACCCCCCCTCCCCCCAACTGTATATCTATTTCTGTTGAAAGATGTATTCATGTTAGGTTTGTAATAAATATATCACATTACCATGAAACATTTTGTTTATTTTCATATATATGATTACAATGCTCATGTTAGCATTCAGTTTTACCTGCAAGAAGAGAGATATTCTGGACTGTTTTGAAAATATCAATATTGTTAAAGCTTTAAGACCTAATGATAAAACAAGGAGCAAGTAAAAAACAACTCTTAAATAAAAGTCCAATATCAACACTTTACATAGCAGTTTTGATTGAACATTAACTTTGTGTTTGGAGTTGACAAAGTGCTTCATGCAGTCCTTCTAGATGTTGTTTTGCAGCTCATCAGCCCGACACTCCAGGCAGGAATCACGGCTCCTCTCCTCAACAACCAGTCAGGCTTATGCAGCAGGTCCAGGAAAAATGGCTCTTCCAAAGGACCTGCAATTAAAAGAAAGAGAATTTAAATAACTGAATATGTAGTATTACCTGCAATAAAGCCAGCATGAATGCTGTAACCTGAATGTAGCAGCTGAAGATGCTAGCACAGATTACTGAATGCTCTAAAGTTATATGCTAAAAAGGCTGTACTTCATTGCAAAGCTAAAATATATATCTAAATGCCAAATTAGCCTAAAAAACAGGTAAAAAAGTCTAATTCAGCCATTAAAGATAGCATAAAGTTGAAATATAGCAAAAATTAAAATTAGCCTAAAACACATGAATACAAAATTTGCCCAAAAGCTAGCATGTAGCTGAAATATGAGCCAAACTTCAAATAGACTAAAAAACCTTGGTAAATGCCAAAAATAGTCCAAAAAAGCCAGCATGATGCTAATGTAACAGCTGAAACTCCAAAATAGCTAAAAAACCCCAGCAGATGCCAAAACACTAATGTGCTAAAAAAAATGAGAAATCCAACTTGGTTTAAAATAACCTTATATTTATAGAACGTAGTGAGTAAAAAAATGTTCAGACTAAAAACGTGGACTGCTTTTAGAGAGTGTTTTAAGGTTGTCATGGCAACGAGCACTAGGGCTGCCATAAACGATTTAAATAGTCGACTAATCACTGATTATTTTTTCCGATTAGTCGACTAATCGGGTCATGCGCAAACTGATATAAAGATGCTGAAGTTGATAACCAGCTAAAATGTTAGTTAAATGCCAAAATTAGCCTAAAAAATAAAAAGAGCCAAAGTTAGCCAAAATAGCGGGCATGCTGCTGAAAGAATAACTGAACTCCAAATTAGCTTTAAAAAAAATTCCTACGTTAACCAAAACAGCTAGCATGTAGCTGAAATATTAGTTAAATTCAAAAATAGCCTAAAAAAAAAAAGAAAAAAAACGCTTAAGTTAGCCAAAAACAGCTAGCATGTATATTAAATATTAGCTAAACTCCAAAATAGCCTAAAAAAAACTTGATAAATGCCAAAGTAGTCCAAAAAGCTAGCAAAATGCAACTATAACTTTCAACTTTACTACACTCTGACTTCATACAATACAAAGTAACGATTAATCGACTATTAAATTAGTCGTCGACTATTTTAATAGTGGATTAGTCATCGATTAGTCGACTAATCGTGGCAGCCCTAACGAGCACCCAAAGGGAGGCGCACGGCTGCGTGTCTCTGTCATTGAAAATGATTCCCTGCACTTGTCTTGAAAAATGCTTATACCTTTTAAACCATTATCCTCTCAATAAAACAAAAAAGTAGTCAGAATCCAGAGATTTTAGACAACAGCTTGTGCAATTTGACTAGTGAAAATATGTACCTTGATACTTGCCCTCACCATTTTTTGGAACCAAACCATTCCTGTTCTTACAATTTATCACCTAAAATATCCCATTAAAAAAACATAAATAAATATCCTGGGAAGTGATCAAGATGCGTAAGGGCAATGCAGACGTGAGTCTTTGCCAAAGGTATCAAATGTGACCAACATGAATTTCTATCACCTTTAGTGCTTGAATACTCTAAAAATAATGTTAAAAAAACATCAGCCAAAATAAAAACCAGTTAGAAGAATATCTGCTCAAATGAAAGGTCAATGTTTTCAATAAAACATTCAATAATTAGGGATTATTCAAATTTGTACTTAGATTTGTGAACGATCTAAGAGAGAAAATGAAAATACAGTTAAGCAGAACATTTATAAAATAAATACTGTAAATATTTCAGCTGAAATTGGTAAGATTACCTTTATTATTTATTTTCAAATTGTGCTAAAGTGTTCAGCTGTCAACTTTGCAGTTAGCCAGTTTGTCTGAATTCACCGTAAAAAGGGTTTATTAATGATTATATTCCACATAAGTCTGTCCTAGTGATTTATCTGTGTGCTGTATTACATAGTGAAATTACTTTAGTCTCCGTTGTACTCCCTCGTAGAGCTGCCCTCTGTTCTTCAGGCAAAAACTGCTCTGGAACTTTGCTTAAAGAAACTTCACCTGCAGGAAAAAACAAAACAAAACACGTTTTAACTCAGCACAGTATTTTAAAGATTATTGCAGCTAATCATTTTAAGTATCAGTTTTTGTATATGCACTTTAATGACATTCAAAACACAATGATTGCTACGAAGGAAAAACAAGTCATCTTTATCTCAATATATAGAAGATTCATTAAAATAATTTTGCAATGAAAACAATATACAATTAAAATGCCCAATTCTCCTAGTCACACATTTATCATAACACTAAATGTAAGAACGCAGTATTTATTGTAATCATCCGTTACAGATGTTATACAAATGTGTTTTCCTGCCAAAACTTAAAGACATTTTTCTGATAACTATTTTGTTGTCTAGTTGTACAATATTCCACGACGAGTATTTCATATTTCGTGTTTCTTATCTTAATGTAGCTAAATAAAACTCATTTTTTGTGAATAATCTTCGCCAGTGCAACGCCGGATTCTGATGCTAGCGCTAGCTAGCTAGCTAGCTAGCGCTAGCATCACATTCCAGACATTTGGGGGACGTCGCGAGCTCCGTCACTAACATTCTGATAATATGGTTCAAAAAAGAGGAGACACTGCTGATTAGTGCTTTTCATTAAATGCACAGCCAACAACTTTTCATATAATCACATAATGGGTTTAATAATCCATGACCGGACTCTGTGCAGCCCCAGTTAGCAACAGCTAGCTTGTCAAAGTAGCAAACTCACATCGTCAGAGACATGTAACTGAAAAACTATAATACAACAGATTCTTACCTGGAACGGATGTATTTTTCATGTCCTTGGGTCTCGATTTTCCCTTTACAGTCACTAATAAAACGATCCATTTCCCTTAAAGAAAGACAGTTACTGTCCGAGCACTGCAGCTGTTTTAACACGTAAGAATCTGCGCAGACTACTTCCGGGTGACCCCCGTGTCAGAAACGAAACTATGAAAAACAAAATCAAACCCCGTTATCCGATTTTCGTTTTCTCGTTTTGGTGCACAAAACTGGTTTTTGAATCGGAAAATGAAAAAACGGTTTGTTTTTTTTTTTTCTTTTTCGTTTTTTTCATATCCCCTTTTTTAATTGAAAAACGAATGAACGAATGATACACGGATTGATTCGACTGGTTCCGGTCGGGTGTCCGTTCCGCCATGATTCCAAACTTGAAGCGGTGGAGAAAATCTAAGGGGCATACGATTGGCTGAAAGCGAACACGCCCGATTTGCTGCTAACTTTGATTGACAGATTCGGTGGCCAATGATGGCATCGGCTGACGTTCCACGTTAGGAGAGTCTCAAAACTCACCGCAGTGAAATCTCTCACAAATGTGGAGAGATTCACAAAGGAAAGGGGGGTGATACATCCACATCCTGGATTTCTCTCACGAATGTGGAGACATTCATGAATTAGAGGGTTGTTGCATGCACATTCTGCAGTTCACTTGATCTGAGAGTTTATATTATAAGAGTACCTAAAATTTAAGTTTGTGAAACATTTATTGTGGATTTTTGGAACATATATTGTGAGTTTGAAATTTTTTTGTGAGTTTCTGAAACATTTATTGTGTTTTTTGTGAAAATCAACATTAATATTTTTGAGAAACAGACTGCACATTTATGAAATGCTTATTTTGCATTTGTGAAACATTTAGTATGAGTGTGTGAAGCACAACGTGTGTGTTTGTGAAACCTGTTGTGTGCATTTCCAAATTCATATTGCACGTTTGCATAAAATTAGATTTGTGAATCGGAGTGTGTGAATTTGTGACACAAACTTTGTGCATTTCTGAATTATGAGACTCATCTGATCCCATAGAAGCTCAATCACCCGGAGAGAGCTCAGAGTAGAGCTGTTTCTCCCCCAGGACACGCTGGAGAGACCCTGTCTCTTGGCTGGCCGGAGAACGCCTCGAGGTCCCCACCAGAGGAGCCGGAGGAAGTGGCCGGGGAGAGGGAAGTCTGGGCATCTTTGCTTAGACTGATGTCCCTGTGTTACGTCCCCTATGAGTAGGCCTGGCTCAGGTCTGGGGGGGAAATACAAAAGGGGACTATAACGAAAATTGAACACAAATAAGAATATAAGAACAACTAATGATTAGTTTGCTGGGTCAAACAAAAAGACAAACCAAAACAGAGTTGGAACCTTGACCAAAAAATAAAATAAATCAGGGAGACTGCTGACCCTCAAGTCAACCGTTGGAGTCAGCAGTTCCCTGCTACGGGCTGCCTAACCAAAACTACCTAAAGAAAACAAATAAACAAAACCCGCAAATCAAGACCACTAAGGTCCAACCCCAAACTAACATAACAAAACCCAGCAGTGTAAGATTGCTGAGGATAAAAAGGGTTAAAGCACCACACCAAGCCTGCTGCTCTGCTCCCTGCCTGGCTTGGTGTGACCTCCTCTGCCTTAAAGTCCCCCTCCAATGAAAATCCTGTTTTTTGAGTTTTTAACGTGTGAGAACAAATATAGTTAGAAATCAATTCATTTTTGCATTTCTGAGTATTTCTCTTTTTTTTAGCTGTCAATCAAACTATCTCAGAAAATCTCTGTTTGAATTCATGAGCAGTTAATATGTCACGATTGCTCTACTGTACAAGCGCAAACCTCCTTATCTGGCCCCGCTACCGCGCCGAGCTCTGGTTCCGGGGAAGAGAAAATAATCTTCCCGTTGACTGCGGTAAAATGAGCCGCCGTTCGCATTTCTGTGAGCTTTTTTGTGTGAGTTTCATACAATACTTGCTTTAGTAGGACTGAGAGAACGCTGGAAAGACACCATGAAGATTCCTGATGTGACCACGGAAATCTGAACGCCGACTCATGTCACCGTAGTTGTAAAGGATCGGTGAAAGTTTGATCCGTGAAATGCTCAACTTCCTCGTCTGAGCTGACAACCAGCTAAAAAACAAGACTACTAGACATGTTTGTGGAGCAGCAAGTGATGATTTATGCTAGCAAGACACGGAGACACCATAATCAGATGGGGGGGGCTCCTCTCAGCTCCAAAAGCCACGCCCACCAAGAGGATTTTTTTTTTCAGAGGAAAGCTTCAGATCAACATGAAAAATGGCTTTCAAGACATTTAGGTTGTGGGAGTTTGGTTAAAAATTTCATAATGTTAATTGAAAAACTACTGAGAATGTTTTTTAAATAAAAAAAAATTCTCATGGGAGGACTTTAATTAGCCAACAGGTGCCAATTAAAGCACATTGGCCACACCTGGCAGGTGAGCAGAAGATCTGGATGAAAAGGTTGCAGCAGTAGCAGCAGGATGAGTGGAAGATGAGGATGGATGGATGGAAACTGCAATAACAGCCCCTAGAAATAAGTTCAAAAATCTCAAAATTTGATTAAATTTAGCAATAAGGTAAAAAAATCTATATTACCAAGTATTCTTATTCTTAGAAATAAATGTCACTAATATTTATTTAATTAAACTAAGATTATTCTCTTGATAAGATTATTTTTCTTTGAAGATAGAAATTCTTGTCATGAAACAAGGGTCTTTTTACTTTCTTGAGATCCAGTTTTTGCCGTGGATAACATGTAAAATCTTTAGGGTCCTCCTCACTGTGTGGATTGCATGTTCTCCTTGTGTTTGTGTGGATCTTTTCCACCTTCCTCCCACTGTAAAAAAATTGTATTAATAATCGTTGATAATTTTTTTTTTACTCTAAAATTGTTCATTATGTATATGTCAACTTAATTCCAGTGGATCGAGCCGCTTTTCTCCTTCAGAATCTACTGGAATTGAAAAATCGACAAGTTATATATCTTTAGTTGACATTGATTTTTCTTCTTTACAATAATTTAACTACTAACTAGGACCTGCAATATCTTTAGAAAATATTCTAATTTTAATCAAACTACATAATTAAAATGTTTCTCTTGTCTTATGACCATCAGTTTTACACTTAAAAAAGTAAAATCCACTAAGACGTTTTAGACATACTTTCAGAAAGTTCAAGAGTCAACAAATCTTTTCATTATTGCACATTTTGATTATATACTTTTATTTGAAAAATGTTTTCTTTTTAATAAGTGATTAAGGCCGAGTCTATTGACAAAAGCGATGCTTGTAAAGGAGAGGAAAATGGCACAAATAGCAATATGTGTGCATGTTTGTGTGTGTTTGTGTATGCGAGTCTTTGGCTGGGAGGAATGGGAGGCGCAGGTGGTGGGTTACAGGCATGTGAGGCCCATGGAGGCTTTTATTTTTTTTTAAACCACGAGGGACGAAGAGGAGAACATTTTTTACCTCCTCCTCCTCCGCTAGTTTTCCATCTCGCTACAGCTTTCCCTGTTTTTCAGACTTCTGCTTCGATCATTTAAGTTCTTCTTCCATATTTGCATGTTTTCTGTCTGCACTCCACTTTCAAACTGTGCACATCTACCTCCATCTAGTGGTAAATAGAGAGAAAACACACTTGTCTGTGACCTTCAATAAAACAAGATTTATCAGTCCTTATTTATTCTCTTAACTACTTATCATAAAAGGGTCATATTTAAAAGGGTTTTACTTTTTTAATGACAGTAAAGCTCAAAAATCTATAATAATCCTGACATGAAAATGTTGATCTAGATATTTTTGGTTATAATAGAGGAATCAGCAATTATATATATATAATTGCAACTCAGATGTAACACTCAAAACTTTATTTAATTAATTAAAAAACTTTTCAACACTGAGGAGGAAGTCTGTTTTGTTTGTAGACATTTGGCCAAATTCTGTAAACACAAGTTCATGTCAGTTGGACAGACAGACAGATAAAGCAGATGGGTTCATGTGTGAGCTTAGTTCTGGATGGAAATGGGTGCAATGTTTTTGTAAAAAATAAAAAATCCAAACTAAGAAATCACACACTTTGAATGGAAACTGGGCTCAAGCATGCCGAATTTCAGCTTCCCCAAATGACGACAAAGCAGTGACATCCTGGCAGATTCACATCTTTTTCTGGAAAAAAAAAAAGTTCTCTAAAATCCCAAAGGTAAACAGTGGGCTGTGGTGATTATTATTCATTAGATGAGTGTTTAAATGTCCTCATTATCATTGTTCAGACTTATCTAAGCCTGCTTAGACCTTAAAAAGCCAGAATCTTCAAGGGCAGGGGTGGGCAAACTTTGACCCGGGCCTATTTATCTATTTAATCCGGGCTGCCAAACTGAAATAAATGACATTGATAACCCTTATTAATGTTTTATTTTAAATTAGTGTTTCAATTTAAATCGACCTTTGTTCAGGTGCAGAACTGACGCTCATGTATGAGTTTATCTGATAATTCCAACACCACTTGAATGTTGCATTTCTCCAAGTTTCCATTTTCCCTTTAGAGGCATTAACTCATTATTCCAATTGACACTAAAATGAGAACAAATTCACAAATAGAAAACAGGACATTAACATGAGATGAACCCCCCTGCAGGCGGAGCCCCAGAATAAGAGGTTCCCTGTGAGGAAACACTGGAGTTTGAAATAAATAAAAAAATATTTAAATAATATAAATATGATAATAGTAAAAACATGGTTGAAATAGATTAAAATAATGAATTAGTCTATAAATTTATTAAGATGATCTACATTCATTCTCCAGGGGACTGCAGGGGGATATTAGTCTTTATGGATAAAATATGGCAAATTGACATTTGTTTTTTTAATATACAATGTCCCTTTCTTAAAATAATGTTCATTAACTCTTTAACATCTGAGATGTTGCCGGTGACGCTTAAACACAAAATCTTTAACATACTGTAACTTTTCAACTTTTAGTACGATCAATTTGATTCCAGTAGATTTGTGTGAACAGTTTAAAAAACATTCTTCAATGTTCATCTTCAGAAAATAAAAAAGATTCTGTATTCTGAAGAGGAACAGGCTTTAATGAAAAATGTGCAAATGAACAACAGAATCTCGTAAAGTTGTCGAGTGAAACCGGAAAAAAGTGTTTGTTATTCACAGTCTACAGTGACAGCTGAAAGGTCACAAAGCAAACAGACGAACTGCAGACATGTCCTGCAGTCTCGTAAAACTGATGAAAAATGTTCACAAGATCATCGTGTTTTGAAATGGGTTGATGGATGGATGGATGGATGGATGGATGGATGGATGGATGGATGGATGGATGGATGGATGGATGCTATCACAACAGCAAAAAGGGCAACATTGACAATAAAAAAAAAAGACATTTACTGTTAAGTAAATGATTGAATGCAAAAATTTCTGCGTTTTCCAGAATTAATTGGAGATTTTTCTGTTTCCTTTTGTCTGTCACATGTCAGGTTTGTGTCTGATTTTTGTATTATTTTTTGTCTCAGCCTTGCCACCTAAAGTCCTCTTTTTTTTGTCTAAGGGCAGATGCCGGTGAACCATCACACAAAGCTGACTTTAGATATGTTTAACAAGTAGCAGTTGGTCAGTAGAGGGCACTAATGTGATACACTTTTTTTTAACTAACAGATAAGAGCTGAAGTTCTCTTGTGTCGGACAGATTTTACTCTCACGATAGGGGTTATATATCGTTTGACACGCAAGGTGTATATTTGTATAAACTCCTTTTGTATTGGGCAAAAATGTATATTGATTATGTTTGTATTGTTTTTTTTGTTGGATCGGACAAAAAAGAAGAAGAGAGAAGACGAAAGTGGGATGTTAAAGATGGCCATGGGGGGTTGAGGGCACAAAAAAGGGGGAAGTTGAGGGGCCCATAAATCAACAAGTTGGAATTTTATCATCTGTCAGCTGTAAATGTTAGTCTAAAGGGGCGGGGCTTGTCCAGACACATTAAAATGTTACTAACACTCCTGTTGGTTCTACCCAAGCACCCCCACATCAAGACCCCACTGAGGCAGCAGCAGTAGCCAGCCAACCCAACACTCGCCCGGTATAGCACTTAGAAGATATGATATGGCCCAGTTCAGGACCAGCAGGACCGTCACAGGGGCCCCCAACACCAGAGAGAAGGGGGGTACAGGGGCACACAGATTGGACGCTTCACCCCACCCAGAAGAACACCTCCCACCACCACTGAACAGGGCCCCACCCTTGGAGAACCTCGCCCAGCCCCAGATGAGCAACCCACCACCACCCGGCAGATCCGGGAAACCCCCAACCCCTGGAACGACCCAAGGTCCCCCGAGAGACACCCACCCCATGTTCCAGGCAACTGCTTGCCCACCAGGAGAGAGCAACGCAGGGCCCACCCAGGCCCAACCAGGCTCACCCACTGTTAGAGTGAGCCTTGTGGAGGCCCAGCCCTCGAGGGCAAGGGCCAGAACCCGCACCAAAGCGACACGAATACCCCCAGGCTCAGATATGATGTGATACCAGAGAATTCAGGTCCTCCTTCTGTGGAGACAGGGCCCCCGGGGCCAGAAAGCCAGCACCAAAGGGACACAATCGCCCTATTGCCGAGGGGCTGGTCCCCCCCACCAGCGATGGGGTAGGGGACAGAAGATCAGAGGTCCCACTTTCCTTGTGTAATGTATTTATGTTTGTTTGTGTGTGTTGGAGTTTATATTGTTGTGCCGTAAAGGGTGTGTGTACAAAAGAGTGCAATTAAAACTGGCGGGTAAGGGCACTGCAAGGACATCACCTGCTTGCTGTCAGGGATTTATGTCCAAACACTCCCTCCTTACCAAGAGTTCTACCTGTCTAAGGTACAATTAAAACCAAGAGGGGCCCAAATCCACTCAGCAACCATGAGAGGGGGACCACTCTCAAGTAGCTCCACCCTAGAGGTACATCACAGGCACACCTCACCCATGTATGAGTCGTATGTTATTGTGGTATATTGAACACCAGAAGAGGAACACATTAGCTTTAGGGATTTGATTAGGGGGTTTCATGATGGTGTAGTGGTCAGCACTCTCACTTAACTCCAAAAAGGCACTAGTTTGATACCCAGCTGTGTCCTGTCTATGTGGAGTCTCCATATGCATGGGTGGGTTCTCTCCAACCCTCCAGCTCTCTCCCAAAATACACGTAGATTGTCCGATGGTGTGAGTATGTGTGGTCAACAATGGTTGGGATAGGCTCCAGCATCGCCATGTCTCCAAAAGGAATCATCTTTAGTTGGTGGGTGAATTTGATTAAGTTTTAACATCAATTAAAATGTAACTTATCCTCTTTTTTATGTTTCCATTCTCCTGTTTCTTTAGTTGTTTATCAAAACATTTTTTCATTATTTCTTGAAGGAATAATCCCCTTTTTCTGCTTTCGTTTCAGAGAGATTTCTTTGGTTAAGAAACATACTGTGGGAACACTGGAACAAAAAAAGACGTGTTCGTCAGAATAATGTGTGTGGGGGAGAGGTGTTACCACAGCAAAGTTACGCGGTAAGCAGTTTTACACAGGAAGGATGCCTTTCTGCATCAAGCCAAAGTGTTGTCCTCACATCTATTTCAGTTCCTACTGCTGCACAATCCAAGGGTACAAATGACTTTCATTAAGTAAAAAATAAAAACATATTTTAGTCATTTGTACAGAAGAAGGAAATAACCTTGAATGAAACAGGAAGTTTCCTTAATTTTAAGGAAAACGTATTTTTCTAAATTCAGCGTACATATTGAATTTTGGTTTGAATCAGAGTTTTACTGGGAAGTATATTTTAACATTAGAACAAAAAAAGATACAATTTTGTGTAAAACGAAAAGGTGACATGAAACAGAATCAACATTTCATTAAAAAGTGCTGAGTGGGATAGAATGCAATAAGTTAGACTATAAATGGTTTTGAGGGCTTCAAGTTGGACTGAATTACTTTGCTGCTTCATTACAAATGTAAATGGATAAGCTTTTAAAATAAAAATTCTCCCTTAAATAATTCCCCTTTGTCATATTTAATCACATTTTTTTTCCTACAATTTGAGAATCAAATTATAAACAAATATTTCACAAAATACTATTTTGCAGGTTTTCTCATTCCTCTTGTCCACTTCTCTTTCTATACTTGTCTCAGTCTTTTGTTCAGTTTCCTTTCCATGGTTTTGTTTCCTCTCTCTACTTCCTCCTCTTCTCTCCCCCACAGGCCAACCAGCTGTGATGGATCCACCGCAGGGTGTTGGAGGAGAAAAACCTCGCCCCGCTTTCCAGTCAGTGTGTGGGCACCACCTGAATGCCCCCCAGACTCTAGCGTGTCGTGTGTGAGAGTAGGTGTGCCAGGTGCTCGCCTGTGGGTTGGAACAAAGCAAGAAAAGTGTTTGACGCCTTTGACTTATTTCTTAGACAAGAGATCCGATGTTTGTGTTAAAATGAGTGCTCATCCTAAATGTTTAAACATTTTCTTTATAACTCTGCAGAAATGCAAATATAAGGATTTTGTAAATAGAAAAAAGAGAGAGAGAGAGATACTAAAAGAGATACGAGAGAGATAGAGATATATGTTTAAGAGATATATATAGAGAGAGATACAATAGAGAGCTACAATTGATAGATACAATAGAAAGCTACAATAAATAGGTGCAAGAGATACAATCGATAGATCCTATAGATAGATAGATACTTTATTATAACTGTTTTAATTATTTTGTTATCAGACACACGATTGTTTCCTACCTGACATATTTCAACGGAGACCTTCCATCTTCATCAGAGTTGTCACCAGGTGTTTGAGTGTGACGTGTCTAAAACAGCTGATTGTTACTGAGGCGGAGTCAACTGTCAAAGTCTGACAGGTGACTCCGCCCCCCACTGTCTGGAGGATGCTGCTCCAAGTATGGGAGAGCAGAAAGGCCCCTTCGTCCCTGTTCATGGGGGTCTGGGCTCACTTTCTGATCTCCGCTGCCTCCATGATCTGGGGGGCGGAGCCACCTGTCAGACTGTGACTGGTGACTCCGCCTCAGTACTGTGTTTAGCATATACTTTCAAAGGACCAACAATCACATCAATTATCCTGCAGCTCCTGTAGGGTCTAACTGAGTGAAGACCCTCAAGATTGGACAGTCTGCTATATAGGTTCCCCACACATCTGCAAGAAGAGGAATTAAAACAGAGATTCACCAAAAGCTAAATATACATGTTCTTACAAAAACTCAATAAAGCAACAAAGGTTGTTGGCTGCTGCTCTGTTCTTTTGGGACATTATTTATTTATTTCTCATGTGTTTTAATTTTATGACTTCGTATTATTCTTTCAAATTAGAAAAACAAATTTGAATAAATTAGGAAAGTGTGCTTCCACAAATTGGGGGGAAAAAATGCTACTCAGACATTCTACGTTGATCTTTGGAGGGAAAATGTCTTTTTTTTTTTTTTGCTCAGGGTCACAGGGAGGCCTGGAGCTTATCACATGTCAGATATTGACTTGGGATCTGTCCACAGTCGATTAGAAGGCTGAACAGAAAAGTCAAATAAGCGCCCTTAGCTAATGTTTAGACTTAATGTGCCTTTTTTTTGTTTGTTTTTTGGGCTATAACAAAACAGGAATAAGAAAAGTTGCAAACTTCATGCAGAAAGACTCCAATTTAGATTTGAAAGTGAATTGTCTGTAAAAATAAAGCTTCATTTATCAGAACTTTATTCAACTCTGTTTGAGTGATTCTAATGAAGAAGTCTGAGATAACTAAAAATAACGCACAATACAGAATAAAACTGATAACAACTGACCCCCAGCACAGAACAGATACTATCCAGCCCATCTTAGGAGGCACAACATGACAACTGAAGGCCCTGTCTCTTTATTTATTTATTTATTATCCCAGAAGCAACAAGTCAGTTGGACTTCACAAGAAATACTGACGATCTTACAGAAATGTGGTGCAGTGTTCTTCAAAGGAAACCCCCCCCAAAAAAGCCTAACATGGGCCAAAGCATGAGGAGATGAGTCAGAGTTGAACGTTTACAACCATATTGGGCAACAGAAGCTGCAGTATGCAGAAATATCTTATCCTGAATGGTGGTTTCTCTGTCAACCACCATGACCACAGTGTAACTTTGTTTTTTTGTTGTTCTTTTTGTTACCACAAATAAAGTGGTTAAGCATTTTTTAAAAGCTGTAGTGACATCTTAATAAAAACTTGCAGTTGATCTCACTAAATTGAAGAATTGAGATAGAAATTGAGATTTACAGAGTGATTGTGGTTTCCTCTATGTTCTCATTTCTGTATTTAGCATGAGTGTGGGGGGATGTTGGTGGGGTTGGTTGTTTAGTGGTTGACAAAGGATACCACTTATTGTATGTTCAAAACTGCCTTTTGTATTTCTTCAGCTACATATAAAATAGTTTAAAACCAGTTAAAAGACTGAAAAGTTTTGCAGATACTGCTTTTTTTTTATACTATCTTTATTTTGAATGCTTAAAAAACAAATAGATTTGTAATAGTATTTTTTAAGAAATAGAATAGAATAGAATAGAATAGAATAGAATAGAATAGAATAGAATAGAATAGAATAGAATAGAATAGAATAGAAATACTTTATTCATCCCAGGCTGGGAAATTAGGCTGTTGCAGCATTAAGCGTATACAGAAGATATTGACATATTTAAAAAGAAAAAAGGGATATTTACAAAAGGTAAGAAAAAATATATACAAGAAAAAACAAGCAAATTGTGCAAATTCTAATGTTGCAGACTATAATAATAATAGGGGGTGAGCAAAATAGAGGCAGTAATGGACATAGGTCATTTTATCTATTACAGCGGGATGAGGAGTTACTGTATATAATCTTATTTTGTTTGGAAGAAATGATTTCCCTGGAACAGCGGAGTTGTCTCAGCCTTTTGGAAAAGGCGCTTCGTTGTTTGTCCAGAACTGGGTGGAGAGGGTGGTCTGGGTTATCCATGATGGATAGCAGCTTGTTGAGGGTCCTCCTCTCCTCCGCAGCTTCAAAGGTGTGTGAAAGTCTCTTTCAAAATCTAACAATTTATTTTTCAGTCTTTTTATTGCTAGAAAACGTACTTGTTGGTATTTCATCCCGTCAATTGATTATTTGAATTGTGTCATTTACATTTAGATGCATTGCAGAAAAAAATCACTGCTCGCAAAATCAGTTAAAATATAATGAAATGCATTGATTAAAAAAAACACTTGATAAATTTATATGATTCATAAATGTAGCAATTATTAACTAAAGTCAATTAGTTAGTTATCAATTAATTTATTGCATGAAAATGAGTGGAAAGAAGTGAATTTATAAAAAATCCCACCTTTACTGAGTCATTTCATTTAATAGTTTTGGAAAGTGGTTCTGATCAGATCAAGTGACAATTGTTTATTGATTATCCTTATATATCCCCCCAATGGAACACATGTGCACATAAGGAAAGCTCCGGAACTTTCCGCTTTAAAAAAAAGTGATACACTTTCAGGTTTTTATTTAGATGCAAATGTAATTACATTTATTTTAGAAGTATTGAAACTAACATTTGAAATATAACTTATCATGTGCTGAACCAGAATATAGCATTTCCGGACATTTTATGGCGTTTTCGCGTTTGGATTACAGATGGAGAATCCCGTTTCCGATGGTCTCTAAAGGCAGCATCAGTATGGTGGGAGAGGCTGGTTTGTTGACTCAGTCGCAGCTTCGGCTTTAATGTAGCGGCTGCTGGTAAAGGAGCTAACAGTCTGAGTTCGACCAGTTCCGCTGTCAATATGCCAGCTGCGAGGCTCTCTTTCATTGTATAGTTGCCGTCTGAACCGAAGAAAAATGACGATTTTCAAACGAAACAGTCCGCGTTGGTTAAATCTGTAACGAGGTGCGGTTTGTGTGGCTGGCGCGAGCTTAAGTTCGAAGATTGTCGAGATAAACGGCTGAAGTTCCTCCGTAGAGAGAGAGCGAGAGAGAGAGAGAGAGAGATGGCTAATGCTAGGCTGACCTGTTGTGGTTTATGCAGCAGTTAGCTAGCTAGCCGACCGAGTGAAACATGGAGGCACTCGTTTGTCTTGGAGGATTTAGACCGTAAACTCGCAGCAGTTTATACGGCCAAACGTTTCAGGAACGAGTGCTTTATAAACATTAAGCAGTCTGGCCGCAGCTGCGAAACTAGCCCTGGTTTCTGTGTTGGCCTTGGAAGTTAGCAGACGGCTGCCTAGCTGCACGTCCGGCTCATTTACTGTGGTGAGTGTCAATCACACTTCTTCTTCTTTTTTGACAATTTTTAACCTGTTTCTTCTTCTACTTCTTGTACACTTTTTTAACACAATAGTTTTAAAAAGCGTCAAGTTGAGTCATTAATGTTCCCACTGTTAGCTTGAACTGGTGGGTGTGTAAAGTTGCTAACCTTATGTATTGAAACTAAAGCTAACAATAGCTTTGAAGTGAGCGTTCAATGACTCGCTTAATATTTAGCTTGAGACCATCGATGCGGGGAAATTTGACGAATTTTCACTTCCAATGAAATATGAAATTAGTATATATATTAGAGCTTTGATAGAATGAGGGCAGGAATCTTTCATAATTGTATGTTAATAGAGGAAAATAAAAACAGAACGCTACTTTGCATAACTACTATTTTTTTTTGCACTGTTTATATTTAACATATGTCTTCCTGTTTTTTTATTTTTATTTCTATTTTAGCTGCATATATGTCATTGCAACTAGAATACATTTTAGAAATTATTGTAGAAGTCATCAAAGTTGATAATATTTGGTACATGTTTTAAATAGCATTGCCTATAATCTTTAAATATTAATATTGTAATTAGATATCTATTAAATTAAAAAGGATTATTATCTCTGGTAGCAAAAGAATACACTTAATTTTCTTTTTTTTTTTATCAAAAGCACTCTAACTTTAGAAAAAAAGTCACGATTTGTGATTTTTCCATCAATAAAATACAGCCACATTCTCTTTTTATAGCAGTCATTGCAAACGACATTCCTTTTTAAGCGCTGACATTTTGACCTCTCTGCCTCTCCTGCTTCAGGTAGATCCACATGATGTCATATCACACCGTCTTTTCAACCGTATAGAAATGGAGTTAGAAGTTGGACTTTTAATTCATAACATTGAGGTCTTTCTTATAAAAGTCAGTATTTGACCGCTAAAGATATCAGTTACTGCTTCATTCAAATACTTTTGTTGCCCTTGGCCTTTTTATTTTAATTACCGATGCATGTTTATGTAACTTAAAAAATATGATTGAGTTTAAAACACTGTAATTAAAAGTAGTTTTCTTTCTGGAAAATAGATACTTCTATTTTTTCTGATACTTTTACAGAAAAAAAGACCTTTTGCTTGTGTTCTTTTTTTGGAAATGCCATTGCCTTGCATCTAAACGTGTCAAACGTCCTTCATTACCCACGTTTCAATTTTGTTTACAATATAACATCATATTGTTTTTGTATTCTTTATCTTCCGTACCCCTAGTTGAAGCCATTAAGATAAATGTAATAGTTTAAAGTTAAAATGTTGGAAACAAGATCATGTATAGGGAAGGATGCGTACCTTTACATTATTCCTTGGTTACCAAGTTATCTACTTTTCCATAACAAGAATTATTAGTGGTAATGTCTGTTTTTTCGTCCCTCTTTTTTCAAATTCTTGAAATGTATTTAATCCAATGCTGTGAAAATGTAGCATTCTTTTTGTCCAACAGTTACTAAGATATTTTGCTTATGTAGTATCGAGAACTCAGCACGGACAATAAGCATGAATGAACACTCTTCTACTCAACCATTTCCTGCTGTGCTGACCTACACATTGCTTTCCTGTTACCTTGGATACATTGGTGTATATGTTGTAGTAAGACCAAACAAGTAATCAAGAGGGACGGTTTCTTTTTATGTTTTGTACAAAGATTTCACGGTATCACTGTACCTGTATGGGTTAAGCAGCTTCCCCATCCTTTAATAGTAACAGCATCTGTCAATTTGAATGATTTAATCTGATAAATTCTAAATATTGTAATTGCAGGATTCTGTTGTTCAACTGGACTTTTAAAGGTTGATTCTGGAAACATTTTCTTCCTCATCTTCATCAGCTGTGAAAATCCATCTCTGGAATTCCTTTATGTTGAAAAATGGTTTCCACGGAGATCATCTATGATAAAACTGTGTTTTCCTTTCCTGTATAACAGGGTTTTGTAACATTTAATGGAAAAAAGACATTTGGTTCAGTTTTTTAAAGATCAAAAGTCCTACCTTAACTTTTAGAAAAAATACATTGTACAACAAACATTAAGAAATGAGTTTTAAACGTATCATAATAATAAACTACGTTGCTCAGTTATCTGACATGTTTGCAGTTTGAAGGAAAGGAAAAACTCTTGATTTATTGTGATATAAGCAGTAATTGCATTAAAAAAAGTCAAATTAAAAGTAATATCATCTAAGATTAAAAATCTAAAAATATAATGACAAAAGTTAACAGACAAACCCATTATTTATTCAGATTATTTGCGTTTTTCTTCATAGCCAAACAGCCAAAACAGAAGGATCAGAGATCCACATGTGGCTCTGGAGGTTCAGGTTATAGACCCCCCCCCCTGCTCTAATGGAGGCATCTTAATCATCTAAATGAGGGTTCTGAAGAAGAGGTTCGGACGAGCAGCAAAACATCATCCAGATTAGGCTTTAGACGTCCAAAAACCTGCAATAGCAGGAGCCATGTGAACATCTTTGGGATGGTTGTGTAGTCTTTCAAGACTTGTGGCAGTTTGGGGTGGGGGGTGTCATTGTCCGTCCTGAGAACTCACATTTCTCAGCTTTTTTAAGGGGCAGATTCTCTCAACGCTGCTCCAGTTTTCTCGTGGCAGACGCTAAGCTGGTTGCAATGTCAGTAAAAAAAAAAAAAAAAGTGCAGTGAGTAAACTGAAATGACCTATCTGTCCTGTGATGAACTGACATCCTGTGCAGGGTTTACCTTTCTCCTGCCTACCGAGGGCTGGGACGAGCTCCAGCAAAGACACCTTAGCTCTGGGTTGCACCGTCAGCATAGAAAATGAGCAGTTAGTAATACTAGTTTAGAGTTTAAAAAACAAAGTGCATAAAGATTTCACTTGGAGTTGTGTGATTGTTTCATCAACTTTTTTTTCCTGCAAATGTTGTGATACAGTTGAACTTAATCCTTCCCACAAGGAGATCAGATATAGTTTTGACTCCTGTAGTAAAATAATTTAGCTTTTTATGATCATTTGTTTCATTCTTATACTTTAGTTCACCAAAAACTATACATTTAAACTTGACAGTGACCGAAATCTTTGTGTCCCATTTGAAGAGGAACTTCTGACTGTTTCATAACTGTCACTCATAGAATTAGATTTACAGATTTTATAACCTTTTTTCTAGACAATGGTTCCTCTGTACGCCAGCTTTTATGCAATGATTAGTAACACTACGCAACAGTTGCTGCTATGTCCCCTGATCATGATATTAAATTTATGTAGACCAAGCTGCAGCTATCATTTCCAGTACCAACCCTCTGCTTTCATCTGACTTAAGGGCATATGTTCCTGATGGCCTCCTTGCCAGCCATGGACGCTGTGACAGACGCGTGCCCGGCCGTGCACCAGAACGGGACGGCTCATCGCGAATCTCCCGACGCAAGACCGGCGGCGGCGGCGCACGCACCGAGGCTTCCTTCTAAAGCGCCTTACAGCACGACCGCAGCTTCCTCGCTCCGCACACTGGGGACTACGTGGCCGAGGAGCTGTGCATAGATGCAGCCAAGGAGTGCAGTGAGTATCTCAACTGAATAAAGAAGCTCTCCATTTGTGGCTTTTGTTTCTCCTGGATTTCTTAAGATAATGTTATCAAGGGGCCCCAGAGGAACCACTCTGCACAAAGGCCGTTTGCTTTCTTTAATAGTTGAGGTGGCTTTGTTGTAGTGTGGGAGTCGATGCAAGTGTGACGGTAGTAATGCAGAACAGCGTTATGCAGGGGGGACTAGACTCACCTACATGGGATGTGTTTGATGATAAACCAAAGCACAACTGACATTTTAGACAATCTTTATGGACCCTTTTTTTTTTTTCACCGGTGTTTGGACTAAAAACAGTATGTTTTCTGATGCCCGCCTCAAACGCTCCAGGATTTTACTTTCACCACTGGACAAAAAAAAAAAAAAAAAAAAAAATTGGTCACTTTGACTTATGACATTTTTTTTTTTTTTGGAGCACAGAAGTATTTGCTTCTTTCAAAGCTTGAGAGGTTTTTCTTTCTCTTCTTGAACGCTGCAGAAATATCCCCGCTGTACTGCAACCTGTTTGGCCTTTTTAGAGAACAAGACCGCTTGTGGTTTCCACCCAGCCACATCTTCCACCTCGACGAGTCGGCTTCTGAAGAGGTGTTTTTTAGAATACGGTATGTATTTTTTTTTTTTTTTTTTACTGTTTTCATTCAAACACATGAACCTAATTTTGACCTTTCTGATTTGTATTGCCACAGGTATTATTTCCCTGGCTGGTACAGTAATGGAGCATCCAGGTCTTATAGGTATGGGGTCAAAAAAGGGTCAGAAAGCCCCGTCCTCGATGACTCTGTAATGTCCTACCTTTTCTATCAGGTGAGCACATTTCAGTATCAATAAATATGTTTTGCTGAACAAAAAGCTGCTTGGCATTTGTGTCTGAAAGTGGCAAAAAAAAAATGTTGGTACTTTTTGAGTTTTTGTTTAACTTTTAAGGGTAGAGGGAAAAAAACAGACGTCATGTCGATAAGTGATATAGTTGTAGTTCTGCAGTGCAGACTGTCAAAAAGTAAGAAAGAAATGCTTTCAAGCACTCTGCTTTGCCACACTTTTTTAATAAAAAAAAGACTTATTTTTCAGCAGTTTGTACACCACTTAGTCACCAGAATACTTCAAAAGTACCAGTTCAGCTCTCAAATCCAAACCCTTGTACTGTTTCCTTTTCCTCAAATGTTTCCACTCACCCGCTTCATTGTGCAGCTTTTGAACATACGGAGTCGCATTCTTTTGTCCTAATTTATGCTGCCATTGCCCTGAAATGTAATTATTTCCTGCCTTTGTTTGAGCCGGTTAGGGCTGCTACACGGGCAACAAATAGCCTTCACTCACGATGACGGCGAGTCTCGGTCACTGACCCGGCACAACGGGAGCTTCTCCACACTCTTAAGTATTCGGAGGAGTGTTAAGTTATTAGTGGAATTTCAAATAAAGTTTAATAACTGGTTACATTTTAAGCACCGGCTTAAAGCCCACAAAGACGTTACAACGACACGATCCCCTCTGTTTTATCTGAGAGCCATAAAAAGTAAAGCCAACTCTTAAAAAGTTAAACAGTAGGCAGGGCAAGGCGGGTTTATTTGTGTAGCTCAAGTCAAACAAAAATGCTTTACATAAAAAAGCCAAACCAAAAGAAAAAAAATAGTCTGAACTTTTTTATCAAAGAAAAACTATGAATCTCAAATATCAAGTTGTGCTGTATCCCAACACTCTTAAAGTTTTATATAAATACCTAACATTGAGATTATAAAATATTTATTAAATTTTTGTGACAGCTTCATCCGATGATGATGATTAAGATCCTACAGTAGCAGCTACTTAGTTTAGAAGTCGTATGCTTACTTAATTCTAGCAAATTCGAGTGTAAATATACGGGATAAAAATAGCAACATCAAAAAAAAGCAATAAAATGGATTACATCACTCGAAGTAAATAAACGATAAATACGTGGCAGAAATTACAAGCCGCGGGTGATTTAAAGCCCAGAGGCGAGCCAATCATTTAACAAGCTTTAGATAATCGTCCAGCCTTATTGTGTCAGGAGCACACCTCAATAAAAAGTACAACAGTACTAGAAAAATGTGTTTACGTCAATACAATGAAATCCCACATTAGAAGGTTGTAGAGTTTAAAGATCTTTCTCCATTTGGAAATGAGGCCATGTAAATGATCGTTTTTAATGTTTAAAACATCTTAATTACTGATAAAATATCATAAGGGAAAAAGATGATTAAAAATGTCTTATTTCTTCAAGAATGATTTTAGTTTTTTCAAATAAAAAGCAAACAATAAAACTGAGGGGAAAGATAAGTTAAACTATCTTTCGTCAGAATTAAAAAAAAAAGTATTTATTCACGAACTGTTTAACATTTATTGTTTCCTAAAATGAGCTGCAACTTTTCTTTCAATAGAGTTTAAATTTAGCTAAATGTGACTATGAGGGTTTCCTCCATTTTCCTGGTTTGAGTAAACCGTTTTCTTCTCACTCCGAGTGAGGATTGGGTTCCTGTTTCCAGACTCTGCAGTTCTCTGCTGCGTATGTTCCTGCATAGTTTGTGGTCATGCCTCTGTTGGCACAAGTATTTTGTGTTTATAGTTTGTGCTCATGACGGCAAACTAGTTTTCCAACAAGTTGTTGGCGCATTACCATATCCAAGAATTTGAACCATGTAATTACTGCAAGAGTCTTTTGCTTTTTAAAGTCAGGTGGTTGTTTAAATGTTTTTTTATGCTCTGTTGACTGTAATTTATTAATATTGTTACATGTTTACTTTGTATTTCAAGCCCTTTTGTTGCAAAATGTATATTTCTGATATATTGAGTGAAGTGACCTGGATAGGAAGCCAAACTTTATTTATTCAGTGAATTATTAAACTGACTTTTATTTATGACTCTCCTTCAGTTTTGCATTTTATGACATCCTTAACTTATCATTCAATTTGCTTAAGCTGAATTTGTAATACTAATTGATTTGGAATAAAATGTCTGCATATTTGTTCAGTATTTGCATCTCTAGTTTTGCTTTTAGATTGTAGTTTATACATTCAAACGCTTTTCTGTTGAAGGTTTGAGCTAGTCTGAGAGCTGCTTTCTATTTCCTTCTATCTAATGAGCCATAATGTAAGCAACCATTTTGTTTAATAAAAGCTTTTCCCTTTTTAAACTAGGAAGTTCATAATCTTTAAACATGTCATGAGGGAATCAGATTTGGCAGCGTTTGATTTCTTTTGCTTTGGGAACTGATCGTTTGGAAGGCAAAGCCATGCAGGAGGCATGTTTTGGCCATGACACACCATTGTTCTGGCTGCCATTGTTGTGACAGGTGTGCAGTCATCTCACATGACACACACACAGAAACTTTGGCTCCTTTACAAGAAGAAGATTTCACAACACTTCAAAAGCTGAAGCGGTGAGGTTGGTGAAGCAGATGAGGTCATGGGGGCGCCTTCATACCTCGCTATAGCTTTAGAGAAATTAAGATCTAAAGTTTATTACTAAACAAGACATAGCGGTTTAAAGATGTATTATTTATCTTGTTTTGTAGACATGGAAAGTGTACAGACTTAGCAATATGTTGTGCATTTTAGTCGCTACAAAATGTTCCACTTTGTTTAATTCCTTTCCAATGCGAAAAACATTTCATTGGAGGGGTGTAACGATTCATCGACTTAATAGATTAATCGATTTATATTTCTACAATCCAGCCAGATTGATCTTTCTGAGGCTGTCTGAACTATACCACTAGTAAACTGTTTTATGAGGAAGTAGATCGATTATATCGTGTTTGTCAAAGTCAAGCCACACGGGGGCCGGATCCGACCCGCTGGGTAATTCTATCCGGCCCTCCAGATCATTTTATTTGATTGTCATTAATGTCTGATATTATCTTACCTTTATTTCTAATTTTGTCAAAATATACTTCTACAGAGAGCAAAATATTGAAAGTTATTTAAAGTTTATCTTGATTATTCTGAAATAATATTCCTACTAGGTTTTTTTTTATAGTAATGTTGAAAAGTTACGTTTTTAAATTTTAGTTTTAAGAGTGTTCAATAAATGTTTATCCTGTCCGGTCTGTGACCTACAGTATGTTTTGGATTTTGGTTCCCTATGCAATTGAGTTTGACACCCCTGGATTATATTTTACAGGCCCTCACAATCTTCACAAAAAATGCGAGCAATGACGGAATTATCCACACTTGCACTTTTGAGCTAGATTTCAGCTCAGATGAGGAAAACAAAGACCAAAGGCATTCATGCATTTATTTATTTTTAACGTATTTTAATTCTATGAAATGTCTTGGGTGTGTTATTTCTGCCTCTTGATCAGGACTCCCTTGAAAAAGAGATCGGTGGATCTCAATGGGTTTTTTCCTGGTTAAAAGATGGTTAAATAAAAATTATAATGTATAAATTTTGTTGTAAGTGGACGCTTTGAAATGGAGTTTGTACGGAACAACTACAAACTTTTTAAAAGTTTTTTCATCTGCTGAAAATTTGCCGCAAATTAAATTAAGAAATATTCAAAAACACCCATTTTTATATTAATTTCTCTTTATATCTTCAATCATGGAAAAAAAAGTTACACATTTACACACAAAAAACTTAATTAGCACTTGAATAGGTCTTTTAAAATGAATCATTAAACTCCTATTTCATATCACTGTGGACTGCCTGCTTTCATTCCTCATGCAGACTAGAAAAAGTGATCTTAAAGTGAATGAAATGAATGACTGACTGAATGAATGAAATGGTTTATTTCAAGCAATCAGAATATAATAAAATTATATTAAAAGCATATTTTCTCTACAGTTCAAGGACTGGCTATGGAGCTTCACTCACAATAAAAGTCTAACCGTCAATGGTGAAAAATATATACATGGAGTTATTTGAGCCAGTACAGAGACTGAAGCTGAACTCTGTGTGAACTGAGGGATTAAGATGAATTATTTTTTTAACAAAAATCTGCCTCATAGTCTGGCCACACGTCTAGAAAGAAACGCATCTTTAATGTTTCAATTTCTCCCTTTATTTAAAAGCTTTAACATTTCTGTGACTATGTCATGGTTACATTGGATACTTTTTTTAAATTCAAGTGCAGAGGATCAAAAGAAGTTCCTATATGTCGGGTAAAACTTTTTAAAGAATCATGATCTAAGCAATTACCCGCCCATAAATGTGACATCATCTAAAGTGGCTGTAAGGTGGGTGACTCGTACTAAAGTCAGAATAAGATTTGAGCTGACCTTTTCATGAACTGGGGATTATGTGGATTTATTCCTTTGGAAATCCGCTCTTGCAGCATTAGATAGCCTGAAAGCTAGAAAAAAGCACAGCTGGGGGAGATCATTTAAGCGCAATGTGTTTCCTGCCATTACTGCAGAGTTTGACTTCAGATTTAACTTCTAGTTTTTCAAAGATGCATTCATTTTATTTTTTTAGTCAGAGCTAAGTTGTATTTGTGTGGCTGTTGGGTTGTTTAGTTGACTGCACATCTATTGATCAGTTCTGTTGTAAGAAATATAAATCAGTTGGTTTTGAGTCATTGTGATTCTGCACATCAATGTTTTCTCTCGATGTTCTGTTAGCTTAAAAAAACCTCAACAAAACGAAAAGATCTGGCGTTACCCTGCAGTTGTGTGTTTTGTGTTCACACTGACTCATTAAAGTCAAAACGAGTTGCAAACATGACGTCAAAGGTACCGACGGGGGGGGGCATTGGTTCGTTGTGCTGAACAACTTTCTTGCATCATGTCTGGGTAGCTGCAGGGAACAATGAAAACAGTCTTTTCTGCTCACTGCAAGTCTTGAACTGCTTTTTTCTCTTAAGGTCATGAAGAATTAAGACGGCAAAGATTTCCCAGTGAATCAAAATGAACATTTTGAAAAAAGATCGGGACAAAAAAATGTATCTTGCATTCACAGTTTCCTCAAGTTTTCTTCTTGTGAGAGACCAAATGTAAAAAAGAATCTTGTAATCACACTTAAATAATTATATAATGCTACAAAAAATATGTATTTAGCTCCTTCAAAGGAGCAAGAATTCTGGTTCTTCCCTTTAAGACCATCTTCTATCCTTCACTCACAACCTATATTAGTGGCACATGTTTAAACTGGTTATCTGTATAAAAGACACCTGTCCCCCCACCCTAAACAACCAGACTACCGCCTCTTCAACATGACCAAGAGAAAAGAGCTGTCAAAGGACACCAGGGACAAGATGTAGACCGGAACGATAAACAAGCAGCTTGAAGAGAAGAAATCAACAGTTGGAACAATTATTAGACAATGGAAGAATAACAAGATCACTAACCATCTCCCTCTACCTGGACCTTCAGTTATGTTCTCATATGGAGGGGTACAAATGATCATGGGGATGATTCAGATCTGCAAAATTACTTGCATGATGCCCAATGAGGAACATTTTCTTTGTGGTTTTGGACTATATAAATTGAATTGAAGTGACTTCGGAGGTCAAAAGTAACTGCTGTGTGTGCCGTGGAATCCAATTTGCATGTGAAAAAGACGAGTTGCAAATATGTTCACCAGCAAATCCCAGCAGACAACTGGAATTATCCCTTGGTCTTAGCCATTTTATTCAAGCTTAACTGTGTTTTTGATGGCCATATGTGACAACCAAAATGGCGTTTGAGCCTGCTAGAATAGTTTTGAACGCGCAGAACGGTGTTTTGGACACAGGTTTGTGTGCAATAAATCTCTGCTTTTTAGGACAACACAAGATTATTACAGTACAGACCTTTTCTGACAATAGTTTTCCAAGTTCCCTGAATCAGTCAATGCACCAGGACTGAGGTTACCACCCTCATCGACTTTGATTGGTTCTATGTGTTAGCCCCACCCCTATACGCCAGAACAGAGCCCAAAGTTTCAAACCGGAAATTTTCTGATTTGAAACGGAAAAAAAAGTTCTAAAACTTAAATTTAGGTTTTGAAACTAAAAAAGAAAATATTTCATCTTGAGTTTTTCAAGTTTTATTATTATGACCCGTTAAAGGCTCCATACAGAGGAAGATTGGGAGAAGGTCATTTATTCAGATGGGAATAAACATCAACTCTGGTACAATTACTACTTTGGATGAGGAAGGCTGAGTTGCATTACAAGAACACCATAGTCTCTGTGAAGCATGGGGGTGGGAACATCATGCTTTGGGACTGCTTTTCTGGAAAGGGGACAGGACAACTGTCAGTGTGAAGGAAAGAATGAATGAGGTTGTGTATGTGAAAGCATTGAGGATGATCGTGACCGGATCTTCCAGCATAACAATGATCTCAATCACATCACCAAGGCTATATGGAAGATTCTACATCAAATCCATTTCCAGGTTCAGCCAATGGTGAATCTGTGAAAACAGCTCTTAAGAAGATCTGCATGTAGGAATGGACCAAAAATTTAGCAACAGTAGAAAACTGGTGAAGATATACTGGCAATCTTTGAGCTCTGTCATTACCAACTAGGGTTGCATTACAAAGGACTTTAGTTGTTGCTCAAAATTGCTCTTATATTCAACATCAATATAATTGTTTTTTTTTAAAAAGATTTTTTTTTTTTTAGTTTGTGTCTCTCACAGTTGAATTGCATCTATGATGAACATTACAGACCTTTCCTAGCTTTTTAAGGGGGACAAATTCTGAAATTGGTGACTTAAAAATTCCTTTTTGCCCCACTGTAAGCAATAAAGAGAAACACAACATACATGGATTTAAAAACACCATAATTTTGTGTCACAAAGTTTTTCACATTTCTGTCGTGCTCGGATATGTAATGTTTCATAAAATATTTTGGAAACTAAATTTTCTGCTATTTTATTTAGTTCTTGCAGTGTGTTGTTTTTTCATGCACACGTATTTGTACTTCCTTCATAATCTACATTTTGATGATACGATTAACTCAAAATCAGATAACTTTTTCCAAGAAGGGTCAAAATGTAGGGAAGTGTAGAACAAAACTAAAGGGTTAAAGCTTTACAGTTTTTTATTTTTTAATGTGTAACATTTTTTAAATTACTTAAAGATAATTTTAGCATATGGTTATTAAATAAAATTAAAGTGTTGGGTTTGATAAACATCCATCCCTCATAGTTTCCGTTTTATGTTGGTAATACTAGTAAAGTGTACTTTGTGCTGTACTGCATCGTACAGTCTCTATAAATCTTTAAAGTCTATGATGTATGCAAAGCAATTCATATGGTTTTTATTTGTATTTTAATACCTGCATGGTTGGTTCCATTGTCAGTACTGTTGATCTTTAAATCCCAGAAATGGCTCTGACTTTGCACCAGTGATAGTGGCGGATAAATGAACAGCTGTCAATAGTATTTTTATTTTATTTGTTTTTAATATTTAAAAGGTTGTGCTTGTCTGACAATACATTACAACCTAATCTAAAAATAATAATGTTTTGAATAAGCTGAAATTCTATTTTTGTTTATTTTCCTACAAGTGTCAACACTGTAAAGTTTTATCCAATTCTCTGCAACATTTGCCAACGCTACAAAGACATCTTTTTCCAGAGATAAGAAATGGTTTTGAAAGTTTTTGACGCCAGTTCTGAGGTTCAATAAACTCTTGTAACTTTGTGCTACTAGACCATGTAGTTGAAGGATTTTGAAAGAAAAGTATAGACCATTCAAGTCAAAAACGGTTTCATTTCAAAGTATGTAAGAAATTTCTCTTCTCCCCTAAAAGGAATGACGAGTTAAAATGTGTGGCAGATTCCGTACACACAGACAATTCAAATTCCTTTGCATGAAACATTAAAAGAAGCAATTCAAATACGTAACAAAGAACAAAAGGAGCAAAATAAGTTTCTTCCATTTTTGTTGAACATGCTTTTCTCACTAAATATCAACCACAAGAAAGTAGAGATTCCAAAATATCAGTGAGGAAAAAGTCACAGAACTTGATAAATTATAATAAAACATAAAGCCAACACTTAGAAAATGTCAGTGATTTTCACAGTCTGATTAAAGTCTTGGAGCTTTGGTAGTCTGGATATTAACTCAGTTTTGTAAATCTGGACATGTTTTGCTAGAAAGACTTGTTTGGATACATAAAACACAGATTATTTTCTCTGCTGACATTCACCTTTCTTGGACCAGCATATATATTACTTTTTGTTCTTTTTATCTTTTATTCCATTGGAACTGCATTCAGTTGAATTTTTTATCGCATTATCTTATTTTTTTCTTGTTATAATGCTTTTGATGGGTTTTTCATTGTTTATCAAGCAGGGACGCTTGTCTTTGATGCTCGTTAACATTAAAAATCAATTTTGAATTCTATGAAGTATATATCGATTAATACTTAAAGAGAGAATGCATCTAATAGTCAGGTGGTTATTGCTGCTCCGCTTTTGAAAATGTTATTGTTTAAAAAGCCATTTTCTCCTTTCATTTTTTCACAGTGGAGGAATGATTTTGTCAGCGGTTTGGTAAAGATTTCCAACTCCCATGAAATGCAGGAAGAGTGCCTTGGAATGGCTGTTTTGGACATGACAAGAACTGCTAAAGAGAAACAGACGTCCCCTTTAGAGATCTATGACACCATGAGGTAACTTCCATTTAAAAAAAAAAAAAAAAAAAAAAAAGGTTTCAAGTGATGATTTTTTTTCTATTTGTTTTTTTTATATACAGTTTTGTGTTAAATACTGTCTTTTAAGGAGATTCCAAAGAAAATGTGTTCATGTTACACATGAGGAAATATTTGCTTTTCTATTTAAATAAAAAAAAATGTGTTTTGTTTTAAAACTTTTAGATCTTGTATTTTCCCATCTACAGTAATTAAGTTTAAAGGTCTTACTTATAGCTAATTCAAAATTCTGTTCATTTTTGTCTTGTAGTTATAAATCGTTTTTGCCAAAAGATATAAGAGCTCAAATCCAGGACTGCAGCTTCTTGACGCGTAAGCGAATCCGCTTCCGCTTCAAGCGTTTCATCCAGCAGTTCAGTCACTGTCGGACCACCGTCTGGGATCTGAAGCTGAAGTACCTCATTAGCATCGAATCACTGGAGAAGGCTTTCTACACGGAGACCTTCCAGGTCAGGGAGCCGTCCAGTGGGCAGCTCATCATACAGGTCGCCGCCAACACAGGAATACAGTGGTGTCGAGAGAAGTTAAAAGACTCAGAAGAGGTTGGTAGCTGTTGTAATGTCATTCATTTATTTTAGTTAACTTGAAAACATGAGACGTACGATACAACCCACCGAAATACAAGAGAAGTTCCCAGACATGTCTTTGAGTGGGACAAAGAATATTTAAATGTGATTTAAGTGTGTTCTTTTTCCTTGTTCAGGAGCTGCAGACATTGTGTGATTTCCCAGATGTCACAGACATCAGCATCAAACAAGCCAGCAAAGATGGCACCTCAGAAAGCCGAACAGTCACCCTCAACAAGCAAGACGGCAAGAATCTGGTAAATCTCACGTCCTGCTGCTGCTGCGCTGCACCTTTTCAACATGCCCTCCCATTCTGCTCACCTGGCAAGTGGGGCAAATGATCTTAATTAGCGCCTGCCAGGTATTTAAGGCTGAGGAGGCAGGCAGGAAGCAGAGCAGCAGGGTGTTGAGCATTTGGGTTTTACTTTGAGTTGTGCTGGTAGATTTTGTTCTTTTTTCCTCAGCAGTCTTACACTGCTGGGTTTTGCTATTCTTATTTGGGGTTGGACCTTGGTAGTCTTACTTTGTGGGCTTTGTTTATTTATTTATTTTGATTGGTGTAGTAGCCTTTAGCAGGGAGCTGCTGAGTCCGACAGTCGACATGCCTGGGACTTATTTTATGTTTGGCTAAGGTTCCAACCCCTTTTGGTTTGTCTTTGTTTGGACCAGCACACTAATTATTTGATTTTTGTTGTTTTATTCCAGGACACTTGGTTTCTTTTATTTAATGAACTGTGTTCCTTTTATTCTAATTAGTTTTCACTAATTATTTTCCATCTAGACTCTGGGCAGGTTTACCTATTGGAGACGTAACACTTACCTCAAAGTGAAACATTGCTTAATTTTTTTTCTGTTTGTTTTAGGAACTTGAGTTCTCCAGCCTACCCGAAGCCCTCTCCTTTGTGTCCCTCATTGATGGCTATTACAGACTAACGACTGATGCAAATCACTACCTTTGCAAAGAAGTAGCTCCTCCCAGGCTGATTGAAGCTCTGTCTGCTCATTGCCATGGCCCCATTTCGTAAGTGAACATACTTCTTTTCTTTTTTTTGGAAGAAAGGTAAACTAGGAGTAAATTATTCTATATCACTGCACAGGCTTCTTTAAAACAAACTTTTGGTTCATTTGGACTAAAACGAGCGTTAAGAGAGGTGAACTTTCTCTCTGAACTGATGCTTTATTTAACTTATCATGACGATCAGCATATATATTGTTTCCTTTGCTGCTGCAGTCAAGGTCGATGCCGACTCAGTGTCACGTTGTCGTGTTACCACGACAACTGGCCATACTATATATCAATTAGTCTGCTTTTTGTGAAAAAGCAATCTAAACCGAAAAATTTTAGGAAATTAAGTACTAAAAATCATTTGAATATTTATTTCTTTTATAAATAACCATGGTAGGAGTGAGATAATATCTGAGAAAGTGTGCATTATTGGAAACTATCGGAAAAGTCTGATCGTCCATCGCAACACATAAGACGGTGTAATTAATTTGCGTTAATAAATATTAGCACAATAATTTAGTGTAATTCTTGTTCCAGAGGCTTTAGAAGTTGTAGTGAAAGACTGGCAGTTTTTTGCTATATTTTTGGTTACTGTGTTATTTGTTTCAGTCCAACCTAACCTGCTTTATTAAGAAACCTTATAACGCTGCTTTTTTCCTAGCCTCAATCTGACTTTTTGTGACTTTTAAGAAACATTAAAAGAGTTGTAGCACAGACCGGACCAGTTCTTCATGAATGGATATACCAGCACCCCAAATCCAGGCTGTGACATTCCAATTACAATTTTATTTTGGTAAAAAAGATTATGGGGGTTCATTTAGAATAACAACTTTATGCACAGAATGTTTTAAGCAAAATGTTTATGGTCATTGCTGTAAATATAGCAACAGGCGTTACTTGGACTCCATGGAGGTGATGATGAGGTCGTTATGAGCAAACCTCAAAGCCGGACAACAATCACTCATCTTCTTCTTCTTCTTCTTCTTCTTCTTCTTCGAGAGATGATGCTTTTGTCGGAATGACGAGTTCTAAAACTATGTTTTCTGATGACCAAACCTCCAGTCTTTTGCCGACATATTAGAAAATGATTTAAAATATCAATAGATGCTGACATCTTAAAGCTACTGCAGGTCGTTCTCAGTCTAGATGAGCGATGTGGATGCAGACTGTGATCCAGACACCCAAACTTCTGATTGATAAGGTTTGTTGCTCACTGGAAGCAGTTTACGTGCAAACACGCCACAGTTTACACAACAGCTGTGCCTGTATTTGCAGAGTTAAGAAAAATGTTCTAAGCTAAGGAGAACATGTTGCAGCTGGCCGTCCGTCCTTGTTAAGAAGGAGGACGTTATTGCCCTGGTCCTGATTGTGTTCATGGTCCAGCGCGTTTGGATGGAGCAGCCATAGTGAGGGTGTAAGCTCTTGAGTAGAGTATAAGCTGGTCAGCAAATGTTGTGCCATCGCAGAATCAGAAAAGATGGTAAAGAGGAAATTGGCATTAGCACAAATTTTTACCACAGTTTCTGTTCCTGATTATGCTGTATTTGTCCATTTCTCATTAAAAACATTTTTCATTTACACATGTGTGAAAAATCATCAAGCATGAGGAACCCCCTTGCTTAATTTTATGTCTTCCCCGAGTCTTTTAAAAGAACATGCGAGTTAATGTTTTAGTATCTCAGGAAGTGACCCGGCCAGTTGAGCTCACAGTTTACATGTGTGCTCTGTGCTAGCAGGTAATACAACATTCTTCTGTCTCATTGCATGTTTCTTTTTTTTTTTTGCAGAATGGAGTTTGCTGTCAACCGGCTTCGGAAGTGTGGAAACAAACACGGGCTGTACATTTTAAGATGCAGCCCTAAGGACGACAACAAATATTTTCTAACATTCCCTCTAGAGGTGAGAAGCGGTCACTAGCAGAGGTTCTTTTACATCCGGTTGTGTTCTTTTATCCAAAACAATTAAATGATCCGGTCAATTGGGTGCTATTTTTCTTTTTAGCGATCTTAGATTTTAGTTTTTTCTCTTTTGCTTTGGTTGCGGAGTAGCGTTTCTTGTGAAGTTGAACAGCTTGTTCCACCACTGTAGAATCACAACCAGTTCGTAGGGCTGTAACCAGTATCCAAGTACTTGGATATTCGAGCTCTCTCCCCAAATGTACAAATATTTACGACGTATGAGATTGCTGGTTCACAATCTGTTTAAATCTAATGGAGTGTAGTACAAATACACTTCAGGCAATGTATACATTGCTCTGAAATGCAGAATAATATTGGATTTTTAAGTACATAAACAAATCAAAACTATATGTGCTGCTGTGAGTAGCAATAAATAAACCTTCAAAGTAAAGTTTCAGTGAAGCTTCTCGATTTCAAAGTAAAACTATCGAGCTAGCTAGCTATTTTTTTGTTGATTTAATAAGACAGTTAATTTTACTGAAATCATTTCTTTAAAAAAAGAAAATAGAATTAGCAGTTTAGTAAATGATTAAATAAAAAAAGAAAAGAAAAAGATAATAAAACACAGAATTAATATATATTTAGGAATATTATGAAATGCTTGTGATCAATTTCCTCTAAAGATGAAAAAATCAGTTTATTAAACTAATATGTTGTAAAGTTTAAGTGGAATTATTTGAATTTTATTGAGGTGTTGCTATGTCTTCAATTATTGTCGTCTTGTCATGGATTTACTGAACTGTATTCAGTGAAGCTTTGAGGATGGAAAAACTGAGGAAAACGTTTTTAGGATTCGATGTTAAATGATCCAAAACAACAGGGATGTTAGTTTTCTTTAATGCTGAAGTTAATCAGGAAGTTGACTGAAACTTTTAAGCGTGAAAATTATAATCTTTCCAAATTTCCTTCTTTCTCCCTTCCCCTCCATTTGAAGGGGCAGTTTTACTGCAAGTCCAGAATATATATATTTTTTTTAATTCCACCCTCCAAGCGGAGGGATACAGAGTCTTCCATCGTGAGGGTAAACCCCGTCGTGCCTAGAAGCGCTTTTCTTCTCGTAGGTGCGCTCTAAAGCACAGAAGTTTACATTTAAATGTAAGTAATGACTTTTTGTTGTAGGTTGACCTTTCAAACCGCTGTTGGAAGCTCCGCACTAAAGTTACCAGACTGGCGATTATTGGTGACGTCATCGAACTAAAGTGAAGACCAAAATATGAAACAATTTTTTTCATAATTCTCCGTTTGGAGGGTCAAAGGAAGGAAAAGAAGAATTTAGATTGGGCCTAAATCTTTATGCTTTTATCTATTTTGTTTTGTTAATTCTGATCTGTTCTAAATAAAAGTGTAAATTATTAAATACTTGTTTTAATTTCCATCCAGTTAAAAAGAAATACATATAGAAACCACTCTAACAAAAGATATTAAAAAGGAAGAATTGTGGTTCAATCGATGAATCTTTGGTCTGGATTTGTAAATCTAAGTGGATCACCACATAAGTATCAATCCAGTTTTTTGGGTGATTAGGATGAATTTTAGGCTTTTTCCAGGCTTTGAAATCATGCAGCAGCCTCAGAAAGTTGGTTTAGTGCAGAGGTCTTCAACTTTCAACTCTAAAATTGCAATTTGGTCCAGTTTCTTGCAGAACAAAACTCACGAAGTTGTCCCACTTTGACATTTAAAAAAAAAAACACACTTTTTTCTGCTTTTGTGATCAGTCATTTATAAAATATAGCTTTGAAATGTTGACAAGAATGTAATTATAACAGTGTTATATATGTCCAAGTATAACAATTTCTAACACAAAAGCACATACTTTCAAAATAAAAACACTGTCTTAAGATCCTCCTTCTACAGTGAATTTACTTTGATTTAAAAATGCAAGAAAGCCAAGTCAAATGTGACATTTTCTAAACACAAACCTTAATCAACAAAAATAAAATGAACCAAAACTACAAACCCAGCATTAATCCAAATTATCTTTTTTTTTTTCCTCAAAGCCAAGAGAAAATGTAAGCAGCATCTGTAAGGGCCTGTTAGCTCTTTTTGAAGATCAATGCAGTAATCAAGCCGAGACAGGAGTTCTGACACAAGCAGTTGATTTGTTTGAGCTGAAAGGTACAGTCTCATATTCCAGATATGGATGGTATGCACTATCAGTCAAATCACATGACTTTTTGGGTTTTTTTTCACAAAAGTAAAAAGATGACTTTCAGCAGGATTGAACTATTCCAGCAATGAAACACTAATAATATCTCAAAATCCCACAATTAACAACCTGATCTCAGTGGATTAACAACCTGAAACAGGAATTCAGGGGTCTTTACATCCAGAAAATTCAATTGGACTTGTTGACCCACACACTCTTGAAATCAATGAAGACTGAACTCCTGAAATCCAAAATCCTGTTTTAGTATCACCATTTGCATTTGTATTTAAAATGTACACAATTGTACAAATCCAGGGCACTGAAAGCTTGTTAGAACGTGTTTGTGGATGCTTTATAACGTTCTGATTTGAGCTTTTTGGCTCTAAATTCAAATAAGATGGGTCAGATGTTCTCGTTTGTCTGATGGGAAGTGGTGTGGAAGAGTCAGATGGGAGTATCATCGAGGACTTGTGTTGTTTTAAAGGCATCGATTTACTTAAGAATCAGAAATTCCATTAATTCTACTCCCTAGATGTGTGGTCAGTTGAATTTAATTCCTTAAGCAGTGTGAAATTTGGGAGATCAAATAAGTAAACGCAATCAACTGACCCTTAACCACTCACTGCTGAGGACGCAACTTAGCAAACGTGTGGAGAAGGATGCCCATTCTTCTTCATTGAAGAACGTCAATGTACTATAAGTGGATAAGGAGTAGTGGTAAAGATTAAATCTGAAAAGTCTGATAGGAAAATCTCTTCTGTCTTTGGGGGATTGACTTCAAGATGCTTTTCTTACTCATCCAGGAAAAGATGTTTGTGAGATACGCCGAGACTTTAATGACTTTAGCTGCTTTAATGCAGCCGTCTGAGCAGTAAAAACCCAAATCTGTGCTTCTGCTTTCTGGTTGTCCATCCATGCTTGAAAACCTCTCCCTGTGTGCTAATTTATTTAGTTTTTAACCATTAAATGATTAAGGTTTTGGCGAGAAACAGTCAGTCTGGCCTGTGATGTTCCACACGAGGGATAAAAAGTGGGTTTATCCTAACTTGAACCACGCTTCATGGTTGTAAGGTAATGGGAGAAGATCTGACGTGTCTTCTTAAGTTATCTGGGGGCCTGTTTTGCTTTATTGAAATGTTCTCTTCTAATGGGTACAACTAAGATGAGGACTCTTGCAAAGTCATTGAAGGTGAAGATCAGGTAGAGCTAGAAGTTTCCAGTCATGTAGAGTGTGGAGCAGAGGCAGACAGGAACTCTGTTGTTCAGGGAGGGGAAGTCGTGGAGAGTGGGTGTACAACGGAAACCATAGAAGAATGAAGCTTGAGGTTTTGTGCTACGTTCACATCGGCCTCGCACATGTTTAAAGTCCCCCTACAACAATTTTTTAAATTTCCTTTAAATGTTCCCAATGGGATTTTAATTAGCACTGTGGAGTTTTTAACAAAAATTCCACATCCTAAATGTCTTAAAAAGCCTTTTTTCCTGCTGATCTGAAGCCTTTGTTTCTAAAAATTCCTCCGTGTGGGCGTGGCTTATGGTGCTGAGCTGTGTAACCCCACCCCTTATCCCCACAGACATGCTAGCGACATGCTACACACCCCATGAAAAATAAAATAAAAAATGACTATTTAGGCTGCACTGAACCACCCCTCTTTGAGGGCTTGGTTCCTCCTTAACTAACTTGTTTTTTTTATGTTTTTGTTTTTAATGTAAAGCGCTTTGAGCAGCGCGAAGCACGAGAAGCGCTTTTTTATAAATAAAGTTTGATTTGATTTGCACATTACGGGCTTCCGCGTTCCAAAGTCTCATGTTCATGCGAAGCTACGCAAGTTTTTAAGTCTGTTTTCAGCCACATGTGGCTCTTTTACCCCTTCATTGAAGCTCTTTGGTTAAAATAAAATCTTAAAAAAATGTAAAAAGTAAGTAAGCAGTAAAGTTAAAAAAATAAAAATAGATTAACTTTAAATTTATTCAACTCATTCACAAACAGTTGAAGGACGGTATTATTTATTCATCGAGGATCCTAACAACAGTAGCTGTAATTTCCCATCAATCTTTTGTAGTTTATCAACGTCAAACTGACTCATTTGGACTAAAATTTGAGCTTCGTTTATCACAGAAAATCCATTTATTGTCATTAAGACCAACCAGAATTAAAACTACACTTAGTCATAATCCACTGGATTATAAATTAGAATTTCAAGTTTTGAACAAATTCAAGGATTTAAAGTATGTCTAATACTTTTAATATATGGTAGGGATCACTTAATTATCTCTGGTTTAATTTTTGTTATATTTATGAATTTGTGGCTGAATACTAGAAACTGTAAAATAAACGTTTTTGGATTTCTTTTATTTTGACAGAAAATCATGCAAAGCTCTGTCAAGTTATAAAATATATTAAAAAAAAATCTGTTTTCTCTTTGTGTTTATGTTTAATTAATCCCAAAAAGAAAACCAAACAAAGTAACAGTTTATTAAAATGCATCATGTCATTAGCAAAAACATGAATATAAATCAGTATTTTATTTTTCTAAAGTGTGAGTGAAGACTTTGTGGCTCCTTCTGGGTTTTGGTTGACGAGAAATCGACCTGAACGGCTCTTCAAATGTAAACGGTTGCAGACCCCTGCACTGAGTCTTTCATATATCAGAATAGAGCTGTGAAAGACAAAGCCTGGAGCTAAATTTGCAACGTTTTTACGTTTCACACCAAGCCTTTTCCAACTGTAGGTCGTAGGTATTGACTGATGTGATTCTTTGCAAAGTTGATACAGTACCATTGTTTTTTTTTTTAAGTCTGGGTAGCCAGTAGTTATGTCGGCCAATGTTATTTTGCAATATTCATTTATTTTATTTAAAATGGGCAACATGCTGTCATATGCTCAACTTATACAATTTTTACAGCATTGGAGAAGCTTGTTGTTGATTTTATTTTTAAATCAAACCAATCAAGACAACTTCTGCACATGTGATAGCTATTTTGTTTTATCCAATTCCACTATACAAGTTTTAAATAGTCAATTAATCTAACTAATTGATTTATTGATGTCCAAATGCTCCAGTGTGAACAAAGCATTACTGGAAAGTGATGTCAGAAATGCTGGGGGGGATTTATGTTAGTGTCATTAGTCAATCAAAACTGTCACTATAAATCAGAAATATTTTAAGAATTTTACTTGTTTAGCTAGTTACTGTTACAAAAAAATAATAGAGATCTGTGAAAATTGCTAAGTTATTCAAAAATTTTGCACAAAGTTTTAATTCCTCGGTTTAATCTTTTTTGTTTGTTTGTTTTTTTAACATTTTTGTAAAATAATTTTCTTTTCTTTTTTTCTTGCTAAACAGCATTTCCAGAGTTTGTTCTTCTCTTTGTATTTCCAGGTTTGTGATACGATAGACTACAAGCACTGCTTGATAATCAGGTCTGCCAGCGGGGAGTTCAACCTGAGCGGAACCAAACGAAACTTCAGCAGCATGCAGGAGCTTCTCAGCTGCTACCAGAAGGAAACGGTGCGCTCCGACAGCATCATTTTCCAGTTCAGGAAGTGCTGTCCTCCGCTACCTAAAGGTAACAGATTAAAATCAACAAAAGCTGGTTGAATCGTTGGATGACACGGTTCCAGATGAAAATGTGATGTTAGTTGTGAGTCTGTTTGTCCCTATAAGGACGATCCTCACTTGTTTGTGTTGTGTCTGGCAAATGTTAATTAATTTTATGGAGGATTCTTAAAAAAAAAAGTTAAATGATTTTCTACAAATGATCTTATTTTTCAATTATTTTAAGCCATTTGACCAAAGAAACGGTAAATGGCGACCTTCCTTGAAGGCCAAAGCACTTTACAGTCACAGTCATTCATACACACAAGCACACACACACACACACACATACAAAGGTCATGATTCGTTCATCTGGATGAGACGACCATCGAGTTTTTTTTAAGGGTTTCTGCAGAACGGAGTTGTTTGAGGAACTGATGTGGGAAGCTTTACCGTTCGTCTTGCCCCGCAAAATGACCAGTAAAGAATGAAGCAATTGCTGCCCACTCGCTCTGGCGTTGGGTCAGGGTGAAGTAAAGTCTCTTCTAAAGAAAAACCAACTCTGATTTCATCCTTATTTAAGTTTAAGTCACTTTCATTCTCAGTTTGTGTTGCTTTATTATTATGATTATTAAACGGATAATTGCTGATAGGTTAAAAAGTCAAATGCAGTTGGGATGAACTCTTCAGTGTGTGGTTCTAAAAGCTTTACCACTGTAATGCATGTTTTCTTAAAAAAATAACTCAAACCACTGTAATTGATCATATTTATTTTCATATCTGCCATAATTTGTTTTATATTTTGGTTAGTAGTGTCTGTTAATGCTACTTCAGTTGTGACAAAAACACATTTAAGCTCGCTTGTCTCTTTTATTTGCCTGAAGAATTAAAAAGTGTGGAAAAAAATCACAATTAAAGTGATAAAAATAAGTGTGACGGAGGGAGTAATTCATCCATGTTTCATTTGATTTGTTTCCTGAAGCTGAAAGTGATCATTTCCTCTCCACAGAAAAGACTTGTCTCCTGGTGTGCAGAAGCAACAAGGCCTCAGAGGTGCCATTGTCTCCCTCCCTCCAACGACACAACATCAGTCAGATGGTGTTTCATAAGATCAGCAAAGACGATCTGGAATTTGTAAGCCCAGTTTGTATTTATATGTCTGAGATATTTTCTCATTTCCTTAAACGCTTAAGACATTCAGAGTTCAGGTCGATGATATGAATGCATTTATGATTTTCCTTTCAGATGGAGAGTCTTGGTCAGGGAACATTTACAAAAATATTCAAAGGGGTCCGAAAAGAGCTGGGAGACTACGGATGTATGCACCAAACAGAAGTCGTCATGAAGGTTTTGGACTTGGCTCACAGGAATTACTCTGAGGTAGATTTCTTCCAAGGCTTGAGATCTGGGCGAATGTTCAGCTTTCATTCTAGCCTGAGACTATCTGTAAAAATCTTTTTGAACATTTCCATTTATAACTCTCTTTGCTTGGGATGAAAAGATATTGACAATACATCGTTTTAGTCTTGGAAAGAACAGAAGATAAAAAGTTGGATTAGAATTGTTCCACATAGCTGTGTCAAACACAGCACTAACTGTCAGTTTGTTTTTAATGTGTATTTAATGTCAGACTGACCTCATAAACTGTTTTTTGTGTCTCAGTCATTCTTTGAAGCGGCCAGCATGATGAGCCAGTTGTCTCATAAGCATCTGATCCTGAACTACGGCGTGTGTGTCTGTGGAGAAGAGAGTAAGTCTGCTGCAGCAGCAGAAACTGGCCTGCTCAGCCTTGCTGCTGTCCTCACGCTCAGAACTGAACATTATCTGCTCTATATGTTAAGAAAAGATGCTCCTGTTATTTTAGTTTATCTTTAGTTAAAATACTATTTAAGAATAACACCTTAAATAGTGAGATATTGTTTATCGTCCGACCATAATCCACCCCAGAGGTCTAAAATCTTTAACATAACTGATTAAAAGAAATATACTAGAATACGTGTCTCAAAGTCGAGGCCCAAGGGCCGGATCCGGCCCGGGGTAATTCTACCTGACCCTCCAGATCATTTTAATTTGTTATTAATGGACCAATGGTATCTTGCGTTTATTTCTAACTTGTAGAATTTTGAAAAAAATATTTTTCTATGGAGTGTAAAATATTGAAATTTATTTAAGGATTTAGTTGGTTTATTCTGGAATAACATTCCTGCCTTTTTTATTCATAATTGTGTTAAAAAGTTACTGTTTTAAAGTCTTAAAAATTACATTCTACTTCCTTTTTGGACTGTTTTAGCATTTGCTAAGATTATTTTAGGATATTTTGGAATTAAGCTAATATTTCTGCTACATGCTAGCTGTTTTGGCTAACGTAGGATTTTTATAAAGAGTTTTTGGCTGTTTTGGCATTTAGCTAATATTTTATCAGCTTCAGCGTTTTTAGCTCTTGGCTTCAGTGATTTCAGCTATTATCTTCAGCAGCCAAATTCAGTTTACAGCATTTACGCGATCATTATCACAGGTAATGCTGTATATCTAGTTCATAATAGGTTTTAAAGTTTCTAAAATTTTGTTTTAGAGTCTTTTATAAATGTTTTTCCTTTTCTGTGAAAGTGTTCATGTTGTGATTCTGTATTTTCCGGCTCTCAGACATCATGGTGCAGGAGTACGTGAAGTTTGGCTCTCTGGACACCTACTTGAAGAAGAACAAGACCTCCATTAACATCATGTGGAAGCTTGAAGTGGCAAAGCAGCTGGCCTGGGCCATGAACTTTCTGGTACAAATCTGAATTTGGTCAAACACGAGGCCATAAATAGACCATCACAAAGGATTATTATGACTCTTTCTGCAGGCCACGTGGCATCTCTTTTTTTAAGCCTAAACTATAAATTTAGTACACATATGTTTTTGAATGAAAAATATCTATAGATGGAGTAGTTTTAAGAGAACAAATCTGCCCTGACTTGACCCACAGGAGGACAAGCAGCTGGTTCACGGGAACGTATGTGCAAAAAATGTGTTGCTGATCAGAGAGGAGGACCGCAGGGCTGGAAACCCTCCTTTCATCAAACTCAGCGACCCTGGAATCTGTATCACCGTCCTGCCAAGAGAGAGTGAGTTCCTGTAGATTACATTTAACTTACTTTATTTGTGATTTGGAAGCACAGAAATTAACATTCATATCTTGGAGTAAAAGAAAGGAGAGGGGGGAAATGTCAGATGAGGGGCAATTTATAACAATAGAAATGTTCTTTTTCTATTTTTAATTTTAGCTAGATATCTTGTTTTTATTGTCTCAGATAAATCTTGTGGTTTTTACAAATATTATTTAAATAGTCTATTTTTAAACGTTAAATCCTGTTTAATTTGCTTTTAATGCTTATTTTTTAATCAGCTTTTTGTGAAATCTTACATTTTTTTTTCATGTGGGTGAAGCAGCAACAGTGCCAAACATGTTAAAAATATTCTCAGCATATAAAGGATCATTTCACAAAACTATATTATTTTGTCATATTTCCAAAATGTCTCCAACAGCGCCGCCATAGCGCCTTTTAATCAGCAGGGTGCAGTCAGGTGTCACTTTAGAACTGTCTCACCTCATTTGGAGAGGAGTACTTCCAAATTAAAAATTTAACATGGATTTAAGTCTGATTGTTGAAAAATGTATTCATAAGGAATTAAAATACTTCTCGTTTGTCACCAGTTGTCGTTGAGAGGATCCCCTGGGTGCCTCCTGAATACATCAGAGAGCCGGTGAAGCTCAGCCTGGCTGCAGACAAGTGGAGCTTCGGAACCACCTTATGGGAAATCTGCAGCGGTGCCGAGAAACCGTTAGCAACGTTGGACAACTTCAAGGTAAAAAAGAAAAAAAAAACACAAGGGAGTTCAATCCGGTGGGCGAGAGGGTTGTGTCCCTTCACCTTTGGGCGGGGGAGAGGTCTCTGAAGGTGGTTTCAGCTTACGGCCGAACAGCAGTTTGGAGACCCCGTTTCCACTGAGCGGTCCGATCCGGTCCAATGTTTTGAGGGAGGGGGGTCAATTCAACTGTGGGTCTCTCCCAAATGAAGTGGAAGATGGGGGAGGAGGTGGACAACACGCATTTTAGTACGGATATATAAAATTCATGCTTTTTTTTTTTTTTTTCTAATTAATGTTTGTCTGAAATGGCCAAATAAAAGTGGTGAACACAAAACGTGTTGAGGTGAGAATGATTTGATTGGTCTTACTTTGGTGGGGAAGTCTGCCAAAACGCCAGAAAGATTAACAAGAAAGGTCAAAAGCATCTGGTACCAAATTTACAAAAAAATTAGAAAATTAAAAAAGAAGAGGAGGAGAAATGAGATAAAGAAAGAGGAGAGGACAGGCTGTTGATTATATTTTTGAAATTTGTTAGTATTACTTTGTACTTTGACTTATTTCTATTAAGATCATAGAGAAATATTTGGTTATTTTTTATTTCATCAACAGTGTTTTAATTATGATAAAAGGATTATCAATGAATGAAACTTTATGGATATTATATCTATATCTGTCTATTGATCAATATTTTATATTTATATGTATTTATAACCTGTGACACTCGGGTAAGAGTTTAATGATGTCACAGGCTAGTTCTTGTACTTCAAGTTTTTTTGATCTGATGGTCATTTGTGACATCACAACCATTGTTTCCATCCTTGCTTTACTAATATTTTAACTGTTTATGTTCTTTACATTGGAATTAAATAGTTATCCTGTAGATTTTATGATTATAATTTTACACTCGTAATTTGAAACAGTTTAAATGAAATTTTAGATTTATGTTATAAAACGTGCTAGGAGGTTTTATTTCTTCATTCATTTATATTGCAAACGTCCCTTTGTAATAAATCTTCACTACGGTCCACAGAAGATCCAGTTCTATGAGAACCGCCACCACCTCCCAGCACCGAAGTGGACCGAGCTGGCCAACATCATCTCCAGCTGCATGGACTACGAACCCACGTTCAGGCCCACGTTCCGCGCCGTCATCCGTGACCTGCACAGCCTCATCACACCAGGTTGGTGCAGATCTATTGCTCGCTCTTCTGTACTCGTCTGTAGGTCATCTCCAGAGAAGCTCAGATACTCTGACAGAAGCTTCACAGAGTTGGATGTTTCTAATATAATATGTCGGTTATGTAAATGCTAAGATTTATTCAGATTTAAAGCACCAAAATTCGTGTATAAAAGGTCGAGTTATTTATCAGAAGTGCAGAAATTTATACACAGAATTTAGCATATATAGTATGTGGACTAAAACTGAGACCAGAAAACGATGTTTGAAAAAAAAAAAAATAGCAGGTTATGTTGACTTTAATTCTCAAAGGAAATGTTTGTTGATAGAGGATATTTTTCTGTCTCTTTAATCAACAGTTAATTTCTCCTTCCTGTTTCTAGACTATGAGCTGATCATGGACAGCGACATCCTGCCAAACAGGACTGCGGGGTCTGCCTGGACCACCGGAGGCTTCGAGAACCAGGAACCAGCTCAGTTTGAGGAGAGACACCTCAAATTCTTACAACTTCTGGGCAAAGTGAGTTCAGCCTTCATTCATGTTTATCTGGATCTCAGATGGATTTAAACACTAGACTAACACAAGCTTTCAAAATCAACACAATAACACACTCATGTTTTGCTGCTTTTTAAATAAGAATTAAAAAATTTCATACACGAACATTTTGTTTTCTATTTTCAGTTGAAATGAGAACCGAGCGTTAGGCTCCGTCTCTCCGTTTACTTTTTTTCACTGCATCAATGTCGAGAAAATGTTTTGTTTATGTTCACAAAACCTTTTATATGCAATAGAAGAATCATGAGGAAATGTGTGAGTTTTTGTTGCATTCATCTGTCAATCCAAACTGTACCTTCTTCAGGATTTATTCATTTAGTTATGTTCATACAAGCCATTTCAAAATAAAACGAGCTGTTTCCTGTAAACAATGAGTCAGACTGAAGACAGTTATCCTATAATCAATACTTCTTCTACATCAGCCTATGAACACACAATGACAGCAGCAGCAAATAATAATAAAATAAGTAGACCTTTGAAAACCAAGAAAAATTTTAAAACTATATTTTTCTGTTATTATTTTCTGAAACAAATGAAGATTGAAAGGTTCTTGCCAGAATTTTTCTTAACATAAATGGTAAAATTAATTTGTTTGCAGATATGATTCTGCAAACAAATTATTGATGATTTTTTTTATTAAAACATGTTTCAAAGTGAAGTATATCCAATGTAGTGGATTGTAATAATAATGGCAACGGGGCGATCGCGGTGCAGCGAACTCCTCAATGGAAGATTACGGGTTTGATTCCCGCCCTGCACGCCCATCTGTTAAAGACACTAAACCCCAAATCGCCTCTGGTGGAAGGTTGGCGCCAGTGTTTGGCAGCGGAGCCACCAGCAGTGTGTGAATGGGTGAATGGGACTGTGAAGCACTTTGAGCCTTCGAAGTAAGGTAGAAAAGCGCCAAACAATTAAACGCTGACAGCAAAACTATATTTGTCCAATTTGAACCCTCTCTGGCTCAAAAAAGAAATATGCAATTATTAGCAGATTGTTCAGGTTTAAATATTAATTTCTTATCATGCTTGCACGGAAAATCATGCAACAATTTTTTTTTCAAATAACTAAGATAAGATATATATGCACAAATGGAAAATTAATGCAAAAGCTTTCAAAAGAAAACATTAATAAAATAGACCACAAAACTGTTCAGTTCCATTAAAAACAAAGCATTAATTCTACAATTCTCTTACGTTTTCAGGCTTACATAACATAAAATTATAACAGTATTTTACACAGAAATGCTTTAGACAATTTACTCTTGTAACTTTTTCTAAATTTCTTTTAAGAAAATTAAATTACATAGAAGTTATTTATCAGTGGAAAGAACATGTCTCTGTCATCTAACTGGAAACTCAAATTCAGACACGCTGAGAGCTAATAAACATTCATAATTAGATTGAAGCATTTACTTGCCATGTGGCGACTAACTCTCTAACTTTTACTCGCCGAAGAGGACAAAATGCTCGCTACTGGCGAGCGTTAATTTTGGACGCTTCAAAATAAGTCTTTAAGGATAATCTTTTTCCTCTATAGAGAAAAATTTTATCTCTCAGCCCTATAGAATGAATCTACTGAAGAAGTATCAAACCTCATTACAGGAAGTGCCTTTCTTATTGTTTCTGTAATTGAAACAATGGCTTCATTCTGGCGTCCTTCCAGGGGAACTTTGGGAGTGTGGAGATGTGCCGCTACGACCCCCTTCAGGACAACACGGGGGAGGTGGTGGCAGTGAAGAAGCTGCAGCACAGCACCGAGGAGCACATGCGAGACTTTGAGCGGGAGATCGAAATCCTCAAGTCTCTCCAGCATGAAAACATCGTCAAATACAAAGGCGTTTGTTACAGCGCAGGTACCGCTGGCATTGAACACCATTTCGAGGCATCCCAAGAACTTTGCTCAGTTAAACTGTTTTGTAATCGTCTTCCAGGGCGACGAAATCTCCGCCTCATCATGGAATACCTTCCATTCGGAAGTCTGCGAGATTACCTCATCAAGAACAGGGAGAGGATCGACCACCAAAAACTTGTCCATTATGCGTCTCAGATCTGCAAGGTACCGCCGCCACGAGCTCCACGCCGCCTGCAGCTGCTGAGGAGAAAACACTCATAACTTTTCTGGTTGTGCTTTTAAGGGCATGGAGTACCTGTCAAGTAAACGGTATATCCACCGAGATCTGGCGACGCGGAACATTCTTGTTGAGAGTGAACTGAGGGTTAAGATCGGAGATTTTGGCCTCACCAAAGTCCTGCCTCAGGATAAAGAATACTACATGGTCAAAGAGCCCGGAGAGAGCCCCATATTCTGGTGAGTAAAATAATTCTACTGTCGATGTTTTTGACAGAAAAAATGTAAGCCTTAAATAGAATAAGTTTTGCAGATATTCTCATAAGACCCCAACACCAGCTGGTGGCTTTATTTAGTTTGTTGGAAGTTGCTTTTGCTTTGAAGATGCTCCAGAGAAGCTGAGCAGAAACACCATGTGTTGTTTTCCTTCGACAGGTACGCCCCAGAGTCTCTGACTGAGAGCAAGTTCTCTGTGGCTTCAGACGTCTGGAGTTTTGGGGTGGTGCTGTATGAGCTCTTCACCCACAGCGACAAGAACTGCAGCCCCCCTGCAGTAAGTACAACAGTCACTCACTTTTGAATTTAAGGAAAATATTTTTACCTGATGAGTTCCGGAATGCTCAGAGCGTTAATGCGTACCGGTCCCTCACTTTACCAACTAGTGATGGAGTTTCAGATCTCATGTCAGCATTCTTTCTATAGACATAGCATGTTCATACTAAGGAAGACTGTGAAATTCCCCCCCCCATCTATTGCACAGAATAAGTTCCATAAATAACCAACGATAAGTGACATCCACAAAATAGATGTTTTAAACCTGTAATGCTCCTCACTACAAACTTTATAAACTTTTCTCCGACAGAAAGTAACATTTTCACACTTTTTTCTTCAAAACTCTCAAAAGTTCAAACATTTATAGAAAAACAAGTCCAGCATTATAGAATGAAAGCACAGATCTGGTTATGTTCAAAGATTTACCTAACTCTGGTAAACTCCATGTATTTGTACAAAAGACACGGCACAGAGGAGATTGACTGACTAGAGCAGAGGTGTTCAAAGTCAGTCCTACATGTTTTCCAACCAACCTGTCATTGAAGCTCCTGATTGGCCAATCCCACCTGATCCAGGTAATCAGCAGCAGATAATGCAGGGATTCTGGAAAAAGAGGCCAGCCTTTCAAGGACTTGCTCTGGACACCCCTTGACTAGAACAAGGCTTCCAATCGACGTGTGTTGTTGAGAGAGGGAAATCACAAGATGGAGACTTCGAAATAGTGGAGCAGCACTGTATAGCGGTTCAGTATGACCACAAAAAACCACAAGGTAAATGCTACGTACTATAACATTGACGTAGCACCTGAAGCTCACAAGCCATCCAGAATTCCCACACTAGTCTAGCCTTTATTTGTTAATAAATCCTCTCCTTATGGACAGAAAAAATCAGTGACTTTAGTGTAAAAGTCTTCTTTTGATCTTCTTTTAGTTGTTGAAGTCTCAATGATGTCTTGGTCCAACTTTATAACATTTTTAATTCTATTACACTTTTATAGTTACAGTAAACATAAATAACCAACTCCAATTGAACTTTATTAGCAACAACCGAGGAACAAAAGTGCGCTCATGTGCGCCCCCTAAAGGCAGAGCTACTGCCTGCCTCACCTCATGCAGTTTTTGTTTGGCTTCATGTCAGATCCGAATACTAATAAACTGTAGACAAACAGGAAATATGTCACTTATTAAATGTAACCTTAAGACATGTAACAAAAATGTCAAGACTGTGATAAGAGAAACTAATAGAACATCACATTATTATCACGCTGAGGTGAGCCAAAGGAAAACTTTCAACACAATTCAACCTGCTGCAAGGCAGAGTCTGCGCCGTAACGAAACACAAAATTTGAAAATAAATACAATCATAAACACAAATTGCACCGATTAGTTGACATATAAATTTTTTCTGTATTAACATAGATGTACAGTAGGATGACAGGTGAGGCAGTGGCTCCCCTAACCACACATCTCTGACCGGTTGCTACAGAGATGCAGCTTTTCACTGTTTCACACAGAGTTTTACTCCAGATATCCTGTATTTTATCCCAGCTGGGGACCGGCACAGGAAGACCCAGGTTTGGGCCCCTTAGTGACCCCCTTATTTGGACGGTAGCACAAGGACCCACACTGGAAGAAACTCACCGCATACCTTTAGAATCCAATCAGGATTCCCCACGTGCCAGACTTTCACTTAAAGTGTAACACAACAGTACAGTTGGAGGCGGACTTCACTCAGCCCAGATCTGAGAAATGCAAAAAGGGGGCGGGACTAGGGGAGGTCTAGATCTGTGATTAACAGTTTTATGCTAGAGCAGAGGATGATGATCTGAAACTTCTGAAAAGGCGTTGGACTTGCACCAGTTGACCAATCACAATATTCAACTGTACTACCTCATTTCAACCTGTAGGGGGCAGCACACAGATGCCCTTAGACAATGATTTCATAAATTAAACAAGTTTATTTGATATTGTCCAAAATTTGGCATGGACCAACAGTCTGCACTTTTAAAGCCCCATTTATAGAGGCCAAATAAAGTTGATTGTCTGTTTAGTTAACCAACTGAGCTGCCGATCAGGGATTTTTGACACAAGACGGTGGACACGAATTTGACACACTGTGTTCGGTATGAATGAACAATTTACTTACATTATGCACGTTACGCAAGTGTAGTGAGGGGTTTAACAATCTCAAAACATATTTACTTGTAAAAAATAAAGTTGACCACTTCACAGATTTTGTTTATCGGGTTATTTTTAGAAAACGACAGACGACGACTGCTGTACCTTCTCAAGATGGTTTAGTTTTGTCAAATAGTGAATATCTCTTCCATTAAACAGTCGCTGCAATTTTTTGGTGCAAAACTAAAGATTTCATTATCAACTAAACATAAAAATAAACCCTTCATTAACTTTTATTGTCTTTTCGTCAATATCCTAAAATATCCTCTTGTTTTGTCCCAGATAACTGCTGGTGTGTGATGTTTTTCTGTCTGTTATCAGTCTTTACGTTGACTCTTCACAAACAAGTCTTTAGAAGTAAACCTGACTGACAGATTTAGTGAGAAGACTCAAACTCGAGGAGACGTGCAGGAAGCCTTTAAGCGATACACTCCATTAAACGTAAATTCGTTATGTCAGTCTGTGGATGTACATTTGTACATGTATATTGGTTTACAACGATTCACATCGTGTTCTGTGAAACGAAGAGACGAGCTCGGACACGTGTAGCTCCCCGGCGGACGACTACCTCAGGGGAGGCGCCATTTTTTTCCCTCATTCACATGAGCCGTCTTAACTCCAGTTTTACTGGAATTCTGGAAGCGAGCGGCCTCGGGGCGACTGAGTTCACTGAGCTGGAACATGTGACTCGCAGTGATTCATGTATGGTGACAGCTCCGTGTGTTTGCATGAACTGTAAGAGAGTCTTTGCTCCTGCCGGATTGTTTCTGTACCCGCCGTTTCCTCTTTGAATTCGTCTCGTTGTCCCGCTCAGGGTTTTTTATGTCCATGATGGGCAACGACAAGCAGGGACAGCTGATCGTCTATCACCTCAATGAGCTGCTGAAGTCGGGCAGCAGGCTGCCGCAGCCGCTGGGCTGTCCTCCAGAGGTGGGAACATCCCCTTTCTCCTTCCACAAACGTGACCACAATGCTGTCAAAACTGCAGGAACGAGAAATAAAGAGGTTTTTCTGAATGTTCATTTCAGATTTACGAGATCATGGAGGAGTGTTGGAATAAAGACCCCACCTCGCGTCCCTCTTTCAAGGAGCTGGCTCTGAGTATCGACCTTTTCAGGGACAGCAAGGAGTTTTAAAACCACCACAAGTGACCTGCTCCTCCTCCGTTTGTGGCAAAAGCCAAAGCCAGGACCTCTCCCCCCGCAGGGTGCCCGTTCGTGGACGACGGCATCGCTGGTTTGGAACGAGGGCCTTTCTCAAGATAAATGAAAGAAAAACTGCTGCCGCGGTGCCTTTTAAGCAAGGCACTTTTTCTATTGTGGAACCGCAAAACTGCCTCCTTTTGACTGGAAGTTGTTGGATGGTCAAACTCTTGAAGGTGACGTTGAAGAGACTGTGATGAGACTGTTGCCAGACTTAAAGCTAGAAGTGCTTGTGATGAACAAGTTTGTGTGTGTGTGTGTGTGTGCGTGTACAAGTGTGTGTGTATGACACGTTGTGGTCCATAAAATGCTAGCTGGCCTAGCTCTGCCATCCCCTCGTCCTCTGCAGACATGGACTAATAGAGCTGACAGTGTTCTATGTGCGTTCAACTGTATTACTGCATATTGTGTATATGTATTCAGAAAAATTTTATAATTTTATAAAATTTAAATATAGTAAATGCTATATTTTAAATGTCAGACATATTTGTAAATTAAGTGCATAAAAAGGTGTTTTGAAAAAATCTGTTTTAAATGCGAGAAACGGTGTGAGAATTAAAGAAAGTGTCAGTGGACAAAAACAGGATTCTTTGAATTATTTCACCTGCATGAAGGAAAAACACATTTAAAAAACCATAATCTTTAAGTAAAAACCTCTTTACCAATTGTAAGAACGTTGATGTTCTTTTAAAGGAAGTAAAAAGCAAAGTTCATCTTGTGTTTTTTACAAATCGAGCCCTCAGCATAAAGCAGAGAGTCATGCAGGCTGAATGATCTATTTCTGAAGCGCTTGGACCTGTTTGTGTAATTTTACTCACAAGACACACAGACCAGAGGGAGCATCTGAGTTGAAAAACACAAAAATAACCACTGATTCATAACTGGAAGGTTGGTGGAATTTTACAAAGATAAAAATGACAATGTGTTTATTTTTTACCAACACAATTAGACATTTATCAGAAGTCATCAATTTAACAAAATGTTTTTGCTTAACAGTTGACTAGTGTTGGGGAGTGTTTGCGCTTTATTTTTGAATCTGCTTCCAAGCGTTTGTGTTTTCTGTCTAAAATCTGTCATCTTGAGTGTTTTTTATTTATTTATTTATTTATTGGAGGGATTGCTTGATCAGACTTTCACATACAAGTATATGTATGGGGGTTCAAAACAAACATTTTTATAATTTATTCTTCTGTTGGTAAAGAAATCCAGATTAGATTCTTTTTGTTTCCTACTGTAATGTAGTTACAAACTTTTCAAAATAATTCTCATTTATTTTTATTTTCTTGAAAATAACTTAAAGTACTGTGGAGCCCTTAAAACAAAGAATCATCAAAGTAAAGAAATACGTTTTTTTTTTGCTTTTGTGGGGACTATCTGGTAATCCATCCATCCATCTTCTTCCGCTTCATCCGGGACCGGGTAGCGGGGGCAACAGTCTAAGCAAAGATGCCCAGTCTTCCCTCTCCCCGGCCACTTCCTCCAGCTCCTCAGGGTAATCACCAGTTACAATTTTTTTTAGCTGGTTGCTATCTGGTGAGAAACGGTTACAATCTTTTTTTTTTTTTTTTTTTTACATTTCTGGTAACTATCTTGAGCACCAGGTACTAGCTTATGTGCACCAGTTGCCTATTTTTTGTTTCTAAGCATAAAAAAAAAAAAAAAATCTGGTTACTATCTGGTGCGCACCAGTTACTGTATTTCTTTTTTTATTTTTCAAAAAAATTCCTGTTCCTATCTGGTGAGTACCAGTTACTATCTGTTTTTTTTTCTTTAGAAAAAAACAGTAACTGTTTTTTCTAAAGAAAAAAAATATAGTTATCTGTTCACCAAGTAATGCTCACCAGATAGTAACCAGATTTTTTTTTAAGAAAAAAAACAAACTGGTGTGCAGTAGATGGTAACAGATTTTTTTTTTTTCTTTTTTTAATTCTTTTGAATTCTTTTTTTTTTTTCCAACTTTGATGTCCCTTTAGGAGAACCACAAATGACTTTCACACATTAACTTTATAAAAGAACCATACTGAGTGATCCTGTCCCTCATCGCATCCAGAAAGGAAGTAGCCGCTGCTGCCAAAACCAAATTATAGACTTCTATAGAGAAAGTCAACTGTCATATTTGTCAGAATAACTATTATTGCTCTGCTATTTTCTTTTTTTTTTTTCCATTTTCTTGATAACTTTTTTTTTTTTCTTCAGGTGGGTTATTCAAGTATTCCAAGCAGATTCTTCTACAAAAGCATGTGGGCTCGCGTGAAACATACAAAACCTTTGACAGATTTCCTTAATCCAACTTTCAAGGGATGGAATGTTGCCGTCATACAAGCTCACTTCTGATTGGCCGAGAATGGTTGCCATAGAATCATTGACTCAGGCCGATTGATCAATTGTTACTTTTTGACATCTTCTGACTCCAACATCAAGGACAAAATGGCAATTGAATAGATTTCATTTTGTTGGAGCCAGAATGAATGAAGCTTTTATATATGATGCACTTTACAACTCCTTTAGGGTATTGAAGTGCTTTATAATAAAAGAAAGACAAAAGAAATGTTAAAATTTGGCTAATTAAGAGCTAAAATTGAAAAATTCTGCATAAAACTACAAAAAATAATAAATCCACTAAAGACCAATAAGAAGAAAAACGTATGTTGGCCAAACACAACGTATGCATGTTGTTGTTATTGGTTGAATGTTCCTAACCTAACTCTTTCTCTGGGTCTGTGAAACCAAGAAAAAAGTTCATGGCTGGCCTCACATATTTAGAAAACTTCGTCTTAAGAGTCACTTTCATTCCATAAAGGTAGTTGACATTTCAAACTGTTGAAGTCTTGCGCAGGAATGTTACCCTATAGTAACGCTCACCTCAGTGTTTCTGACGTGACCTGGTCACATGCAGCAAGGCAGACCTTAAAACTCTAGAACGGCTGTGGACAGTTAAAAGCTCAGCTGAGCAAACTGGGTCCATGTGGAGCTTAAAAAAACAAAGTTCAAACTGAATTCTAAAATGAACAGAGAGTCAGTGAAGTGTGCTGATGAACCTGACGCTCCCAGCGTGCGTTGAAGGAGCTACCGTCAAGTTTTTCTTATCACGAAAGTACTGGAGTGACGCGTGTTCGTCTGGATGTTCTGGACTTACTGGAGGAGGTTTAGTGATGGTTGAGCGACACTGCAGTATATGGAGTTGCAACAATCTATCTGAGAGGGGGTCAGGGCGTCTGTTTCAAGATCACTGGGACTCAGGGAAGGTTTGGCTTCAGCTAAAGGCACAAGGAGTTCATTTTGACAACTTTGTCAAGCTGTCAAAGATGTCTGAAGATTTCTACCAGCGCTAGAGTCCGATCACCAAAAACAATGCTTTCCAGTTTTCAGTCATTCAGATCCAGAAAATTCTGGCTCAGCCACTGCTTAACACCGTCAATACACTCGGTTTAAACATTTTGTGAAGTTTTTTTCTCAATATGAGCGGTAGATACAGTGGTGTGAAACACTATTTGCCCCCTTCTTGACTTTTTATTCTTTTTCATCTTTGTCACACAAAATGTTTGATCATCAAATAAATTGTAATATTAGTCAAAGATAACAGGTAAACGCAAAATGTAATTTTTAAATGAATGTTTTTATTATTTAGGGAGAAAATAAATCCAACCCCACATAGCCGTGTGTGAAAAAGTAATTGCCCCTGCACCTAATAACTGCTTGGGCCACCCTTAGCAGCAATAACTGCAATCAAACGTTGGCGATAACTTGCAACAAGTCTTTTCCAGCGCTCTGAAAGAGTTTTGGCCCTCTCATCTTTGCAGAATTGTTGCAATTCAGCTTTATTTGAGGGTTTTCTAGCATGAACGCCTTCTTAAGGTCATGCCACAGCATCTCAGTGGGATTCAGGTCAGGACTTTGACTAGGCCACTCCAAAGTCTTCATTTTGTTTTTCTTCAGCCATTCAGAGGTGGATCTGCTGGTGTGTTTTGGGTCATTGTCCCGCTGCAGCACCCAAGACCGCTTTAGCTTGAATTGACGAACAAATGGTCGGACATTCTCCTTCAGGATTTTCTGGTAGACATCAGCCTTCCAGGTCCTGAAGCAGCAAAACAACCCCAGACCATCACACTACCACCACCATATTTTACTGTTGGTATGACGCTCTTTTTATGAAATGCTGTGTTACTTTTACACCAGATGTAACGGGACACGCACCTTCCAAAAAGTTCAACTTTTGTCTCGTCAGTCCACAAGATATTTTCCCAAGAGTCTTGGCAGTCATGGAGAGGTTTTTTAGCAAAATTAAGATCATGACCAGAAATATTTAAGTGTGACAAACATGCAAAAGAATAAAAAGTCAGGAAGGGGGCAAATAGTTTTTCACACCACTGTATAGCTGTAGATCATCTGCGTAACAACGAAATGACAGAACCGCCTTTGGTTTTCTGTGGCTGACGTCACACTCTCTCGGGTCCAGTTCACATACGGTCAATGGCTTCTTAACATCTGTTCATGCTAGGAAATGAGAGTTCCTTACCTTTTTTTTTTTTTTTTTTTTTTTTAAAGTGATTATTTACACGGAATTTTTCTCAAAACATGCAGCCATTGCTGTATGGGGCTCCATGTGTGCCAAAAATGTGTTTTTGCGTCCACTGTCTGTCTTTGGTCCATCGTCTCTGTCTTCTAAACAAGTTTATTAAACACTTTTTAATATCTGTGTACTCTGAGCAATATATCCTGAACGTCCACGCTTCTTTTATGATAGACAACAGTCGTTAGCGCCGCTAGATTCTGTCGTTTCACAGAACACGCAGAAGATATTGTTTAGTAGTACATAGACATGAAAAAATGTTCAATAAACTTGTTCAGTAGACAAAGACAACGGACCAAAGATATAGAGAGTGGACGCAAAAACATATATTTGGCACAAATGGAGCCCCATATGGCCCAGACTCTGCCTTCAGCGGCCCCAAGGTGAATTGAGTTTGAGAACCCTGGTCTAAACCAACAACATGGCCGCTCTCACCAACGTCTACGAGCCCTTTACTTTCATTCTTACTGACACTATTGTCACACATCACTTGAAACCTTCCTCCACCAATTCTTGTTCCACTTCAATTCCTCTCTTTCACACCCTATAGACCACAATGTCATCTGCAAACATTTGGATCCAGTAAAATTCCTGCCTAACCTCATCTGTTTGTCCATCAACACAACGCTAAAGATCTCAAGCCCCACCTCCACCGAACTCCTCCGTCACACCGACAGAACATCTCTCCTTTAAAAAAACTCCAGATCTCCTCATCCAAAACACAACTCCTCTCTCTGTATCACAGAACTTCCGGTTCAGCTTTTACACTTATTACGGTATTGTGGTTTTCGCTGTGGTTTGTTTTACCTTAAACTTCTGAGGTGAAACGCACACTAAATGAGTCAGCTGTTTGAGCTGTCAAAGGAATGGACACAAAAACAAAACTACTAACCACTTTTAATGTTTTTTATATCATATTTAGGTATTCATTTGTTTTTTTTAAGCTTGGATAAGTTTCTAATTATAGTTTCAATCATATTTAATTAAGGAAAATGGCATAAAAAGTGAGAAATATAACATAAAAAATCTATTTGACGTCATTTTATTGGAATATTTAATTAAGACGCATCTATTTGAAACAAAGCAGAGAATGTTTTGTAAAAATCTTGCCGTTTTCTGACAGTCTTTTTATGGTATTTTTTTGTCCTCCTCTCCACGCGTCCTCCCCACACATGGGAGGATTATTACATAACAGGGATTTGGTCCGATCAGGAGCGCAGAGCGCAGCGCACTGAGCGCAAGATGAAGTCCCGGCCAGCCGGACCTCCCGACGGGGGTTACGGCTGGGTGGTGGTCGCCTCTGCGTTCTGCGTGGCCGGCCTGACCGGAGCCGTCCTGAAGAACTACGGACACTTCTTCCTGGACATCCAGAACCACTTCGGGGTCCTGACCAGCACCACGTCCTGGGTCACCTCCACGACGATCGTCATGTTCCACATCGGAGGTGAGGATGCCTGCCGCGGTTCTCCTGTCGCTCCTGCGGGGCTGAGGTGACTGGTGGTCTCCTCCGCAGCTCCTGCTGCCAGCGCCCTGACGGCATGGCTCTCCCAGAGGGTAGTCATCATGATCGGGGGGCTGCTCTGCACCTCTGGGATGCTGCTGGCATCTCTGGACCTCAGTCTGCCTTGGCTCTACTTCTCCATGGGGTTCCTTGAAGGTACGAACCTCTACTCTTCTACACTCATTTATTTATTTTACTTTTTTTTTTTTTTCAAGACATAAGCTTCTCTTTTCTCCATGTTTCCGAAGCTATTCGAGAAAGATTTGTGTGCTTTTCAGACTAAATCTGAGCCAAGACTTAAATGTTTGATTTTAAAAAGATTATACTTCATTTTGCTTTGTGAGTTCTGAAAGGTGCATGTGTTGCTGTTGACAATATTTATGGTTCTTTTATCTGCAAAGCAAAATACAACAAAAATGTGTTTTGATTAGTTGATTTGTGTGGCAAAAAATGAGATTTCCTAATTATCCACGCCAGTGAAAATCATATTTTTGGTGTTTTTAGCATTTTTTTTTTTTTGGTGATGTTTTCATAAATTAAGAAAATTAAGCTCAAAATTGCATTTCTGAATTTTGTTTGAATCACTGTGAATCAGGAGAAAAAAAAATTCTGACTGCAACATTTATTTCTGAATTTTGATAATTGATCTGCATATTAGAGCTGAGAATCACTGGGTCACAATACGATGCGATACATGGCTCACGATATAATGATACTGCGATTATCAATAAAAAATCATCTCTAATAACTCACATTATATAGATCTATTTTTTAGGAATATACATTCCCATTTATTTTTTTTAGCTTGAACAAAATCATGATAAACAACTTGTGTCTTATTTCGTGCAACAAATAACAGACACTTTTGTGCAACCTTGCTGAAATCACGTCTTTGACAAGCATTGACACCAAATTAATTTAAATTATCAGTTCAGTGCTAACAATAGTAAACATGAATTGTCAATACTAAGTGCAAAATTAGTAGCTGAAAGGCACATTATTGCTCGAGACAGCCAGTTTTGCAAAGTGCGCCTCCTATCTACCTCCAAAGGAACATCTCACTAAAGGAGGATGAATATAACATTTTACACCCTTTTTAAATGAAAATATAAGATCAATACTTGGCGAGAACCCATCAAAAATCAATCGCAGGGCTAAATATCACAATATATCGATATTTTGCCATACCCCTACTGCATATTTTGTTATAAAGTCTGAAAGAGTGTTGTGTAGAACAGGCAGACGGCTGTTTCCATGTGCAGCATGTTTATTAACTCATCTTAAGGTCCACAATCTAAATCAGTGTCAGGCAGGCAGAAGTCAGCAACAAGCAGGGTCCAGGCAAGGGTCGGGGCAGGCGGCAATCGAGCTGAATCAAAGACCAAAGAGGATCAGGTGAACAGGAGATCGGGTCTAGATAGAAACGCTCGGTATGCTGGCTGAGTGGCACAAACGATACTCTGCACTGAGTGAGGCTCTGTGCAGTGCGTAAGTGACCTCTGGGTGATTAGCAAATGAGAGTCAGCTGGGCGGTATCCAGGAACTGTGAGCTGGGGCTGCTGGGAGATGAAGTGTATTCAGTACTCTGGAGACTGCTCCAGCCAGTGACCAGATAGTGTGACAGCTTACATATTTAAGTGATTTATTGTTACTTAATTATTCCTAATTACCTGAATCTTTGTGGGTAAGGTATAAATATCTGATTATAAGTTATGAACCGGATACTGATACTTCCCACAGAGGAAAATGGTAACGTCGAGCCGGGATGGGATACTATAAATTCACTTCCTCCCACTCCCATTCAAGCAATCTGTCATTTGATGCCTAATCTAATTTAATCTAAACTGCTTGGGGGTGTAACAGGCTAGCAGGGGAGATTGTAAACAAAGGGATGATGGGATAACAGCGGAGGCTTACTTCCGTCCGAACATTCCACTCACAACTCAAAAGGGAATTTCTAATTAACTCCTTTCGGTCTCAACAAAGTATGTCCAAGAAAACGACAGTTTTTAAAATTTTGGCTAAAAATTGCAAAATTGCAATTAAAAAAACTTGAGGCTTTTACAGTAGATCGACATATGATTAGAATAGGACATTAAAGTCAGTTTCTTCAATTTGTTGGGATAAAAATTCACTTTTTTGTGGGGTTTTCTTCAAACATTTAAATTACATTTGTCTCCCGTCATGATTCAGTTCTTTAAGACCCACTCAGATCATGTTTTAAGCTACTGTTTGATTATGCCAATTTTTAGCAACTAAAAAAGTATCATTTTATGAGTTGTAGATGGAATTATTGCTAGGAAGCAACCCCAGCCCCAATTCCCCAACCCGTTGCTGAGAGGTCTCTGTTTACACATGTTCCCACTTGCTTACAACCCCTCACACATCCAATCTAACATTTGTAATGCAACAAAAAACAGCCAGCAGTATCGGAACTATCCAACCGTACAGTTTATGTCGGCTCAGACGAGGAAATCAAAGACATTCATGGATCTAAAATCAAATGACGTTTTTTTTGTTTGATCCTGATTCACAATCATTTTGTAAAGAAATAAACAGAATAGAAATTGTAGTTTTATTAGTCTTTATACATGTTCCTCCATCATCAAAGAAATGCCACAAAAACAAGTTAAAAACACCAAAGAGAGGATTTTCATTAAAGTCTTTGAACGTCTGGTTTATTTGCATTGACACAAAAAACAAATATTTAAAAAAAAAAGAAATCAGTGACTGATTTTTCTTGTTTTTTTTTTCTCTCCAGGACTAGGCCTTTCTTTTTCATGGGTCTCAGCCATGAGTATGGTGAACCACTACTTTGCACGTTGGCGGCCCATAGCCTATGCCATTACCAGCTCAGGGGAGTGTGTCTTTGCTTTCATTTTTAGTCCTTTTTTCAAGTGGCTGATTGAGATGTACACTTGGAGAGGTGCCTTGCTCGTCATTGGAGGCCTTCAGCTCAACCTGTGTGTGTGCGGAGCCCTCATGAGACCTCTGGACGACACTCAGAGTCCTCTAGAATGTAAAGATGGTCTAGAAACTGACGCCGAAGTGCTTCAACCAAAGAAGAGGGTGATCTTCCAATTCTCCCTGCTAAGAAAACCAGAACTCCTCCTCTATATTCTGTTTGCCATCTTTGCTGCTGTTGGGTTTTACATCCCGACACTGTTTTTGGTGCCGTTTGCTAATAGTTTGGGGATTGACAAGTACTGGCCGGCGTTGATCCTCTCCGTCCTGGCAGTAGCTGACCTGGCAGGGCGGTTGTTCTCAGGGTGGTTAGCAAACATGAGGTTTTTCAGGAACCTGCAGCAGCTCACCTTTGTGGCCACTCTGCTTGGGGTGGTGTTGCTTCTTCTGCCAATAAGCCATAAGTACTGGGCCATTCTGATCCTGGCGTCCCTCTACGGCTTCCTGTTCGGCTGTGTTGTGGCCATTCACGTCACGTGCATAGTGGACATTGTGACGCTGGAGGGCTTCGACAGTGGACTGGGGCTCTTCATGATGTTCAGGAGCATTGGAGGTTTCATCGGTCCACCTGCTGGAGGTGAGAAATCTTTGTCTTTTTAAATATCTTCAGCTAGCAAGATCGTCAATAAATTGTTAGTGGGACTTTAACGTTTAATCTTTACTCATCAGTGTGTTAGCCAATGATGTAGGACGACGTCGAACCCCCCATTTCCTTCCAAATCTATTGTGAAGGTTTTGAAAAAGGTCTTAAAATATTAGCTCTGAAATTTTAGGTTACTGGGGATTTAACACGTTCTTGAGTTTGTGTTTAGTTCACAGTGTTCACACTGCACAAGCAAGGAGGGGCTTCTTCGTCTTCTTCTTCAACTTTTTCTTCTGTTTACTTGTACATGTCAGCAGTTGCCTTAGTTTATCTTTAATTAAAGAAAAAAAAAATATCCAGCTTGTTGCTGTGTCTGCGTTCACCAGAGAAACCAGCGACTCTCTAAATGTGTTGAGTTTTACCGTGTCACTTGTAGAAAAAGAGAATCGCACTAGACTGACTCAGACAAAATGGTTCTCATGAAAATAATGGCAAAATGTTTGTAATTAAAAGAACCTGGGGTTTTACTAAAACATTGGAAATCAAGAATGTGTCCAAAAACTAATTTGAAGTTAAATTATTTGAGCAAATTGTAAACAGTTGTAGAATAATAAGAAGAGAAGCACTTGGAAACAAAACCCTGGAATTTTTTATGTAACTGCCGTTGCGGTGACATTCGGATAACTTGGGTTGCAGGAAGTGTCTTGACGAGTACTTCGTAAAAACGAGTCGCCGTTTTTCCTTTTTAAGAAATTTATTTTCTTGCACTTTCTTGATGAATAACAAAGTACAAAAATAAAACCATGAACTATATTTCAAAGCAAAAAAGAGACAAAAAGGTGTACTAAATATAAATAGAACGCTATAACACGGTCAAAGATTAATGTGCTGCCGTGCTTCCCAAGTTCTAAATCCAACTAAAATCCAAAAAAGACGCGGCAGCTCCCAAAATGCGTCTTAACCAATAAGAGGCCCGAACGGCCGCATGACCAAGGTATGACAGGTGCATGCATGCATTAAATATAACAAACAATCTAATTTAAGCCAAATGGCTCCAATATTTTATATATGTTATTCTAATTTCACCTGTTAACATTTTTCTCATTGTTTTGACTTTGTCTTTGCTTTGTTATTGGATTTATAATTTTCTTTATCTATACACTTAAGATCTTTTTTATCAAATAGATACATTTATCTAAATTTTTGTGATTTTTGCAGCAAAAAATACATTTTCCACTCTGAAATTTAGGTTTTTTGTACAGCTTCAAGTTTATTGCGATATAATTGTTCAAAATAATAGTAAAAAATATATTTATAATAAAAAAAAAATAATTGCCACAAAATACTGTTTTGAAGTTAAATTATTAGAGCAAATTGTGAAGTAAAAAAAAAACATTTAAGAATTCTCCAAAATCCAAAGGATTAAATTGTGTTGCTCATGTTGCTCTTTCAAATCCATCAACGCTCTGCTGCTCTTCCTCGTCCTGCACACTCAGACATGATTGAACATAACAGAGGGAGGCTCTGTAATTGTTTTGTGTTTCACCTCTGGATGGTTGATTAGTCGAAACGACTTAGATTTACGGGGGAATCTGTCAAAGGTTGGTTTTGTTTTTTTTTGTTAATTTGAATGTTTACAGGTTTCCACATTTGAGTCTGAGGTTAGTAGCCTTTGGGAGTTGTTGCTTCTGCACCAGGAAAACATTGTAAATGTCAAATCAGGCACTAAAACATGTGTTTCATTTCAAAGACGCACAAAAAAAAAAAGATTGGGGGGTCAAATGTTTATTTTAAATTAGCTTTAACCAACGAACTGTTAATTTTTTTGATAACTGATCTTTTTATTGTTTTTTGACTTGTTATTTAGTTAAAGAAAAAAAATAAGTTGATGATTTTTAGATTGTTAAAGCAGGTCTTCTTAAAATATGCTATTTTATTATTAATTCTTGACAGATTTTTTGTGAATGGATGTGCAACCTGAAAGCCTTCTACAGATTAAGATCAGAGAGGAAGATGATGATGATGATGGTGGCTGAGATTAAATCACTACAACATTTGTTTTCCATGCAGGCTGGCTGGTGGATCAGACAGACAACTTCAGCTCCGCCTTCTACCTCGCCGGCTGCTGCCTCATCTCATCCGCAGTGTTCGTCCTCCTGGTCGACCGATTGGTTCAAAGGAGGAAAGTTGTGGGAGACGAAATCAACAAGGCTGTAAACAAACCAGAGGAGCCAGAAACGGCTAAAGTTTAATGAGAGACATCAATCCAGAACCTTCTCTATGTGACTAAACTTCTGCTAAAAAGCCTTGATGATCCTCGGGGGATCGAGAAACTGGGATCATTTACAAACTCTCTGATCTTTTAAAGTTCACATTTTTCAATAAAAACTCAATTAACAAAAAGCTTACAATAAAAAACTATAACTATTTGGTAATTTATATTTTAATTAAATAGCCAAACTACTTCTCCATGGTAGCGACAGATAATGATCTGATAAAGCATCTGTAATTTCCCCAAATAATTATTGAATTCCAGCAAAAAATCTAGAAGGTGTTTAAGTCCATAAATCAGTTTCACATTTGCATTCATTTCTCAGATTACACTTTCGTTCTCGTAAAAAATTAAAAACATTCTGAAATACTCAGTCGTTTAGATTTAGCCAAACCGTCCCCAACCATGATACTACTGCCAATTATATTCATCGAACTTTTTACATTTTTTCTCTCATTTACCCCATAGAGTTCAAACTGATCTGTTTTTTTTTTTTTATTTGTGAGTTGTGCACAGAAGAACTTGAACTCATTTCTTTAAAAAGTTCTTTCAGTTTCAGTTTTTCTCTAGAATTTGTTTTTGTCATAAAAGTAAATTTTTTTATGTCTTATGCAATAATTCTAGAGTGTGCTGATCCAGTTTTTGTTGACTCATATCCTTGATGAAATGTTAAAGTAAACGTTTCCTCGTTTCGTTTTTTGCTTCTATTGTCATTTGTAACGTTTTACTGATTTATTTCTGCGTTGTTGAGGCAGGCCCAACTCCACCTTGAAGCAGCAGCAAGGCGAGCTCCCAAACAGACGTGCTTTGAAACAGTCCACGAGAACAAGTGGAAACAAGATCCAAACGTTTTATCCAAACGTCTGCACTCATGCCTCTAGAAACGCCTCGTCGCTCATTTGGGTTTTTAGAAACTCCAGAAAAGTTCTGACATGTGCAGCACGGCGTCACATGTTACCATCATACATGGAGGGAGAAAAAAAAAGGAAAGAAACGTCAAATGAGATTGACTTAAAGCTACTGCACGAGTGAAAGATCAGGGCTGACAGGAGTTTATTGAAAAAAAAAAATGTAAACCGCTTTTTGACGTTTTAAAAGAAAGCAAAAATAACTGTGTTTTCCTGAAACGGGAGAACTCAAGTTTTCGCCTAAATTTTCCTAAAAAATATTATAAAAATTGACTGTTAGAGGCTGCAATTCATTACACATTTATGCTTTTTAGAACACGTTAAATAGTAAATCAACATGTACTTTGGAAACTGTTTTCTTTTGACTGTTTTTATGTTTGAATTGAGCTCAGCACGATGCAGGACGTTTTTGGTTTTTTCTTTTAACGAGTCAGAATGATCAGATATTACTATAAAAAGGAGGAGTGTGTATTGGCAAAAATCTAGCAATGCGATTCATGTCCCAATATATCCCAGGAGAGTATGAGAAACAATATTTCACTTTTTTTTTTTAAATAACTGTAGAAAAAGCTTTTACTTGAATATTAATGCGCCTTTTGTGTTAATAAATGATAAAACAGAAACGTTAGTCAACTGTATCTTATAAATAAGTTGATTTTAACCAAATAGATTAATTCATGGTGCTTTTATTTTGGTAATTGTGCCTTTTTCAGACCATTGTACGCATAACTTTTTTATTTTACATGAGTCACGACTCTCAGATTTTACCAATTAAAATAGGGATGTGTATAGGCAAGAGTCTGGCGATGCGATACGTATCGCGATACACGTGTCACGATAAATGTGTCCCAGTATGCGAGACAATAATTCACTTTTTTCATATTATGACGCAGAAAAAGCCTTATTTAATATTAAAACACCTTTTGCATTAATAAATGATAAAACACAAACATTAAGTTGATTTTAACCAAACAAATAAATTCCTGGTGCTTTTCTTTTGGTAATTGCATCTTTTTTTTTTCAGACCTTTATGCACCTTGCTCTGATCAATCAGAACGCTGATTTAGAATCATTGGCTGCAAAGAACAGCAGAACTTTGGCCCACTTTGTCTTTATCATTTGGACTGAAGCCTCTCGTTTTTTCGCTAAGTAGAGCTCCGTATTGATTACATTTCCAGAAACGATTCGATTTATCAGAGCTTGGATTGATTTTTTTTCTGATTCTTTCAATCCTTCAGTACAATTTTGGGTTTAGAATGTATGTTTAGAAATGCATAAATAATATGTTTTGAATATATTTATCAATCTGATACTGTAACATTTATTGGTGAAATAATGAGTATACAGTGTTTCTTGGCTTCTCAAAAGGAAATGTTCTAACAAAAATGTTCCGATCATTAACATTGCAAACATTGTTCTGCTTCTCCTGGTGAGTGCGTCAGTTTGGTCACTAGGTGGCGATTGCGCAATAGCATTACACCTTTATTCCAGAAGAAGAAAGTATGAACAAAAAAATGTCTTTTAAGCTACAAATGGTTACTTTGAAAAAATAATTCCTTAAAAGAGTTTGTAAAATTCATATCTGTGAGTTTATAAAGATGTTCAGTTAGTCGGCAAATGTATGTTTAGGTCAACCGAGCGTTAGCCGTCCTATGGGAAATCCTATTATACGTTAGCATCGAGCTATCAAACTTTAGCTCTGTGTGCTATTAATTTATACATTTTTAAATCTACTGTTGATCTCTTAAGCTTTAATTAATTCAAACTGATTAATCGATCTTGTTAACCCCGCCCTCCCGCAAAGTACCTAAATCCGTGTTTCAGTAGAGTACCAGAACCAACTCGGCACAGATTTTCGATTAAGTTCTCACCCTTTGTTAAAACTGAGTTGTACGTGACTCATTTTACTGTGTAACGACTGCTAACAACAACCGTGAGGCTGATGAGTTCAGATTTATCCAAAGATGGTTCTCAAAGATCTCGTTGTTGTTTTGCTAGAGATGTGGCTCAGTGTGCTGCGTTACCAACTAGAACTGGGTTAATAAAATCAATTAATGGATCTGAATTGATCTAAGCTTAATAGATTAATAATCGTTCCAAAAAAATAGAGATTGATCTAACCCATAATGCTAAAGTCTGCTAGCTTGATGCTAGCATATAATGCTAACACTCAGTCAGCCTTTATTAACTCACATAAATTAATTTTCTAAACTCTTTTAAGGACATATTTTTTTAAGTAACCATTTGTGGTCTAAAGCACCAGTTTTTGCTAATTCTTTCTCCTTCTTAAGATAAATGTAATGCTACAGCACGATCGCTAAACTGAAACGCCCTCCAGGAGAGACAGAACAATTGTCAGACTTTCTCTGTTTGAGAATCCATGTAACACTGTATGCTATTAACAATCTCATTACTATTTCACTAATACATTTTACAGTATGTGAACTTAACCTGAATAATATGAAAATCTTCAAAACATATATAGATTATTATTGTATTTCTAAACAAATGCGTCGAAATGAGTAAACTCGAATTGAGAAAATCCAATGAATTTTTTAAAAATCAGAATTGAATCCAGAAATTCTTGGTGATACTCAGCCCTGTTGCCATCTAGCACCTGATGAGTTAAGTAAAAACTCAAGTTAGACGCCGAACTGCATGTTTGCTTTTAAATAATTGATCAAATATCACCATGGCAGCATTTTAAATCGATACAAATTTCACCAAATGAAGTATTGAATCAACATTTTCTTACACTCCTATTTTAAAAGTACTTTTTAAAATATATTTGAATTTCAGTAAATTAATATTTATTATTTTCTTAAATAAACCAAAGATTTGTTCCACCTTTTCTCCAGATTTTCTTTTTTTATTTATAGAACAGACATGTTGTTTTGCTCACCATCAAAGTTAAAAGTAGCTTTTTATAGAGTTACATTTTAAAGAGTTACAAATCAAATGAGTCAATTTTCTCTCCATAGCTTTTAGCTAAACTGGTAAAACAAAAAGAGGTGGAGTGTGGATGCATTTTTAACATTTTGTTCAGATCTGACGTTCTCCTTGCAGCAGGCCCCCCGCCTTCTGCTAAAGCGGGGGGCCTGCTCGGGGGGGCTCTCTACCTCAGCGTGAACCTGACATGAGCGTGTGGACATTTCGGTTTGGTGTGTTTGTGTTGTACAAATTGCTCAGATGTTAGGAGAGGAGTTATGCAACCGCGGGCCTCACGTGGCTGCAGTCTTTGCTGCTGCAGCTTAATGCACGGGTCGAAAAGAAAAAAAAAAAAAAACCTGAAGATCTCTGCAGATTAGAGATGCTTTGCTGGGCTTTCACCTCATGAATGTTTCAGAACACAAGAGAATTTCTTGAAAATGTTTGTTCTGAGCTGCTCTTAACATTCTGTTCTGGTTGTGTTTGGTCTGTCAGTAAACATTGAAAAGAAAAATGTCTGATTATTGTACAAAATAAACAGTGAGGCCGCCAACAGTCCAGAACCCAATCTGCACCGACCACTGGAGCCTGATGAGTTTTTTCTTTTAAACAAGTCATTTCCTGTTTTCCCATGTGCCTCTAGAGCTGGGGTCGGCAACCTTTAACAGTAGAAAGGCCATTTGGGCTCGTTTTTTACTGAGTCACCGCCGTTTCGTACTTTAATGAAGCCTTTTGACTTTTGACCTGTGCTGAGGAGGAAATGTTATCTTTTTTTCAAAAGTCCAAATGGTTCTTAAAAACTGTTGACGTTTGACATTTTTCTTTATGTTGCAGATTAAAACTTTTCTCACTGCAGACTCATAACGTTTTATTGTGCCTGAAGAACATTCGTTTTGGCTTCATCTTACTTTTAATTTAACTTTTAGCCATTTAGGACATTTTTTATTACTTTTATGCATTTTTTACAGCAATATTTTATTACTTTATCAGCAAAAGTCAACATAATGTTAAAAAAAAGTCTTAAATAAATGTTTTTACAGGAAAATAAAAGGTTATACATGTTTTACCTCACTAGGTGTCGCTATTCCTTTGTCTTTTCCCCTTTGACCTCCTTTGTAGATGAAAACTAATAAGAAGTTGCAAAAGATCAATTTAGTTCTTCTTTACCTGGTTAATAAGCAACCAAAAAAAGTTTGTCAAAAGCCTGAAAGTTATTTTCTTGAATTTAGGTAAAGGATTTTGTGTTTTTGCTTAAAAAAAAAAAAAAAAAAAGAAAAAGAAAGAGAGATGCTGTCTCTTCATCCCAACGTTGCCCCAGATTGAACCACACAGAGGTAACTCATTTGATAATTTATAACTAACCTTTGATTTAAACTGAATCTAAACATAAAGATTAAGACAGAGAAACACAGCAGATTTTAAGGATCTGATCCAATTCAAAATTGAGATGACGGGATCTCTGTTTTTGCAAAAAGTAAAAGACAGATTATGATCACATCAAAGTATTTTCAAACCAAGATGTCCGTCTTCAGTTATTTAAGTCTATTTGCTGGTGCCTCTCCTGACTGATTCCACTTTTCCGTTATATTTTCCGTTGATCTGCTCTGACACAGCGATCTGTGAACAGCCGACCTCCTCAGCTATAAACTTTAGTCGTTTATCCAGACTATAGACGGGATCAATGATGGTCTTCTGGATACAAGTCTGAAGTCTTCTCCAAATATTGGACTGAACTGAACCAATTTAATGACATTTGTGAAACATGTGCTTTGAGTTTAATTGATGATTAGTTGGTGATGCATTCATGTCCTGCAAAATATGGGTCGATTTATCAACAGTTTTCTAATGTTTTGAAATTTTTTTTTTGTTTTATTACCTGGAATCTCCATATATGTAAGAATTAACAATAATTGAAATCAATTGAACATTGGGCCCTGAATCTATATTATGTGAATATTTTTTAAATGGCTCATTTTTAAATTATTTATTACTTAATACATTTATTTCAAAATTACTTGAATTTTTAAAAATGCAGTTCTTCAGTGAGCTGTCACATATATTAATTTATAATGCAAAAAAAAGTTGTTACACTATCTACCACTAGAGGGCAGTATAGTCATTCATTTTCAATGAGTTTGTTAACTTCCAAACTGATCATTTAATTTCAACTTTGCAAGTAAGATCTTTAAGTAAGAAGTAAGATTTTTAAAATAAGAATTGACTAAATAAATAAAATAAAATAAAACTTAATGAAGGATATTTTACAAAAGCTTTAAAAAAATCTTAGTTGCCTTAATATCAATTTAATTTCTGACTGGGACTGTTCGTTTTGATCTCCACTAAAATATTTGTCTTAAAGGCAACTTAAAGAAACTGTATGTCTTGTTGTTGTACGATGAGTGCTTTTATGTTTAAAAAATAAAGCTCACTTCACATTAGGACAAACATTTTTAATACACTTTAACAGAAAAAAAAGCTAATTCAGATTAGAAAATTAATTTAAAACATAATCTATCTCTACATTTGTCACCAAGCGTTACCACAGTTTCAAACAGCAGACGTTGACAAACAGACTAACAGCTTTAATGTCTAAATTTGTCACAAATTTGTAGGAAAGGGAAAGTCAAGGCAACTATTTTACAGGAATAAAAAGACAGAGGATGTTTTGTTGGAGAAGTGAACTGACAGAATAGTAATTCAGAAATGTTGTGGAGAATGAAAACGGCATCGTTTGGTCCTTTGAAAATAGTTTGACCGAGCCTCGTCCCGGTGTCCTCTCCTCAGATCAAACCTTGTGCGTGCTCACGGCTTTTCTGCACGCCTCCGTGCATGCTTTTATGCAACGCTGCAGACCTCAATCACCACATCTTATGTGGCGATGAAACGTCAAACTTACATATTTCTAGAAGAAGAAAAAAAAAAAATCTACATCCTGTTTTAATCTTAACTACCCAAAAAACAAATGTCATCCACTGGGAATAGAAAGTCTTCCTCCCTCCATGTTCACACTGAGCTCGCATGGGCAGTAAAGCTGTGAGGTTGTTTTACATGAAGGCTGGACGCTGGGACAGAGCTGTCGAGGGTTTTTACGAGGAGGCGATCTTCTCCTCGTACGGAGACTCGTAGACCTCCATGGGCGGGCAGGTGCACACCAGGTGCTGGTCGCCGTAGATGTCGTCGATCCTTGAGATGCTCGGCCAGAACTTAGTTTCAGGCCTGATAAAGGGCTGTGAGAAAGAAAAAAGAATTCTTAGTAAACTTTTATTTCTTCATCTGTCTCTTTTCATTATTTATAAATAAGCCTTACATTTTCAGAAGTTCAGAATTAAGTTAAAACACTTTGATGCTAACTAATTAATAATTATATGGAATAAATCTTTAAAATGAGTATTAGATTTTTATTTCAGAAATGGTTTTCTATTTTTAAGTACTTTTTTTCCCCTTTAGGGAAATGGGGAAAAGTGTAATAGATTTTGGGAAAAGTTGTAAAATAAACACGAATGATATTTTCACTTTTTGCCACTAGAGGGCAGCAAAGTCAGAAGTTTGAAGCAGAGCAGCTTTGGTTTTTCTGGAAAGGCCAAATGCCATGGAGGACCAGAAGAGACAAATTGAAATAAATGTATACACCACTAAATTATTAAATAAATTTATCATTAATTATTTAAAATTGGTGTTAAATAAATAAAATTGGATATCAATAAAAACATAAATATATGTGGCATTAACACATAAAAATTGCCAATAAACAGCACATTTAAATATTTAATGACATATTTAATTGTTTCAATGTAGGCTCAAAGGCACAAATTTAAATAAATATTTATTTTTTAAATAAATATGCATAATTATTTATATCAAATTGTATTTATTTAATGTCAATTTTAAGTAATTGACACATTTTTAAATAATTTCATATTAAAAATATTTACTTCAATTTGTCCCTATTTTAATGCCATATATATTTTTACATTTTAAACAATTAACTACACGTTTATTTAATAATTTAATGAAATATATATATTTATTTTAATTAGTCTCTTCTGGTTCTCCATAACATACAAAAAAAAGTTTGTTGGTTTTATCTTCAACTATTTTACAAGCTGGAGTCTCGTTGGGTAAGGCACCGATAATATGTGGGTTGCTGTGTGTTGCAAGCATGAATCCACTGACCAATGGGAAGGCAGCGTACTCCCGGGAGTAGGGTCTGTCCCAGTTCGAGGAGGAGATGCATGCTAGAGAGTGAGGAGCCATCTGCATGAGGAGCACAGAGAAACAAGCGTTAGCTTAAATTGCACACGCTCTTAGACGTATCGTAACTTCTCAACCGTTAGCACGATCAACGAAATTCCAGCTTAATCCGCTGGAATTGCTAATGGTTGAAAAGTCACAGTATATCAACGTCACTGGGGACATCTCAGGTGTTCAGGGGTTAAATGAAGGTGCGGGGCAGCTCACCTTCAGCGGGTTGATGCGAGAGTCCATCCTCCCCTCCTCGATCTCTGCGATTTCCTGCCGGATCCCGAGCAGGGCGTCGCAGAAACGATCCATCTCGGCCTTGTCCTCCGACTCCGTGGGCTCAATCATGAGTGTGCCGGCCACCGGCCACGACATGGTGGGGGCATGGAAACCTAAACAAACATTTTATTTCATTTTTTCATTTTGTTTCAAAAATTAGACCAGAGATTTGATTGGATCCCTAACCATACATTTGTAAAGCCTCAAACAGTAGGTGCCCCTCCCACATTTTGACTCGTCCTTACTCTGCCCCTCCCCCCTGCTCAGAGGAGGATGTGAAAAATGTATTTTAGAAAAAAAAAAAAACATTTTTCAAATTTACGACTTTTCTTTATGTTCTATCTCCATAGCAACCATTTTATTTTTTGGTCGCCTGGGGGTGACGAACAGGTCCGTGTCATTTTTAGAAAAATCGGCAAAAGTACATTTTTGGATTTCCTTGGCAATGGAAGTTTATAGTTTAATTTTGCTCAAACCAACAATTCACGTATTACATTTTTACAATACCCTGATCAAACGTGTGCAAGCAACAGTGGAAGGCCATTTTTGCAAGTTCGTCCCGCCGACAGCTGTTCACGACTTCTAATTCCAACCGTTTTTCCCAAAGATGCTCAAGGAGTTGTGAGGCGAGAGATTGAAATCCAAAGAAGTGTAAATTTGTAGCTACTACTAAAGGGAATTTTTTTTTATATATAATTGAATAAGTCAAAGGTCAACAAATCTTGGTTGTGATAATAGACTTAAGATGGTAGCATTTGAGTGTAATTTCAGAAAGATTGTTCAAACAAAAGTTTCATTTTCCCATATTGTGGGAAAATGTGTAAAATAATGCGGGACTATCTAGTGCCCTGAAAACCAATTTGGACACCATACTCATTTTTTTGTTATTGTTTTGTAATTATTGCTATTATTTCTTCGCTGGTTTCTCAACAGAAAAACCTAATAAATATGAACATTTTACAAAAGCTATTTACAAATCCACTGACTTCTTATTAAATAATTTATTTTTTCAAATGGAAAAATTGCTCAAACGCATTGCATTGTGGTCAATTTTTTGCCAATCTAGGAAACATAAATGCACAGTTTTTACAGAGACTTCTGAGAAATTTCTAAGGTGCTGGATTTGGTAATTTTAGATTTAAACAGCTGCAAAATATAAAATTATAAGTGTGTTAACCATTATAGAAGCTTCCATCAAGTGACTGGGGAAAACATTGACCGGGTCTCAATAATTTGTCGACATGTAAAAAATATATATATACCATATTTCTGAAGTATAAGTCACACCAGAGCATAAGTTGCAATTGAAAAAATGTCTAATCAAGAAGAAGAAACCATATATATAAGACGCTCCGGAGTATAAATCAAAGAAGTGTGACGTTTCAGAACAAATCCTGGTAGCTAAAAATAACAAATAAATACAAGAATACTAATCTTTTGATCTGTATAAGAAAAATGATCAAATTTTAATAGGAAAACAATCAGATTCTCTTCCATGTTTGTTTTGGACGACACTTCTTCTAGCGTCGTCAGTACCAGAAACCTCAGATACAGCGCCCTCTAGTGATTGTTAGTGGAAACAACGGCTAAAAGACGACCGCTGTTTACTGGGAAAATAACAAATATAAAAACCTTTGATGTCTAAAATAAATAAATAAATGAAAACACAAACATGTCGCTCCTGAGTAGAAGCCGCACCCCTGACTTTTATGCTCTCCATATGAAATAAATAAAATTTGCCTCCAACTCCAAATACTTTAGTTTTTTTTTTAAACATTGTTCCTCTTACCATAATCCTGCAGCCTCTTGGCCACATCAACAGCTTCTATGTTGGCCGTCTTCTTGAACGGCCTCACGTCCAGAATGAATTCATGAGCAACGAAACCTGCACAGAAAAGAAACGAATCTGATTCTCAGAAGAATTGATCTTACTTTTACATTTCACATAGATTAACTAAACCGTACCTTTCCTGCCTCTGAAGAGGACTTTATAATGACCTTCCAGCCTCTTGGCCATGTAGTTGGCGTTGAGGATGGCCACTTCAGTTGCATGAGTCAGTCCTCTGGACCCCATCATCTAATTGTTACACAGAAGGAAAAATATTTCAATTTTTTGTTAAAATTATATCCTTTTTTTTTTTATTCTTTTGCAAACATTTCACAAGTTGAGTTTTACAGAAATCCCACTGGATCCCCAGACTTTTCTTCCATCTTCCTGAACGTGTCTGCCCTGACCTTGATGTACGTCCACGAGATGGGCAGAATGGCGCTGGAGCCCCAGGGCGCGGCGCTGATGGTTCCCAGCGAGCTGCTGCTGTTGACGGACTGCATTGGAACGACGGGGTGACTGGGCAGGAAGGGGGCGAGGTGAGCCTTCCTGGTGGGCAACAACAACAACAAACTCTCTGAAGCGGGTAACAGAGGTGATCATCACACTGGAGTGTAGAAACTTCAGTAGAAATAAAGATTAAAAAGATTGATGGGGGGGACTTACACCCCAATGGGGCCCATGCCAGGTCCCCCTCCACCGTGAGGGATGCAGAAGGTTTTGTGCAGGTTCAGGTGAGACACATCCGAGCCGTAGTCTCCAGGACGACACAAACCCACCTGAACACACACACAAATGAAGATTCACATCCTTTTTACTGGATTTATCTTAGAATCTTTCACAAACAGGAATTTGGTCCAATTTCATAAAACCAAAAGGATTAAATATTTTTGACTCATAAGAACAATGATAAGAGAAAAACAATTTCCATTCTGTCTAATAGGATGTACTAAATAAAGAAAGGTCTTTATGTAACTATGTCAATTTTATTCTGAGGTTAGGAGGAGATAAAAGAAAAATACCCTATTTTAGGATTTTTTAAATAAATAATTTGCTAATTAAAAAGCTAAATATAAAATAATGTATCCTAGTTAGCTAGATAAACAAATAGAATTCCATTATGATTGCTCTTAATCATAAATAAGAGTATTTATACCCATAAATACAACATGGTACGTTGAAATTAAGGAAAAGTGCGTCAAAAATTGAATTATTTGCTAAAAAAATGAGTGAGAGGAGTGATTTAATACAATCCCAACCCTATTAAGCTTGACTTTTTTTTCGAATTTTTGTTACATTTGATGGTGAATCTATTGAGAATGTGTCACAAATTCTCATTCCATCTGCATAGACCTGTATTTATCTATAGTTCTTTGACAGTTTTGCTCCACTGTAAGAAAATCTAAGGCAATCAACTTTTATTGCAAGTCGTCACTTTCAGTTTTTATTCCAACGGTTTGTTGAATAATCGATTCTGATTGGCTGCAGTGTGTCCAGTAAAAAACATAGCCGGAATGTTCTATATTGTTGCTCTGGCTTTAAACGCCATTAGATAGTTATATTAATGTTCAAATGGATTTTCATGAGACTCTTACATGCAGTTTGATGTATTGTCAAGGTAACGGAAGCATGCACCTCGCTCTGCTGCAGCGGAGGATAGTAGTACATACAGCACAAGATTACAGTATTAATAATTGATTTAATATTGCTTTATTTTTTAAAGCCATGCAGGTCAATTAAGACCCATTTCTCAGTCCAATTCCCATTTCATAAATCATTTCCCATTTTATTAATTAATCCCTTTTAAGAGCAAAACTGTAGCTTCTCATCTTGTTTGTGGTCTGTGTTGTGATGCTTTCACGCTCTTTTTTCAGATCCATTAAGCATATTGTTAAATACAGAGAGAACCCGTTATGTATTTACATTATATAATCAATATAATAGTAGAAAATTTTAATTTTTGACAAGAAATGTGAAACAAAGAAGCTCAGATATCAAAATTCAAGACTTTTTTTTTTAAAGGTATTCCTTTTAAATTCATAATTTAATGCCTTTAAGAGTTTCCATGAAGAGTTTCCGTTTCCCTCACCTGGGCGTTCATGTTGGCACCATCCAGATACACCTGGCCGCCGTTTTGATGAATGAGGTCGCAGACGTCTCTGATGTTCTCCTCGAAGACACCAAAAGTGGAGGGGTACGTGATCATCATGGCCGCAAGGCTCGCTTTGTGCTTGTCCACCTTAAAAAAAAAAAAAAAAAAGGATAAATTCTCTATAAACATATTAAACTCACATTAACTTTTATGATTCAAGTTATCTGGCTCCTTCTATAAATTTAATGCAAGTTGTAGAATTTTGGCTTTAAAGTTTTGCACCCAAACTGACGATGAGTGTTTTTATATTCAGCAGTTTGCGGAGCTCACCAGAGCCTTCAGATGCACCAGATCGATGTTGCCGTCTTTGTCCACCTCCACCACCTGAACCTTCATGCCGGCCATCTGAGCGCTTGCTGGGTTGGTGCCGTGGGCAGACTTGGGGATCAGACAGACCTGCAAAAAACAAACCAAAAAAAAAGCATGAATACTGCAGGACAGACTCGCAAACTTTCTTACAAACAGGATTTTTGAAATATTAAAGTTTTGTGTTCAAGGAGCATCGATCAGAAAATCTGCAAAGTAGGAATGAACTCTTTCAGTTATTTAAATTCAAAGCCAAATGCATTCAATGTGAAGAGAAAAGTGGAAAGTTTTAGGTGTGCTAATCACTGAAGTGCAACATGCCTGCAGGCCATCCATTGATTTTAACCCATATTAGGATGACACCTTTGACATTTTGTAACTTAGTCACACAAGAAAAGTGGGACACTTCACTGGTGTGTTGGCTCGCTTTGACCCAAACCGTCTTAAAACATCCAAATATGGAATTTTGAAAAGCAAGTGGCTTGTTGTTGGCGCTCAGCTCCTTTGTTTGCTCGGTTATGGTTTGGACCTTGACTTTTACCAGAGATCAGCCCCACTATCTGGGACGTTCTTGAGGGTAAGTTATTAAAAACAAAGGCCAAACGCAACAGGAGAGAAAAAAAAAAAATCCCGAGTCAGCAATTCTTTAATCTGACTGAGCGTCTTATCTGCATTTCTTTTCCGCTACGGTGTCCAACAGTCTATTAACAGTTAATCTTTGATGTCGAGGTGACCCATTCGCAGCCATCAGTAAACTGTCGCGATCGGACAATGATGGGGGGGCTGCGCCGCTCGGCTCGCGCACCGACGCCCTTCAATGACCCCGCTCTGTGAGGACTGCTGAGTCAGCAGAAGCAAAGAAACAACCGAACATTTTCTGCACACGGCTGACGGTTTCATTGGAAAGCAGATCGGCGCCACATATGAAGGGATGGTTTCCTGCCGCTTGATTAGCAACAGATGATAATTAAAGCTTAATTTAGGCAAAAAAAGAAACTAAATTACTCTTTCCTAGTGAATTATAGAATAAACTGCAGTAAATTTCATTACAGAGACAGATGGGGTAGAAATCCTGAAATCACCTTTACTAAAGATTATTAATACACATTTTTTCTAACAAAAAAAAACATTAAAGAACAATTTTGATCAAATTTGTGGCTTTTTTTCATCATGGAAGACATAGTAAGAAAACTAAGCTCAAAATTGCATTTCTGAGTATTTAAATTGTTATGAATCACAAGATAAAAAGGAATATGAAAATAATCGATTTAGCGATATATATCGCAATATTTAATTCGGTGATATTTCTATTGATTTAAAATACTGGCAAGATGATATTTCATTATTTATGAGCAAACATGTAGTTCAGCGTCTCATTGTGTAAATGCTTAGTAAGCGTTCACACTATAGTGATTCTCCTGCTCCTTTCTGTATGTTTTTCAGAATTAAAAAAAAAAACTAAATCGCACTTTCAGCGATTTCAGCAATCTTAATATCAAAATGTTCAGCTTGTTCAGGACATTCTTGCTTATATTTTTGATATTCATAAACTTTATAATTTTTGAAATATTGAGCAAAATATATCCCCTAATAAGAAAGTCTTTCAAATTTCCAATTTTTAATTAGATTAGCAACAAGCTTTTTAATACATTCATGAGCTACATTTTCATCTTTTACATTAATTTCCAAAAAAATTTTATTTTAGCTAATATTTTATCAACATGCTAACGTTTTTGGCTAATTATTCATCTACTGAGGCTTAGGCTAATTTAGAGTTTAGCCTCTATTTTAGCACCAGGCTAATGTTTTTGACTAAATTCTATTACTGAGGAATTTTAGTCTATTTTGGAGTCTGGGTAGTATCTAAGCAATGTGCTAACTTTTTTTTTTTTTTTTTTTTAGCTAATTTGGCATCTGAGGTTTTTTTTTTTTTGGGAGGGGGGGTAAGTTTGAGTTTAGCTCATATTTAAGAAACACACTAAATATTTTTGCAAAATTGGCATGTATTGGGGATTTTTAAGCAAATAAAAAGCTGAAGAGCACGCAGCCAATCCGTTACGCAGACAGTCACGTGCACGCCCACACTCACAGTTAGCTTACACGGAGAAACGTCATCTGCTCTGCATTTCCTACTTTAGGCACAGGCCGTGACAAACAGATTTTATAATTTTCTGCAACAATGAACATGTTGACGAATTTGAATCTTTTTTTTTTTTTTTTTTTACTGATTCACAAAGAATCGTTACACCTTTAACTGTGATGCATATTGCATCATCACCTTGCCAATACACACCCAATAAAAGATAGTATTTATGATGTAGAAAACATAACAGACAGGCCACAAGCTCCCTGTTCTGAGCTCTCAGTAACAAGGAGGAGGAAAGAGGGGCGGGGTTGCTTCGTGTCCCACCCACAGCTCAGAGGCGAATTTCTAATGAACTCCTGCCGTCCTGCAGAAAACTAGGCAGGTTTTTCTTTTTATTCAAACAGCTTTTTCTACTCTCTGCATCTATGTGACCTAATTCCCTTGAATTGCTTTAAAGCAAAGCCTTTAAAAGAAGTATGAACTTGTTACTCTTGACCTGACTGAACTATTCTTGTTAACCTTTTAACCATTGTCATATTGTTCAATTTAATTGTTTTTTTTATTATGTTTTATTGTAATTGTATTTCATTTCTATTATAACTGTTTTAACTGTTATTATTTTCTTGCTTTGATGCCTTTTTTCCTGGTTAAATAAAGATTAAAAAAACTAAAAACATTTGGGCTAAAAACAGAATTATCCCAATTAAAAGAGCCCTGGGAATGCTATTACAAAAAATTAAAAGATGATCGGAGTGCTACGTAAAAAAAACAAATAATTGTGTTGGATACTACTGGAAAAAATAAACTTGTCCTTCTTGATGAAAGTTTTGTGATTCAAAGTTGTGATGAAGCTCTCAGAAAGAAGCTGAATAATCCACTCGCTGCTCGTCTACTGAGCAAAGCTTATTTTAAAGCATTTTATTACTTTTAGATCAACCTTCACACATTATTTTTTAGTGAATTTCCACTTCTGCTCTCTCAGCACAGACACTTACACTTCTGGAGCTTTCCCCCCTGGAGTTAAGGTAAGCCTTTATGGCGGCCAGGCCGGCATATTCTCCCTGAGCGCCACTGAAAAACAAGGCAAAATGCTGCAGTCACACACCTCAAACATCCTTCGGCCCCTGGAGGGTCCAAAGAGCAGCCCACTGACATGACCAAAAGAGGAAACCAGACTACGTGAAGGTGAACGGTTCGCCGATAACAGCCGAGGTGGGTGTGTGCTTTATCAGAGAAAATGTTGGTGACATTTAACTGTTGGACAGTCAGCCTTTTCTGAACGAGGATTTATGTAGTAAAATCACAATCTTGAAGGGTTGTGAAGTCTTTAATTTGTTAATTAGTCAAAGCTGCTCTTGAGATTTTGAGAAACTGTATAAATAAAAGTCTGTGCTCTGATCATGTTTGCAGTCTGACCTGTTTGGCTGGAAGGAGATCTTGTCGTAGCCCGTCACCTCACACAGGTCCTTTTCCAGCTGTCGGAAGAGCTTCTGGTATCCCTCCGCCTGATCCAGAGGCACAAAGGGGTGGATGTTCCCAAACTCCCTCCAGGTGATGGGCTAAAAATGAAGGGGAGGTGATTAAAACTGACTTCGTTAATTAAGGCATGGCTACAAAACGCTGTGAGGGGAAGTTTCAGCGTCGTCATGGAGATGGTTTGTTTTTGCTGTGCCTTCTGATCCTTTCAGACTAACCATGAGTTCTGATGAACTGTTGAGCTTCATGGTGCAGGAGCCCTGGAGCAGAAAACAATCCTTTAAGGTCTCATTACATCAGGGTTTCACTTGGATTCAGGGAGGACTAACCAGTGGGATCATGCTGTGCACCAGTGAGATGTCCTTGTTCTCCAGACGCTTCATGTAACGCACAATGTTGGTCTCAGAGTGGTAACTGAAGAAACCAAAGGAGATGCACGCTTGAATGAAAAATGTCATTCACATTTTGCAAAAAAAAAAGTAAAACATTCTCACCCCATTGGCAGATTTTCTTTAAATTAGTTTAAAATACACTTCCAGTGGGGAAAGAAAAATGTTCTTGCCAAGAATTTTCATTTAAAGAAAAAAAAATACAGTCCTTAAAATGATTTTGGTATTTAAATTTTTTTTTTGATAAGATTATTTTTCATACAGAACAGACAATATATATTTAAGATTCTGTTTTTGCAGCGCTAAATTATTCCAGCTTTTATTTTGATATCTTTACTGATTCCAGATCTCCCAAAGGACCAATTTGAACCTAAATTAACTATCATAATTCATAATTTAGCTTAATTTGACATATTGAGTTTTTTTTGCACCTTTTTATAGCTTTTTTTTTGCTGCTCTGTCATATGGTGTTCCTCAGGGATCTATGTTCGGAGCACTTATATATTTTTCGTACATGTTTCAAAGGGATTTGTTGGATGTTTTTCCACACTTTTATTAAAAAAATTTGAAGCCTGGAGATTATTACATGTGACCAATCTACTCTTTTTTTTTTAAAAAAAAAACAAGATTAAAACTATTTTATTATCCACTTTTTAGTCATTTTTGGTGTATTTAAGTTAGTAAATTTAAACGATTATTGTTTGCTTTAAATCTAAATCTGAAAGCATTACTTAATCCTGATGAAATTAGTATTTACTAAAATTGCAAAGTAAATGTCTTAAAAGTTGAGGAAAAGGGGTGTATTTTTTTCCGAAAAAATTTGGAATTTTAAGATTTTTTATTTTAAAGTTATAAAAGGTTTTTTTTTAAAGTTAGCAGAAAAAAGTGTTCCTGCATAGTCATCCATAATGTATTAAAGTGAAAGTTTAATCTCCTTATTAGAAAATCCCAGACTACCCTGAGGAGCTGGTGACTCCCTAAGACTATTTGGTGCGACTCGCAGCTAAAACATCTCATCATTTGAGCAACATGTCTATATGCAACAAACAAGTCAACAATTGTATCTCAAAGTAATAAAAAAAAATATTAGAGCTCATTGAAGAACTAGAAATAATTTGATGTTCCTGCAGATAGGCAGTTCTCGCCTGGCAACAGAATCAGGAATTATCTTTAGACTCTTGATCCTTTCAAAAAGGTAAATTCTATATGCATCAGTAACGTTTTTACGCTTGTATTCACTTATGAACTTATTTTACGGCACCAATAAAGATTACATGATCCACTTTTAGACACAAAGACACACTCTGAACCTTTAGGTCTCTTGAACACGCCAAGCGTACAGATCTGAAGTGTTAGTTATCATTTAGAACACATAATTTCTTTTTTTTTTATTCCACCTTTAGGGTCCGCTTTGCTGCATGTTTTTAATGCTCAATGATTCACGTTATCATCCTGCTGCAGAGTTTGATGGAGAGCAGAATGTGTTTGAACAAGGCTCATGCTCATGTTATGAATGCAGGATGTTTCTGCTTTGTCTGCAAGTCCCAGCTGACATTATTCTACTCCAGGACTCTGATCGTGAGGCAAACTCCCAAGGATGTATGAAAGCGTTGTAGAATACACTACTTAAAAACAAAAATCAAGCTGTTTCTTTGAAATTTAGTTAGTTTTGCTTTCAAAAAAGCCTTTTGTCTGTCCTTTTTTTAAAAAAAAATGTAGATGGACTTTGCTCTGTGCAGAAAAATGCAGCTTTTGAGCCACAAAAAAACACATTAATTGAAGCTTTTAGAGTAGTTTTTAGAGAAAACCAAATGATTGCTTCAAAATAATATTCTGGGCTTCCCTCCTCATCAACTAAGGACCAACCTGTTGAAGACCTGGTGTGTGAGGAACTTGCTTGTCCTCTTGAATGGACTTCCCATAATCCCCTTCACCCGCTCCCCCATCTTTTCCGCAATGAGTTCCTGAAAATTTCAAAATAAAATCACGATTCTCCACTTTCCAGCTGCCACATTGTAATTTTTTTTTAACAAAACAATCAACTGTAAGAAAGAATAAATATTCAAAAAAATATATATATAATGTGACGTACAGCTGAAGATTCACAGCCAAAAACCCAAAGCAGGTCATCCAAGTCTCTCTCGGTCACCGTCTCATCCAGAGACACACCCAGCTGTAAGGAATTTAAGAGTCTCAAATTAAAAAAAGCGGGAATCTTCAAAGATCAAATTAGATTACAACAGTTTTTCAGGTTGGGACTTGAAGCGCCTTCTAGGAACCGTTGGAGACTCACCACTCCCTCTTGGTAAACCCGCAGGTTAATTTGCCGTTGCGTGGCTCGCTCCAAAATGTCTTTGGCAGCAACACTGCAGTTGATCTTTAGCGTGTCGAAGAAAACGTCGCTGTGCAGCCGATGGCCCGCTCTCTTCAGACCTGAAACCAACATGCAACATCCATTTGTTTTCTGTCAACATAGAATGTAATTGTGTGAATGCTTAGTAAGAAATTCACACTATATAGTGATTCTCCTGCTACTTTCTGTACGTTATTCAGTACGATTTCAGCAATCTTGGTATCAAAAAGTTCAGTTTGTTCAGGACATTACTGCTTTTATTTTTGGTATTCATAAATTTGATAATTTTTTAAATATTGAGCAAAATATGCCCCATAGGAAATGAATAAGAAAGTCTTCAAATTTTCTAAATTTTAAATAGATTAGCAACAAGCCTTTAAATATATTCATGGGCTATGTTTTCATAGTAATTTAAAAAAAAAGTTGGAGTTTAGCAAATATTTTTTAAACATACTAACAATTTTTGGCAACTTTGTCATCTACTGGGGTTTTTTTAGGCTAATTTAGACTTTAGCTTCTATTTTAGCAACAGGCTAACATTTTAGACTTATTTAGTTTGCTGAGGAATTCCAGGCTATAATGGAGTTTAGCTAGTATTTACGAGCTAGCTTTATTTTTTCGGTTAATTTGTTATCCACCTTGGTTTTTCCACTGCGGTGAAATTAATTTTAGGTTGGATATTCGACAGACATTCATATTTAGGGATCGTCAACAGATGACAGAATTTTTTTTGATTATTGGACCAAATCACTTTAGAATAATAAAAACTGACAAGAACTATCGAGAATAGTAGTGTATCTAATTCATCTAAAATTAGAAAAAGCCTTTACAGCTAATCTAAACTGCTGTTTTCAATAGTTCAGTCACTTTTACTATTCTAAAGTCATTTGGACCCATTAGGTTAAATAACTTAAAAGCTATTGAAGAGAAATGCAAAAATGTACACTAGAAACCTGACTAAAATTATAAAAAGCCTTAAAAGCTAGTCTAAACTGCCATTACCCATAGTGCTTAGTCACTTTTACTATCTTAGAGTGAAATGGACCGATTAGGTCCAATAACCTAGAAGCTGTTGAAGGAAAAACTGAAAAATGTACACTAAAAAGTTGATTAAAATTAGAAAAAGCTTTTATCTAAACTGCTGTTTTCAATAGTTCTTAGTTGGTTTTTACAATTCTAAAGTGATTTGGTCAAATAGTTTAGGAGCTATTGAAGAAATGTCATTTGTTGACGGCCTCTAAATGTCGAATGTCTGTCGAATATCTAACCTAAAACTAACTTTACCACAGTGGTTTTTCAGGCTAATTTGGAATTTGTTCATATTTAGGTAACACACCAAATATTTTTGCAAAATTGGCAAGTATTTTACACAATTTTACTACAATTCTTTCGGAAATGTAGGTTAACTTTAGCACTCCTTCATAGTTCTTTTAGTAAATTTAACATTTTGCAAATAGCTTTTGCATTTTCAGCAAATCCCTTCAGAAGATAAAGTAAATTGCGTCACCATTTTCAGCAGAAAGTTTCAGCCTCTTCAGCAACTACTTTCAGCTGAAAAGCATTCACACGAGCATTATTGCAGGTAATGCAACTTTTCTAGTTTTCATTTTATTTCCATGTGCCCCCTCTTTTTGTTCTGTAGATATTGAATGTAAGTGTGGACTTTGTTCCATTAAAGAACATTGATTTTCTCTTCACCAAGTTCCAAGACTTTTGCTCTTTGAGTTGTTTACCTGCAGCACAACCAGGGATTACATTTGCTGCTATAACTCACTGTTGTATCAGCCGTTGATAGTCAGACAAGGATTCCTTTCTCTGCTCTGCTAAGAAGGTTAAACCTTATCAACACTGTTTTATAACCTTTTTTTTGCCTTGTCTGCATTACTACATCGTCTTTGTTCAAAGAAAGTTTCCTTTTACAGAAGTAACTATGTCAAAACTTACAGATTCAATTCAAAGATTTTTTCTATTTAAATCAGTAATTATATGTTATTTGAAGTAACTGAATTAGGTGAATGATGGGGAAAAATTGCCTTCAGCAAGAATGAGAGCAGCATTGTGTGTCCTCTCGGCGATGTGTTTGAGTCCCTGTGGACCGTGGTACAGTGCATACATGGCAGCCATGTTCGCCAGAAGAGCCTGCAAGAGAGGAAAAGGTCTATTGGAAGGGATGAAGATAAAGTTTTACCGTTTGGAGCTTCTGCTGATACCTGTGCAGTGCAAATGTTGCTGGTGGCCTTGTCTCTGCGGATGTGCTGCTCTCTGGTCTGCAGGGCGAGGCGGTACACCTCCTTCCCGGCCGCGTCCCTGAAACATCATTTTTGTTAAAAACGTTCAAAATTAATCGTCTTTTCTCCTAATCTGAATCTTTTTCTCCCACCTGGTGACTCCGACCATTCTGCCGGGCATCATCCGGACCAGGTTGTCTTTGACGGCGAAAAAGGCGGCGTGTGGACCGCCGTAGCAGAGAGGAACCCCAAACCTCTGGGAGCTCCCCAAGGCGATGTCAACACCGAACTCCCCCGGGGGCCGCATCACGCAGAGGGCCAGCAGGTCAGAGGCGCAGCAGGCCAGGGCCTGGACCAGCACAAAGATGAATCCTTCAAACGTTCTGGCCTTTTTCTTTCACCACTTCTGGGTTTAAGAGCTGATTAGCTGCTTTTTATGAGTTTTGTGCTTCTTTTTCGCAGATTTTTTCGGACTCTTACCCCGCCCTTGTGTGCTCGGTCCACGAGAGCGGTGAAGTCCTCCACTCTGCCGTCGGTGTCTGGATACTGAAAGAGCACGCCGCTCACGTCCTTCCCGCTGAAGTCCATCTCGTGAGGCAGCTTTAGCTCCGTCTTCACTCCAATGTAGCTGCAGGACAGCAGTGGAACGGTGACATTTATTAACAGGAACGCACTCTAAAGCAGGCGGAGGCCAAACAGCGCCGTGCGTCCGGTGGTCATACTTAGCTCTGGTCTGCACTACGGCGATCGTCTGGGGATGACAGCGTGGATCAATATAGAAAGTTCGCTTTTTGTTCTGCCTGAAAAAAACAAACAAATGGAAACAAACGGTAAATATGTGGGTTTTTTACTCAGTTTGTTCGTAACGTATTAAACTTCCGCCCCATGTTATACGGTGCATCATCAGGTACCTGTGGCAGAGCTGCATGGCCTCGGCAGCAGCCGTTCCCTCGTCCAGCAGGGAGGCGTTGGCCACCGGCATCCCTGTGATGTCACAGATCATCGTCTGATAGTTCAGGAGAGACTCCAAGCGGCCCTGAGAGACCTCGGGCTGGTACGGCGTGTACTGCGTCACCCTGACGACAAAAAGCAGTGAATCATCCGAGCAGGTAGATATGAGAACAGAACTAGTGGCATTAATGACAACAGAAGAAACATGGATGGAGGGAAAAGAAAATGTAGGACAATTAGGAGGAAAGATCTTTTTTTTAAAGACTCAATGCAATGAAAATGCTGCTTTTAACATGTTTTTGTGGCGTTTTTCTGATGATAGATGACATTATTAACAAGAATTAAGTTGCCTTTCTGTTGCGAATCAGGAACTCACAAAAAGTTTTATTTGAAAAAGTTTGTAGTTGCAGACAAATGCACCCATGTATGCTTTCGTTTTCCTAGTCTGAGCTAGCTTATGGCTCAAAACTGCAGCTGGATAGCTCCAGTGTTGCTCGCCATTTTTGTTTCACCACTAGCGTTAGCTTGGGAAGTGTGAGGAGCTATAAGCTAGGGGTAAATCTTGTAAACAGAGAGGTGGATTTCTAATAAACTCCAGCTACTCTCTAGAAGCTATGTCTTACAAAACAACAGATTTTTTTTAATTTTGCCTCAAAGCTGCATAATCATAAAAAAAAAATCAAATAAATTAAATAACTGGGAACACTTTGAATATTGATCAAAAGATGATCAAATTAGGACTTCAAGAGGAAAAATGTTCAATTCTAATGAAAATCTAGTTCCTAGTAATTAATTATAATCAAGTATTTTTCTTTGATGGCTTCATTAGACACTTTCCCAAATACGTTTGCCTTTTTCTGGCCACCCGTCTGTGGAGACTCACCAGCCAGCGTTCTCCAGCAGATTCCTCTGGATCGGCGGCGGCACCGAGCAGTTGTAGTAACCCATTCCGATGTAAGACCTCCAAACTTTATTCTCTGAAGCAATCTTCTGAAGAGCTTCCAGAACCTCGTTTTCACCTGGAAAAACATACTTCAAGTTAAGACTCCCCCAAACAACCCCATGGTAAAATAAAAATATTTTAGATGAAAAGTTCCATTGAAAGAGGAGATTTTCAGTATTATGGTCCATTTCCTGAATTTTTGTTATCGCATAATGCCATATTTCAAATTTAATCAGCTAATTTTGCAGAATATTTTAATTTATTTTTGAAAAAAACAATCTGGTTTAACCGTTTGAACTGTTTCTTATTGATTGATTTCCGCTTAAACTCTTCTCTGAACACCAGTCCTGATTCAGATTCTCCCCTGATGTTGTTCAGGCCTGACCCCCACACCCTCCACGCTGCTGGGAAGCTCTGTCACCACACAATTAGCCTCTCTGGCTGCCTAGCAACCCAGAGGAATGGACAATGCCGCCCGTCTGAACCAAAAGTCCCGACTACTCCTGTTTTCTGAGAAATAAGCGAAAGGAAACAAAGCAAAGTGGATATTTTATGGCTTCTTCTAAAGGAACGTGTGGGATCGGAGGACTTCACATGACTGTGGTGAATCTGCAAGCTTTTGTGGGGGGGGTTATTGTGATAAATTTCTTCTAGCATGAATAGCGGTTTCCCATGATCCTACTGAGAGAAAGAAAAAGAGCAGATCTGCAGCCGTCCAGCAGCTCTATTGTTAAAGAAAAAAATCCTCGCTGGCTTTGCGAGCTGAAGCCCTTCAAAGCTGAACAAGCAAAAAAAAAGAAAAAAGGCAGCACAGCTTCCAGTCTGTTCCTTCAGCATGGCTTGTTGCATTATCAAACCTGACAGAGTGGGGGGACCAGTGCCAGGACAACTCATACGTGGATAAAGAAGCCCCAAAAAAACGCCTGAACTTTCAGCTGCTTGTCATCCGTCTGTGGTGACGCTTCGTTTTCAGGAAGAGCAAAAAAGTTACAGCTGACTCAGCATTTCATCAGAATGAGAGTTCTATCGGCTTTGATTACTGGACTCTTTTATTGATTCACAAACAAAAAAGTAGCTTATTATTTAAATATTAAATCATGGTTGAACATTAAATGGTGGGAATTCAATGCATGTTAAATCCAGATGATCAATAACTTTTCTTTACTTACTTATTACTTTCAAAATAAAACTGGCACAAATAGGACAAACAATGATGCTCAAATAAGGATTGGGAAGGAAAAAAAATTCATATTAACTCCCACCTCGAATAATTATTTACATAGACACAAAACAAGTAAAGAAAAATTTATGGAGTCACGATTGTCCATATTAGTCCCATTAAGCTTCTCGTTCTCTGATTTAAATGCTTAAAAAAAAATAAAAACTAAATTGTGTCACATTTTTACTCATTTTAATACTTTCCTCTCTGTTTTTCCAAAATCTCACTCCACAGACATGAATGTGCATATTTTTAAAGTCAACTAGAACAAAGTTCGTGAAGAGCTGCAGTATTTAATTGGAAAGTTTGCCTCTGGAGTTGTGGGCGGGACTGTTGGCATGGTTGTAAGCCTCCCCTGATATCCCATCATCCCTCTGTTTACACTCTAACTTACAACGTCCACAACCCAAATCTAATAATAGCAGTGCAGCAAAAACGTCGAACAATATTAGAGCTCAGAAAATGAAATGTGAATGGATCTATTTATCCTCAAATGGAAGCATCAGAATGTAGCAGAGCAGGGAGACCGGCCCACATTTTTCACCAGAACTTGTGTTAAACATTTGTTCATCTGCTCCTGATTCATCCCGATTTCATGCTTTTATACATGTCCTCCATCATGAGAAGAATGCTACAAGAAGATGTTAAGAACACGACTTTCATTGAAGTGGGTCTATATGTCGACACTATAGTTTTATTCTCTTTTATCTCCTTTTGTTTCGTTCCATGATGTTTTGTAAGTGCCAATAAATAATTGAACATAGCTTGATTAGGGGGCAAGATTCTGGCAATATGATAAGATTCACGATACATGTGTCACAAAACATATCCTAAGACTGAACCAGCACAATTTATCATTACTTTTTTTTTTTAAGAGTATGACTTATAAAAAAAATAAAAAATAAAAATAAAAGCTTCAAAAAGAAGAAAAAAAAAGACCAATACTTTCAAGACATTTAACACAAGCTGGTTAAATCTTTGTTATATATTGTTGATTTTGGTGTATTTGCTCAAAGAGACTCAGTGTTGTGTTCTGCCAACTAGAAGTGGAGAATTTAAGCGGAAAAAAACAAAAATAAGATGCTAAATGAATAATTAATCAAATATAGTCTTGTCAGCATTTTAAATCAATACACATATCGCCAAATGAAATTATTGCGAATAGGCAACATATATACATAAATTATTTCCACTTTTTTCCTCTTTAATGCTGCAAAAAAACTGAACATTTAGTGACAATTCGGTCAGTTTTTCATTTCCACCTGAGGCTGTTGATAATCTAGTTAATATATAAACAGATTTAATGTTTGCTGAGGTTTTAATTTTATTTCAAACTGTAAATATGTATGCATCCCTTCTCTTTGGTAACATTTTATTTTTAAGTTCAAGCAATCATATTGTGCATTTTTCAGCAAACTGAAATGTGCAGAAAAACAAGAAGATTCATGCAGAGCAATCTGATGCAGACCACCTTATTAGGAACCCCCTCGGCTGTGATGTAATGAGAACAACCTGCAACCAGATTGAACTGGACTTGGGACCAGAGCGCAGGGCTCAACTTTACACTCCGCGGCCGTCCTATGAGCATCGCCTTCCCATCAGGAGATTGGTGCCGCGCGCCGAGTTTCGCGAAAACAACTCCTAATATGTTCAAAGGAAGACTTAACCCGGGAGAGCGCTCCGCCGGGACAATGGAGGTGCAACCTACATTTCAGCCACTCACTTGGCTTCACTCTCCGTCTGTTGGATGCGCCCCAGAAAAGCCGCTTCGAGTCCGATTAAAAGCTTGTTTTTATTTCTAAAATGTATAAAAATGTAGTTTCCATTTGGAGATGCTCAAACTTACAGATGGGATCATCCATCTTCAAACTCCTCTGCAGGCGGATGGAGGCTGGAACTGTGCTTTCGATCAGCTGATCGATTGACTGCAAAACGTGAAATAAATCGATCAGTCAAAGTGATTCCCGATGATCGGATTCATTGATGATGTTCGGACTTTGTCTCACCTCGAGTCCCAGAACGTCCAGCATGTCCCTCTTCTCGCGCTCACCTGGACCGATGTGGCGCTCCGCGAAGTCATCGTGTCTGGGCAGGATCCTCTCGATGCGCCTGGAGGAGGCGGCGGCCGCGGACGTCCTCAGCCCCCGGGCGGCGGTTGTCAGGGACGCCGACCCGCTCGGAAGTTTCCATAGCACGCCGCTTTTGTGTCTGAGATGCCCGCGCGGGACGCCGGGATTCACCGACTTTGCCAAGAAGAAGACCCCCCACGACTTGGCGCACTTCTGCATCTCTGGTTCACTTTTTCAGGACAAAGCTCCCCGGAACTAGCGCGAGCCCCTTTCCTCCCTCCGACGAGGCTGATCCCGATCTGTTGTTAGTGGGGGGAGGAGGAGGAGGAAAGAGGAGATACAACCAACTCCTTCAAAGCTGCCGAGTTTATAGACGATAACGGCCGCGGGCGAGCGGACCAATCAGGGCGCGGGAGCGCGGTGACGTAGTGACGAGCCCCGGTGAAACAGCTGCGGAACTTCCTCACGTGCTCAGCTTCCATTGACCAAAAGGAGCGAAAGTTTAAAGTCCGAAGCTTTGGCGGACTTTAACCAGCAAGAAGATGAAATGTCTGATAAAATCTGACACTTTTACCCCAGGAGGGACACGTCGAGGCATTCATCCTCATTCTGACAAGAAAACTTACAAATTGTAATAGATTATAGGTAGCTAAAATGTCCTCAGCTTATTGGAGGAACTTAAGTTTAAAGTCCCACTCCAGCCACACTTTGTTCTATTGTAAAATAGTTCCCAGTAGTCATTTAATTGGGTTTGTGCTGCAGGAGTTCATAATAAATTCACCTTTTAGTTGTGGGTGGGACTATATTGGCCTGGAAGTAAGCCTGCACTGATATCCCATCATCTCTCTCCTGCTCAAACTAACATCTGCAAAAAAAAAAATATAGGGATCAATTTTAGAGCTGAGAGTGTGTCATAATTCTGGCAAAAAGTTTTACTACATTAAGAAAGTTGATATTTTGTGGCCTGCTTTTCTTAGTTTTACAATACTTTAGATTTGCCATTTTTTAATAATAGCTTTATTTGTGAGGTAGCAAAAATATTGGGTTTTAACCTTTACACTGTAAAAACTGAATCTTACAAAAATAAAAAGAGCCTTCTTTCAAGGAAAAAAAGTCTGTTTGGCAAGAAAAATGATCTAATCAATTTACGCAACATTATCTTAGATTAAGAATATGTGATTAGGTGGACACGTCCCCAAAATATTATTTCCTCACTGCAGTAAGCCAGATTTCTGGAATTCTATTTTCCAGCTTTTTAGTAATTAGTTATTCTTATTGTTTTTAACATCATGGTGTGGAAATATGTCGATGTGTGTTTGTGCGAGTGTGTGGAGGGGTGGGGGTTGAGGGCATTGTCCTTTGTTTTTAACATTTTATTATTTTTTAATTTTTTTTATGTAATGCACTTTGATTAAAAATGATCTTTTTTGAAAAGTGCTATATAAATAAAGTTGATTTGATTAGATTTTTTTAAAATATGAATTCTTGATAAGATTATTTTTGTTTTCCCTTTCACAGTTTTTTTTCCATTTAAATAAATATTTTTTAAATGTTAAGACTTTTTGACATTTATTATTACCTGAACAATAATGCACATTTTATGTTTATTAAATAGAAAAAAAAATTATTTAATGATCACAATTCTAAGCACTACAACTGAATCTCATTTACTTTTGTTTTACTTTTGGTAAATTGGGAAATATTTGTTCTTAAATTAAGTATCAATTTCTGCAACAAAATATCTTCTAATATAAGAAAAAAAATCAGAATGAATGTGCCCTTATCAATACGGTTATTAAAGAATGACTGATAAAATAAATTAAAGTTGAAGGGTTTGAGTGGAAAACAAAGTATGACGCTCAACTACTTTTGCTCATAAATAATTAATTAAATATTGTCTTGTCAATATTTTTAATTGATACAAATGAAATTTCGCAATAAATTGCAGAATCAATTTCCCCCCTAATCGGAGCTATCCAGCTGTACAGTTTTGAGCCAGTTGTTCAAACGAGTAAAACAATAATACAAGCACACACGGATATACAGCGACTTTTTCCCGCCTGTTTTAGCTACTGCATCACAAATATTAGCTTTTTCCTTTTCAAACAGTTTTTTTTTCATCAGCTCCTGATTCATCCCGGTTTGAATAAAGAAATGATTTGATCTGTCCTCCATCATGCCAAAAATGCTACAGAACACATTAATAACGCAGAAAACACCATTTTCCTTTGATTGAGTCTGTAAAATATTTTTTTAAATAGAAATCTCAGTATTAAAGATGTGTTGGAGATAATTTTGCAAAATCAAAATTTTTTAAATAAACATTTTTGCCAATACTGTTAAAAATTAATCTGCGTATGAACTATACTTAAAAAAAAGTTACTAAAAAAGCATTATATTGGTAGAAAATGTTCCATCAATCAAATTTGGGGGAAAAAAATCATCAAATTAACCTGAAGCAAAAATACTTTTGATAAAATCATGAAGTTCCACTCCATCTATATTTTTGATCTATAAGGATTTCTTTAATTTAGATTATTTATATTTATAAATTTAAGGCTGAGGTGCACATAGATAATAAACTATGCAGGTTTTTACATCCCTGTTGACCTGAAGACGTCTTGTTTGATCAACACTACCTCCAGAATGAACAGATTTTATATGCAAAGCAAAACTTTGGTAAAAATTTTGATCTTTTATGAGTTAAAAGCACATATTATCTTACGCTGAACAACTTTGTTTACTTGCTGTCTAGAACAGCATTGAGATGATCCTGTTTGAAACAGAGCATGAAAAAAAAAAGAAATCACATTTTGACAGATGTAAAGTTCTTTTTATATTTTTGCTTTTGATCGTGCCAAAAAATTTTATTTTTACCTTGGTAAAATGTAGCAACTGATCTTAAAATGTTGATCATAAACTGGACATTAAATTAGTTTCTGACCTGATCCAGTCAGTTGATTAAAAATATTTACATTTGTGAGATTTGTCTGAAAGGCTTGGAGTCTGTCTCTTTTAGCCATTCTGACATATCGTGATAATTGACATTAAAGTATTTGACGTATTTGAGGATTTTCGTTCATTTTTTTGCAAACATGAAACACATCAGAAGTCCTGGAGTTTTGTGGATAATCCAGATGTTTTTTTTTCCGCATCAGACTTTGTGGTTTGTTGAGTCATTCAGCTCGGAACTCCCTCTCTTTTGGCAGTCCTTTTTAATTCCTGATAATTATTGAGTAAGGCCTGCACCCCGGTCCAGGTTTTTCTGTTTTTTCTATGACCTACTGTACATCCTTAATCAATCTTGTGAGTTGTTTCCTCTGTTCAGTAATTTCTATCTTTTCAGATGATTGTTTTCTGTTTTTGCGATTTTTACACGCGAAAAACACAATTAAAAAAGAGATCATTGCATGCTTTTATTTTGTCAGTGCTTCCCATTTGTTTCATTTTATTACTTTGGATTGGGCAATATAAAACACTGGCAGTTGATAAGTTGCTCCTTTCGGCGTGAGTCACTAACGTGCCCATTGCCACAGCATGTTCAGAAACTAACTGGTGGAAAAACAAATCTGTTGAGTGGTTCATTTGTTTTTGCATCGTGTTTTGCTGTGTTAAAATCTGGTTTTTGGTCAAACAAACTGATAGAAAATTCACCAAACTAAGAGAAAAATAGGGTACTAGTATTTCTTTTTGATAAAGGAGATTTTATTTTTTTAAACTCCTTTCTTTGTGCCACTTAAATCTGTTAACTCAGACTGACATGTTTTGTTTGCGTTTTAGTCACCAACAGCTTGTCTTCCAGCACATGTTCTGGTGTTCTTGTGGTTGTTTCCCGCCTCTCAACTGTCTTGTTTCAGCAGTAAGCAAATGAGTTTTAAATCTGTTGTAGTTCCAAAAAATTTAATATACAAAAAAATGCTACAAAAAATGTTAAAAGCACAATTTTCATTGCAGTAGGTCTTTAACTAATTTGACTTTTTTTTCTTTTTCCATCATAAACTTGTTTTCTAGCTTCTAACTAAGCATTTTCCCCAAAATTATAATACATTTCACAGGTCAAGTATCAAATTATGCTTTATATATTGTTTGTTCACTTGTTAAAATTTTGATCTGAAACAAGAAATATGGTAATTTTTATAACAAAACGTAGTTTTTTATCAATAATGATTATAATTTGCTTCTCATCCAGGACTTTTATCCAAGGGAACTGAGAAACAAGGAACAAAATAAGCTAAAAAAAAAAAAAAAAAAAAGGTCAGGGTCACACAGGTGGTTTGAGGAAAACGTCTTAGCCAAAACAGAAAGAGATTTGTTTTCAATTTCAACCCAGAAGCTGTTAAATAATTCCAATTTCTGGCTTTTCTAGATGATGCAAATAAAACTGGTGATCATGTTGAGATTCCACCACCTTGGTTTGGAGAAGGTATAGATCCCTCTGCCACAGCAGTTTTATAGAAACATAGATAAGTTTTCAAAATGTATCTTCTGATATTTTTTCCAAGTTGTGAAAGAATCAGACTAGATTTTGCTCATTTGCAAAGCGTTGTTGTGTGTAAAGGCACAGAAGAGCTGTGGAGTTAACCACACTGTAGTGGAAGCTATGATTGCTATTGCACAATGACATTAGATGATCTAATGAACACTTGAAAAGTTTGCTTTGAGTTCAGACCTCATGGTTGCATTTGCTCTTTGCATTAAGTAATGTGAGAAAGATGACAAACCTCATGGATTAGTAAGTTATTTTTTGTTAGTTCTATCAAAAATTAATACACAATTTTTTATTTTTTTAGAGTTTTTGCTTTAAAAAAAATCGCCAATTGTCGTAGACACCAGAGGGGAAAAAGCAGAAGAGTAGCACAGATTGCTTATCAGTAAACAATTTGTTTTTGTTAATTATATTTTTCAAAGCAAAAAAAAGATGTACTTTTTTTAAACTAACAAAATAAAAAATACACGTCTTCCTGACCCCATTTCAGCCTTTTATTGCACCTTTTAAAGTGATTTACAATTTTTTTTTAATAACAAAATGAAAAGTTAGAGACAACAGATATTTTTTGTCTACTGAAAAACATTTATAGGATTACAGAGAATTCAAACAGTTTTACCCGTGTTATCTTGTTTTTAACGTTTATTAAAACTCGATAATTGTTCAAAGTTTCATTACGTTCTGATGAGAATGTCAGAGTATGTTTTGGATCACAGAAACTCTGGTATTTCCCTGAAAACAACATGGAGCCAAAGAAAAGCAGCGAGTTGTGACCAAAGACCCAGATACTTTTAGAATTGCTGGAGCGCTGAAACAAAGCAGTAAGTCTATAGGAACATTCCATCCATCATGTGGCAAAAAAGTGAAATATTATCTAAATAAATATATTTAATATTTCTAAAAAGCACAAAAACAATAATTAATAAAAACACAGTGTTTGGTTAAGTGTCTTATTTTCCATCTGTTTCTTTAGACTTTTTCCAGAAATTTCCAGCAACGATTCCAAACAACAACAAGAGGCCAAGGTTTCTGTTGGAGCTGAACTCCTTCCAGCAGTCTTCTGCTTTGTTGATGTCCACAGAGTAAATCTGTGGAGGAGGAAAATAGGCAATGTCAAAGAAACGTCTTATTTTGAAAGAGTTGCATCCATCCAGGTTCCAGACTGAGACTCTCCTCACCTGGTGAGTCAGGTGAAGAGCCACCGCGGCGAGCGCGGCGTAGTAAGGCAGCGTCTGCTCGGCATTGACCCCGGCTACAACCAGACCGGACATCATGGCTGCAGTGAAACCACTCAACCAGAGTTTAGTCTGATCCTGGAACCTCAGAGCTGTGGATTTAACTCCCACCTTGACGTCATCCTCCTTATCCTGGTAGGAAGACACAAAACACTTTACAGATACTCTATTGATCCGCCATGTCACAACACTAAAACTCAACCTTTTTTTCATGAAAGAGAATTATCATATTGTGATGTGGGAAGTTCAATGTTTTTTATAAACACTGTAGAAGTAATTTTACTGTGTTGTTTAGACAGAAAGTGTAAAATTCTTCTTTGATCTAAAATAACTAAACTGAAAAATGTTCATTTCCATCTGGAGCCTCAGGACAAAATCATTCCAACAGAAGTATGTCTAAAACAATCCTAACAAGTGATAGAAAAAAGTAATATCAGCAAAAAATTACATATATTGCAATTTATCAGCAGGATATTGTCAATAAATGCAAAAAAAAACCAATCTTAAATAAATAGATTTTTCTTTTTTTTCTTTACACCTATTAAAGCCCAACAGTTTTTTGTTTTGCTGTGAAATGCCGCATTTCTGCGATCAAATATAAAAAAAAATAATAATTTTGCGTAACAAACAAGAGCTTGGGTCTTAAGAGGTCAAGTATGACTTTAGAGTTTTTAGATTTTAGAGTTTTATCTGCAACTATTTTTTGTTAAATTGATTTTATTCAAATTCAAATAAGTTTTTTTATCCCCCCAGGGACATTTTGAATATTTTTAAAGAGCTGAAAATGACTTAAAAATTCACAAAGGAGCATAGGAGCAAAAAAAAAAAAAGCATCTGTACTGTATCTGTACAGAACTGTACAATACCATAACATAATTCCTCAATACAAGGAATTAATTATATTATATTTTGTATATTGTACAAAAAAAGCCCACACAAGATAACATAGAGGGTTCCTGCAGGGACTTAAAAAATTTTTGAATTAGAAACTTAAGAAATATGTCCTAAATTATCATATCTTGCTCTTATAAATTGTGCCGTTTGTCTAAAGTTTTATTTTTTTAGCCACGATTATGTAAGTAAAGTTTCACTGCACCGAAATGTTAGTAATAAAGTAATAGTTTCTGTAGTCTTGTAATTGTAATTTATTAACTGAAATCATCATGAAATTATTACATTACTTCTTTACTGGCAAGAAATTGTTCTGACATTCAAGGATTTTGTTGTTCTCTATCATCCTCCGATCTACCCACTATGAGAACCAGGATTCACGGTGAGGCTTCTTTTCAGTCTCGGGGTCCTCATCTGTGAAATAAATTACCTGAAAACGGAGAGTTTCTGCACCTGGAGATTATTTATGGAAATTAGAGACATTTCTTTTTAATTTTGCGCTTGAATAACTCATTTAATTCACGTATTTATTTAATTGGGTTTTAAGCATTTTATGACTTTTAAGCTTTATCATTTGCACTTTCTAGCAAATATTAGCCGAGCTTCACATGTTCATCTTTTGTGTTTATGGCTTTTTATTATTTTAACCTTTTTATATATGTCTTTTATGTCAAGTACTGGACGGTTTGATCAATAGTTTCAGCTTCATTTACTTATGTTTCTGCAATTGATCAGTGATTGTTTGTTTCTAGTTTTTCTCTTCTGAGCTACCATTACAGGTCAATTTCTCCTCTCTAAGATCAATAAAGTTCAATTCTATTCATTGATTTTTTGAAAATTATCATAGTTTGGTTTAATCTAACATAAACAAACTTTTCTTTTTTTTTAAATATGCAGCCTTCCTGAAGTAAACAAAACAATATTTAAGCAAATTAATTGCATTTCTCTATATTTTTCTTAGCTTGTAACTAAATTGTATGGACATTTTTCAAAGGATTTTCAAAAATTAAATTCTCCGCTTCACCTGATGAGCATATATGGTGTCATAAATCAGCGTCCACATCACTCCGGAGAAATAGAGCGGCAGGCACACGGACCAATCACAGGAGCCCCTCACCGCAGACCAGCCGAGCAGAGCGCCCCAGTTAAAGGTCAGTCCTTCAGGGAGAAGAGGTCAACGCTCAGCAGTACCGTTCAGGAGTTTGATCCAAAACACAGATGAGTTAGAGACCTACCCAACACCAGCTGAGGCCAGTAAGTGATCCTCTTCATCAGCGGGTACGTGATGACGAGACATAAGGAAGAGGCGCCCAGAGCGATGCTGTCGGCAAAAAAGAGGACTTAAAAACAAAGACTTAATATCACCTTTATATCATTCTGTCAGGTTAACTTTAACCATTTTAACAATTTTGTTATTTATTTTTTTATTCATAAAAGTCATTTTTTTGTATTTAAAAAATTATAGAATGCTTTTTTAAATAAATCCCTACAAATAAATGCGTAATAAGAAAGTTATAAAAACTCTAAAATTGTTTATCTGGATTAATACCTTTGTTTCTTTTAATTTTATTTAAACTATTTTATTTTATTTATATTTTTAGCTTGATATTTTATGTTTATATATATTATAATTTATATACGTATTTGCACTGCTGTATTAACTGGTGCTTAGTTTCCTATGTGTAAGATTCTATACTGCTTTGCGTTTATGATTTCAAACATCTTGAATAATTTTGAATTTTGTCCAAAAAAAAAGTTTCATTGACCTTTGACCTTAGAAAGAGATCCTATCTTGAATAATAAAAAAAAAACAAAAACTTAGTACCAGGTACAACTTTAAACTCTTCTTAGGGATTTCAATCCATCACTCCCATAACTCCTGGTGCATCATAGGGAAAAAAAATGTTGGTTTTATGAGTTTACTTTTGTCGATTCTTCCAAAAAATGACACACACCTGTTTGTAACCACCAGGCAACCAAAAAATAAAATGGTTGCTATGGAAAAAAAAAAAACCCACAAAAAGCTGCAATATTTAAAGGGGTGTTTTTTTTCAGTGAAGCCAGGTCAATAAGAGTGGCAGGGGTGAGTAGCACAAACAATGCATTTTACTACCTAAAGCAGTTGCACAGTAGGAAAACATTGGTTCTGGTAACTTATTAAATATAGAAACAGGTAAAGGTGGTGGTAGTATCATAATCAGGATAATCAAATATAATCTATCTGATCTGCTTAGCAAAGTAAAACCCCTTTCAAACGTTTTGAAGCAAGATACCTTTAAAATATCAATTCAACTTAAAAATCAAAACCGAATATTCAGAATTTAAGATAACTGATTTCTTTGGGAGATCCACTTATTCTTGATTCCTCTCTTTGATTTTGAATGAGTCTGTTAACAGAATTGTATGTTTTCCACAGTTTGGTTGCTTCTGTGTAGGGGGTCGTTGCTCTTTTATGTGACTAAAGTTATATTTACCTGTAGTAGTTTAGGCACAAAAGAACCCAGAGTGCAAGAGAGAGCTGCCCTCCCAGGAAAACTAAAGCTTGGAATCGGGAAATTTCCCCGGACGCGATGGGTCGGGAAGATGTCCTGGCCACCTGCAACGGAAACACCTGTATTAACTAAGGTCAAATGGAGCATCTTCGTTCTTTTTATAACTCGCTTTGTTAAACTGGTATTTCCATAGTGGCTAAATTAACAGGCAAATATAAAATATTTGAGTGTTAAGATAACAAAACACAACAAAATCATTCTGTGCTCTTTCTTGAGAAATAGATTTATGCTTGTTTTTACAGAAATCTATGTTTGTATTTGGCATACTTGTTTGTCAAAGTCTTTGTCCCACATGTCATTGATGGTGCAGCCGGCGCCTCTCATCAGCACGGCTCCGGTTCCAAACAGGGCCAGCATTCCCAGATCCGGAAAGCATCCGGGCTCTGCAGCCAGAGCGATGCTCCAAGTACAAGGAAGGTAGAGCAGCCATGTTCCTGCAAAAAAGGAAAAATAAAATAAAGATAAACATCTAAATGAAGAGGTAAACGAACTTTGCTCTCACACTTCAACATTGACAAATAAATGGAACATAATAGTGGCCACAAACAAACTTCTGGTCATATCTAACTTCAGATAAACTACAATATTTAAAGTGCAAACATATTTTTAAATTCTAAACTAATTTAGAATGAAAAATGTACGACATTTGTGTCTATTTGAGAAAGAAATGTATGCATTTTGGACTTTTATTGCGAAATAATGTACAAACCAATGGGTTTATCCAGCCTCATCAGGCGGAGGTACGGCTGCACGAAGGCAGGTGCAGAGTTCACAACAGCGGAGGGCGAGAGGCTGAAAGATCGTATCCCACTGAGTTTTGTCTGAACTACACGGGTGGTTCCAGCTTTGCTGTAAAAGCCCCGTATCGGGGCTATTCTGGGCTGTGGGTGAAAATCATCTTTACTTGCTGCTGTTTCAGTCCGGAGTGAGAAACTTAACATGCAGAGATTGCTTCTGGTGGCAGTGAGAGCTATCCGTCTGCTCAACTTAGTGCAAAACATTGTTTCTCTTATAAATCATATCAATACGTTCCACATTTTTGGATATATGAATGAGAACAGGCAGTACTTCCGCTTTGGTTTGGTGCGTCTCTTCTTCTACGATTTCAAGGTTGTTGGGAATCAACGCTTGGCACCCTACTGCCATCTAATGGCCATTGTGAAAACTAACGACCGCTTGGTGAAGAGGGCATTTTACCAGATAATATGGTCACCCAAAAATATTATTTTAATATGATTATAATAAAAATTATTTTAAAAATATTTTTATAATCAAGCATTTATTTGCAACATCAAAGTCTTTTGAAGCCCGGGGTCTGTTTTACAACATAAATTTGTCCACAGCATGACTGTGCAATTCACTCCAGAAGAAACATATTTTATTAAATATTGAATACATTGCTGTCATTAACACGATTTTCCCCTTATACGAACATTACAAGTTCTCAGAATTATATGTTTTTACTCAGTTGAAAAATTATACCCAGCAATCAGTCAATTTATTATTTGTAAAGCACTTGTAAAAGCAGAGGCAGCAAAAGTGCTGAAAAGAGAAATAAAATCAATAAACAACAACAAAGAGAAACAATAACACCAATCAAACAATAAAAACAATGAGGTGACAAGGTGCATTAATTTTCCCTGAGGACTGCCAAAGGGATTAATAAAGTATTTTCTGTTCTATTCTAAAAATGTAATGTATGTAAAAAAATAATGAGTAATGCGGAGTTCCGCCAAAAGGGGGCACTGTTTTCAGTAAGTGCTCCGGCCGGAAGTTCTACCCGAATGATAGAAGAAGAAAAATAAGAGGGGGAGGGCTATTCGCGGGAAAAATGGCGGAACTGTGTGCGATGGAAGTGTTATGATCAGAAAACATGCAAACTATCGTCTCTTAAGTCTCTTCCTGTGTTTGTCTTCCCATGTAAGTACTGAATATGATGTATTTAGTTTTATGCAGTCGTCTGCATTTCGTTAAAACCCGGGAGATAATTGTTTTGGTGGGGTTATTCGGTGAGAAACCGAATTTTTCCCCTTATCTCGTTGAACTTAATGGACCGAAAGTTGAACTTTTCATTTGTTTATCTATTGTTTCCGTTCAATTTTCTCCCTCAGCATGGATAATCTCACAAGAGATTATTGTTTTATTTGAAAGAGAAACATTTTGATGTGCACAAAACCCCAAAAGGGTCTTTAAAAGAACAAAGTCTCAGTGGAAATCCAGGGTTGATTTTTCATTGTTTTGCTCTGGGGAAAAATGCTTACTTTTTTAATTTTTATTTTATTTTTTTTAGTCTTAGCAGTGTTTTTAAGTTTTAAATTAAAAGAAATACACTAATGATTGAGACACTTAATCCATAGTAATAAAAAATGTTTGTTTTCCTCACAGGAAACTTGAAGCTTTTATTAAAAAAAACGTTATTATTTTTAAATGGGCATCAAACGACAAAGATGCAAACTGGTAAGTACTTTTCTGCATTGTCTTGTTTCTTTTTTGCATAGCCACCATATTGCCATAACATTGTTTTTTACATTTATTTACAGATTCAGCCCATTTTTTAAATGCTGAGCCCATCAATGAAGTTGGGAAGTTTGCAGCACAACCGGCAGTCAAATCTTTCCAGTGCGGCAAATGTACTTTAGTCTTCAAATCCAAAGTTTATCTTTTTGAGCATCTGAACAACGTGCACGGCTTGGATGTGCACACTGCTCTCCAAGATGCTGGCTTAAAATATGCAGAGGCAGACAAAAACTCAGGCTCAGAAAAAAAGAATCTTAAATGCCAGCACTGTGATTTTAAAACGTGCCACCAGGATCTTTTTAAAAAACACAAGAAGCAGTGCCTCCAAAATCAGAACGCAAGCTCGACGGACGCTTTAAGCGGCTCTGAAAACCACGGTGATGAAGAGGCTGGCGTGTCAGCTGACCATCACAGCGAAGCTGAAGAGTTGGAAGAGATTCCTTCGGTTCTTTCTGATGCATCTACCTCAGTGACAAAATGCTCGCTTGGCTTATTGAAGGACCTAAAAACATACAAGAGACCACCGCAAACCATCGACATTAACTTGAAAAATCCACCTGGATTAAACGGGAACGAGGCAGCAGATGACCCTAAAGAAGCTCTGATTTTGCAGGAAACTCTTTTAGCTTCCAGTCCTGATAGTAACGGTGTTTCTCAGGCAACTGGGAAATCTATGATTGATGTTACAATTCGTGGATGCGGTGCACTTTTGCTGTCTGATAATTTCAGTGCTGGCCTGCGACCAAGCATTTCCAAGCAACAACGCACAGAACCAGGTCAGTGCAAAGTTGTCAAGAGAACCAATAGTAAACACCCAGAAAGTCCTCCTGCTAAAAAAGCAAAACCATTTCCAGAGGAAGAGCTTTCACCAGTCAAAAACGTTCATCCGTCACCCTGTCCGGACTTTTCATTTGAGGTTAGCGAGGATGAAGAAGAAGGGAAGGTGAATCACGGAGATCCACAAAGCTCTGAGGTTTTATTTTGTAAACAATGTGACTTCAGAGAGGGAGACTTCAATCTCATGTCCTTGCACTATCAGAGTGATCACCCTTACGTCCGATGCACCACCACCTACGTTAGCAACTCAAACGACCACAGTGCAACGTTCCGCTGCTTGGAATGTCCAGTTGAGTTTTCAAGCGCAGTTGACCTGAAGTGGCATTACACAGAAAGGCACCCAGCGGCTCCAGATGTATTCAAGTTGAAGTCGAGTCAGCTCTGCTTACATTTCAAATGCTTTCAGTGCAGTTTCACATGTGATGCATTAAAGCCCCTTCGACAGCATTACAAAGAAAACCACCCTGCATTTGATATGGACAACTCTTTGTTGTTCTGTCGTTATTCAGTCACTAAATCCTCCCAAGATGAGGAATTTTGTGAGTTGCGTGAAAAGTCTCCTTGTCCGGAACCGATAACCGAGAGATCCCCTGAAAGAGAAAGTACAGTAAGGACAGAAGTCCTGGAGACGCCTTCACCCCGATGCCCCACCCCCACCAGGCCAGACGTGCACACTTGCGAATTCTGTACGTTTTCCCATAAGTCAGTTGTTGTTTTGCATGTTCACTACAGAAAACACCACCCAGACGAAGCCAACAGCATAGCCAGATTAAGACGCTTGTCAAGTTCCCCGTCATCCAAGTCACCGCAAACCCCCCAGAAAGCAACGTCAAAGACAGAAGATCCAGACCAGTCGAAGCAAAAGAGGGTTTTGTCCATGCAAGAGGGGGAGGCGTCGACGTTAACGCACCCCACTTCAAAGGAGCATGTAAGGAAACATCAGGGTGAAGCCCCGCCTCAACCAGATGCAGAAATGAAGACGAAGGAGGCGGATGCTGAAGATCTCTCAGAGGCTAAATCCAAAGCTTACGGAGATGCAGAAAAACTGTTCTACTGTGAGACATGTAACTATGGAAATCCGTCTGTGAAAGGAATACAAAACCATCAGATGAAAAGCCACAGGTACACAATTGACCACGAGTTTGTTGTTGCATACACCTCTAAGATCTGCGAACAGATAAAGAAATCAAAAGATGCTAACAAGGGCTCATCTTATTTTTATCATTTACCGCGTCCCGTCCTTAACATTGGTGACGAGAAGATGTCCTTTTGCCCCCTGTGCAACTACAGGCACACTAATATCAAAAAAGTAATGAACCATCATTCACAGAGACACGGTGAATTTGATGTGAAGTCTACACACGTACAGCAATATACCACTGAGGTTTTAAAACAGTTGAAGGAGACCCCACCAGAAATCAAAGTGAACCTAAAGAAAGAAGAGGACAAAAAGAAACTCGACGCCTCGGATCCACCATCGATAAATGTCCCACAAGCGGGCAGGAGGCTCCAGTGTTACCGATGTGCTTTTTACACTCCCTATGTTTATCTTCTGAAGAGGCACTTGAATAAGGTGCACAACGTGTGCCGCGCATTCAAAGACGTTATCCGGCATTGCTATCGAGCTGGATCGCTAGGGTCTGGCTATCACTGCGAGTGGTGCGTCTTCACTCATGAGAACGCAGTAGGATTGTATAAACACTACCAAAAGCAACACCCAAATAAACAGACGAGCTACGTGTATATCGACACACATTTATACACCGGTCCCATGTTACTACAAGCAAATAGAACGAAACCCAAACTTGTAACTACTAATTCAAAAAAAAGTAACGAAAAGCCAAGTTCAACCAACCAGGTGGAAGACCTCAGCAAAATACCGGGATTATTTGAATCTTTCCAGGTGCCTCTAGATGAAACCGATGACCAAGTATTCTCCACCCACGAAGAGTTCAAGTGTCCGTCCTGCCCCGAAAGTTTTAGGTCCCATAGCGTCCTGACCGCTCACCGTAGAGCCAAACACAAGAATGTGGTCGATGAGCGGAGCAAAAGCCAGACGCAAGCACAAACGCACGTACACGTCTTCAGGTGTGTGCGTTGTCCCTACATTGGCAACATCTACCAAGGAGTTATCACTCACAGCCAGATGAAGCATCCTAACACAGTACCCGATATCGACAGTCTGCTCATAAACGCAAATCATTTGCGCAACTGGGAGGAAAAGAAAGAGTGCGGGGAGGTTCCGAAAGTTCACGGATACGTCTGTGAAAAATGTCAGCAAATCTTTAAAACACTGAAAAAACTGAAGAAGCACTGTAGCGCAGTCCACCCTGTAGGTGATCCGAACCCTGTTCAGGACGAAGACGCTACTGATTCGTCTGATAAGCTCCACGGCGACAAGGGATCCGCCTCCTCGACCTTGTTTTTGAGCAAGAAATGCGTCAAGATAAAGTGTCAGCACTGCTCGTACGTGTGCAGCTCTAAAATCGCATTCAGTCAACACTTGCATATTCACCACAAATCCTTTGCCTCTAAGGATTTGTTCAAATGTGCTCTGTGTTCTCACGTCTGCTACCAGAAGAAGAAACTGAAGTGTCATTACATTAAAGAACACGACAAGAGTGCATACTTGAAATACTACGTGCCGTTGTGCAAGAAGTACAAGACATCTCAGGACTCAGCTCAGCAGCCAAACAAACTCCACAGACTGTATGAAGGTAGTCTTGAAGTGTCCAGTCTGTCCCTATGTCAATACGAGGCACCATGGAACGCTCACCCACTGCCAGATGAAGCATCCGGATGTTTTCGTGAGAGCAAACGAGCTTGAAACGAAGGAGATGGTTCTACCTGAGCTATCTGGATGCTTGACAGGAAAAAACTCCAGCGAAGGGGGGTACGTTTGTGACACGTGTGGAGAGTTTGTGAAGTCGTCTACGAAGTTCAAAATCCACTGTCAGAGGAACCACAAAACGGCAGAAGTTTCCAGTCCACGACAGGACATAGAGGTGGAGAAAACACCCGTTAAAACTCCGCCAGTGAAGCCTCCATCCGATGCAAACGTCACGCAAGCTGCTCTCAGTTCGAGTGATCTTGAGTCCAGTCCTTCCAAAAATCTCCTGCGCAAGGAGACGTTGCGTACAAATGCCAGCTCTGCTCCCACAAAACCACCTGTCGAAAGTACTTGCGCAGCCACTACCAAAACACGCACAAACTGGATGGAATTACCACCTACAAGCTTTTGGAGAAATACAACAGACGTAAACGCAGTTACCTAAGTCAATGCTCTCCAGGCAAAAAGCACAAGAACGTTCAAGGTGAAGAAAGCATCAGAGTGAGTTGTCTGCAGTGTCCAGACGTGGTGCTGGACTCTCAGCAGTTGCTTATTGAACACTACTGTAATTTTCACGGCCTGGGCAGCAAGCTGGAGTTCAAAGTGCTATCTTCTGGAGTGAAAAGGAACAGCACGGGGATCTACAAATGTTACCACTGTTTGGCGAAATTATACGGCACCAGAAAGCTCCACTATCACCTGGATCGCCACCGAGCCGAGCTGATGAAGCAGACCAAAGCTTCGCTCAAGAAAGAACCAGCTGTGCATTCGATAGGATCAAGGACCACGCAGGTAAGTTTGGGTGTCAGAGTTCTTCCGTTGGGTGTTTGTCCCAATTTATCTGAACCTCGTTGTCGTTTAGGTCTGCAGGAAGGATGAGCTGTCCACGTTCGAAAATGTGGAGGAGCGGAAGATCTCGCCGGTAGAGGCAGCCTCTCCGTCGTTCCCTTTGAAAGGGGTCAAGGTGGATCCGGAATCAACGGAAGATGGACACACCTGTAAGCAGTGTGGGAGAACATTCATGTCTCTGAGCGGCCTCCATTCGCACGAGCAGAGCCATGCGGCCCTGGCAGCCATCAAGAACCTGTACCACCAGCCAGAGGATAGTCTCGAGTGAGTGGAAACCTTCCTTGAAATGTTCTACGTTTTATTTTTTTTACAGTGGATTTTGTTCTGCATCCTGATTGGCTTATTTGCCTCGTCCACTGTACAGAATGCATTCAGCCTAAAAAATAACAGAGAATATTTACTTTCTAGCTGAGTTTTCTTCTATAACAATGGACTCTTTTTATTAAGAACATTGGAGAGAAAAGTGTGAAAATGTTTGTCAAAGAAAAGTTTGTAGTGAGGTTTCATGGCCTTAAAACGTCTGTAGTAATTGTAAAAAATAAAGTTAAATGTTTTCGGATTTCACACAAAAAGTAAATAATTTTTAGAATGTAGCGAGTAATCTTTGTGTTAAAAAAAGCGGTTTTATCCAAAGTGAGTTCATAACCGCACTAGTGTTTGTGATTTGATAGTGATTTAAAACTCCTTGTCATAAACAAATTGTGTTTGTTTTTGTTGTTTTTTTTCTCCCATCGTCTCACCAGAATCGACAAGTATTTGGTCCACAAGACCGGGACGCTGAAGCCTTTCCGCTGCAGCTGCTGCGCCTATCGGACGACCCTTCTGGGCCTTCTGCGAAGGCACTTTGTGAAAAAGCATCAAGGTCAGACGCAGCTATTGTTTTATGTCGTGGTTATCGTCATGGGAGGGTCGGCCTTGACCTTCTGGCAGTTGGAAAGATGTGAAAAAAAGAGAACAGGAAAAATGCCAAGAAAATAGTTTTCTTTGTTGATATGTCTCTAAATTAGAGAAAATATGAATTTAGAAACCAGCAGAGATAAAAAATCAGCGCAGTCTTTTCATTTGGGTGACTGTCACAAATGACTGGGATGAAACAAATCAAGGTAATGTCTGTGAACTGACGTCATTCTGTTTTTTTTACTTTATGGTTTTTAAGTTTAAAAAACTTCTATGGGTACTTTGTGTTACATAGTGCTTTATCAATAAAGTTTGATTTGAATTGACAAACATTTTCAGGTAAAAATATTAACAGAAACACAGCCTCCCCCCAAAACAAAACACTGTTAAATAACATCTAACAAAAGGAGGGAAAAGGGTGAAACTACAGGAATAGAAAATCCTCTGGAGCAGAAGAAAACCAGACTTTGGCAAACTTCAAGGTCGAGGCAGACGGCAGCGGTCAGCTGAGGAACAGATTTTTTTTTTTTTTATTTAACTTTTATTTATGCAGGCAAGACAGATTAAGAAAAAAAAATCATATTTCCAACAGTGGCCTGGTAAAAGATCTTTTAAGAAATAAAAGAAATAAAAGGAGACGGAAAAAATCAGAATGCAGCAGCAACAACACAATCATTAGAATCATCAAACGAGATTTTTTTCTTTAAAATCATCTCAAAGATTCCTTTTTAAAAGCTGTATTTGAAATAAAAGCTGCCATTGGAGCAATGGATTATGGGGACTGATGATTGGTGAGTAGGAAGCCTCAATTGTTGGGTAAATTACTTTTTAAAAAAGTAATTGATTACTTTAGTTACTTCATGAAATTGTACTTAAATTACTTAAAAAGTAATTTACTCGTTACTTTACTTTTTTCTACTCAAACAAATTCTGAATGAAAAAACACATCCGCTTGTCTTACATTTAACTATATTTTTAAAGCAACGACCTTGTGCAAAATGTGAACATGGTTGAAAACATGACCTGGGCTTCTTTAGAATTCAGACAACACTGTGAAAAATGACATCAAAATAAGTTATCAATAAATTTGGATTTATCTGTATCAAATCTGAAATTACTCTTTTGAAAACACTAAGAACTATTGAAGGCCTCCATGTTTATTTTGGCTAACTTCAGGTATTCCATGACGACGAGCGCATTGAGAGCTCACTTATAATGCCAATCTAGTTCAGCTTCACGAGAAAAATAAAGTAAGATAGGGTTAAAATATATATTTTAAAAACAGTTCTCAGGAGGGATCCAGCTTTAGAGTCGTTTAATTCACCGACACGTTGCTACACGGCACGAGTCTCTGCTCTGCAGCGAGGATGAGAGGACTCCTTGTAGCATCTCTTTTCGTCTCTTCTTTGAGCCGGTTTGGAAAGCAATTTGACCCAACTCTTTGTTTTTAATGAATCTCTGTTTCATTTCATTTAACCGAGAGAAACTGTCACAGCAGTGGTCCCCATGAGGATTTTACCATTTGTGAAAGTCACATCTCTGTGTGTGGGACTCACATGTTCCTCTGTCCCTGCACTTATCCCACTCATTTTCAAAGAACGGTTCCACAGACGACTTGTTCGTTACACGCCGCCGGACTGCTTTGTGACTGAAATGTGATCCAGAGAATCCGGTCGATTTTCAAAACCAAAAAAAATTTTCAGAAAAAAGATAGTTCAGACGTTGTCTCTTTGCTCCACTGACCAAACTTTACAGCTCAAGTGACCAAAGAGGAAGCTGAGAGAATCCAATTATATTTCAAAATAAAAGATTTCCGGGACTCAAAAATTGTCCAAATTATTTATTAGTTCTTCCACGTCCTGGTGGCAAATGATTCACGGACCGGTACCGGTCCATGGCCCAGTGGTTTGGGACCTCTGGCCTACAAAACCTAAGTAACTTATTCCTATAGTCAAATAAGTGTAATTTATTACTGAAATTTGTAGTGTAATGTGTTAATGTTCCTCTGTTGCTGACAAAAGTAATTCAATTACAATAATTTGTTACTTTGTAATCTGTTACTCCCAACTTAGTTGGCAGCAGATGTGAAGCTGGACCTCTGTAGGAGCTAAAAACTCACAAAACACACAAGATAGTAATATTTGCTGTAGAAGAGTAAAATGACCCTTCTACTAAAGGGGTACTAATGTATTTTCTACTTCACGATACGCTTTTTTCTAATTATTTTTTCATCTGCTCCTGATTTGCAAAGGTTTGTATAAATAAATAATTAGAAATTCAATTTTAGATTAATGTTCTTTATATCTATGTCCTCCATCTGAAAATTTTCACAAGAATGGGTTATAAACACCAAAAACACAATTTCCTATGTTGTGACTCTTAAAGAATTATTGCAAATCTTTTTTGCATCTCTTCAGATTTAATTTAGATGAATAAAATAAATAAATAAATATATTGAGTTTTATTTCATTGTTCCTAACCAGATGTCATCCAGAAGGACATGACTAAGAGCAGCAGCAGCAGCAGCGAGCATCCCTCTCCAACGTCCGGCAAGACGCCTCCTTATCAGAACGACGCTTTTTCAGATCTTGATGCAGAGCCTGAAGAGTCTGAAGGCAAGTTGTCTCTTTTATCTTGTTACATCTAAAACCATTTTACTTCCTTGTTACACCACTAAGCTCTCATTCCGCTGACTTTTACAGAATCTGTGTACTCGGAGCCTCCAGATGTCCAGCGGCAGCTGAACCACTACAATCTAATGGCCCAAAATAACTCCAAAGATTCGGACAGTTTCCCCTCACCGAAGCTAGCTAAAAGCAGACGCTTTTACTGTGAGTTTTGCGACTTTGAGACTGAACACCCGTCGAGCATTCGGCGGCACTACATGAGTCAGCACGGCAAGAAGATCCTCAGGTGTAAAGACTGCAGCTTCTTCACCGGTTTGCGGTAAGTCACATCTATGAGCTCACATGCACATTTTTATGGTATTCAAGTGCCAAAAAGATGACATTCTTTGTTTTTCAATGGAAATCATGGATTATTTTGTGTCTGGGGGTTTTGAATCACTAAATCAATTTTAAACATCTGTGATCATTAGTTCAAATAAATGAAAATATACTAAACGGGGACATTCCTCATTATTAAGCAGAGCAACACTTTAAAGCAACATGGGAAAGAAAATGACCTCAACCCTATAGAAAACCTCTGGAGCATCCTCAAATGGAAGCAGTTTACATCCAAACAGCAGCTCTGAGAGGCTATTCTGACATCCTGCAAAGAAATTTTAATCTCCAAAATTGATGCAAGAATTGTGAAGCTGCTTCAGAATAAGAGCTTCTATGTTCAAATGTAACTTGACCTATGAATATGTTTTTAATTGGAAAAGTTTTTGATTTAAATTAATATGACCTCCTAATGCAGCAAATTCAACATATTTTCAGCTTTTAAGAATCAATCAAATATTGTGGAACTCTGTTGTGGTTAAAATGGGGAACAGTGTTTTTTTTTTTTTTAATAATGTTCACTAGGATTTAACGAATACTCCAATGGTTAATGACTTGAAAACTATGCTGACTGAGTCTTAAGAGAAGTCTTAGCAAAATATTATTTGCAGAAAAACAATGGAATGTGCAAAAATGTCTTCAAAAACAAGAATTTCTGGAGAAATTCACATTAATTTGGTTATTCTATTCAATATTTTCCCCATATAAGTGTGCAAATAAGTTGATCTGAAACCAGTTAATTCACTTAATTCCTCCTTTTTTACTTAATTCATTTACTTCCCCCTTAAACCTTTACTGAATCCTTTTCTAGTTTATCGAAATGTATATATTTGGAGAATAGATGTATTAAAAATGTAGTAAAACTACTAAAATATGTAATGTGCAAGAGTAAAATGTACAAGTAACCACTAAAGAAAGAAGCCATTTTATGTTCTGTTAGGCAAGGATTTAAATATTTGTATAGAATAGAAAAGAATAGAACATGCCTTATTGTAATTGTGACATGTTACATGCACAACAAATTCCAGAAAGTGGCTTTAGTGTAGTGTGTTCTAAAAAAATAAATATAACACAATGCACCATTAAGGCAAGCAAAAAAAAACAATAAACTTCTTTTCAAAAGAAGTCCACTTATTGAACAAAATATTACACTTACTGCACAGATTGCAATGGTTTCACAAAATATTAGAATCATTGCACAAAATGTTACATTTATTGCAAAAAATATTATAATCATTCCTCAAAATGTTACTGTTATTCAAAAAAATGTTACTGTTATTCAAAAAAATGTTACTTATTGCACAAAAGATGCAATTATTGCACAAAATATTACAATTATTGCGCAAAATATTATAATTATTACAAAATATATTACACGTATTGCTCAAATTATTGCTTACACAAATCGCTGACAAGTCCACAAATATTTTTCTCATTTAAAATCCTGTCAGTTCTCACACACGAGGTGCATTTGATAGGTGAGCTCCTGAAACAGCAGCGTTTAGGAAGCATTTGCTGCTTTAACCCTTTAACGCTGAGTGCCTGTTAGGGAGTCCTGTTTTTAGAGTTTTTGGTATGACTCAACCTGGATTTGAACTCACGACCTTCCAGTCTCACAGTGACACTCTTCCACGAGGCCACTGAGCTGTAAAGGAATTTCATCAATTTAATTCTTGTACAGTAGAACTGTTTTTAATTTTTGTGTCTATTGAAGCAATGCTATGTTGAAAAATATTTCCTAATCTTTCTGATTGAAACTCAAAACCCTTTTTTTTTTTCTGTCTCCTTAATCAGGAAATCTCTTGAGATGCACATCGACACGGGTCACCTCACCTTCCAACCCGCAGCCACCTATCAGAAGGACTTCCGCTGCCCCTTCTGCCTCTACCAAAGCAAGAACAAGAACCACATGATCGACCACATCGTCCTGCACCGCGGTGCGTCCGCATCCTCAAAAGCTTTAAACGGCACCGCGACCCGTCCTGTTAAACGCGTTTTGTGTCTTTTCCTCTCAGAGGAACGCGTCATTCCGATCGAGGTGCACCGGCCCAAACTCTCCCGGTACCTCCAGGGGATCGTCTTCCGCTGCCACAGATGCACGTTCAGCTGCGGAAGCGCCAAAGCCCTTCACGTCCACATGATGAGGCACAGCGACGTCAAACCCTTCAAGTGCCGGCTGTGCTACTTCGACTGCACTCTGCTGAAGGACCTGGAGGAACACCTGAGCGATAAACACCAGGTGAGGATCCGTCAGTGGAGCGCGGCCGCTCTGGAATTCCTTTGATGGAGAAATAAGGACCTCTTTTGTTGGAGCGTTCAGCTTCTGCCCTCACGCTGCAGGTTTATGTGTCAAAGCCATTCAACATACTCCTCTTGCTGCATTTTCTTTTTTATAGGAATGTCCTGATCTGATCACATGGTTTCAGATTTAATCGAAATTGGATGTTGCATCCCATTCCCATTATTTTGATCAGCGCTATATATTCCAATTGTATTATTACAGATAGTAGAAGTTTGCATATCTTAAACATTTTATTGCCATAAAGTACAACAGAAAACAGCTCCAGGAGGCGCAGAAAACCCTGTTTGCTGTGCGGAGACTTCAGTTGTTGCATTACAACTGAAATATTCTCTCAAACAGCAGATTTGAATAAAGAAAGACTTAAATAAAATCTGCTTTAATCTTAAATTCTTTCATATATGTCCTTCATCATGAGAAAAATACATTAAGAACATGTTAAAGACGCCAAAAACACCATTTCCGTTGGAGCGGATCTTTGATTAATTCATAAGTATATTTCACATATATTTTACACAAAGATAATGTAAAAGGAATAGAAATGTAAGTGAAGATGCTGTTGTACATATGTACACATGATCATAGACCAGGGGTGGGCAAACTACGGCCCGGGGGCCACATGCGGCCCCTAAAGCTACTTAATCTGGCCCTCCAAATTAAAATACACTGAATCGAAAATCCTAATTATTGTTTTATTGTTTTTTCATTGTATTTCTGGTTTCTTCTCGTGAATGGTGTTGTTTCTCTGTTTTTAAATGAATATATGTGAATTTTAATCCAAATTAAAGCACGTTTTTCTCTAAATTCCATATTATCTTTTTAGTTTATGAGGTTCATTATCAAATCTCTCCTTTCATCTGCTCCTTGTTCGGCCCTTATGCCAAATTTTAGAACCCTTTCTGGCCCACAAATCAAAAATTTTGCCCACCCCTGTCATAGACGGTACTGGTTCTGATGCTGACTTTCCTCTTGAAGGGTGTAAACAAAGTTAAAAAAAATAGTACTATTTAAATCTGTAGAACTGAAGGAGATATATTTCAGTGGAGCTTGTCTGAACTTCACCTCATTCTCTGTGCAGGTTGTGAGGAACCACGAGCTTGTGGGTCAGGTGAGCCTGGACCAGCTGGAATCCAGGATTGACAGGAGGAAAGAAAAAGACATGAAAGACTTCCAGGACGCCGCTGACGTCTCTGGAGCTGAGAACACGAGCAACGACGACACAGAGAAGAAAACGATCCTCAAAGAACTGCTGGAGAAGCGAGACGAGGATGGAAATGAACAGAACTCCTCCGAGAGCGCTACCGACCTTCAGTGTGAGGCCACAAACTGCAAACCTGGTCTCCAGGAGCTCGCAGGAGCTTTGACTCACTCGGTCGGAGGTCTGGAGGCTGCGAATGTCAATCAAGAAGCTGAAGTCCAGAAGGAAGACTGCAGTAATCTAGAAGGAGAACCACACAAGAAAATGAATCAAGACAACCTTCAACACAGTAGTTTGAACGCAGAGATGAAGGAGGAGGACACGACGAATGCAGTGAGCTCCATCAAAATGGAAGAAGATCTTAAAGATGATGGTTTACTGCTAAACAAAGCTGGCAGCATCGTCTCTACCCCGAACGATCATGTCAACATGATCTGTTCCTCATCTTCTGCGGAGGACAGCTCCTCTCCTGAAAAGCCTCTCCAGTCACCCATCAACGCAGACTCCATCGCCCTGAAGGAATGCAAAGACGAGCTAGAGCAAATAGATATTCAGGAGGCACCAGAACACTTCGGAGAAATGCCGGTGCTGGAGAATGAGCTGCTGAAGGAGGAGGAGGAGGAGAACGAAGAAGGAAGGATGGACAGCGGGACCGCTGACAAAAAGGAGGAGATTTCACGTGTGGATGAAGGTACAAACAGAGAATTCTCCTTCTCCTGCAGCTTTCCGTACGTTTTTCACCACATAAAAACTCAAACACACTTTCAGCGGATTCAGCAATCAGTTTTTAAAATATTGAGCAAAATATGCCTGCTAGGCAATAAATGAGAAAATCTTCAAATTTCAAAATTTTAAGTAGAATAGCAACAAGTCTCTAAATATATTCATGGGCTATTTTTTCATGTTTTATAGTCATTTTTAAAAAAATGTGGAGTTGAATTAATATTTTAGCAACAGGCTAATATTTTTGGGTACTTTTTTTTTTTTTACCTGCTGGGGTTTTTTTGTCTAATTTATAATTTAGCTTCTATTTTAGCAAAAGGCTAATGTTTTTGACTAATTTAGTTTACTGAGGAATTTTAGGGTTTTGGGAGGTTAAGCTAATATTTTAACAACATACTACCATTTTTGACTATTTTAGTTTACTGAGGAATGTTAGCCAATTTTAGAGTTTAACTCACTAAACATGTTTGCTAATTTTCCATGTACTGGGGAATTTTAAAACAATTTTACCCTGACATTTTCTGAGATTCAGGTCAGCTTCAGCACTCTCTTATAGCTCTTTAGCAAAATTTCAAGTATTTTAGTAAATTTTGCAAATAGTTTTTGCATTTCCAGCAAATCCCTTCAGCAATTAAAGTGAAATGCGTCATAATTTTCAGCAAAAAGCTTCAGCATTTTCAGCGACTGCTTTCAGCATTTTCACACTAGCGTTATTGCAGGTAATGTAACTTTTCTAGTTGGATTTTGTTATTAAATAAAAACTGTCCGTGTAGATTTGATCTATTTTAGACACAGCATGTGTTCAGAAAAGTGATTTTTTTCTTGTTGTGTTCACAGCTGCTGAAGTCCTGCTCACTCCTCCGTTCAAGTGTGAGTATTGCGGGCGAAACTTCACGAGCACTTTCGAACTGACGCGCCACGTCGCACGCCACGGACTCTGACGCTTTTCCCCTGAAGCAGCTCCCACCCACCTGAATGAATGCAGAACTGTTTGTATCTGATGAGCCGTTCACTGTGTCATCTCCCCTTTTTCTTTATGTGAAACCAGACTAAACCTATTTTTCACATTTTTCTAGATTCTTTTAAAACTTTTTCTATGAAAATTTTTTTATATAACACGTGTTATTCATAGAGTTTGAGTCAGTGGGATAAGATTTAGAGGTAGATAGTGAACTATTATGTGATCTATTTCCTGAGGTGTTTCTTTTTTTGTGGTTTAAAAGTAATTTCTGTTTAAGTGATAAAGTTTAACACAGTATGTTACAGATAAAGTTATAGAAATCTGAATTAAAAACAAAAAATGTTGCCTTTATGTACCATTGGATTCCTTACTACACCTCTGCAACCAAGTTAAGCTACATGATCTTTTACAACTGACAGTATTAAAGAATTATTAAATACACACATGTCCTTTTTTGGCTTTTACTGAATATTTATTAAAGTTCTCTCAGTCTGCCATCATTTGTGATGAATTGAAGAAGATTTTTTTTCTGTGTTATAGAGTTTCAATTGGAAATTTTATTTACAGAAGATAAAAGTTACTGTTATTCTTAACTAAGCCTGCACAATACATCACAAGTTTATCGTCATAGGAATATCAACCTGTGCATAAAAGTTTACACGTGCAAAAACAATCTCATAGCAGCTTCACGTTTTTAACTAATTAAAAGGAGCCCTTTTCATATTTGACCAATCAGATGGACCTCTTTTGTGATAGATACTCGCTTCGACGGGGGTCATTTAAGTAAAACGGATGCAGTGTATTTAATTGTTAATTATTGTTTTGCTTCATAATCATGTATTGCAAGTCATTTTGTCATTGGAATATAGATCACTAATATCACACATAGTAAGTTTTTCCAATATCGTGCAGCCCTACTCCTAACAAAAAATAAAGTTGCAATTTTTTTACTTTAGTGACATCACAAAAGCATATTTTGGCTGTCAGAATAATACTTAAAACCTTTTACTAAATTCTAGTTGGAACAAAAGTATTTTTAGTTTAGTAACTTCCACTGGTTTAACAACATAAAACTGCAATTGTAATCATTGCTTTAACGGTTTTTAACGCGCCTTAAATTTAGTGATTTCACAAATGCAATTTTTATAGATTACAGAATAATATGGTAACAAAAACAACATTTTTTTTTTATACTTCTGCTTATTTAAAAGCACCAACTGTAAAATAAAATTGGAAAGTTTATGAAAAATATGGAAGTTCTTTTTCAGTCAGAAATTGAAGAAAACAATGAATATGAAAACACATTTTGCAATTTAGAATTCAATATTAAAATGTACAAATCAACATGACAATTCTGAAAATAAAATTTACATTAACACTCTCACTGAAGGCTGTGTAAGGTGACCAAGAATGAGTCAGGATTCCAATGACATTGCAATTTACAATTTTACTGCATAAAACTTAAGAGTATAATTTTCATTATTACAGTTTTTTATTATCATTTAAACCTCATAGACTGATGGTTTTAAAGAAAACATTTACGAAGAGCGGTGGTTTTCTGACCGAAGCTCAAAATTACGAGCCAGATGAGGGGCCCGTGAACGCGCCTTCCTCGTTGATTACGACATTCCTGTCATCCGAATGAAAGAGGACACCGCTTCCTGGTGTGGACTCCGTGAATGCACCGATGAAGCGGAGCGGCGGTCCACTGCTGAGGCTGTTTTCCTGACTCTTCCGCGGACAAACTGTAAGTATTTTGTATTTTGTATCGCAAATCCTGCGAGTAGAAAATGGCGAAAAACTGATATATTTGTACTTTTTACACTAACATGGATTAAGATGTCTGTTTATAAAAGTTGTGTCACCTTTGAAGCACATGTTCTCAAACATTATTAATCCACTCACTTGTTTCTCCTCCTTCCTGCTCTCCTACTGTAACTTGATGTGGTCAGTGATTGTTTTTGTGGATGCAGAAAGAGGTTTTCAGCAGTGGGAGAGATGACAGCTGGGACAGAGGATGGGGGCTCCTTCTCATCGAAGGTCATCCGGATGGTCTTCTTCATCCTGCTGCTGGACCTGCTGGGATTCACCCTGATTCTACCTCTGCTGCCCTCCATCCTGGACCACTACGCCCAAACTGGGGTCTGTGTTGCCCTCATTTCAGCAGATCAGGATCCTCTGGGTCTTTGAACAATGGGATGTTTGTGTGGAGTCCCATCCATGAAACCCAAGAGTAATTAGATTTGGGGGGAAAGGATGGATGCTGACTCATGCTGATTTTTAATTGTGTGAATCCCATGTAAGCATTCACACTATGGTGATTCTCCTGTTCCTTTTTGTGCACGTAAAAACCCACTTTCAGTTATTTCAGCAATCTTGGGATAAAAAAAAAAATCAGGACATTACAGCTTGTATTTTGGTATTCATACACTTTACAGTTTTTGAAATATTGAGCAAAATATGCCCCATAGTAAATGAATGACAAAGTCCTCAAATGTCAAAATCTTGTAGATTAGCAACAAGCCATCAATATATTCATGGACTATGTTTTCATGTTTTATAGTTATTTTCAAAAAATGTGGAGTTTAATGAATATTTTAGGACGAAACTAACATTTTTGGGTAATTTGTTATCTACTTTGGGCTAATTTTAGCTTCTATTTTAGCTACATTCTAACGTTTTCGACTAATTTAGCTTACTGAGGAATTTTGTTTCTTTGGGGGATTTTATTTAGTATTCAATCAACGAGCTAGATTTTTTTGGCCAATTTGGCATCTGAGGTTTTTATGATAATTTGGGGTAAAGTTAATATTATATTAACATTTTTGACTAGTTTAGTTTACTGAGGAATGTTAGCCAATTTTTGAGTTTAGCTTTTTTAAGAGCTAGGTTTTTTTTTTTTTTTTTTTTTTTTTTGGCTAATTTGGCTTCTAATAAGGTTTTTTCGGGCCAATTTGAAGTCTAGCTCATATTTAAGCAACACGCTAAATTTTTGCAAAACTTCAATGTAATGGGGATTTTAAAGCAATTTTACTATGAAATTTTCAGAAATTCAGATCAACTTTAGCGCTCTCTCGTAGTTGCGTATGTTTTTCGACACGTAAAAACTCACTTTCAGCGATTTCAGCAATCTTGGTTTTAAAAAATTTACCTTTTTCAGGACATTAATGCTTTTATTTTTGGTATTCATAAACTTTAAAGTTTTTGAAATATTGACCAAAATATACCCCATAGAAATGAGAAAGTCTTCAAATTTCAAAGTTTTAAGTAGATTAGCAACAAGCCTTTAAATATATTCATGGGATATGTTTTCATCTTTTATACTAATTTTAAAAAATTGAAATTTACCCAATATTTTAGCAACATGCTAACATTTCTTCGCTAATTTGTTATCTACTTTAGGCTAATTTAGAGTTTAGCTTCTATTTGAGCAAAAAGCTAACATTTTCAGCTAATTGAGGAACTTTAGGCTAATTTAGGTCAACTTCAGCACTCTTTAATAGTTCTTTATTGAAATTTCCAGTCTTTTTTGACAATTTACCATTTTGCAAATAGCTTTTGCATTTTCAATGAATTCCTTCAGCAATCAAAGTAAATTGCATCACCATTTTCAGCAAAAAGCTTCAGTATCTTCAGAAACTACAGCAAAAAGCATTCACACTAGCATTGCAGGTAATGCAATATTTCCTGTTTTTTGTTTGTTTTTCTTCTAGGATGTCACGTACCAGTCTCTGCAGAATGTGGTGGGTTGGTTCCGAGCAGCTGTTGGGATTCCCATGGAAAAGAAATACAACACCGTTCTTTTTGGAGGTACTGATTTGGACTGCACTTGTTCAATTGGGAAGTCGCAGATCCAGGTTTTTTTTTAACCCCTTTCGTTTTTTTTTTTTTTTTTTTTTAATCTTCCAGGTCTTATCGGGTCGCTGTTTTCCTTGCTGCAGTTTCTGTCCTCACCTGTGACGGGGGTTCTGTCCGACCGCCACGGCAGACGACCCCTGCTAATTCTCACTACTGTGAGTCCTTCGAGAAAAACCAAAAGCGATGAAAAGTCACAGCTAAATACTGAATACTGAAAATAATATACTTAAATTGTGGCATTTTTCTTATGATAGAGGATATATATATATATATATATATTTTTTTTTCATTTTTATTCATTAAAAAGCATACAATATAAACTTGAGTTATAAACTCAATCATGATAGAAAATGAAGGAAAAAAAATGAAAAGGGGACAGAAAGAAGAAAAACTTATTTTGTCTGCCCCTTTTTACAATCAATACATTAATCTATCAATAAAAAAAGAAAGATACAGATACACAAGCATTACACAGTAAGAGAAAATTGGGAAAGAAAGAAACAAAGAAAGAAAAAAAAAAAAAAAAAACCCAAATCATATAATTACAACATAAACCAGTGTGAAGGGAAAATAATACTTCTGGGATGAGTCATTGTTATTTGTTTTAGATAGTTTTATAGTCATTGATAATACTGTTTTTAATGTAGTTTTTAAAACTTGATATTGTTGAAGCATTTTTAATTTCTAAGCTCAATTTATTCCATATATTAATTCATTCAAAATTAAGAAAATTAAACTGAAAAATTGCATTTCTAAGTATTTCAGGACTAGACACAGTTTGAAAAAGATTGTATTTGCGATGTAGAAAACACAATAATCTCTGCTGTAAACTAAAAGCTCTCAGCAATGGGAAGCGAAAGGGGGGCGGAGTTGCTCCGCCCACAACTTAGATGCAAATTTCTAATGAACTCTTACCGCTCCACAGAAACTATACCCTAGAAAATGACAGATTTTTAAATTTTTTGGCTGAAAACGCCATACTTGTAATTAAAAGACTACCAGGAATGCTTCAAAACATGATTGGAGTGAGATGACAACATTCCTAAGAAAGGATAAACATTTTAGTAAATGTTGGAGGGTCGGTTTGGGTGATCGTGTCCTTTGTGTTCCAGGTGGGGCTCATATCGTCCTACGTGGTGTGGGCCGTTTCCCGGAGCTTCAACATGTTCCTTTTGTTCCGTGTGATTGGGGGTATTTGTAAGGGAAACGTCAGCCTGTGCACCGCCATCGTTGCTGACCTGCCTTGCCCAAAAGCACGGAACAAAGGAATGGTGAGAGAAAGAGAGATTTTAACAGTAAAATAAACGCTGAGCTGACAGAGGCACGCTGCTGTGAACAGGCGATGATCGGCATTGCCTTCTCCGTGGGCTTCACGATCGGACCGCTCATGGGAGCTTACTTCGCCGTCGCCTCCAGAACAACGGGAAACGTCTTCTATCAAACGCCGGCTCTGATCGCTCTGGCGTTCAGTGTCGCCGACCTGCTCGTCATTTGGCTGATGCTGCCAGAAACGCTAACAAAGAATGTCAAGGTCAGTTTGAGAACAGTTCTTCCTATGAAGTCCTTATGTACATTCACATCAGGGGTAAGTTAGGCTAAGGGAGGCGGTTGTCTGGGGCACCCATTGTTATTTAACTCTGCCATGAAAAAACACCCAAGATCACTAATATGGGATAAACTGATCATGTGAAAGGGTTTAGTCCTCCCCGTCTCTCTGCAACAATGGAATAGAGATTCATTTTCCCAGATTCCCCCTGCCTCACCTACCATCACGAGATATACAGCCTACTAATAATCGGATTACTGTGTCCACCCATCTGCTCTATAAATGCAATCTATACGTTTGATCCTAATCGCTTAACTTTTAGCCTCAAAATCGTATTTTGCGAACTCCCTGTTCAGTTTTAACACAGACTGTGAGGTTTTGAAATGATTTCAGTTTTTAAACGCTTATCAAAACATTTGCGTTCTGGACATTGGTAGGGCTCACCAATAATTCCCAGAATCTATTTGATTCACCAGAGCCTGGACGATTCGATTCCAGTTTTTCAATTCTTTCGATGCACTCTGTACAGTTTTGAGTTTACACATTTATTTAGAAACATATTGATAATCTCTATATGTTTTAAATATTTTCATATTATTCTCATGAAGTACACACACTTTAAAATGAAATTATGAGATTGTTAATAGCATACATGGATTCTCAAACGGAGAAGCTCCAACAATTGTTCTGCATCTCCTTGAGGGCGTTTCAGTTTGGCCACTAGGTGGCGATCGCGCTGTAGCAGTACGTCTTATTCCAGAAGAAGACAGTATGAGCAAAAAACTTTGTTTTAGTTCACAAATGTTTATTTTAAACAATATATTTCCTTCCAAGAGTTTAAAGAATGAATGCCTGTTAATAAAGTAAATGAAGACTTTCATTGTATGTTTAGGTTGACCGTGTTAGCATTAGCCGTCCTATGGGAAATCCCGTTATACGTAAGCATCAAGCTAGCTGACTTTGGCATTATGTGTTAGATTGCTCTCTACTTTTATGGATCGATTCATTGATTTTACTAACACAGCTCTAGACATTGGTTCTGTCTACAGAAGGATTTTTAAGGGGAGGGCCTCCTTTCTATTTTTCGCCTGCTAAATCTGCCACTGGTTCACACATACGTAGCTCCAAAAAGGAGAAGAAGTCAGTTTGTTGGGTAAAATTCACTCCTTGCAGCGTTTTATGTGAAAATAATTCACCTTTTTGCAAAAAATCTTAAAAAATAAAATTCCAAATAGAACGTTAGATGTCATAAAGCTTTTATTGCATTAGCCTCTTACCTGTCCCTTCAGCTTCCTGTTAATCTTTTCTTTTGTCTCTGAAATGTCTTGCTCAACACCTGTAACTTCCTGGACTTTTATAGTGACGGCAATTTTCCAGGAAGTTCCTGCAGAGTTTACTGTTGCCTCCTTGTTGAGGACATATAAGAGCGTTGGGGACCTGCAATCAAAACACTGAGTTCTGCTGTCTAAGTAAAAGTTCAAGAAAACCTTCAAAGGATTAAAAAGTTGCTGCTAAAAAATAAACACATTTTTTGAAGAAGAAATCCTCATGCTGGTCCAGTTTTTTTTTTGTAGCTTTTTCCATAATTCCAAATAATAAAAAAAAAGTAATGCTTGTGTTTTGGCTCAGGCTGCATCTTCTGGGACTGGGGGCTCCAGGGATCTCCTCAGCCCGCTCTCTTTGTTCCATTTCACAGCCGTTACCAGAACTAAAGATCCACCTTCAAAAGAAAGTGAGTATCAACCTTTTCAAAGTAAATCAGAACTTTTTTTTACTTATTTTACTGCACTCGAGTGGACTTTAGCAGACTGATAAGAAGTAAGGATGTGTTCTTACAGGAATGCAGAAGCTCCGGGTGTTGGGTTTGGTTTATTTCTCCTACCTCTTCCTGTTCTCCGGGCTCGAGTTCACCCTGAGTTTTCTGACTCACCAGCGCTTCCAGTTTACAAGGTATGAGCTTGTAGATAACTCTGTCATTCATCCGTCATGGGAAAACAAAACAACAGCTTGTAAAGTGTTTCTCTTTCCTCTCTGAGCAGCATGCAGCAAGGAAAGATGTTTTTCTTCATCGGTGTCATCATGGCTCTAATCCGGGAGGATACGCTCGAAGAATCAAACAGGGGCAACATATCAGGGCCGTTCGCACGGTAAAAGCAGCAGATTCCACTCATGTAAGACAAAAATCTATACGAAAAGTGCGATTCATTCAAAGTTTCCTGTTTTTTTTAAGGCCATCGTTGCCCTGATCCCAGCATTCATCCTGATTGGTTTCTCGTGGAACATAACGATGCTGTACATCGGTTTGGCGTTGTACTCTTTTGGTGAGTCTCATGTGGTTTGAGAAACAAGAAATACATGAATGGATCCGTCTTTAGTCCTGTGCAAGGTCAAGGGGGAAGCTGGAGCCTATCCTAGATTTAATTGGACAATTCTCCACTCTATTTCAAGAAAGAAATAATAATAAATTTATTTGTTTGGTCTCTTTCTTGGAACACAAGCTCGCTATACAGTGTTGGATAATTTACTTTTAATGAGTAATTGATCACTTTACTTACTGGATTTAATTTTAATTAAATTACTTTAATTAAAATTCAATCACCACCTCATGAACATGAGAAAATGTACATTATAAAGTGCATATCTTCAGTAGCTCAATGTCCCCAAGAATTCGTCCAAATTTCCGCTCTCTTCATCTTACTTTAACCATTTTCCATGTCTGCAATTCGGTGCAGTAACTGCTGTTTTTGTTTTGTTAGTGTCCCTCTAGTTTCATTTAGACAATGTCAAAGCACACAAACTCATTTGTTTTATTCTTCACCGATGGTTTCACTGCACCAGAATGTGGGTAATGAAGTAATGAGGGTTTCTGTAGTCTAGTAATTGTAATTTAATTACCAAAATTTGAACTGTAATATGTTTTGTTACTCCGTTACTGACAAAAGTAATTAAATCACAGTACTGTTACTTTGTAATTCATTACCCCCAACTATAAACTATTCAACCCAAACTCGAATAAGTGTGAACATTCATCACAATCGAATTAATAATCTTCAAAACCCACTGAAGGGTAGTTGAATCAGGTCAGATTGTGCCAAATGGCATGTTTACCATTTTTCTTCTAATCAGGCTTTTAATCTGATCACTTGTGTCCATGTAAACACAGCGAATGAAAGTGAACTTGTGTTCACGGATGATCTGATTTAGGGGGAGAAGGTAGATGTTAAATAGCAGAGCCACAAGGACAGAACCCTGGGGTTATCTAAGTTATTAACTGTCAATAAATGATTCCAATGAATCAAATTAAGATTATAGATATGATAGTAAGTTACACACAACTCTGATTTATTTTAGAAGATATACATAAAGAAACTAAAATGATCTTGTAGAATTTCAAAAAAGATGTAATTACCAGTTCTCACCACAGATGTCACTGTTGTGCCACTTAAAGGCAGTTTGTTTTAACAGAAAAAAGTACATTTAGAGTTAAGTGATGGGTTTTGTCATGAATGATGTGCTATGAAAATATTATCAAAGTGTAAGAGTTTGATGTTTTATGGAATCGATTACATTCCTCACATCTTTGTGCAGCTGCTGCAGTCGTAGTTCCCTGCCTGTCGACACTCGTCTCAGACTATGGTGAGTTCCTTTTAGGCTTTTAATGCCAAGACTAATTTGATTGGTCATATTTGAGCACACGGTTTCCATTCACTGGGATTGTTCCTCCAGGCTCGGCCAGTCAGAAAGGCACTGTCATGGGAATCCTGCGGAGTTTGGGCTGTTTGGCCAGAGCCCTCGGTCCAGTTGTGTCATCCTCTGGTAAGATGATCACAAGAGAAACTGTATCGCTAACATGTAACTTTGATTTTAGCTTTAAGTCTCTAAAAATGAACATTTGCTTCACAGTTTACTGGATAGCCGGAGCTCAGGCGTGTTTTCTGCTTACATCTGCCGCTTTCGTGATTCCACTCGCCCTCCTCAGCAAAGCCAGCAGACTAAAGGAGGAATGAGCCGTTTGAGGACAAAAAGTCTCACAGGACTCAGCTTTTTCTACCTGAAACTGAAGAGTTTTGTTTACAGGTTTATGGAGTTAAAAAGCACTGAGTTGCTGAAATATTTTCTTTTTGTCAGCAACAGTGAAACGAATGTATTCCATACTCTCAGCTAAAGATGACAGAAACAAGTGATGCCAAAAGAGACAAAAGGAATGAACGTTTGGATGTGTAGATGAGCAATGAGTGGGTGTGATGTGGATCTCGTTTTATCACAAAATATTTGAACTGTCAGTCAGATTTAGTGTTTTACGCCACAGCATTTTGTTTTTTTCTCACATTTAAATTTTTTAAAAATCTATTTCTACTAAATAAAAGTTTATATAAAATTGTGTTTAAGAGTTAACTTTAATTTCAGCTTTCAACTTTATTCTTAAGTACCATTTAAGGAGTTAAAAAGAAAAAAATTACTATAAATCTTTAGAACCTGCTGCATGCGTACATGTAGAACAGGGGAGTCTAAGTCAATCGCACAAGGGAAATCCAAAACACACCTTAGGTCGCGGGCTGAACAATATAAACATTTATTGAAAACGCTATTACTACATTTTTAAAACTTTAAAATCCTAACTTTTATGAACTATATATAACATTACCTACAATAATGCTAGTGTGAATGCTGTAAGCTGAATGAAGATGCTGAAATTGATAGCTAAAAACGCTGAAGCTGATAGCAAGCTAACATTAGCTAAATGCCAAATTAGCCTAAAAAATGTGAAAAAAGGTTAGTAAAGGCAGCTAGCATGTAGCTGAAAAAATAGCTCAACTTCAAAACAGCCTAAAAAATCTTAGTAACTGTCAAAATAGTCAAAAAAGCTCGAATTTTTAAAATGTCAATACTCTAACTTATCGTAATTATGATTAATAAAAATTCAGGAATATTATTCCAGAATACATAAACTTAAATTTCAATATTTTAGTCTCCATAAAGATATAATTTGTCAAAATTCTACAAGTTAAAAATAAGCAGAAGATAACATCAGGCCATTAATAACAAAAAAATAAAATGATCTGGAGGGCCGGATAGAATTAACCAGCGGGCCAGATCCGGCCCCTGGGCCTCGACTTAGACACATGTGATCTAGAAAATCATAATTTAAAGTTATTGATAAAAGTTAATTGATAAATGTTTTTAAATTGCGATAGCAGATGTAATTTTTTTAAACTGAATATTTTTATATAGGGAGATTGGGCCAAAGATTAACAGTAATGTGATGTCTAGATTTCCAGTTGAAGAGTGAGAATACAGTACAGAGAATTGTCTTTTAAGGAATATTAGTAGATTTATATCTCCAAAGAAACAGACAAACATCTTACAACTTAGAATTTTCAAGACTTTTTCAGTGGCATTGACTCAGAAAGAGTAAACTGAGGAACACTTAAGGATGGGATGCAAGTAGATGCAACTCAAACTGCACTGCGTACATTTATCCGTAGGTCCTGTGAATTATTTTTGAATTAACTGAATATTAGTGTTGCTTGACATGCAGAAGATATTATTGCAAATAACTGTCCACGCTTCAGAATTAACAGGTATACGTAACCCATCATTCAATTTTAATATAAGGATTTTCATAATTTCTGAATCTGTTATTTTATACAACCTTGAGGTCAGTTTGCAAAAATGTGTCACACTAAGGGGCAAATCAGACTCCTTAATTAAATATAAAGCAGGTTTTTGGAAGCTGGAATGCCCAAACATGCACAGAGAGAACATGCAAACTCCACACAGAAAGGACAGCTGGGATTTGAAGCAGAGATTTCTCGCTGTGAGGAAAAAGCGTAAACCACTGTTCCAAAACTCAACCTCCACGAAAATATTTCTCTTATTTTTTAGGGACAGAATTCTACAAAAACCTGAATATAACTGAAAATAACCAAATTAAAGCAAAGATTAGATGTTTAATTAATATTAACCAAAATGTACAAGTGGTGTTTTAGGATGGTCTCCTCAATTTAATCAGGATTTATGACTAAATAATGTTTAATTTATTCTGAGGTTTAGAAAACAGTAATGTGGAGGTGATAATATCCAAAGACATAAATACATCCTTGATTCCCCTGCTAATATCTAACATTAAAAAAAGTAAAAATTCAAACTTTTGCTATATTAAGAAAGGGCACCCTCTAGTGGTGGGAGCATTTCACTGCAGGTTTTTGTCAGGTGTCAACCAACAGTTAGAAGCTCTTAAGGGGTCGAGTTGGAAACTACAGCTGAACATCTGTAGAGATTCTCAGTATTTCAAAGCGACTCATGTTTTCTTCCTAAAACTACTTTTTCTCTTGAAGACGTTTCACTTCTCATCCAAGAACTGATGAAGCTTCGTGGATGAAAAGTGAAACATCTTCAAGAAAAAGATGTCCAGTCGTCTTTTGAGAAGAAAAAAAACACCTAAGTAAACTACAGCTGGATATTTGTAGCAGCCCCGATACTATAAAAGGCATAAAAAATATCAGAATTCAAAGGGTCCTGAAAGGCTAAATTTACTCTACATTTTGGTAAATTATTTTCTCAGATTTAGTGACTGTTACACTTTAGAATTTTATTTACAGAAACAAAGTTTTTTTTTTTTTAATCAGCATTTTATCTCCGATACACTCCCAAAAAAAAGACAAATTAAGCTTGTTTACTTAAAACTACCCCACAATACTCACAGCACGGCTGTTAACGTCTGTAAAGATAAATATTGACTTCAGTAAAAAAGGCTTTTTCACATCAGAAACGCGAACATTTCTATAGTTTACAGAGATCAAAGCAGCACAATAAGCAAGAATCTGTCTTCGGTTCTCACAAATCCCATCTAAATGTCCGAGTTTGGAAGCTGCTCTCTGCTTTGGTCCCGCTTCCTCTTCTGTCGTTTCTTCTGTCCTTCCTCTTGCCTGAATTGGTGCCTTTTATTTCAAATAAAAATGAATAAATATGGTTACCAAAGCCAAGATGATTAAAAAAATACAAGAAAAGGAGTGAGTAGAGAAAAGAAGAGACACCTGGACTGCCAGCGGCGCCCGCTGTTCCAAACGCGACCAAAAGAAGGCAGCCAGTTGGCGTCCGTGTGTGAACTGTGGTCAAAGTTGGCCCCCACCCTGTTTGGAGGAAGCTTCTTCAGCTTCTCTTGCTCTTCTGTCACAGACACAAGGCGAGCATATCTTTACACTTCTGAATTCATGAGCAGAAAACGTTAATACTGGAGATAAAAGTGGAGCAGTGAAGGAGGACGCGGGTCATACTCCGTTTGAGGAACTCCTGGAGCGACGGCCCGATCTCCGTCTGTTCTGAGGATCCAGAGGTTCCCTCCTGAGGATCGTCTTGAAGCCAAGGAAGGACGGCGCCTGTAACAGACAGACCGTAACCGAGCTGCAGCGATGATGAACTAAAACAAATCCAAGTACACAAACTTTTGTTCACAAACAAACAAAACGGTATAAAAGAGGTCTTTCTGAATTCTTTATCTTGATTTACTGTTAACATGTTCTTGTGGGTTTACTGATGATGAAGAAAATATATAAAGAAATTGCATTTCACAGTATTTCTGAGCATAAAAGGCCTTTTGAAGAAAAAAAAAATTTGTAGTTGTGACATAGGAAGGTCAATGGGAGGGCCACAAGCCCCTTGCTCTGCTCCATTCTGATATATCCACTAGCAGACAAATAGATCCATGAACGTCTTCGTTTTTCCTCGTCTGATGTATGGCTGGATGGCTCCAATATTGCTCAACATTTTAGTTGCACTGGTAATGTTAGGTTGAGGGTGTGAGGGGCTGTAAGCTAGCAGGAAAGAGCTACATACATGGGTGACGGGAAGTGGGGGTGGACTTGCTCCACAACAATGCCACCTCCTAGGACTCAAAGGTGAATTTCTAATGAACTCCTGCCGCTCTGCAGAAACTATATTATTGAAAATGAAAGTTAATATTAACATAATCATAGTTAGAAAACCTTTGGGAATGATTTGAATGTATATCAAGAGATGATCCGTGTGGGAATTTACGATCTTTAATCACCTTTAGGGGACATTTTCACAACTTCTGGTGTCCTTTTATTAAACTCCCACCAAATTTAAAGGTTTAAATAAAGCAAAATATTTACCATAGTTTTATCCACTAAGATTTAACTGGATGAAAAGACAGATCTGAAACTTTCTATTTGTGTCTAAATACAAAACATCACTGCAATAACATATTTAAAACTCTTTATAGTTCCACAAACGAAAAAAAAGGGTGTCTTATAAATAAAATATAATCTGCATCATAAATCGTATTTGACATGGCTGTGAAAACTAAAAGAATAAACAGCTATCTTACCTGTATGAACATTTCCACTGTTTGATGAGTCCTGGAAGATGAAGAAAAAATATATCATCAATATATCATAAAATCATAAGATATTTTTAAACCATATTTAACAGCATTCCTGTACCTGATAACCGATAAAAGTCAAGCCTCGTTCTTGTGCAGACCACGGCATCTCAACCATCGAGTCACCGACACCGCCCTTGAGTGGACCCTCTGACTCTCCATGTGGAAACTGAGAGCTACTTCAAAAAAGAAAATATGAAAAAACTTGGATGTAAACATAGAAGAAAACACACAAGGATACTTTGAAGCAACAATACATGCTGGTTACCTCGCAGATGCTTGTGTAGAACGGCAACGCTGGCGGCTCCATTAGACAAGTCCAGTTCTTCATCACGCTGACATTGATTCAGGAAAGGCCAACAGTGGTTCACAGAGAAAATCTGATTCCTAATAAAGCTTCACTTCAGCTCACAAAGTCACAGTGCTTTCACCCAAAGGTTAGCAGGAACAGAAACGGCTTCATCTCGTTTATCCTGCTCCTTTCTGTACGTTCTTTGCACAAAACTCAATCACACTTTCAGTAACTTCAGCAATATTGCTCTCAAAACCTTCATCTTGTTCAGGAAATTACTGCTTGTATTATTGGTATTCATAGACTTTAGAGTTCTTGAAATATTGAGAAAAATATACTCCACAGGAAATGAATAAACAAGTCTTCAAATTCAGCATTTTACGTGCTTAGCAACCAGCCTTAAATATGTTCACGGGCTGTGTTTTCATTTTTATTGTAAATTTTAAAAAATTTGCAGTTTACCGAATATTTTAGCAACATGCTAAACTTTTTTGCTAATTTGTTATGAGTTTTTTTGCGCTTAATTAGATTTTAACATCTATTTATTTTGACTGACTTTGTTTACTGAGGAATTTTAGGCTATTTTGACGTTTAGGTTCTTTTTTTCTAAATTGACACATACTAAGGTTTGGGGGTTAACTTAGAGTTTAGCTCATATTTAAGCTGCACACTAAATTTTATTTTGTTTGCAAAATTTCATGTATTAGGGATTTTTAAGCAATTTTACTACAACTGTTTTAGAAACTTAAGCTCAACTTCAGCACTCTTTAATAGTTCTTTAATGACATTTCCAGTCTTTTAGCAAATTTAACATATTGCAAATAGCTGTCGCATATTCAGCACCTTCAGTGACTACATTCAGCAAAAAGCATTCACACTAGCATTATTGCTAAGGTGCTTTTGTAAATTAATTTGAATATTTTTTTTTAAAAAGACATTTTTTTGCATATATGAAAACCATACGGACTTAAAGCAACCATTGTGGATACTGCCACTGCATCGCTGGAAAACAAACCTCTAAAAGAGACTCAAAGACCTCCTGCCGGTGCTTCTCCTGGGCCCGAATACAAGCAGCTTGCTGAAGACGAAATACAAAAAACAAAACTTCACTCACGGGAGGCATTCAGTCAAATCACCTGTTATGCCCAAAGTAGAGCATTCAAGTGATTTTAGATAGCAGACAACATCCAATCCCATTTTAAATACAACTTCTGACTCTTTGCTTTCCCACAAAAGTATAAAGTTATGAAACTTCAGCTGCATTACCTGTTTAATAAAGTCATCTTCCTCCTCTACAAAGGTTTCTAAAACATTTGCCACCTCATCTTTAAATCTGAGAAAAAAATACATGCATTAATGAATATATTATAGTCCCATTTCAACATCAACTTTTGTTAACTGAGTCATTTACCTCTTAATTTCCTCCTCTGTGATGAGAACTTTATCTTTAAGCTTCATGTCAGCTTTATTATCCCACCAGAACTTGTGAGTGTTCTTCTTATGTTCTTTACTGAAATGACACACTTTTGTGAATTACTGATAGATAAAAAAAAAACCCAAAAAGGTCAAGAGGTTAATTAATTGAATTGATGAACAAAAATCAAATTTAAGTTAACTCACGCAGCCATGTGCTCCAACACGCCTCCATACAGCACCGTCATCTTGTCATCCGTCACATTTTTCTCAACTTCGGCCTCACAGCAGTAACACCAGAACGTCTCTTTGTGTTGAATACAGTCAAACTTTTCCACTTGTGGCTTTTTGATTGTTCGACGAGCTTCTTTCACCTGCAAAAATCAACACATTTCAAATAAATATCAAACTGCTGCTTTACTGAAGTTAGTGTGTGATACTTTGGATCAATATGTCTTATCCCTTGATTATTATTTCAAAATCTGCATATTCATTAAATATGCAGTAAAACTGGAAAAAATAATTACTACCAAAAAACTGCTTGACTTACATGAATCATATAAGATATTTATTAAATAATGAACTTTATTAATGTTTAAACATGCATTTTACAGCTTAAAATAGGTTAAGTATGTTTGACTTGAATGCTTTTTAAAATTAACTGCAAATGAATGGAAGATATATAAGATTACTTTAACTTCCTTCATCTGTCTTTCATCCCAAAAAAGTTTTTAATGGCCATTTGAATTATTGAATAAGTAAATAAAATAAATTTAATTAAAACAGGTAATAGTAAAGCGAAGAAAGCATTTATCGTGTAAGATTCTTAAAATGAAAAAGACATATGCAACAGAAGGGGGTATAATTTTAGAAATATATTTTTTAGACTATATTTATAATTTTGTTCCCAAAAAGCACCTGATAAATAACTCTATAAAATCTATACAAGTTGCTTTAGATTGCAGAGAACAATAAAGGGGGCAAAAACGACCTTTTATTTTCGAAAATTAATTTCTTTATCCAATCTTCGTCTGATTCTCAAATTTTATTTTTTAAGGTTTCATTTCCGGTCTCATTTCCGTTTTTTGGACGACACTATTTACCATTTTCAGTCCTCAATTACATTAAGGCTAAAATAAGTGTTTATTTATCCTGAAAGCTTTTATAATATACTTAAACAATCTGTACTTTTAAAACATTTATGGACGTGAAATGAAAAATAAACGTAAAACCGAAAACGCTCGTAATGTTTAAGCATTTGGTTGACAGCTAACTCCATATTATTTCAAGCTTGGGAATAAATGTTTGGATAATGTTTAGGAATATCCGTAAAGAACAAACAGTAAAGAAGCATAAGCAGTAGAAGCATAAACTAGTAACTTACCTTCTCAATGAATTTCGTCAGTACGACTCTGAGTCTGCTTTGATGCTGTTTTCCGAAAATGTGTTTCTTTCCAGAAAATGTCGTTTGTCGACATATGTTGCAGTAATGCGTACCCATTATGAGTCCTTAGAGTATCCGAACACCAAATTCAAAGGATTTAAATTTTTTGTGTAGCGCTAAAGCCAACGGTTCAGCACATTTGATCACCCTTATCATTCTTAACCGACGAGCTAAAATGCTACTAAGCTAACCCGGAAGTGTCCTACTTAGTAATCATTCCCCTTGAAAACGAACCTCGTCGGATCTTTTAGTGTGTGACACAAAGCGGAAGCAAAACAAAACATTGCCAACGACCCCCCGAGTCTAACGAAAATATTAGGTTTAAGGTTAAGACAATGACATCGGTTCATTCTTTGAGAGATTTTGTGAACGAGCGACTAACTGCGGCAGCTGAAGAAATAATTAAATTCTTTGAAAAAACGATCTTTGATTATGAGAAAGAGATCAGGCGTCAGCGAGAGTTGCTGGCCGCCGTCTGCAAGCCTCAAATAAAGTTAAAACGTACAGGTTGGTTTGAAACTTTTACGCCCTTTAAAATTAGAAAATGTGTTTTATATTAGCATTGTATTTTATTGAATTGTTATTTTAGTGCAGAATGCTTTTATTTAGGGTAAACATTTTGTTCCTCTTTCTACTCAGAGGTGCCAGAAGAGTTCTTTGATGTGGACGAGGGGCAGGCTTGTATCCAGAAGAACTTTGGTTTGGACCAAAATGATTCAGAATCTCTAGAAGTGAAAGAGATGCATGTGGACCTCTGCACAAGTCTGGATGAAGAACCACAACAAGATTCTATTTACCTGGCTGTCAAATCTGATAAAGATGAGACTTCCTCCACAAACCCCGTCAAATCTACAGACGAGGACTCCACAGACACCATCTCGGTTCAAAGTTGTGAAATTCTAGACACTGAGTTGAAGGACTCGTGTGTACCTGAAACAGATCAAACAGGAATCAAACCTGAGAACTTGGAACCAACTGAGAAAAGACGAAGCAGAAGACGTCTCAGAAACAGCGGTGACACTCCTGCCTTGATAAGAACGCCCTTTTTCCTTCACGCAGGTAAAAAGTGTGAATACAGGTGTGAAACGTGTGGCAAAACCTTTCCATTTAAATCCAAACTGATCAGACACCAGAGGATCCACACGGGCGTGAAGCCCTACTGCTGCAGCGTGTGTGGCAAACGCTTCAACCAGACTTCCATCCTGAAGGTTCACCTGCGGATCCACACGGGCGAGCGCCCGTTCTCCTGCGACGTCTGCGGGAAGAGATTCAACCAGAAGTCCATCCTGAACGTTCATAAGAAGACTCACTCTTTGGAGAGGCCGTACGCCTGCGACGTCTGCGGCAAAAGGTTCTTTCAGAAAGCCAGTATGGAGGCTCATGTCATCTGGCACACAGGTGAGAACCTTCCTGTTCCAGGTAAATGTCTCATGTTTGATGAGCCAGCATTTAGTTGTGCATGTTAAATGTTTGCCTCTTTAGATGTTTTTCCATTTTTATGAAGGTTAAAAATTAAGGGTCTGGAGTTCCAGATTAGTTTTTCATTTATTTATGTTTTAATTTGAACAAAAAGAGACAAATTTTGTCAAGTTAATGAGAATTATGTTATCAGAATGCAAAAGCAAGCTACAAAATAAAGTTTAATCTCAAGAGTAAAGAAAATTGCATCAATAAAGATAAATATTTTTGTTCTTTTTTCTCATTCTTCTTCATTTCTGATTAGTTCATAGACAACAAACAAATGAATACACACTGGGTAAATACCTAAAAATTAAATACAAGATTATTTTTCATGTTACCTTCAAGTTTTCAGTGTAAAACAGGCAGCCTATTACCACTTAACAGGAAAATAAGCTAAGAGCTGAAGGGTTTAATTTAATTAACATTTACATTTCACAATGAAATTGACAAACAAAGGGCGTTGTACCATCTTACAAGCAACATAAGAGAATAAAAGCACAATGTAAATTAAAAAAAAAAAACAAACATAAGATAAAGAAGATCATTTTAATGTATTGAAACAACCAAAGTTATAAAAAATAAAAAGGAAAAAGTCATTAGATTAAATAAACGGATAAATTATCTGAAAGTATTATAATATTTTTATTTTCTAGTTTTTGAAGGGATTGTCATAAAAGTTTCAAACGTTTCAAAAAAACTGTTGGGGCTTATTTTTAAAAAAATATTTTTTTTGAATGAAAAATGTCTCAAAAATACAAAATTGTTAAACAAAATTTGATTTCTTTTGTTTTTATTAATAAGACCAAATTAAATATTAATATAGGTTTAAAAAAATTGATTTTGTTTATTGATGTAATCTATTAATCCTTTAAAAAAATATTATAAATTACCTAAAAAAATGTTTTACAAGGATATTCTTATTGATTGTTTTCAAATGGACTTCTTTCATTTTTAAGGGGTAAGGAAATGAATAAATGTTCTGATGAGGGACTTGGCTGTTCTGTATAAAGTCTGGAGATAATTTATTTCTCCTGGAAATAAATAGTTTGATAGGGCAGTTCTTCAAATTGAGTTACTACATTTTGGGTTTATAAGATAAATATTATTAATATATAATGTTGGAAGGTGTGGCAAGATTGTTGGATAATTTAAAATTGCTCTGATCAAATTAATCATTTTTGGGGAAATGGTTTTGATTTCTATAGAATATTTGATACAACTGAAGTCCAAATTATGTTTAATTTTACAATTTTCATGATCCAAGAAAATAGCATCACTATCCATCCAGTTTTTTTTAAAAGATGGATTTCAGTTTGTATAAAACAAATTTATTGTTCCAGATTGTTGTGGAAAATTCTCCTGGGGGTTCTCAAGTTTTATAGTAAACTGCTCTTTAATTTAATAATGTTCCTCTTTGTGTGAATTTGAACAAAATCAATTTGATTCTTGAACTTTCAGTGAACATTTGACAGTTTCTGCAAAGACGTTTTTTTCATGTGACATTTATCTTATTAATATCTTTAACAATTTACGGATAAAACAGATGAAAAAATATATTTTTTTATATTTATATTAGATCTGAACCTATTTTCAAACTGGAGAGCTCACACTGACTGATGAGGACACTTGTGGCTGCCATTTTTAAGTAGCATCCTTAAATAAGTCGTGCTTTAGCAATATTTCCAATATCTATGTTTTTGTTTGTTTTCTTTTTCTGCAACAATTTAAATTAAAAAAATCCCATCCAACCATCTTTATGTTCTGTTCTTTTATCTTCCAGAGCTTCCACCGTCTTTTCTCAAAGAGGAGGACGTTTTTGATGATCAGCCGCTCTTTAACCAGCAGAGGAGCTCCAGTTTGGGTGAAAGTGACTCTCAGTCTCTACAGATCAAAGAGGAACAGGAGGACCTCTGCATCAACCAGCATGAAGAGCCGCTCGAGCTGAAGCAGGACCCGGATGCTCTGGTTTTGTCTTTATCGTGCGGTAACAGTTACCACAACGGTGCTGAAACTCTGTACCTGCATCCCGGCGAGCTTCAGAGTTCAGGGAAATCCTTGGATGAGTCCGATTACAGAGCAGACGGGCAGACACACCAGATCAAAACTCCTTTCACCGCATTCGAGGCTGAAAAACAGGAGTATAAATGCGAGACTTGTGGGAAAGCGTTTCAGTTCAGGTCGAGGTTACTGCGACACATGATAATCCACACCGGCGTGAAGCCGTTCAGCTGTCACGTCTGCGGGAAGGGGTTCAACCAGAAATCCATCCTGATCGTCCACCAGCGGATCCACACGGGCGAGCGCCCGTTCTCCTGCGACGTCTGCGGGAAGAGATTCAACCAGAAGTCCATCCTGAACGGTCATAAGAAGATTCACTCTTTGGAGAGGCCGTACGCCTGCGACGTCTGCGGCAAAAGGTTCTTTCAGAAAGCCAGTATGGAGGCTCATGTCATCTGGCACACAGGTGAGAACCTTCCTGTTCCAGGTAAATGTCTCATGTTAGATGAGCCAGCATCTAGCTTTACATGTTAAAATGTTTTCCTCTTTAGATGTTTTTTTAGTTTAATGAATGTTAAAAATCAAGGATCTGGAGTTTCGGATTAGTGTTTCATTTATTTATATAATTTGAACAAAAAGAGACAAATTTTATTTGTCAAGTTAATGAGAATTATGTTATCAGAATGCAAAAGCAAGCCAATTTTTTGTTACAACTTTTATTGTCTAAAAACAAAAAAATGAGTTTTAAGTTTAAAGATTAAAGAAAACGTCTTTGTTCTAATTTTTCTGCATTTTTGTTTACAACAAAAATGAATCCACACTGGGTAAATGCCTAAAAATTAAATACAAGATTAATTTTCATTCTAAAAGTAAAACCTAAAAGTTTCCAGTGTGAAAAAAGGCAACTCCGTTAAACAGGAAAATAAGCTGAGAGAAGTTGATTTATTAAAACAATTCTCAAGGTTGTTTGTTTTTTTTAATTAACAAATTAAACATTACATGCCCTACTGAAAATTAAAAAACAAATGTAGTTGTAAAGTCTTACAACCAACATACAGTAATAAAGTCTGCCAATAAGAGAATAAAAACATAATGTAAATAAAAAAAAAATAAAAAACACAAAATAACATAATTTTAGTTTATTGAAACAACCCAAAGTTGAAAAAAGACAAAGGCATTAAAATAAATGAACTGATATATTATATAAATTTTAATAGCATTTTATTTATTTTTATTTTTTAAGAGATTGACATGAAAGATTCAAATTGTTTAAAAAAACGAGGGCTTATGAAAAATTAAACAAACACATTAGTGAATGAAAAATGTCCCTAAAATATCAAGATTGTCTAACAAAAACTGTATTTTTTTGTCTTTATTAATGCAAACAAATTGAAAATTGATATAGTTAATTGTTGAAATCCATTTCTTTAAATCCTTTAAGAAATATTATATTTAGTTATACTGTACATTAAATCTTTACCTAAAAATTCTTTACATTAATGTATTTTATTGATTGCTTTAAAATGAATTTATGTTATTTTGGGGGGTAAGGAAAACGAATAAATGCTCTGATTTATTTCATTTTATTTTTTTAAATTTAACCATTATTTATGCAGGCAGGACAGATTAAGAACAGCATTCTTATTTTTAACTGATGCTTGGCAAAACTCAAACCTTTTGAGAAAGAAAAAAGAAAGAAGTTACAAGAAACGAGAAATAAAGTTGAATAGAACCAGAAATAAACATTCTAAAATCATTGCAATGAGTGACAAGAGCATTATCTTTAAAATAGTCATTAGGTTGGTTTTAAAACTCTTTAATGAGGGACGATTTCTTTTGGAGTTCGGGAGAGAATTTTCCTTTTTACTGGAAGGGGAAATAAATAGTTTGAGAGGGCAGTTCTTCAAATTGAGTTACTACATTTTGGGTCTGTAAGATAAATATTATGAACATATTATGTTGGAAGTTGTGGTAAGATTGTTGGATAATTTAAAATTGCTCTGATCAAATGAATTATTTTGAGGGTAATGCTTTTATTACTGTAGAATATTTGGTTAAACTACACTAAATTATGTTCAATTTTTAAAATCTTCATGATCACAAAGTTACCGTTTCGGTCCATGAGGTGGACGATTGCACAGTTATCCATCCAGCTTTTATGAAAAATTTAATTTAGTTTGTATAAAACAAATTTATTGTTCCAAATTACTATGAACAATTCTGAAGGTGATAAAGTTTTAGAGAAAACTACTTATTTATTATTTAAATATGTGCCTCTTTATGTAAATTTGAACAAAAACAATTTGATTCTTGACAGTTTCTGTGATATTTTTCTTGTTAATATCTTTAAAAAATGAAGTAACAGAAAAAAAAAATATTTTAACATTTTGTGGAAATTTTAAAATGAGCACCTTTAGTAAATCTATTTGACACTTAGAGTTAGCCCTGATCATTTAAGAAACATATTCTGCTTGAAAATCTTTAAATAAGTAAAAAATAACAACGTTTTTAAAAAAAAGTCTTGCTTTAGCAATTTCTCCCACTTTTTTTTTTCCCCAAAAAATATTTAAATGAAAAAAGCCCATCCAACCATCTTTATGTTCTGTTGTTTTATCTTCCAGAGCTTCCACCGTCTTTTCTCAAAGAGGAGGACGTTTTTGATGATCAGCCGCTCTTTAACCAGCAGAGGAGCTCCAGTTTGGGTCAAAGTGACTCTCAGTCTCTACAGATCAAAGAGGAACAGGAGGACCTCTGCATCAACCAGCATGAAGAGCCGCTCGAGCTGAAGCAGGACCCGGATGCTCTGGTTTTGTCTTTATCGTGCGGTAACAGTTACCACAACGGCGCTGAAACTCTGTACCTGCATCCCGGCGAGCTTCAGAGTTCAGGAAAATCCTTGGATGAGTCCGATTACAGAGCAGACGGGCAGACACACCAGATCAAAACTCCTTTCACCGCATTTGAGGCTGAAAAACAGGAGTATAAATGCGAGACTTGTGGGAAAGCGTTTCAGTTCAGGTCCAGGTTACTGCGACACATGATAATCCACACCGGCGTGAAGCCGTTCAGCTGTCACGTCTGCGGGAAGGGGTTCAACCAGAAATCCATCCTGATCGTCCACCAGCGGATCCACACGGGCGAGCGCCCGTTCTCCTGCGACGTCTGCGGCAAAAGCTTTAACCAGACCTCCATCCTGAACGTTCACAAGCGGATCCACACCGGCGAGAGGCCGTACGCCTGCGACGTCTGCGGCAAGAGGTTCACCCAGAAGTCCATCCTGAACGGACACAAGATCATCCACACCAGCGAGAGGCCCTTTTCCTGCAAAACATGCGGCAAAAGCCTCAGGAGTCACTCCAGCCTGTCGGTTCACATGAAAACGCACGCGGGCGAGCCGCAAAATGCCAATAAAACATCCTAAAGAAACAGTTTTCATTGGAGTGGGTCTTTAATTGTCTGTTCTGGAGTCACTTACACAATCTGAGCTTCATCACCTTCAAACTGAGCAGTTTTATTGTAACAATACTGATTCTACTGCTCCTTTACAAACGTTTTTAACACGTAAAACCTCAATCACACTTTCAGCGATTTCAGCAATCTTGGTATCAAAACGTTCAGCTTGTTCAGGACATTATTGCTTGTATTTTTGGTATTTATAAACGTTACAGTTTTTGAAATATTGAGCAAAATATGTACCCAAGGAAATGAATGAGAAAGTCCTCAAAGTTCAACATTTTAAGCAGATTAGCAACAAACTTTTGAATATATTCATGTTTTATATTAATTTTCAAAAAAATTGGAGTTTGCTTAACATTTTAGCAACAGGCTAACATTTTTAAATAATTTAGTTCTGAGGCTATTTTGGAGTTTAGCTAGTTTTAAAGCCATGAGGTAGCTTTTTTGGCTAATTTGGAGTTTAGCTTATTTTTGACTTACTATTTTTTGCAAAATTGGCACGTATTAGGGATTTCTAAGCAATTTTAATACAATTTTTTTCAGAAATTGAGGTCAGCTTAAGCACTCTTTAATAGTTCTTTAATGAAATTTACAGTCTTTTAGCAAAATTAACATTTTGCAACTAGCTTTTGCATTTTCAGCAAATCAGCAATTAAAGAAAATTGCGACACCATTTATAGCAAAAAGCTTCAGGATCTTCAGTGACTAATTTCAGCAAAAAGCATTCACACTAGTATTATCACAGGTAATGCAACTTTTCTAAATCTTTTTAGTTTTCAAAAAGACACTAAATATTTTTTTTTTTAAAAACCCTTTACCTAAGGTGGGCCTGAAAGTGCTGCTGCTGCTTTTTACCTGGATCAGGTGTGAAATTACAGAGAAAGACAGAATCGTGAGAAAAAACCTGTTCTCTCAACGTTTTTCCTGTCAGCATTTAACGTCTGCTAACATTTGTTGACCTTCAGGGGTTTGTCTCATTTTTCACTTTTTCAGATGATCCTGAAAATCATGATGGACGTTTCTGTTTCTTGTTGTAGATAAAACCTGCTCTCTGTGAAGTTAGAAGTGCACTTATACTGTTGTAGCTTATGTTTCATCTCTGCACGTTATATTTATGGTGTGAAACAATCTTTATTTACAAAGGGCTGTTCAAACAGAAACACAAATTGCTGCACAATAAAAGTGAAAAAAAACAAAACAAAACTAATCTTTTTTCTGCTTTCCAACTTCTCAGATGACCACAGCAAGCTAGTCTGTCCTTCACAGCAGAGCAGGTGACCCAGATGGAGAAAATTCCCAAACAGTAAAACGTTAATATGAATAAATAATATTAAAACGCAATAAAACATTTAAAAATGTATAATAAAACATTTTAACCAAGTGAAAAAGCTGAATTTGGAGCCTTCTCTCCAACAGGCTGTCCATAAATTGGGACCTTTTAATAGAACAGCAAAGTCAGATTTCCATTAAAATAGTTTGAGTTTACTAAGTTTTTTAATAATTGTAAGACATTTTTATTATAAAAAAGCGATTCTTTTAATAAATGCATAATAATTGTCTTTGTTTTTCTATTTTGATGCATGGATTATGTTTTAGGTCGGTTGTTGTGGATCTGGGATGAAAAAGTGTCAAAACAAGTTCTTGGAGAGAAAAAAGTTAATAATTTTAAACTGAAATATTTAATAACTAAACAACTATGCAAAGTAAAAATATTTTGTCTCAACAAATATTTTATCTCAACAAAGCCAGTCAGATTTTCTTCATTCGAATAGACTTTTCACCAACTTTATTTAACAAAAACATTGATAAAGTGGCTTGTTTTGCATACAAAATTAAATACTAAAATATGTATCGCATGGAAAATTGTTCCTTTTTTGATTGATGTGCGCATTTAATATGTATAAAAAGACAATTTAAACATTTAATTAAATTTGCAACATTTTGTTTAAACAAGAAGAAGGCTGCACAGGGGTTATTTATGCACATTGCTTCAAAAATTCAATCCTTTAAATTTGCAGCAAAAGGCTGGAAAAAAAAAACTTACATATATTGTTTGGATAATGAGATGAGGAAAATTAAGACATTTTTTTTCATCTTTGATCTTTTGTGGCACTTTTATTGAATGATTGTTTATGTTCCGCTTCGTTTTAAAAAGACTTCGTGATTGGATTAAAATATTAGAAATCGGGAATTCTCTGCCTGCCATATTGTCTGTCCTGCAGTACTCCTGAGTGTCCAGAAGATGGCAGCAACATAACACCAAGTTCCCCAAATTTGAAAAAAACAAAGAAGAAGACGCTTCCAACCAGGAAGTAAATAGAGGCGAAGTTTGTACTTTTTTAGGAGTTTTCTTTTCTGCTAGTTTATTTTTACATGTTTATTCCTGAAACTATGTATCCAGCCCAAAGCATGCGCAACTTTGTCTGTGACCGTTTAACTGCGGCCGCGCGGGAAATAGTGGGAGCTTTTGAAAAGAGGATTGAGGATTATGAGGCAGAGATCGCTCGCCAGCGCAGAATGTTGGACACGGTTTTCACACCTGAGACAAAGTTTCACAGGCCAGGTACGCAAACCTCCAAATCTGAACTCAACGGTCCAGTCGGTTTCCGCGAAGGCCTTCCTTTTCACACTTTATGGCCACAGTGGTACCGATCAGAATCAGAACTTTAGGGGGGCTTTACCGGAAGGGGAAACCAGCTGCTGATGTAGAGAGATGAGGAAGTCCTTACAGTTCTAAAAAAAAAAAAAAAAGTTTTAACTGTAAAGATAATCAAAAAAATGAAATGAAAAGTTTCAGAAAAATAATTTTATGGGCATAAAAACAATTATAATAGTTTAGGGGATAATTTAACATATTTTAGCCTTTATATATGCATTCATTTTTATTTATTATCCTGACTTTTATATATGTTTTTAAACACCCTGGGAGCATGATAATTTTGTTCTACATGACAGTAAAGGAAATTCTGATGATTATCAATGGTAGCCAATATGTTATGAAAAGAAAATTTGACACATTTTCATGCTCCGCTGTCTAGAAACTATGTTAAAATAAAAGGCAGACACTTCAATTTTAAAAATAGTAAATTAAATAGGATAAATTAAAAGTTGAAGCTGGACTAAATTGTATTATAACATGAATGTAGTACAATTTTTAACATTTACTTATTTATATGATTCTTTAAGACGACTGCAGTCAAACAAGGCTCCATACATTAAAATATTAAAAGATTGAACATAAAAATATTTAAAAGTTAAATATAAAATGAAAAACGAGAACATTGATGGAAACGAGCAAATAAAAAGCACCATATGATAGAATAAAGGAAATTCTCATGCTGACCAATGGTAGCCAATGTTATGAAAACAACACTTTAGGGGAGTCACGTGACGCGCTTGGCAAGATGGCTGCTTGAGAGCGATCTGCGCCTATCCCCGTGCATCTTTGCTGACATTAATGCAACCAAGAGCTAGGAAACGTGCTTCCCTGACTGGATAACGCGACATAACATCACCGGAAATGCCAAACGCCACTAGACACACCGCCAAGTCCAACTCCGGGGCAGCAGGGAGCAAAGTCTCTGAGACGGCTAATGCTAGCACGGCTAATATGAAAACATCCCCACGGCGACATGAAGCGGATTCGGAGGAGGGGCCGACCGGCGAGGTGGCAAAAGAACTGGCTCGGCTATTGGCGCTTATTTTGGAAAAGGCAGAAAGCCAAGACAAGAAACTGGAAGAGATACGGGTGAGCACAAGTGCTACCGAGAGTAAATTAGCAGATATAGCTAATCGGATTTGTGAAGTGGAGAGCAGACTTTGCTTTTTGGAAGACGCCCACAGGGTACAAGAAGGCAACCCTTCTGCTTCCAAGGCTGAAGTAGAAACACTTCGCCAAAAGATGGATGACTTTGAAAATAGAGAACGGAGAAATAATTTACGTTTTATGGGATTCCATGAGGGCTGCGAGGAGGACAACGCTGTGAAATTTTTGGAAGAAATAATACCAAAGATATTCAACATCAACTTTCCAAAGGGGCTGGAGATTGAAAGAGCGCACAGACTCTGATCCAGGCCTGGGAGGGGTGAGGGGAGCCAGGCACTTCGACCCAGACCCATCATAGCCAGGTTTCTGAGGTTTCAGGACCGGGACCGCATTGCTGAAGCAGCACGAAAGATGGGCACCGTCACCTGGGAGCGGCGCCGCATCATGGTGTTTGCTGACTACTCCAAGCTGCTGAGTGACAGACGGATGAAGTTCAGAGAATGCAAGAAGCTTCTGCATGAGAAAAACATCCGTTTCTCTCTGAATTACCCAGCAGTGCTGATGGTAAAGCTCCTCAAGGACCCGCCGGTTTGAAGACCACAAGGAGGCCCGGACTTTCATCACCTCTCTGGATTAATCCGGTTTGCTTTCCCTTATTTATCTTTATTTTAGTCGGATTATGCAAAGGGGGAGAGGAAATATCCCGGAACAAACGGAAAAGAGGGGGAAACCGATAATTGGCTGTTTTCCTGGACCATTAGACCACAACGTGATCTAGTTTGCACTCAGAACTTTATTTTGTTTTTATTCTGGGGGGACTAGACTAAACTTGATGTGAAAAAAAAAAAAAAAAAAAAAAAAAAACTTAACTATGTTGCTTAGTTCCTTTTTCTCTTCCTTATTTTCCATACTTTAGTGGGAAAATGTTCTGATATTCATGCCGTTTAAGTTCAAGGTCGCACTGTTATTGTTCTAGCTGCTCAGCATGGGGGCGCGGGGCGCTTAATAGCAGCTAAGGTTAGGTGTATGTTCACGGACCAAAGTGAGGGAACTGTAGTTGTCTGGTTACACAGACGTTTTTTGAGTTTTGTCTTGACAGGATTTTATTTATTTTTTTTTATTGTATTATTTTATTTTTTGATGCCAACACAATACAGCTGCTTATTGGGGTACAGCTCTACTCAATGCATATTTGTCTGTTACATGTTCACATATGAATAACCTAAGCTTAATGAGCTGGAATGTCAAGGGCCTTAACAACACTGTGAAGAGGAGGAAAATATTATCATTTATTAAATCTAAAAAATGCGACATTGTTTTTATCCAGGAGACACATCTGTCTCCTAAGGAATCACAAAAACTTTGTACTGGTTGGGTGGGCTTTGTGGGTTCAAACAGTGGGAGTACTAAAAGTAAAGGAGTGACTACATTAATTAACAAACGGTTACAATTTCAATGTATAAAGCAGAGTAAGGACGAAGCAGGTCGAATGTTATTAATGTTATGTGACATACAGGGTAACAAAGTGATTCTGGCTAATGTTTATGCACCCAATGTGGATGATCCTTCATTTTTGGGCTTTTGGAAAATAAATTAATGGAAATGGGTGACCATCCAATTATCATGGGCGGAGATTTAAATGAGGTAATGGACCCGATCCAAGACCGAAGCTCCAGACTTTCACGTACCTCAAAGGCGGTTACAGCGCTGAGGGGAATGTCGGAGGCATGCTCCTTGGTGGATATCTGGCGTTTACAAAATCCATCTGGAAGGGACTATACTTTTTACTCTCCTCCCCACGGGTCATTCTCAAGAATAGATCTCTTCTTGGTGTCTCAGTCTCTAGTACCAGCTGTTGCATCGAGCAATATTGGCAACATAGTTCTATCAGATCATAGTCCTATATATCTCAGCATACAGGCCTTTAATTGTTCGGTTAGAACGCCTAGATGGAGACTGAACTCCAGCCTTTTATTAGAGGAAACATTTTGCCAATACATCAGATCCCAAATTAACTTGTACATAGAAACCAATATACCTACAGCCCCTTCAGCTGGAGTTGCATGGGAGGCCCTTTGGCCTTCTGAGAGGCCACATAATACAATACGCTTCTTCAAAAAAAGAAAGCAAACCTTACCAAGCTACAAAAACTTGAAAATCAAATTAAAATTACAGAGTCCAACTTTAAAAAAGACTCTTCTACAACAAATTTAAACAAATTGACCATGTTAAAATACGAATTCAATGCAATACTATCACAAAAGGCAGAATTTAGTTTGTTCCGTGCCAGACAAAAATATTTCGAAGAGGGAGATAAGGCAGGTAGGCTTCTAGCCAGATATATCAAGCAAAGGGAGGCCATGAGCACCATTTCAGCAGTTCAGGACGACAAGGGTCACATTTTCTCTGAACCACAAAAAATAAACCAGATATTTAGTCATTTTTACAGGGGGCTTTACAGTCCTGAATCATGTGCCACTAAAAATGACATTGATGCTTTCCTGTTAGAGTTGCACCTTCCTAAAGTGACCAAGGATCAACTTGAAGGTCTTGACAGACCTATTACTATTGAGGAAATAGTGGATGTTATTAAACACCTTCCACAAGTAAGGCTCCAGGATTAGATGGTTTCACAGCTGAGTTTTTTAAAAAATTCCCACAAGAACTTGCACCTCTATTGCTTAGAACTTATAATGAATCTTTTGATAAACAAATACTTCCACCCTCACTCTCTGAAGCAATTATAACACTAATTTTAAAAAAAGATAAAGATCCATCTGATTGCAAAAGCTACCGGCCTATTAGTTTGACCTCCTATGATAGTAAAATCTTATCAAAGATTTTGGCCAATCGGCTAGACAGAGTTATCACCTCCCTCATTCACCCAGATCAGGTTGGTTTTATACGTTCTCGTTCTCTCTGCCAATAATATCAGAAGATTAATTGACATTATGTGGGCAGTGAAGGATAGCAAATCCCCCATGGCAGCTATCTCATTGGATGCCGAAAAGGCTTTTGATAGGGTCGAATGGCAGTATTTGTTTAGTGCTTTAGAATGCTTTGGCTTCAGTGAAAGGTTTATTAAATGGATTCGACTCATATACACACACCCTAAGGCTTCAATACTTACTAATGGTATAATTGGGCCATTGTTTGAATTAAGAAGAGGTACCAGACAAGGTGACCCTCTCTCTCCCCTCCTTTTTGCTCTTGCTTTGGAGCCGCTGGCGGCCGCCATACGAAAGGAGCCCAGATTTCCAGGGATTGTAATAGGACAAAGCTGTCATAAACTAATGTTGTACGCAGATGATATCCTCCTTCTAGTGTCAGATCCAAGTAATTCACTCTCCTCACTGCTCCCAATAATAAACAGGTTTTCGGTTTTGTCAGGATACAAGGTTAACTGGACTAAGTCTGAGGCACTCCCACTAACTAGCCACTGCCCAAAAACTCTTTTTCCTACTGGAATGTTTTCATGGCCCGAAAGAGGAATTAAATACTTAGGTATAACATTCCCACCATATTTGTCCAATTTGGTAAAAATTAACATTGAACCCCTCTTAGACAGAATGAAGATTGACATAGATAGAACGGTGGTCTCAGCTTTTCTTTCCATGTGGGGTAAAGTAAATATAATCAAAATGGTCTGCACTCCCAAATTTAACTATTTATTGCAAGCGTTACCAGTTCATATCCCTGTTAAATATTTTAAACAATTTGATAAGCTTTGTAACTTATTTATATGGAACAATAAGAAACCAAGACTACACCTGAGGAAACTACAGAATAGTGTTGAAAGGGGCGGACTTGGTATGCCTAACTTACTGTTTTATCACTATGCCTTCTCCCTTAGACATCTAGCACATTGGTTCTTACCACCTGAGAGAGCTCCCCCTTGGTTTCCTCTGGAAAATGTGGCTAATTATCCGCTGACACCACTGAGCTGTCTGTCATCTAACCTGGCTCCCCACTCAAAGTCACATCCTATCCTGTCACATCTTAAGAGTATATGGGAAAAAGCAGCCAAAATCTTTAAATTTGATCCACACCTTCATCTGGCTGCAGGTATCTGGCATAATCCCAAACTCTGCATAGACAAAACAACCTTCTTCTGGAAGTCTTGGTTCCAGAAAGGAATACTCACATTAAGCGACTTATATGATACTAATACAATAAAATCTTTTGAAAAGCTAAAGCAGGAATTCAATTTACCTCGCCAAGATTTCTGGAGATATCTGCAGTTACGGCACTTGTTAGTAGCAACTTTCGGTTCCGTCACTGCAATCCCATCAAGTTGCAACATCATAGAGGACATCAAATTGGCATTTAGACGTGGACATGAAGCTGCAGCTTATTATAGGATGCTTTTGACAATGTCTGACACCAACACATTATCCCTCAAGACAACCTGGGAAACTGATTTAAATATTCATTTTACAGAGGCAGAATGGAATGGAATAACTAAAAATATTAAAAAACTATCAAGGGAACTACGAACAAGATTGGTTCAATTTAAGGTCCTACATAGAATTTACTGGACACCCAGTAGGCTGCATAAAGTGGGATTAGCAAAAACATCTGCCTGTTGGAAGTGTCAGGATGCTACAGGCACTCTTCTACATATGCTCTGGGAATGCCCCAAAGTTCAGAGCTACTGGTCATCCATACATAAGGAGGTGGAGAGGGTGGTTGGTCAAGACGTTCCCTTCCAGAGTAGACTTTATGTTCTAGGGGACCCCTCAGTTCTCAGTCGTGTTTCATCTCCTCTCTCACAGTGGATCCAAACAACGGTTATGCTAGGTCGGAAACTGTTAGTGAGAGAATGGAAGGGCCCATCGACTCCATCCTTTACTCACTGGCAAACCTCTCTGGGTCAACTTGCAGCGCTAGAAAGGTTATCATATAGATTGCTAAACAGAATGGATGACTTCAACAGCAAATGGTCTCCCTATTTTGAACACATAGGTCAACGACATCTCCAGCTCTAGAAACTAGAAATGATCTCAATTCTCTGTTACGTAATGTTATATCCTTTTATCCATGCATAAGGGCTAACTGTCAGATTGGGCATCTATTTGTGTTTTTTTTGGTGTTTTTTTTTTTTTTTTGTTTGTATTACTTGGGAGTTTTGAAAATATGGGGTGGTTGTTTTCTGTTTTTTCCACGTTGAACTGTTTCTCAGTGCTGTATTCTGTCTTTGGAAAAACGAATAAAGTTTAAGTCATAAAAATGAAAACAACACTTTACACATTTTTATGCTCCTCTGACTAGAAACTAGATTAAGATAAAATGTAGAAACTTAAACGCAAAAAATATTACATTAAAATTTGCAGCTGCACCAAATAATGAAATTATAAACATGAATGTAGTTCAAGTTTTTAAGTTTATTTATTTAAATGGCACATTAACATGATTACAGTCAAAAAGGTGCCATACATTAAAATTTCAAAACTTTTATTTATTATTTTTTTTTAATAAAAAATATATTTATAAAATGTTAAACAATAAAACTGATAAAAACGAGCAAATAAAAAGCGTCAAAAGTTTGGGTATTAAAATAGGTTTTAATTTTTTGTTTTCTTTAAAATGTAGTTTCTAGCTCTTAAAATGGATTAATTATCCAACAAGTCATCAAAGAAACATTGTTTTAAAAAATCATTAACATTTATTTTTTTTTAGTGTTTTAATTATTTATACAAAGTAAAAAACTCTTCAAAAATCGTTCTATAAACATTTTTGTATTCTTCTAAAGCCTTTTTTTTAATGAACACATCATTCGTCTTCTTTCACATCTTCTGTCAAATATATGTTTTTTTTAACTATACTGTCTGTATGGGTTAAAGCTTTTTTGTTTTTAAATTTAACCAACACACAAAAGTTACATACGAATCCAACAGCATTCATTAAAAATACAAAACTGCTTAACTTATTAATTAATTAAAAAAAATAAAACATGTCCTCAAACATATTTTAGGCGACAAAAATACTCCAGTTCAAATCCCAGCTGGGGCCTTTCAGTGTGGAGTTTGCGTGTTCTCCCCGTGCACGTGTAGGTTTTCTCTCCTCTTCCTCCGACAGTCCGAAAACATGCTCCATTGGTTTATTGATTACTCTAAATTGTGCCAAGATGTCACTGTGTGTGATCGGGTGGCCTGGCGACCTGTCCAGGGTGTTTCCTGCCTTCGCCTGATAGTAGCCCGGTTAGGCTCTAGCATGGGGGTGGATATTTGTAGCTTCATATGTTTTATTTGACTGCATCAGTAACTGATTTTAATACATAAATTATATATTTTTGTGTATGTTTTGTTTAATTTCTAAACTGCTCAACACAACCATGTGTTCAATCCTCGAGTTTTTACCATCCTGAGATTTGATTCTGTTTCTATTCTGGATTAAACATCTTCTTTATTAAAACTAACATCAAACATCCTTGTTATACTTTCTCATTATTGTTCTTTTCCTCACCGTAGACAAAGATTTTCCCTCTAAGGAGGCGGTCCAGAACCAGCAGCCCCTCTGTTCTCAAGAGGAAGACTTCCGACTCTCTTCATCAATAATCACAGAGATCAAAGATGAACACGAAGAAATCTGCATCAGTCAGGAACCGCCAAAGCCAGCGCAGTCCTCCAGGTCACCTCCAAAACCGGCTCCTAACGCTTCAGAAGATCAGCGTCCGCCTCCGAGGTCAGACCGACCGGAGACGACAGAACCTGGAGGATCTCCGTCTATCAGCTCGGAAAAAGACAAAGAACCTCAACCGGACAGGGAGAGTTCTGCTTCAACAAATGACCTCGAAGGACTTTCTAAAAGCAACGATGAACCTGAGAACGAAGACCAGATGGATTATAACGACGGAGGTGAAACGCCGACTAGAGACGTGGAGTCCAATCCAGATGAGGAGAGAACAAACCATGAAGACGTAACACTATCTTCAGATCAGAACTGTACAAACGTGTCACTGAATGACAACGACGAGGCGTCAAATACAGAACCGGTACCAGAATCATTCAGCTTTGAAGAGGAGACAGAAAGACGCCAAACTGAGACTCAAGGCGAGAAGCAAAGCAGCCAGGAAGAAGCTTCCGACTCCAACCCAAACCCAACCGGCACGGATGAGGATCAAACGGGGAAAAGAAGAGATGAGTCAGCAGAACATGATAAACTTCGGGTTAGAAGTCCAGAAAATGTTGAGGAATTGATGAAAGAGAACGATGGGAGCAGAACTCACCTGAAAATGTAGAACAAACTTCACTACCAGCCAAAACAGCCGAAGAAAACCAACATGGAGGAGCAGAGAGGAGCGTCGACGAGCCGACGGAGGAGGAGAAAACTGACCAAAACACGGCGACATCACCAAAGAGGAGAGAAGGTTCAACGGAAAGATCCCATGCTCGTGCACAAAAGAAGCTCAGAGAGGGGAAAGCGCCGCCGAGTAGAGAAACAAGGAAACAGCAGAGACAGGAGGAGAGGGCGGGGCCACACGAAGACAGCTCCTCCCAGTCTGCTGAAAACCCCACAGCGGCGCCGGATCTGATCTGCGCCGGGGACGGAAATGCACCAAGCGAAAGTGCAAATCCCAGGAAGTCGCACAAAGACAAAACCAGTTCCAGCTCAAAGTCAGGGAAACGGAGGAGGCACGGCCACGAGGAAACGGCGGTTTCTGAGAGCCGCTGTGACGACGAGAGAACAACCAGTAGAGAGAAGGCGACATCGAAACCAAAAACAAACGAAAGCAGCCAGGCTGAAGCCAGTGCGAAACCCAATGAGGAAACTAAAGCTTCAAGAAGCAAAAAGAGACCAAACGAAGGAAGTTCTGACTCCAAGCAGAAAAGGCAGAAGGACGAAAGTTCTTCAACCTCCAGGAAGTCCGAGGAGGAAAAGCAACAGAGACGAGAGAAGATGAAATCGCGAGAGAAGAGCGACTGGGGCACATCGAGCGACTGTGCCGAAGATAGCGTGGAGAACCCGTACCAGTGCGACATGTGCGGCAAAGTCATGAGCAACTTCAAAAACTACAAATTCCACATGAAGTCCCACACGGTCGAGAAAACCTACAAGTGCGAAACCTGCGGGAAAATGTTCCGGGAGAGCTGGGATTTGAACAAGCATCTGGTCATTCACGCCTCGGAAAAGCCCTACAAATGTGAAATCTGCGGAAACGGCTTCAACCGCCGCTACAACCTGGACCTGCACCAGCGCGTGCACACGGGCGAGAAGCCCTACAAATGCAGCGTGTGCTCCAAGAGCTTCAGCTCCTGCGTCAACATGAAGAAGCACCAGCGCGTGCACACGGGCGAGAAGCCCTACATCTGCAAAGACTGCGGAAAAGAGTTCGCCGACTCGTCCGCCTTCAAGAACCACCAGCGCGTGCACACAGGCGAGAAGCCCTTCAAGTGCACGCTCTGTAAGAAGAAGTTCGCCACCAGGACGACGTTGAAGAGGCACACCAGGACGCACACCGGGGAGAAGCCGTACGAGTGCAACGTCTGCAATAAAAGGTTCGGCCACAAATCCGACCTGAAAGGTCACCTGAGGCTGCACACGGGCGAGAAGCCCTACGAGTGCAGCGTCTGTGGGGAGAAGTTCTCCACCTGGTTGAAGCTCCACAAACACAAGCGTGTGCACACAGAGGTCGCAGGAGAGTCCAGCTCCAGCGAATAGACTTCTGTGTCAGCAACTTTAAACATCCGATGTGCAAAAATGTGGTTCGTCTTACTGTGGAATGATAAAAAAAAGAGAAGACCAAATGATCTATTTTATTAATAAGGTCAATGATCTGATTTTATATTTCTATTTTCAAGCTTTAATAATGTTTTTAAAACTCTGAATTATGTTAAAAAAAATATATATTTTTTATCAAAGACTGAGAAAGTTTTATTTTTCTGCCAAATGTTGAAGCATATGATGGAGTACTGGGGCCACAAAAAAAGGAAATCTTCTAAATTTTGAACTTTTTCTTTTAAATGTATGATATTAGGACCACAAAAACTTGTAAATTTACTACTTTAGATCTTCTACATTTGCAACTTTTTTCTAAAATTTATTAGATTAGGACCAAAAGACATGACAATTAAAGTTGTATATTTATGAGAAATTTTTTTTGTAAATTTACAACTTTAAATCTCCTAAATTTGCAACTTTTTTCCCATAAATTTACGAGATTAGGATCACAAAAAAAAGTGATTTTATATTTTTTAGATTAAAACCACAAAAATAGTAAATTTACGACTTTAAATCTCCTTTTTTTGTACATTTATGAGATTAGAACAAAAAAAGAAGTAATTGAATTGAATTTAACTTTATTCATATCCCAAAGGGATAAATTTATCAAATTTATTTTTCTAATTTAACTAGTTCAAAGTAATAAAAAAATTTCTTAAATTACTGACTTTAAATCTCCCCAATTTACACACTTTTCTCGTTAATTTATGAGATTAAGACCAAAAAAAGAGCAATTTTATTAGATTAAAGTTATATTTAAAAGAAAATCAGTCATACATGTGACTTTATTCTCGTCATTTAACAGTTAGAATTTTTTCCTTGAACATTTACAACTTTAAAGTTGTAATTAAAAAAAAAAAAAAAAAAAGTAAACCGGCCCCAATACTACTTCGTAAAAGTTTGTTTTATACGTGGTGGAAAAAAACTGTTTTACCGTACTTCAATAATGTGTTTTTCTTTATTTTTGGGTCGATATTTTGTCTTGATGGAATTTCTGTTTGGTTTCCTCTCATCAATTTCTGGTTTAGTTTTGAGAAACTGCTTTATGAGGAGAACAAAAGGGAGATTTTAAACATTTATTTATTTATTTTAAAGGAAGATCAGGAAGAAACCACCAGCGGAACCACGTTTAGTCAAAACACTGGAACATGTGTTGTGTGACAAACAGATTTGTAACTGCAACAATGAGACAAGAAAATCCTTAGCAAAAATTAATCCATTTAAATGTACAACAAGTATGCTTAAAAGTAATGCATTATACTGCTGTAAATTTATTTCTGAAGAAGTATTCAGCTAGTATACTTCCTCCATTACATGTATATGGTCTATATACTTAAGTATACCTAATAAAATAAACGACTTTTTGCTAAGGGGAAGCAGAGATGAACTCAGAATCTCTGGAAGATCTGTTGAACAGGAAGGATCATTTCTTTAGTGAGAAAACATCTGATCCGAACTAAATTAATCACTATTGAATCCACTTTGGCTCCAAAGTTACCAAATTTAGAATCCATTTGAAAGCAGAAGCACAAAGGATTTTTTTCATAGCTGGTTATAAAATCAGGTTAAAGAAAATATGCATCAAAACAAAACTGTGTTTACTATTAAGTTAGATTTGTTGGTCACGTGTTGTCCTTCTGTTAAAAAGTTTGGTACTTATAAGAGTTTTTTATGTCTGTAAAAGATTTTGTGACTTCATTTACTGCAAAGAAAAAATGTTACTCTATTTTTATACTTTTGCTACTTTACTTGAATTGAAGCAAAAAAGTTGAACTTTGATAAAGGTTATTCTCTCCAGATGTCATGGTATGTTGTTTATTTGTCAGAAATATAATGAGAAAATGGAGAAAGCAATAGTTCCATGATAGAAACGGAACATTTTCAAATAAAATTTCAACTGCAGAGCAAAAATGTGGTTAAATACCTGAAACAAACACATTTATATATATATTTTTTTTATAATAATTGTAATTTTAATCTAACCATGTGTTCCATCTTCTCTGCAGAGATAAATCTGATCATGAAGTTTGAATAAATATCTCTTCTTCTGTCTCTAACATCAGCGTTACAGACATGGTGTTCGTATCCTAACCTGGCTGCTAAAGATGTCTTAGTTTTTCATTGGATAAAAAAAAAAAGTTGCAGAATATTATGTGAAAACTACCCGATCTTCCATGAAGATTGATTAATGATTTGATTTGAAATATTTCCTCTAAGACAAAGAAAATCCAAGTCCATCTTTTTATCGAGTTTTGATGTGGCCTGTTGCAGTATTTTACGTTTAAGATTCTAAGATTTAAGGCACAAAACACATAACTTTAAATAAATTTAAACTGCGTTTGTTCAAAACTTTAACCACTTTAGTGTAATCTTCCAAAAGAAATCAAAATTTGGAGTCTTATTTGACCAACAATACTTTGAAAACACAAATTTAAAGAATATTTCTACAGAAATTCTGACAGTGAATTAACTTTTTTGTTTAGTTGTTTGTAAAAATCTAAGCAGACATGACAAAACGTAAATAACTAATCTATTATGTATTCAATCGAGCCACAATAAACGAATAAAAGACCCCTGGTCCACTTCAACCTAAACAATTTTTTTTGTATTTCTAAATTATATTGTTTCAGTTAAAATTACCGTATTTTCCGGATATAAGTTGCAGATTTTTTTTCTTACACTTAAGAATTATGCTTATACTCAGGAGCAACTTATTTGCGTTTTTTTTTTAGACATAAATAGGCTCATATATTTGTTATTTTCCCAGTAGACGCATGCTGTCCTTAGTACAAGTATTTGCTACTGACAGCGGCAGGAGTGACGTCCAAAACAAACTTGGAAGAGAATCTGATTGTTTTCCTCTTAAACTTTTATATTTACCTAAACAGATGAAAAGATTAAGATTTTTTTATTTATTTTTTACCTTTGCTGGGCTTGGCAGATTTGTTCTGAAATGTCAGACTTCAATATGTTTTTCTTCTTCTTGATTAGACATTTTTTACTCTCATAATTTATACTCTGATGCAACTTATACCCTGAAAAATACGGTACATTATTTTTAATCTCTGATTTACTTCATGTGAATCTAATCCATGTAGAGGTTGATTTTTAAATCGTTTGGTGGAGATTTTTGTCCTCATTTTTTATGTTCTTTCATTCTGAAGTGATAGCACAGACCTGCAGAGTCAGCTTATCCACAATCTAGAGGAGTTCCAACTTTTTTGCATTATTGGAAACACTACTCTCTCTGTGTGCTTTTCAATGCGCTTGGCTGTGTAAGATACAGCGCACATTGTCTGCCGACAATTGGGTTCCCAGCACACCGTGTTTTCCCCATTAACACTGTGGAAATGGGATTGGATGGTGGTCGGGAGTTGAAGCTGAGCAAATAAGCTCCCAAACAAAACACGGATTCTCTCAAATGCAAAAATAAGTGCTTGTTTAGCCACCTGCACTTTAACATATCATGATTTTTGTTCACATTTTAAATTCTAACCACTTTGAGTGACTGAATCGCCCCATTTTTAGCTGTAACTATAAATGGGAGCTTATAAATCACATTCCTCCTCATTAGAACTGTGCTTTGGTCCCCATAAAGATCAAGGTCCTGCCTCAGTCGGTGGTTACACCAGGAATGATTCCAACTAGGTAACAAAAATAAGAAAATCCACACTCGAACGCAGCAGAGTTAGAGCTTAATAAAAGTGCGTTTAAATAGGAAATTCTCCTTCATCATTTTTTCCCATCAAGTTAAGAGGGTCTGAAATAGACACCCATAAAGATAAAAAGGATTTAGAATTTTCAACCAAATGACATAAAAGCTTAAATGGATTTTTGATGAAACCCCAAGCTCACAAAGCATGTCTGTGAAATCCATCAAGGCTTTCACGAGCTTTTCCCAGTGATTAGCATTGGCTGGAGCGTTGGCACGTCCTCCAAATCAAAACCATGTTGGTTCTGGACCGACGCACTCGTGCGCTCTTGGAGAGTGTCTCCGTTACCAACCCAGTGATTTATAAACCATTATCTCACCGCAGTGGCTGAATCAAAGCTCTGGGAAACAAGAACAAATTAACAGTGAACTATTTAGTTTTTCTTAGGGTCCTAATTTTAAAAACCACCATATTCACAAACCAGGAGAGTGGAGTTGTGTTTTTTAGTTGTATAAACTGTAAAGTTACTTTGTAATTCTATAGTAACCAACATTGCAATTTTGGGTTTTGCTTCAGTTTTGTTTGTTGCCATTTTTCTGTAAGAAGTTATTCGTTTTTTTTTATGATAGTGGATTCTAATTTTTACAGGACTTTCCTAAACTTCTATATGACAGGTCACACGTCTGTCAGAAGTCCCTCAGGTCTGCCATCTTTTAGCGGTCTAATAGACATTTCACCCACTGGTTTTAAAGCCAGATTTAATTCAGTCCAGTTTTACTCATATAGTCCAATATCACAATACAGTTGTCTCAATGGGCTTCACATCGATAATTGTAAATAAAAATTAAGTCAGTCATGAAATATGAACAATACCTGATTGCTAATCTAAACAGACTAAGATAAACTGGGCATCTCTGCCCTTAGACCCTCCTACTCAATAAGGAAAATCTCCCAATAAAAAAAAAAAAAAAACATTTTTCCTGGGAAAAATTAAAAAGAAGGAGAGATCTTCTACCAGAAGGATTGTTGAGAACGAATTAGCTTATCTAACTCTACAACTACACGTTTGGATAGTGTAGGACAGGGGTGTCAAACTAAACCACACAAGTAGCCAAAATCCAAAACACACCTTAGGTCACGGAACGAACAGGATAAACATTTATTGAACACACTAAACACACTAAAACTTCCAAACCTTAACACAATTATGAACTAAATATATAGAATTACCTGTGATTATGCTAGTGTGAATGCTGTAAGCTGAAATTGGCTGCTGAAGATGCTAGTGCTGATAGCTGAAGATGCTGAAATTGACAGCTAAAAATGGTGAAGCTGAGAGCTCAAATCACTGAAGTTGATAGCTGAAAACGCTGAAACAGATAGCCAACTAAAATATTAGCTAAACGCAAAATTAGCCTAAAAAAATAAAAAAATCTTAGAATAGCCAAAACAGCTAACATGTGGCTGAAAAAAATAGCCAAATTTCAAAATAGCCTAATAAATTGTTAAAAAAAAAAAAAAAAGCCTAAATTAGCCAAAACAGCTTCATGTAGCTAAAAATTAGCTATACTCCAAAATACCCCCAAAAATCTCAGTAAATGCCAAAATAGTCCAAAAAGCTAGCAGAATGCCAATTTTTAAAATTTTAAAACCATGACTTTTTAACATAAATATGAATAATAAGAAGGCAGGAATATTATTCCAGAATGAATCCACTTCAACCCTAAATAACTTTCAATATTTTACTCTCCATAAATATATGTTTTGTCAAAATTATACTAGTTAGAAATGAGTGCAAGATAACATCAAGCCATTAATAACAATAAAATGATCTGGAGGGCCTGATTTAATTACCCAGTAGGCCAGATCCGGCCCTCGGGCCTTGACTTTGACACATGCAGTGTCGGAGATGGGCTTTATCCTGATAGAAAGACGAGCCAGAGGCAAGGTCCACAGCTAAGGACAGGGGCACAGACGAGCCACCTGGAATCTGAAATCTCTCCGAAGAGGATTGGAAAAAGGTGGACAACACATGAATCGCACTGCACCAAACAGACACGGAGAACCAAATGAAAAATAGATGATAAAGAATAGAGGGAATGAAAATAGAGGAATCTGTTTTCATGATGATTTAGGAGTAACAGCAGATATTATTACCTGTCGTTCACGACGTATGTTGCTAAGGCTACAGTCACATGTACCACATGTGACTGCACAGCAACTTAATACAAGTTTTGTCTGCATTTGTATTTGGGCAGCCTCATTTTTAAAGAGAAAGTTACAATTTTACAGTGACCGGACATTTTTCTTCAAAAGTTGACATTGGTTAGAGGCCGTCAGGGCACATTTCGAGGTTGCGCAGTGGCTGTCCAATGACAGGCGGGGATGACGCCATTACGAAATTGTGCGATAGCTAGGTGGCCAAAGCCAGAATCACCAGCTGGCAGCAACTCTGACTGGAAGATGAGTAAATGTCTCCATACTATGTACCACCGGCTGCTAGCTGTCCGAGGAAATATAAAAAATGGATCATAAAATCATAAAGCCGTTAAAAGCAGTTCTCTACAAAGTATAACTTATTTCAACATTTGTTTTTCCTGCTAAATATTTGTTGGAATTATATACTTAACCCTAAAGCACCATCGCCGGGGGATTTTCAACCAGGCAAAAGTATTTACATGACTTTCTTGTGGCACACAGGAATGGGCAGACCAAAGGCCAAATCTCCTGTATTTTTTTCCCAAAATTTACTGGTCTCAAATTCCCAATTTTCTGTATTTTTCCTGTATTTAGCAATTTCTTCTTCAATTGGGACCTCTCTCTCTGGGTCGGCTGCTGTTCAGCCGTTGCAGCTCTGGATGGGGACCTGCATCACCGCCTACCTGTGGTGAGGCGGGACCCCGCCTGTGATGCTGCCTTCGGCTAGCTTATCAGCTGTTCATTGAGAGGGAGGTCCCAACTATTAGTTTCCCACAACCAATTTACATGCTCAGTCAATTTTTCTATTTTCCTATTGTCTTATTTCTATCAGTTAGGGAGTGGGTGGTGAGAAAGGGGTGGGGGTATTGTGGGCTGGTTTGGAGCAGGGGGGCTTTATTTTAATTTTTACCTGTTTTTATATTATGTATACTGTTTTGCTTTTATTGTAAAGCACTTTGTGTTATTGTTTGTATGGAAAGTGCTATATAAATAAAGATTGATTTGATTTTATTAAATATTAACCTCAGCCAATGGCTATTTTTTTACACTAAGGCAAATTTATTCATTTTTTTTATTTTTATTTAATATAAAAAGTAAACAAATGCTATTTTTTCTTTTAGCATAAATTACTTTTACCATACTGGAATCTGGTGGTTCTATTTCATAAATGTGAGGTTTTACTCTTCACATCAGTATTAAAGTAATTGTTTACACATAACTTTTTTTATACATATAATTTGACGTAACTGCTAAAATATAACAAAAGTGTTTAAAAAATATACATCAATTTCTCAAATTTTGTGTATTTTCATTAAAATATTTTAAAATTCATTTGAGCTTAAGCTTGCCAATTGATTAATTTTGAACATTAAGGGTGTTTAATATAGAACCATATAGTTTACTTGTCAAAAAAGAATATTGAAATTCTGCAGTTTTGATTGACTTGAAATGTACCGTTAATTATAGGTTGACTCACAATGTTTATTTCTACTTAAAAAGTGTATTAATGTTACATTTTTATTCTAGATCATTTGTAAGCTAGAATGCAGGTTTTGACAAAAGACAACTCAATAAAACGCTTTAAAGTAATCTTACAGCCCAAAAACTAATAAAGTCACTAGCTAGCAACCATTGGAGCTAGCTGCTTTTTTTTTTTTTTTTTTTTTTAAACTAACCCTAAGATTTCCAAGAAAAATATAATCCAGTTGAACTCTTCCACAACAAATACAAACCACAAACGTTTAGCTAAAATACATCCACAGACTTGCTTTGGACCTGACTTTAGCTCACGTGTTTGTAGGAGAGTCGCGCGTATCCGTTGATGTGAAATACTACTTCCGTCTGGATGTCAAAATAAAAGCGTTCAGTGCAAACATTCCAATTTAATTAAACGAGAGGGACCCAGCTGCAGGCATATGTCATGGCCGATGGACATCCAATCGTGGACGTTTGTTTCGTCAAAGCGGTAATATGGACGTTAGCTTAACGTAGCTAAAAAAAAAAAAAAAAAAGAAGAATTTTCTCAACTTGAAAACTTCTCAACTTTTAATTTGATTGATGCTTTATTGACCTATTTGCAAATCTCCATTCTAGTTACAGAGTAGGGAAATGACTTAATACCTTTTAATGTCAACAGAAAACAGATAGAAAAATCCAGTGTAATAATAATAAGATCCTTGAATAAGTATAAAGAACAAATTAAATAATTCATAAAAGGGTGTTTAATTTATGTTGCAGAACTTGCATGTGATTTAGTGCATTAAATATACAAATACGTTTTCAAATAATATGATAAATTTATATTCAAGACTAGATAAGATAAATCAAAATTTTAGTGAACCAATTATTCCTATTATTTTTGTAAAATAAATGAATGTTTTTATGGGTGTTTAATCATTTCAGTGAAGAACTGTACCAGAGAATGAGCATCCTCACAATCGGATTTGATTAACTGAATTTGATCATACTCCACCCATTTTCAGGGTAAATACTGTTTTTAAAACTTAATTTTGCTGCTGTTTTTAATAAAAGATATATTGTTAAAATTTCTGTTTAAAAATAACATTTCCGCCAAGCTTCATTTGCCTATGATAATTTGATGGCTTTATGGAAGGATTGTGAATGTCAAGCCTGTTTAAAAACAGGTATTTCAAATAGATGTTGTGTGGACACAAAATGTGACCCTAAATTTGAGGGACCAGCATCTATAATAAAATGTGTGTGTGTGTTTGTGCACCATTTGTTCGGATGTTTGTCTATTCCTTCAGATTTTTCAGCTCTGAAGCCACAGAGGAACCAACAGGAGTCGGGCTTTGATAAGGAAAGGGGAAATCCAGCTCCTGGATTTATCTCCTGCAGGCGGAGATTCTCCCGGCTGGGGGCATTTATTAATTTACTTCATTTTTTTGTCATTATTTTTTTTTAGCCATTAATTGTTGATGTTTATTTTTACTTGTTTGTGATAACTGTGGCTGCTTTACCTTGTTTAATTTGGTTAACAGTGAATTGTACATTACAAAAAAATAAAGTTATTTTTAATTTAAAACTCTTGCTCTTCTCAAGTTCTTAATGTTGTTTATATGACTAATATCAATGTTGCAGCTGGATGGTTTTTGAGTTGTATTTAATGAATATAATATTTATGAGCACCTAATGAGATGTTCCAGAGGGAGAGAGCAAAAATAACATTAACAACAGAAAAAAATAGATACAAGTTCTTTTTTTTTGAGGAACACATTCAGCAATACAACATGAATCATTTCAAGTTACACTCATTTATATGAACAGCTCAGGACAGCAGTAAACAAGAATCAAGAATTCAATGAGAAAATTATAATGAAAGAAAAATACCTAAACAGAAATAAAAGACCTAATTTTACCAAAAAAAAAGTTGCAAATTAAGAATCATTATCTTGAATAAATTGCATAAAAGTACAACTTCTGTTTAGAGATCATCATCTACCCCAGGGATCACGGACTCCTGTGGTTTAGATTGAATGGATTTACAGACTTGAAGGGTCAATATAAACACAACAACCATGCATAAAAGATTACCAAACATAAAATACTGTCATGTAGGATGAAATCACCAGTAAAAGTACCATAAAAGTAAATGCAACTTCAAAAACCAGACCACTCTAAATCACATTCCACAAAAACATTTGTTTATATTTTGATTCTTTAAAATTCATGAAAAATAAAAAAGCTAGAAACATTCTCACCTTTTTTGTTGTTGATAATAGATTATACAAAAACCCTTAGTATTTTTATATATATATTCTTCTTATGTGTGTATATGTTCTTTATGTTGAAATTTGTTGTATCTTGTTTGGAACTGTTAAATAAAGTTTTAAGGGAAAAAAATGTCCATCCACCATTATGTCTATCCACCTTATTCCTATGCCCCATGAGCCTTTGCGTGAATTATGGGGGATACTTCCTGTAGACGCCGGAGGTAGCATTTATTTACATTACAACTGTAGAGCCGACAGCGCGATCCCCCTTGTTTTGGATCTATAACTACATATAAATGTGGAAACAGCAGCTGTCATGTCTTTAAAGAGGCGACGTAACAATTCTGGTGCCTGTTAAAATTGAAGGATGACGTTAAAAAATGTCCAAATATAACATATAGTAGCATTTTTAGCTACTTTCTCAGTTCGGTTGCGGCAGATGGTGAAGCTCTGAACAATCTTAAAGCTCCGAGGCATATCAATACCTTCATAGATGATTATTTCTGCCGGAGTTACCACACAGTGCTGATCAATTGTAACCTTATCGTTTTACGTGCTTGTGTTTACATGATGCGAGAGCCAATGAGGGTTGCATCGCGCGGTGTAGCTTTAGCCCGTTTCATGTTTTGACAAAGTCAGCTGTGGTTTAAACATCGGTAATTTTTGAATAGTTAATACCAGGGAGATGCAGCAATTTCACAGGAAATATCATCCCTGTTCTTGTGACGCTGCAGCAAATTCACCGCGCTGTCAGGTCTCTGCAGTACCCGGCGTCTCTTCTTCTATGGTGGTCTGGAGTAACCCAACCAGAACGTCTGATACGGATTTTCCTCCGTGGTACTTTATCCACAAAATGAAACGAACATACATATAAAGTCTTAAGTGGCTTCTTAAGATTTACATTTGGAGCCAAATCCTTCTGACTTCATCCTCGCCCGATGGATGGTAAAATCTGTACCGAGGAGGACAGCTGCACTCCCTCTTCGTCAGCGGCCCATGTTCGACACAACACTCCTTAAGCCACAAATTTAATTTAGTTTGGTTGTTAGAACAACCATGAGCTGCGCAAAGCCATTTTTGAAACTTTTGAGGGGTTAAGTAAAACACGCTTCTAAAGTTTCTATACACCGCTAAAGCTAACAAAACCGCCAACTTTCAATGGAAACAAATAGCGCTGTGTGACTTCCGGTTGCTATACCGGAAGTTGCACCCACAACCCGTTTTACATCAGCGGCCCCAGGAATAAGGTGGATACGTTATGTCTATACGCCATGACATCCGCCATGTTTTCCTGCAGCTGGGTACTCTTGCATGGAATACTGGGTAGAGTAACAGGTGCCTCAAATATATATTTTGAACTAAATATTGTGAAAGTACATTTTTTATTTTTAACCAGACTGGAAGTGTCTGCATGTTTTTGTTTTTTGGGGGTAATTTTCTTGCACAATAAGGGGTTAAAATTTTCCAAAACTTGTTAAAAATAATGAAGTAAAAAAAACAAAAAACTTGCAAATATAATATGGGCTTTGCTGTGTCTTGCCTAATTTGGATATGTTGTCATAAATTAATAAGTATATCCACATTTACATGAAATTATGCCATTATAATTATCATAAACAGATATTTTCCACCCATGTTTACAGCACATGAATCCATTATATATCACGGTAAAAATGACAAGAATTTAGTAATTAATGTAGAAATAATTTTAGGACATTAACAGTTATTTCAATCTGTTTTAGAGGGGAAAATGAAAAAAAAATGCAGAAATAGTTTCACTTTCACATTCATTATTCACATGGTAAATAATAAAAATATGTCATTTCTAGACCTGAAAAATGTGATAAAAAGTAAATTTTTTAAACAACCTGCATGGTGACCCAAAGTTTCCAGCAGGGGGCAGCAGTTCCCTGAGTTTGTGAGATCACTCACTGGATTCAGGTGACAATTGTTTCATAAAAAGTCAGAATTTGAATTGTCAATAGCTTAGATTTTCTACTAAAAGCACAAAAAGATCTATAAAGCTAATAAGCAACTAGTGCTCTTCATTCCAAAAGCTAATAAAACACATTTTTATTAGTGTCTGGGTTTGAAATGACTCATTTTGGGTTTTCAAAGGTGGTATTCCTGGCATTTATGCATTCCTCTATCAGCTCTCTGGCCTGTAGCTATCAGATAATGTTGAAGCAGCTGTGAGGAAGCAGAGGTGAGCAGCAGAGCTCATAAATCTTGCTCAGCTGACACAGGCCTGGGTTCACTGACCAAGGAAGACAACTTCAAACAGAGAGCACTGTCTTCAAATGAGCTTGTTGCCTCCACTGACATGCAGGTTTAGGCTAACCAGCTGTTTCAACTGTGTGTGCTTGCATGGGGGTGGACGGGTGGGTTTTCGGATCGGGCGTTGATGGGCCACCAAGCAAGAGCAATAACTGACACCTTTTGGTTGATATTTACTCAGTGAGTGAGCACTCAATTTTGTATGTGTGTGGGCCGGAGCAAGTTTTCCACTGTATACCTTTCTGGACTTTGCCTTCAGTTTGTGTTCGCCTGTGAGGAAAAGAGAAATTACCAAAATTAATTGTAAATCCGGTTGAAAAACTTAAATATTATGTTATTAATTACAATTAAAGGAAAAAAATAAGTATGGAGTTTCTAAAGGTATGGAGCCCCTAAAGGGACATTGAAGTAAAAAAAAAAAAAGACGTAAAAAAATATATATATATACATTTTTTCCTAAAAATTCAAGTTAAAAAGAATTCTGGTTGCTAACTGGTGCTAACCAGTTAACTTGTGCGTACCAGTTAGTAACCAGGAAAATAAATGTTTTTTTTAATTCAACTAAAAAAAAACCCTTTTACTTCAATTTTTAGAAAATAAAATTATTTTGCTTTAATTAAGAAAAATTTCAATTTCAATTTTAAATATATTTTTTAACTTACATAAAAAAAAAATTAAAAATTACAGTCACTATTTGGTGCGTACAGAAACCCTAAAGGACATCGTAAAAAAAATGCAAGTAAAAAAAAAAAATACTGTTGGTGCACACCCGAAAAAAAATATTACTTCAATTTTTTGATTTTTTTTTCAGTTACTGTTTGGTGCATATCAGTTAGTAAACAGAACAAAAAGCGCTTACATCAACTTTAAAAAAAAAAAATACAACTTTTTACTTTGATATCCCTTTAGGGGCTTTGTATAGAGGGACATTAGAGAAAAAAACAAAATCTAAGTTAAAAAAAAAAAAAAAAATTAAGGTCACTTATAAGATATCAAGTGCGCACCAGATACCAACCACCAGATACCAGATAGTAACCAGAACCTTTTTTAAAAAACTTTTTAAACTATTTTTCCTTCGATGTTGCTTAAGGGACTCCTTAGAAAAGTTAATGCAGTTTAAGTAAATTAAAAAAAATTAAAAAATTGGGAGTTGAAACATGAATTTGAAGTCCTTCCGGAAATATAGCTTTTGTCTAATTCATCCTATAGTAGTCAGTAAAACAAATTCACCCAATAAACAATTTATTTAGCCCCCTTTTTTTTTAAACACCATTAAAAAATCCTGTCAAACTGCTTGCAACGTCCTTTCACAATAAAAGCAGATGTTTCCTGTCTTTAAAATGTGGAAGAATAAAATTTCAGAAAAAAAATTAAGCATTTATTTAATGAAAAGGTTTCAAAATTCACTGTAGAGTAGCATTTCTTTAAAAAAAAAAAAGTTTCAACTTTAGTAAAGTTTTTCTGTAATACTTAGTTTTGTTCGAAAAAAAATGGGATTTTTCTGCTAAAGAGCAAATTCTTTTGCGTTGTGATTGTTCTTTTAATGGAAAAAAGCCTGAGAAGTGAGCTGTCTGATTTCCTCCTCCTCTGTGATCCTCACAGAGAGCCTGCTGCTCGGCCTGCAGCGTTGCAGCATTCCAGTCACATCCAAGTTTGATCTTTAGCTCCAGTTTTTCACCCATCAAATCTCGTGTCCCCCCGTCTACTCCTCCGTCTCTCCCCTTTCCGTCTCCCTCTTCTCATCTCGTGTGCTGGTTGTCTTTCCGTGTCAGAGACTAAGCAAACACACTCATATGTGAATGGCCTTGTAACTCCGAGATCCTAAGAGACCGAGAGCTCACAGCCGAGCGCAGCTGTGTCTTCATTTGTCGGCCATGTTCGGCATTCTCCAGATATCTGGAGGAGGCTGCTCGGCTTTTTCTGCGGTCTGGTCTGACCTTGTGACCTCTGAGAGGCTGTGAAGAAGTCAGTTAGTGAAAGAAACATCAAATTTGAAAGAAAAAATGTGTATCTTCGTTTCTGAAGTTGTGTAGAAAAATACATAGTATATTAAAATAATTTTTCTCTGATTTTTTTTTTTTTTTAAATGAAAATCTACTGATAAAAGAACTTGTTAATAAATTAAAGTAACCAAAGAAGAAAAGACACAAAAAAAAAAGAATGTAACACAGATATCACCAAGATGGCAGCACATGTTTTCCTCCGCTCTCCCAAATTAGATTCACACTCCCCTTTTCTTCCTCCTCTCCTTCCAACCCATTTTCAGACCTTTCTCCTGCAATCCTTCACCTTGCAGACTCGACTTTCAGTACTTTATTTTATTTTTACTTCGCTGCATCTTTAACTTCACTTCTGTTTTCAGTGCATCTGGCACACATGAGCCGTGGAGGGTTTTTGTGGGGGGGCGGCTCTCCACATCTGCATGTGTGCACATGTGAGTCCATGTCAGAAAGGTCCATCTGAGAAAGCCATCTTTCATAGTTTCTTTTGGTTAGCTTCCATACGAGGCAGAGAGCCATAAAACCACTGACACTTGAGTTGCCCAGCTGTCCAACAATCACAGATGAAGTCTGCAAATGCACTGATCCGTCAAGACACGGGAGGGAAGCACTGCCCCACATCGGAGTGTTCTGCAGGAGAGGGAACAGATCTGAAACCTCAATGACAGGTGTATCCACCTGCCTGCACCAACAGCAGCGAGAGCGGGTTTCTGTCTTTGTCTTCTAGGTTATGTTTATCTCAAATTAAAGGGATATTAATTCAAAAATGTAAAGGAAATACTTTTTGTGCAGCATCCATTAGACTTTTAGCTTTTCTTTAGGATTGACCACCAGACATGGTCACATTTTAGATAGATTTATATAAATATTCTTGACACAGATTTAAACCTTTCCCAGAATATACACAAATTTGACAACTAACAAGCATGTGTTCAATTGACTGCTTTAAAAAAAACACACATAAACTATTCGATAAACATATCCATTATTATATTATTTTAAATAATTATCTGGCTGTAGTGTAGTGCTGGCACAAACGGTTATTTCATTAGTCAACTAATCACCGATTACTTTTTCCGATTAGTCGACTATCGGGTCAGTTGCAAAGTGGATGTAAAGCGCACTTCTTAACCAGTTTTAAACTAACTAAAAATAAAGACAACTAAGATGATAGTTTATTAAACTTTTGATGAATTGTGCAGCCTCTGTCCTTCATTAGTTTCTGGGATTAAAACAAGATTAAATCAAATGAGAGAGAGATAAGGAATATACTTTCCATCAGACTCATTTTGACAGGTGCCCCGCCCCTCAAGATGACGTAACAATTTAATATCATTTTTATATATAAAGAGTATATGGGGTCAAAGGTCACCTGTCAAAACGAGTTTGATGGAAAGTGTATTCCTCATCTCTCTAATGAGGTCGGCATCTGAAACAAGGAACTATTTTTCACTAAGGATAAAACTTTGGTCTCACTGACTCAAAAAATGAGAAAAAAATATGTATTTTTTGGTGCAGAACTTTGTTCAACTTTACTACACTCTGATTCCATATAATACAGTATAAAGTAACGACTAATCGACTATTAAATGAGTCGTCGACTCTTTTGATAGTCGATTAATTAGTCGACTAATCGTGGCAGCCCTAAAGATCAAGGTAAAAGCCGAAATGTACAACTGCACATGTTTGTGTATAAATCTAAAAAAAAAAAAAAAAAAAATGAAAAGCTTAAAACTATGAAAATTTGTACTTCATAATCTTCCTCTTCAACATTTAAAGAGCCATTTGGTGGATTTCTTACTGAAAAAACCATAAAGTCTCACTTGCACCTTTACAAAAACAGCACATTAACTTATATTTGTTATTCTTACTATTATGATAAATGTATTTGAATTATTGATTTATTTAGCATTAATAAACTATAACTTTTGTCGAAGGTTCATATGTCTTCCTTTCAAAATAAAAGACACCTTGTGCCGCATTGTCATCTGTAGTAGCATGATTTAATGTCAGCAGGGATTTAAAAATAAAACAGCAGTCTATTTTATGGTTTGTGGTGCATCTCTGCCAGAAATTCAAAAATCTAACAAGCCGAAATTAAATCAGAGCTAATTCCATTACTCATGCTGCAATTTTTGAGACATAAAGCACACTTAAAAATCCTCCAATTTGTGCAAAAATAGAAAATCTGCCTTAAGGATACATTTTGGTTGGGCTTACCGGCCTCAAATTGATTTTCTGGGGTAAACGGTGTTCAACAATCTGTCAAAATGTTTTAGTTAGACTATTAAACTATGAAGCGGAACCGCTTGATGAATTGTTGGAGGGTTATGGGTACACGCAGTGATACAGTACGTACTGTTCTTCAGTTGTTTGTGAATACACTGAATACAGCTTGAGTTGGTTTTTACTTTACAGATATTTCATCTTTTATCAGAAAGCCACCAAAGAAGATTATTAACTATAAAAAAGTGAGGCAAAAGGTGTAGTCACATGACCCATAAGTTTCTTTCTTATATGAAACCCTGACTTTAGGATTGAGGCACTAGCGATAACAGTTTTTAGAAGCTAATCTTGCACACTAAGCTTAAATGATTTGTTATTACTGAGACTATATGATAAATGAGGAACAGATTTGATGAAACATGTATAAAAAGCTACAAAAATTGATTAGTGATTTTTTTTAATTATGTTTTCAGATATTTGTTGTATTTCTTTTCTTATATTTCCTGTTTTATCCCACCTGAAATAAAACATCATCATCAAAATCAAACCTCATTATTTTTAACCGATTTAGGTCACACATATTTCGTAAAATCTGAGACAACTTTAGAATTACATTTATAAGTTAAGTTTAAAAATATGCATCTTCTGCTGAGACATTTTTATAATAAACCTTCACTTGATTTGGAGTTTTTGGGTTTGAGGCACAGAATCACACCGATGCCAAGTACAGCATGGACCGCTGGTAATAAAAAAAAAAAAAATCTTTGAGAAACATGATGATCCACTGGCCAGCTAAAATAAATTATAAAGTGGGCAGACATTACTTTGGTTTCTGTTAGGATCAGCCTGGCGGTTTGCTCTTCTAGCACACCTACAGAGCAGCACAAAACCAGCAACCACATCTCCTCCATCTCTGGCCTCACTTTGCCTGAGGTTTCCTCTTTAAATACCTTTGCTAGCACCTTGCAAGCCACAAAACACTAAGTGGCCTCAGGGAGAAACAAATTGAGGGGTTTTGACAGTACGCTGGCAGTAAAACATGCATGTTTACATGGGAGGATCCCTCCAAACCACAGACATGTCCCCGACAACCAATAAGAGAGGAGATGGGAAAGCAATAAATGAGAGAGAATTTCAACAGGTGGTATTTCTGAAAAAATATTCATGAATGGAAGAATGGAAGAATGAAAATGATGATTTAAACCATTTTTGATTGTGAAATGCTAATTGTGGATAACAATTTATCAGATTTACAGTTTAAAAGAGGAAAAAATGAAAGTCACTGGAATATTATTTTGTTTTATTTTGATTTATATATTGTTAATTATTTGAGTTTCTGGAATAAGACAGTAAGGGATATGCTTAAATAAGCATTTACTTCTGCAATCCCCCTTTTCCAAACTTGTATTTATTGAATTCAGTTTGAGACTTTTCTTTTCTAAAAGATTATTGCATTATTTTTTGCTTTTTAAAGTCCTTTTTTTGTAATGTTTTATATTTTTTAAGTTAATCAATTATTAAATTGTTTTAAAAAAAAGTTGTCAAAAAACAAAAAAAATTCTTTGTTTGTACTTGTTGCAATCTGTTACTTTCTTTGTCATTGTAGATGAGGAAAAAATATAGAATATATCATAAATATAACAATGTAAAGATAATTTAAGTCCAAAACATTGTATAAATTCTTTATTTGTTGTGCAAGATAAAGATTGTATTTGAGAACACAAATTTAAGGACCCCCCCTCTAATGTTGAGACAAAATTCAAATTCGACTTTATTTACATAGCATTTCTCCTACTTTCAAGCACCTCAAAGTGTATTCCACAGTAACATAAATAACATTAAGACAAAAAGTAGAAAAAGCAATCATAATTGAATAAAATAAAATAACTAAAAAAACATCAAAGATTCAACAACATACACATCCTGCAAGTACAAAAAAAGTATAAAATCAACACAAAAAAAAAAAGAGACAAAAGGATTAACAAAAAAGCAAGTAAAAATCAAAAGGGGTCGTTCTCCTTCTGCCAGATGTTTTATGGCTTCTACAAGAGACATCCTGAAACCCAGAAGCTACTAAAAGACATGTCTTCAGTCAAATCGGAGAGCCAAAGGAGGACCTGGACTCAGATTTCTGGGCCAAGACAAAACTTTAAGACACTCCGACAGAAACGTCTGGGACAGGAGAAACCCAACCCTGCACATGTCATTGTAATTTGGAAATATTGCTTGATTTAGGGAGGAAGGGGACTCGAGGCTATGGAAACTCAGTGGCAGAGCACACAAAGTACGTCTGTTCTTTCACAAAGAAAACTTTGTTGGCATTTTTAAACACAGTTTGCTGTTGTCTGTTTTTTGACGGGACTTTATTTCTGATAATCCCCTTCCAAAAAAAAAAGAAGTATAGAGACCCGATGGTGATGTGTTATGATAGAATTGAAGGCAACAGATACAAAATATATGTATATTTAGCAGCCAAACTTAGAAAAGTAAAATAAGGTAAATTAGACATCCCTTTTATTTTGAAATGTCTATAAATATTTTCAAAACCTATATAAACTTATAAATAGAAATAATTTAAAACTGATACTGCATGTAACATTTTTTAAATCTTATACTCTATCAACAAATGCTCAATGTCAATTGAAGGTAGTAACTCTACAGATTTGCCTATATATGTTATATATGACTCTTTCCTGTTCTCTCAGACCTTATCTTAAATTAGGGCAGGTTAGATAAAATGATACTTTTGTTGTTTTCAATGTCAAATCTAACTGTGCCTTTTTAAAATACATCTCTATCGCTATAATTTTGTGACATAAATAATTATCTAAACAGTAAAAATGTGAGTTTCCACATTTCTATATCTTGTTTTTTCATACAGTTTCTTATATTCCTCCGTGAAAATTGGCATGTTTTGTTTTGTCCATGGACACTTTTAACCAGTGATGCCAATACTGTCAGTGTCAGGCAATTTGGTTGCACATATTTTTTTATTTAAACACTGGTTTGCTTACAAGGAGTTGTTGTTATTTACCTTTTGGTATATCCTGTCAGGAGACGCCACAGCAAAGCAGCTTTCACTGATTGGCATTGGTGGTTTGGTAGAGAGTTAAACTGGTTCATAAAGACAGTTTCTATCATTTATGTGAACTGATAACATATTTTTGTTTGTCCAACCACTCATATGTCTCCTCATTACAGACGTTGTTTTCCCTTAATGGAGTCATTCCGGTAACTGTTTTGGAGCACAGGAACCATTTAAAGACTTACATGTTTTTCGTCCAATCCTGATTCACAAAATGAATAAAGAAATACTCAAAAATGCAAAGAATTGTGTTCATATATGTCCTCCATCAACAGAAAAATACCACAGAACATGTTAAAAACACCAAAAACACAATTTTCTTCAGAGTGGCTCTTTAATGATCCAACCAAGACTTCCTCAATTTGCCCTCATCTGGTGATTCACCAATCTCCTTACTAATTTGAAGCAATTTTCCTGCCACGGAACAAGATCTGCTCCACGACGTCACATGCGCTTTTTAAAAAAAAAAAAGTTTTATCCCAACATGAAGGCCTGGCTCGCTCACCAGTTTCAGAGACTCATTCAGGTTCCTGTGATTACGGCTGGCGTCATCTGAGCTGCTATCTGCTCTTCTGTGTAGTGAGGCCAAAAAATGTGCAGACAACTGAGGAGGATCTAATGGGCCAAATCGTGAATGGCCCAGATGGCTGCAGACAAAATTGGTCTAAGCTGTCAGTTTATCCAGGCATCAGACGATTACAGCCTCCTGCGGAAAGAAAAGCCAACATTTGGATATTTCATTTAGATCTTAACAATAGAGAGGGGGAAAAAAAAAAAAAAATCACAGCACGTTCCTGCACACAAACTGAGCCATGTGGCAGCTATTTCACCAAGATTTAGTTCAGAGGCTGCTGCTATAAAAAAACAAAAGGGAAAACGGATCCTGAGCTCTTTCATTTTCCTTTAAAGGACCTTAACACACAGACAGACCAACAGGTGGTAAATTCTGAAGGACTTTTACATTTCTTTGGGACCGTGCATATAGAAAAAAAATAAAAAATAAAAAATAAAATATATATATATATATATATATATAGAGTGTTGCTCAAAATTTTTTTTTTAATTCAGAACACAAGACTATGCCACGGACAGGGGCTGTCGCGGTCTCTCTGTGCCTTAAAATCAGTAGAGTGCGCTTCCTCCTTAAATCAGATAATAAACACCTGCTGTGGATGACAATTATCCTCCGCGATAACCTTCTCAGCATATTAAGATTTTTCTGGCCACCTCTGAGTCAGTTGATGCCATTTCTCCATGCAGGGGCATGGAAAGAGGAGGGGGCACTCTTCTCGTGGAGGAGGAGCGCCCCTCCGCGCTCCACCTCCGCGCTCCGGAGGGGTCTCGACTGTGCGGAGATACACCTCAGCAGCGCAGAACCTCCTTTATAAGGCAAACATTTCATGCAAGCTTCTTGAGTTGTCTGAGTTTATGCGACAAACAGAAAAAGTCACGTTACTGAATAAAAATCTGCAAATACGTAAAACTGCAAATAAAAAAGGTGAAAAAGTGGGGAAAACGGCAATAATTGAAAAGTTTTGTATTAAAAGCTGTAAAATGGATTGTTTATATCATTGCATATAAGTGTGCACATACTATATATACAGTATATATTCTTTTCTTTGGAAAAAGAAAAAAATCCAAAATGACTTCCATATAGTCTCAAGCTTTTACACTCTTCTTTACTTTGGTAAAGTGGTGAATGATGAAAGATTTCTCATGCAAATGTTGAGCGTATTCGCTTCATGAAAAAAAAAAACAGTCGAGGAAAATCAAAAACAGGCGTTTGCTGAGAGTTACGTAATCGATTTCCAAACATCTGCTGCAAATAGTCCATGGAGAAATAAACGATTGTGTGTAACTCAATATAGACAATTTACAGCTTGATTCTACTTCATCTTTTTTATGATTTTAGTAATAAACATGGACATTTTCAGTTTGATTTTTAACATGTAATTATAGTAATTAAAAATAATTATTTGGGTTGAAATAACAAACTAAATGACTTTGTTGATATTTATAAAGTCATGAGTATTTCAGTAGTTTCCCAACCAATCGTCTTTGACAGAATAACACTTAACCCTGTGGAGCAGAACATTAAAGAATTGACAGATTTTGGTAAAATCAATTAAAAAAATTGCTCTAACATTTTCATTTTGCAATATAGATGAAATACATTTGATTGATTTGATAAGGTTCTACCCACAAGAATGTTTTCTTAAAATGCAAAAATATTGCCACAAGTGATCAGAAAAAAGCACTTTATTTATCCGCCGTCTCACATTTAATACACACATTTTGATCATGGCCTAACTGTACTCAGAAAGAATTAATGACAATTAATTAAGGGTGTAAAGGATCACAAAACTCACGGTTCGGATCGTGTCACGGGATTAGGGTCACGGTTCGGATCATTTTTCGGATTAGTAAAAAGTAAAAAAAAAAGACAAAAAACAATAATATAAAAGCTAAATTAATTTTTGGAAAAGCTTCTAATCATATGTTCAATAAGCATATTAAGTATTTCACACACGTACTCTGTAAAAAGTGAAATATTGGATCAAATTAACAAAAGTCATGTAATTTGTTACCTTTAAAATTATAAGTCTTCATTACATTAAAATTTTGAGTTGATGGTTTACATACATTTAATCAGATAAAAACTACTTCTTCTTTTCCTTTCGGCTTTTCCCTTCAGGGTCGCCACAGCGAATCAGTTTCCTCCATCTGTTTGTCTTCAGCATCCTCTACTCTAACACCAGCCACCTTCATGTCTTCATTCACTGCATCCATAAACCTCCTCTCTGTCATCTTTCCTGCAGCTCTAGAACTCAGCATCCTTCTACTAATATCTTCACTGTCTCTCCTCTGAAGATGTCCAAACCATCTCAGTCTGGTCTCTCTGACTTCATCTCCAAAACCTCTAACATGTGCTGTCCCTCTGATGGATTCATTCCTGATCCTATCCATCCTGGTCACTCCCAAAGAGAACCTCAGCATCTTCATCTCTGCTACCTCCAGCTCTGCTCCCTGTCTTTTCTTCACTGTTTCTAGTCCAACAACATGGCTGCTCTCACCACAGTCTTGTACATCTTTCCTTTCATTTGTGCTGAAACTCTTCTATCATACATCACACCTGACACGTTTCTCCACCCATTCCAACCTGCTTGCACTCGCCTCTTCACTTCTTTTCCACACTCTCCATTACTCTGTACTGTTGACCCTAAATACTTAAACTCCTCCCCCTTCTTTATCTCTTCTCCCTGTAACCTCACTCTTCCACTCGGGTTCCTCTCATTCACACACATGTACTCTGTCTTACTGCGGCTAACCTTCATTCCTCTCCTTTCAAGGGCAAACCTCCGCCTCTCTAGCTAAAATTGTAGCTAATTACAAAATTTGTGTTAATTGATCCAATGTCTCAATTTTTATAGTGCACGCACCATAAAGAGTAAAAATGAAAAAACATTCAATGAAATAAATACAAAAAATTGTAAAATCTACTAAAACCTCTATTACAATGACATTGATTTATTAGTTACTATTGAATGAAACATCCAATATTTCACAGATCAGTGAAAATAAAACAAAAACCTTTGTTCTATCATTTTAATTCTTGGAACCTGATGCAAGCTTTTAAATAACTGAAGTCATAAACAACTTAATTTTAAGCACATGGCGCATTGCATGAAAAAAAATGGATGAAAAAAAACAAAACACAACTGTGTGAGATAATCTTCTTCTCAAAGTGACCCTTCCTTCTACTATGAGACCTCCTCACATCAGGATAATCCTAACTCAGGGCAAAAAGAGTCCAAAGATGACAGATTTATTTTCCCTCAGATCCGCCTAATTTATGTACATTATTTAATCTTCAGACTCTGACCACATTAAAGTCTTATGTGTCAAGCAATAATTTACAAAGGCCAGAGAATGCAGGCAGATTTTTTTTTTCTCTTTGTAGAAGCTGATCCTTCACTGTGAATCTGGCAGACGTACAAAGGCTTGATCTCACAAACACATATGGAGAAAGGTTATCTTCTAAACAGAGTTGGATGCAACAGCTTGCGAACCCCACCGAGCTCCTCGTGTAGCTGCAATTCTCCGTGAAGTCATTGCATAGTCAGTCATGTCTTCCTAGAAACTTTTCTTTTCAGTTTGAAGGTTTGGAGCTATTTTGAGAGGAGTCCACACCAAAGCCAGATCTTAGAGCTGCAGCCGCGACTCCCTGTCAAGTAATTATACATCAGTTTTTGTCTGCCATTTTCTTATTCCCACCCTTTGGCGTATTGCACAAGGTCTCATTACCAGATTGGCTGAGCTGAGGGAGCCACGCCGCTGGTTTTCCCTGCTGCGGGGTTCCTGTGTTGTGGTGGGAGGGAAGGCAGAAGCGACACGAGCGAATGTTGCTGTTTATTTCTATTTTGTCATGTGTGTGAATCTGATTACAGGTCGCTAAGTCAATATTTAGCTTCTGCAGACGACATCATCGTCGGCGGGTTTATTTTTTCTGGGCCCCCGTCACATCTGCTGCCAATGTCATGTGCGGTAGCCAACAAGTGCCGCTACCAGGAAGGAAAGCAAACAATGAGTCTGCAGGCCTGATTGAGTGAGTCAGGAGCGAAAGAATGATCCGAAGCCAGGCAGGAACTGGAGTCGTTCGAGGACAGTGGCGCTTAAAAACATTTGAAGGATTCCGATGAAAATCGTGTTTTTATTTAGTTTCTAACATGTATGTGTGGCATTTTTCTTAAGAAAGAGAACAAATGTAATTAGAAATCATTTCATTTTTTCTTTAAAATCGCTGTCAATCAAACTGTCGAATTAATGAACCTTTTTTACAAATGCACATGCACTAAACCCCTCATCTGCCCCGGCTAGCGTGCCTATAGCTCAGGTGCCGGAGAAGAGAAGATGTGATGGTTAAATGGCATTTCTGTGGTCAAATCAGCCGTCAATGGATTTTTCGTGTGAGTTTCATACAGTACTTACGGTAGCAGGGCTGAGAACGCTAGACAACTCTTAGGACTCCACGGAAAGGTGGCTCGCGGTTGTAAAGGATTGTAAACCAATGAAAGAGCATTTTGATGTTAGATTTCATTATTTTCCCAAGAACTCTGTTCTGAGAAACCAATGGATTGAATGTAGTGGCCTCAGCTACGTCAAAAAACTTTGGAGAATGAGCTAAAAAAGTCATTGATGAACTGGAAGGAGAAAGAATCAGGATTTTGGAGGAAGTTCGGTCCACGAAGATCTTCACTTCCTCGTCTTGACATCCAGATCAAAACGATGCGACTGGACATTACCAATATTGCTTGACGCTTTTATGAAACAGCGCTGAAGATTTACGCTAGCAAGACACAGAGCTATCATAATCAGTCAGGGGTGGACCAGGGGTGGGGCTACTCAGCTCAGCTCCAAAAGCCACGCCCCCTCAGAGGAAATTTTGGAAGAAGAGGCTTCAGATCAACATGAAAAATGGCTATTTAAGACATTTACATTTTGGGAATGTGGTTTAAAATGTCACAATCATAATTGAAACACTACTGGGAACGTTTTTTAAAATAAAATATCATAGGGGCTTTAAAGGAAATAACAAACCACCAGTGGCTAAAAGCAAAAATTCCAACAGTTCAGATGTTTGCAAGACTTGAAAGAACTCACAGCGGTGCCTTTCTGTTGGACTGCAGGATGGATGAATGCATTTCATGCATTTTTTCCTTTAATTCCCTTGGTCTGAGAATCTTTCATGGAAGCTGCCACTTTATGAAAACCCCAGAGAAACACCAGGTCGAGGCTCCGTCTCATCTGGGCCTCCAGCGAGAAGGATTTGATATTTATTAAAAATGAAGAGCCGTATATTTCTTCCAGTCGTGAGTTCATTACCTCCGTTTATTCAGACCACACACAGTCACGAGATCTGAAATGCTTTTCCCTCTTGTTTGCTTGACTTACTGTTTGAATTTGAAGCAGAACTGCAGACTTTCTGAGCCAAACTGCGCAAGTAAGGACTTCATTACACTTGGAAGATTTTCAGTACTTGGTGTTCCTGACATATAGCGCCTATCTCACGGTTTTGGCCAGAAGTCATTCATAATTCACATTTGCAATCAGTGTGGATGTAAATTTTCCCACTTCTGAAGCTAAAAATTGCAAGTTCACGACTCACTTCATGTCTGAACCCTTTAAAAACTCAGACGTCGCCGGTGACGCTTAAACACAAAATCTTTTAATGTACTGTAACTTTAAATCAAAAAACATAAACACTGGAGCTCCAGTGTAAAAGGGTTAACCCAACCAGGAACGCCTGCCACTAATAAAGACCCTTTAAGGCACAGTCAAGGCCCAGGGGCCAGATCCATCCCACCAGGTAATTATATTCGGCCCTCCAGATCATTTTATTTATTGTTATAAAGGCCGATGTTATATAGTTCTCATTTCTAATTTGTATAATTTTGACTAAACATATTTTTATGGAGAGTAAAAAATTGAAAGTTATTTAAGGTTTAAATTGATTTTAACTGCGAAAATATTCCTGCCTTTTTATCATTCATAATTATGTTAAAAAGTTAAGTTTTTTTAAGTTTTAAAAATGGGAATTCTTAGCTTTTTGGGCTATAATTTTTTTTAAGGCTGTTTTGGAGTTTAGCTATTTTTTCAGCTACATGCTAGCTATTTTAGCTTATTGAGGCTTTTCTTTTTAAGTTTTTTTTTTGCTGTTTCGGAGTTAGGCTAAAATTTAAATGCTAGGTAGCTATTTCGGCTTTTTTCAGTTTTTTTGGGGATATTTTGAAGTTTGGGTATTTTTCAGCTACATGCTAGCTCTTTTGGTTAACCAAAGTTTTTTTTTTTTCTTTTTTTAAGGCTAATTTGGCTTTTAGCAAACATTTTAACTGGCCATCAGCTTCAGCGTTTTCAGTCATTACCTCCAGCGTTTTTAACTATCAATTTCAGCATTTTCATCTATCAGCACTCGGCCAAATTCAGCTTACAGCATTCACACTAGCATTATCGCAGGTAATTCTAGTTCATAATTATATTAAAAGTTACGTTTTTAAAGTTTTAAAAATGTAGTTTTAGAGTGTTCAATGACTGTTTTTCTTGTTCAGCCCGTGATCTAAGGTACGTTTTGGATTTTGGCCCCTTGTGCGATTGAGTTTGACAGCCCTGCTTTAAGGTATATGTCGGGACCATGTATGTATTATGCATACAGTGTAGAGAAAAGAAAGAAAACTCAACTACCATGACCCATCCCCCCTTTACTTTTGTCTGCACAACATCTGGAATTCATTGGGGGAGGAGGCAACGGGGAAATGAACTCCGACAAGAGTCTCTACGTTTAGGTGCAACCCCCCGCTTTAGGCTCTGTCTGATGTTAAATCCAAGCCTTCAGACAAAAAACCCAGAGGACCGTCTTATTGGCTTCTACCTGACCCTTATATGATTAGAGCAAAGCAATAAAAACTTGACAAAAATGTAGGGCTTTTTTTTTGTAAAAAAAATATAAAAAATACTACAAATCGAACACTTTGCTTCTGATTCTTCATTTGTCGAACAGTCTGCAGAAAACATGGGGACTTGTTCCTTTCCGTTACAGCATCAGCCTCTAATAAAAGTAATGGTGAGCCTCAAAGAAATGCTGTATTTCCACATTAAATAATGAGTCATTGTGTTACTCAGGGTGACCACAAACAAAGAGCTGGAAAACGGGCTTGTTCTTGTCGGCAGATGTTACTCATCACTTTTTTAAAGCTGGAAAACAGAAATCTGAAAATAAGATAAACCAGGACCAAAGGGGAAAAAAAAACTACTGACAATCATCACAAGCTTGGAGTTAAAAAGTATCAAAGAGAAGAAAAAAACTCAAAAATTACTCAGTCAGGTGCACATTCTGTATTCACATAGAGGTCTTTTTAATGATGCTCAAATTACCTGTCTGAGCTTTGAATGACCTTTCACCTTGACTTTACAAATGAAAGGATCAAAAATAAATATTTCAAAGAGTGTTATTGTTGTTATTAATATTAAAACTATGGATGTCCTTTTTTTGAGCCTGATCTGATTTTAAATCGACACCGAGACTCGATCTGTTACTTTTACAGCACATTTAAAGAATGATCAGTTTAATTAACAGAACCTGTTTTTTTCCTATTTTTTATTAATCGTGTTTTATCATTTAACTGCATAGACATAGCACTTCTGTTAAGTATCTTTAACAATCAAATACAAATAGTGCGTGTATTACCTAGTAAAAATAGGTGACTGCCGTGTGAGAAAGTTTGGTAACTGTATATCTTAAGAACAATAATGTTCTTAAGATGTGATTCACATCTCCATGAAAAAAAAAAATGACGTTCTTTAAACAAAATATTTTCTGCTCCTTTGAAAAAGAGATTTTTAATGTCTCTTCCCTGATTAAAAAATATAGGTAAATAATTTTAAAAAGCGTTGATCTTATTAATTATTTACTTTTTTTTTTAAAATATGACTTTTTTTGTTAAATTGTAACCTCTTGGGACCTGGCATCAACATGTGTGGACATCACATTTTGAGCTATATCACCACAATAGTTAATTCTGCTGCACTGAGGCCCTGTAAAGAAGAAAAAAAAACACTATCGGGTCTTAAGGGGTTAAATAAGCCTTCTACCGCATGTTCAGGTATGATGCTTAAAGAAGCTTTAATTAATTATATTTTAATTTTAATACTAATATTGACCTAAAAATTGAGTTCGGGGCAAAGTTTTGTGCTGTCTCTCCGTAGCTCCGCCCCACTCCTCCTAATTCTATGATTTGTTACACATGTTTATAAGTTTTCATTTCAAACGTTGCAAACATTATGTAAACCAGATTTAAGGGGCTGCTGTATGAATGCACCCCTTTGTAATCTGCTTTACTCTTACAAGACAAATCTTGAACCTGGGAATCCTTGTAAAAAGGAAATTTGCAGGTAGGATCACCCAAGTAATACTTTAGTCCCTGTAGGCTGGCGTCTTTGTGAACAGAATCACATCTGTTTTTGTTGTTCTGAGATTTTATGAGAACCCTGTGGAGTTATCTATGGAATATGTAGGTGCATTGGAAACATAACAAAGCTTTTATAGTTTCATGTTTTCCCTGGGTTGAAATACATTTATTTAAAGACTCACTCCAAAGAAAATTATGTTTTTTTTAAACATTTTTTGTTGCATTTTCTCCTATCAGAGGACATGTATAAAATAATTAAAGATTAACCTGTGTTTCTGAGAATATCTTGATTCAAATCACAATGGATTAGGTAAGAAAAAATCAGATGCATGCACCTGAAGACAAATAAATCCATTAACGTTTTCATTTTTCTTGTCTGAGCTGCTATTTAACTCAAAACTATATGGCTGGATAGCTCTGATATTGCTTGCCATTTTTCCTTTTTTTTTTTTTTTTTTTTTTGCAACACTAGCTTGGTCTTTTGAGATGCTATAAGCTATCAGAAGAGTTGAAACAAAGGAATGCTGGGAAATTAGCCGAGCTAACTTCTATGCCAGCAGTCCCGCCCACAATCCAGAGGTGAATTTCTAATGAGCTCCTGCTGTGCTGCAGGAAATACGTCATAAATTTGTGGCTAAAATCTGCATAATCATAAATAAAAGACAAATGTGAACAATTTTACAATAGAAAAAAATATTGTGGGACTTCAAATCTGTATTATTACTGTGTGATAAAACTGTTTTCATAAAAGAAGAAAGCAGCGACTACAGTAGAGAAACAGGATATTATCAGGATTAAACGGAAAATTCCATAAACCCACAAGTACGTGGCATTTTGTCGTTGAACATCAGGTGGATTTGAGCCCTAATTCGATTTAGAAATCTGACATTTGAGCACGGCTAGTTTAGTAGGGAAATTGGAGCTAATTCACACATTTCAATCACAAATTTATGTCTCCATTGGTCACGCGGATGCTAGCCAAAACCGCCGTCCTCAGAAATATGGAATATTCCTTGGCTTCAGCTCCATGGTTCATGTTTGTCAGACAAAACGGTTGATGTTTGGAGCAGCTGTTAGCATGTCACGCTGTAACACGGTAAAGCTGCAGCCTAAACACTCTTAAACTGTTGTCTTTGGTTCATTTGACTTTAAAGGCAATGGAAAAAAAAACAACTTTTAGCTCCTAAATCTTTTTGCCAATGGAAAAAAAAATCTTTAACCCATTTGATTTTTCCCTTTGAATCAGCAGGCATCTGAACTCTACACTGGTGTCCATGTCTGGTGTGTGGGACCGCAGCTGTTCACACTTGTTTGCTGCTGACAGTGACATGTATATTACCAGGACAGACTTAGTTACACTGTGGTAGTAAAATGTTTTGGTAAAGCACGAGGACTGTCAAGATTTTGACTTGTTAAGGAACCAGAACACCAAGAGAAAGTGAAGACTGTCTTAAAGTGGTTTAAAGTGACTCCATCAAAGTGGTGATTAGGTCAGTTTCAACCAAAATCCTTAAAACAGGACACAATAAATAAAGAGGGTAGTAGTTTTTTATAAATTCACCTTTGAGTCGTGGCTCTTGGTGCAGAGCAACCCCGCCCCCTTGTCCCACCACCCATAACTGAGCTCTTTTTCAAACAGAATTTTTTTGTCTGCTCGCTTCCGAGTCACTATGATTTAAATGAAGATATGTTTAGAAATTCAACTTAATTTTCTCAATATATGTCTTCTATCATTGGAAAAATGCCACGAGAACTTGTCAAAATCACCAAAAATATATCTTACTTCCCAGTGGGTCTTTAAACTTACTGTGGTTTTAAAAACATTATGACGAAAGTCACTAGCAACAAAAAAAACCTTTAGAGGAAATGATTTGCAGAAATAGAAATCCAGTTCTTTTAAGTGCTTCAGTCTTGGAATTACAGCATCGCTGCCAAACTGCTGATCAGTTTTTTTAACATTGTTCCATAATATTGAGATTTTTTTGTGTGTGTGTAAAGTTTAAAAAGAATCAATTTGTGTTGTGAAAAACTTTTCCCAGGTTACAGGGAGCAGAGGTGAAGAAGATGAAAGACTTGAAGTTCTTAGGGTCAGCTGTCCAGAGCAACAGAGGGTGTGGGAAAGAGGTGAGGAGGGGTGTGCAAGCAGGAACAACAGAGACATAATGTAGGATGTTTGGAGATAAAAGATTGAAATATTCTGAACCACTGATGATGTTGGTAATGAATGCTGATGTTGGAAATACCAGGTAAGAGGAAAACCAAAGAGGATCATGGATGTTGTAGTCCACAACCACTGGACCGCGGACTGGCACCGCTCCATGGGTCACTTGGTCCCAGACCACAGAGAAAAAAATCTTTCCATTTCTCCTATATTCTGATCCTGAAGGACTTTGAAAGACTTCCAGATTCTATTCACGATATCTGTCTGGCTAACTGGATCGCTAAGCTAGTAGCGCAGCGCTAAATACAAAAAACAAACAATGAAAACATATTTTAAAAGTTTTTCGGGGAGAAAAAAAGCCAGCCAGGAAACCAAAGAAGAGCCTTTGACTTCAAAAATTAATAAAAGTCCAAAAAATAATACAAATCAAAAACTTCACCGTTTCATTGAATCTTCATCCTCTGCATAAAAATATATATTTTCACATTTTTTTAAACAAAATTTCTTGCAGTGGCATTGTCTTTTCAAAATATGTTTTCGTAAACTGTGAGTTTAAAAATACCAACTTCAGACCGGTCTGTGAAAATATTGTCCAATATAAACCAGTCTATGGCCTGAAAAAGGTCGGGTACAATTGTTGTGGAAGCAAGGAGGATGCAGATGAAGATGGAGGGTTTGCTGTAGCGCTCCTGAAGTAGCCAGGAGGCAAAGATGAAAAGCAACCGTCTCAATTAACTACATGCAGGGCATTTTTATTTGAAAAATTGTTAGAAATTATTAGAATAATGGTAACATTATAAACAGAAACCCCGTTTTTGCTTACAAATCCATGCCGCGAGCGCCAGCTGGTTTTCCGGAAGACAGGGAAAATTTGCAGGTATTTTTCTAAATACGTGTGTTGAACTCTTTTCTTGGCTGCACAGACCTGGAGAACGGGTTAGGGTTACACCTAATATGTGAAACTAACAGCATTTAGCCTGGGATGCACTTGAAATACGTGTGAATAACATCAACCTTTCCAGAAACCCCGTCTTATCTGCTGTTCATTACCTGGATAAGGTGTGTTTAGCCAATAATTAGCTAAACGCATCAGAATTATTAGCCAATAATTCCTGGATTTGATAACTGGATGTTTCATTTTCTGAATACAGATTAATTTAGGCAATTGAAATCTTTTAAAATAAATTGTTTAAAATCTATTGATTACTGTAAGCCACTTAAAAAGATGTAATGTTTAAAGTATTTCAGAGCCAGTTTTCTCTGGATGGTTTCTGTTTTATACCTTATATTTTATTATTAATCAAAGTCCAAAAATAAAGTCCTCTAATTAGAATAATTCTAATGCCTTTAAATCCTTTTTTTTTGTTTTTATACCACTTATTCCTAACTGTTGATGTGTTGTTGAGCTCATGGAACTGAAGATCTAAATTTCTTAAGTGTGCCATCTATTTGCGTTATATAAAAAAAAAAAAAAAAGAAAGGTCATTTTACGCCGTTTTTTTTCTGTTTCCTATTAGTCCAGTGTACACTTCTTACATTACACACTTACAGGGAATCCAGTTTTATCTCTGGTATGAAGGACAACAAAATCAGTGGACTGAAACTAAATGTGGAGTGTGGTTGTTTTGGAAAACCTGAGTTTGGCTTTTAAAAGCTTCCAGCTTTACTTTTCTTTGCAACTGTTGACCTCAACTACAACAAAGGTGGCTAGCTGTCCAGGGGTCCTAAAACTTTATTGCACTGCAACTTAAAATCAACAGGTTAAGTCAGGCCCCTCAGGCTCAACTCTAAAACCTCCATTAAACAGTTTTTGTGTGCATTTGCCCCCATTTCTTTTGAAAAACTGCACCCCAAGTCAGGATCTGATGGGCACTCCGGTTGTCCGAAAGCATCTTTTTAAAGACGTCTGAGTGGTAATTTTTTGAATCATGTCAAAGTGTGCATTGCTGTTGGTATGAATTAGTCTGCTGTGCACCAAGTCAAATGGAAAGAATGCTTTGTCAGCCGGTTTTTACTGCATTTGAAGAACCCAGGTGAGATCCTTCAGGCCAAATTTCAGACTTTTATCTGTGATGCCAGAGTGCAAAAAACCATGCCAAAAATTCCTTCCCTTCTTTTCTCTGTGATTTGCTCTCCTCTTTTCCCTCTGGACATTCCCCACTCCAAGCCTCTTTGAAAGTGACAGGAAGAGCCTCTGCAGGTTGAAGAAAAAAAAAAAAATCCCAGAAGATTGCTTTCTTTGTGGTGTTTAATTGGCTCTCAACTGAGTTGTAGCCAGGTTGTAACTTTTAAACACTTTTTTCTGTGTTTGTTTCTGTTTCTAAAAGCAGATGTTGTAAGAAGTTATGAAGCATTTGACAAGTCATCAGTGTTAAGTAACTCGGAGGGCGGAACTCGTCTAAATCCTCAAACAAAGCTGAGCTCTGTGTAAACAAGCTTGCCTTTTTTCACACTTGTTCCATCTATTTGCTTTACTTTTCAGCTTCCATACTCAAAATAAATATCTCTCGCGAGCTGCAGTTGGAACTGGGTTTATCCGTCTATACAATTTTGTCCTTTTCTTACAAACTGTAAACAAAGAGCCCATTTTGCCTGGTTCGAAGCCAAAGCAAATGACTGAATCTTGATAACAGGCTTATTTCCTGCAGTTAGGATTTTTGTTCGACATCACGCCCGAATATATCAGCCTGCGACTGGCAAGAAACGGTGGGCTGGTTTCGACACTCTTAACCTCTGCCTCAGCCATCCAGTCCAGATGTGGGTTCCCTTAAGCAAATTATTTGCAGTTCCTCGTACACACAGGTTCCCTACTAAGTGTTTCCAGCAAGGATTTGGCAGGACACAGAGGAGACATTCCAGAGGAGCAACATCATATTTTCCCTTTAGCATACCCACAGCAACTAATTATTTATTTTTTAGGAGGAAAAAAATCCATCTAACAAGCTACAGTTGCTCATTATTTTCTACTTTTTTTTTTTACATTGTTAAAACTTTTAAAAATGTCAATATGTGTGTAAAAAAAAAACAAACGAACGAATAAATCAGTGTAGTTTATCCAGAATGTTGTTAGCGACTTTCCAAGAAAGAAACACATCATTCATCTGGTGCATTTGAACTATTAGGCAATGGTGAGAACCATGTTTTTTGTAAAACGACCACAATCTGTGCTGAACACACTTTCAGTTCTCACAGGTTATCAAAGGCAACTTTTTGGTCACTCAAAAAGTAGCTGTGTGCGTCTGAGCCCACCCATTTGACTGACTGGGAGGGCAGCCGAGCTCTGCAGCTAAGGAAATATTTACAGTGAGGGAACAGTGAGTCTGATGGTTGTGTCTCTGCTGCCTGAACTGAAGTGAGTGGAAGTTGGTGGATCTCCAGGGTTAACATAAATATTAAGCTGAAGCTGAATGCAGAGATTGTAACAAGTAAACACTCAGCTTTTTAAGCGGTCATAAAAAAATCACTGGATAGGTGAGCATTTACAAAGTTTTGTTCAAATTTTGAGGTTTATTTCTAAAAACTGTTTGTTAGCTTAGTAAATTAGCTGAAAATCATTGCTTGTTCTTGGATTGCCTCACTTAAACCAGGGGTGGGGAAGCTAAAGCCTGGGGCCTATTTAACTGTTTAATCTGACCTACAGAACTAAAATAAATGCATATTGATGACCCCTATTAATGTTTTACCTTCCATATATTTTGGTTTCTCCCATAGATCAGGGGTGCCCAAACTTTTTCACTCAAAGGGCCAAAATCTAAATGGAATCCCAGTCCGTGGAACAAATAAAAGATTTTTTGTATGTCCTGAAATAAAAGAAAAACTGTATTCATTCATAGATTCTGTATTCATTAAAGTGGTGTGTGTTTAAAATAAAAAAAAAAAGAATTTATTTGCATGCAATTGCTTATTTATTTTTAAAGCTGCTTCAAAATAATCTAAAGTTAATAACGTGTTCAACTCATAAACTTTAATAAACAGGTTTAGTGATCCCTTATGCCACGAAAAATGAAGTCAGAAGTGAGACCATTATGTCAACAACCGGTTGCCTCGACCAAGATGTAATATTCTGCCTTATTGCACCAAATCTGCTCTTCCAGCTCATAACAAAGATGCTGATGGTGGGTTTTAAATGAGAAGAGTCCTAAAGCAAAAGCAGTGGCCGCCTCTCTCCAACTGCACTCTGAGCAATAACTTCCTGTGGGGACTCCAAGAGGGATGTTTGGTCTTGACTCTTCAGATGACCCTCAACCAGAGAGCCCTGCACTCATTTTCCAAGCTAATGAAATATGTTTTGGACTCCCCAGTAGGCCATTTAAACAATATGTCCGCAATCCAGCCATTATCTTTCACAGGAAACAGATCTTTTATTAAAAAAGTGGGCGTGGTTATGGCTTTGTGTCTCCATCTGTTTTTTTTTTCCTTAATTCAGCAGATTTTATTTATCAAGATATTGAAACAATATCTAATTTCAGAGTTAATCAATCTCGAATTCATTTTTTTTTTCTTTTTTATTGGCTGCATAGAGATTTCTTTATTAATTTTCTTCCTGGAGCTGCTTGTTCGCTCTGTGAACACACAGCCGTCCTGAAGCTCCTATTTCCACAGCTTTGAGAAGTCAGGTGGTATTTTCATTTGCAATGATTTAGACAGCAGCTTGTCTTTGAGGCTGCTGGGAGAGAACACAACTGAAACCAGAGCAACCAGATAAATCACACAGACTGGACATCCAGCACATGTATTTTCTATTTAGATATCCAGGACTTACTTGGGAACTTGGTTTGCTTCTGCGATTAGAAAAAAAAAAATCCAGATTGGCCGTGACTGTTTTTACCATATGATATTAAATTATATTAACATGTTCAAAACTTAACTGTAGTTCATAATCATTCCACTAGGGGCAGAAAAAGGGGTTTTCCTCCTTTTTTCAAAATGGTTTCTTCAATCAAATTTAATAAACGCTTTTGGCCAGAAAAGTGAAGCCAATTTTAAAAACGTCAACTCATCCATTTTTATTCAATTTTCAAATGACTACTTGCTGTATTGAAATAATACAAACTTTTTTAGCACTTACTTTAGAATACATTAATAAAAATGTGCGGATCAAATTCGAGACAGCGGATAACTTTTTTTTTTTCCTGAACACTTGTGTCAATAATTTTTGTATCTTAAGCTAACGTTGTTGCAACGTATCACAATTGATATTATCTATATTTCATTAAAAATTATACTGGGCTTTTTGGTTAAACTTTAGATGAGGTTCTGCAACACTCAATATAATGTTGACAAAGATAGTTAATGTATTTGCTAAGCTTTATTAACATAGTCTTTGTAGACAATGGCTACATTTAAGATAGTAATGAATCTTATTAAGCGTGTTAATAAACCTTATTTTGCTATTGTGCTAATAAATGACTTACTAATAACTTATAAACATATTAATGTGTTAATAAACCTTGTTAAAGAGTCTCATCATAAAGTGTTATCTATTTTTTATGGATTTCATCAGATTTGAACAACAAATTATTTTTTTCAAAACATTTGAATTTTCTTTCAACTATTTGATGTAGTGAGTTTTTTTTGGATTAATTGAGGCTTCCGTGTGCAAATCATCATTACAGACAGGAGTCAGGACCATGTTTAAACTCTGGGAGACATACGGCAAAAAAAGCAAAACGTTGAATCAATTAACAAAAGTTTCATAATTTATATCATTTAGAATTATTCGTTTTCATCAAATTAAAATTGGGTTAATGGTTTATCCAAATTAAAAATTTTAATTTGATAAAAAATAATATTTTTACAAGTTATATTTGATCCAAAGTTTCACTTTTTACAGGAACAGAGAAAAGTAAAAAAGTTTGTCGGATATCAAAGGGCTAAACTTTTGTTTAAAATCAGCAAGACAGAAACCTTCAAGATACACAAATTGTGAAGTTCAAATATCTTAAATGTTTAATAAATGATTAACTAGAACTCTAACAAAATGACTTATTTTACACTAAACAGTCCAGTTGCTAAGAAAAACAACATATTTTAATTTCAGGGGTAAAAAAAAAGCTAAAAACAAATTACTGTTCAGTTATTATCCTCAATCAAAGAGCAGAACATTTAACTCCCTGTAGATCTTTCCGGGTTATACAAGCAGATCGGTGATAATATATAACAGTTCTGATAAACAGACCGGACCACCCCATGGATCCTGTGCAACCAGGAGCCTAAAGCGTTCTCCTGCATTCCAGCCGTCTTCCCAGCAGAGGAGCGAGGCTTTATTTAGAGCACGCCATGTAATGATAAGGTTGCTGAACCTGATGTCTTTGAGCCGCTTTAAAGATAACTTGACCCCTGTGAGTTTCAGCCCTTTGTTGGTTTCAAGATCCATAGCTTGTTCTATACCTTCACACGCTCAATAGAAACGTGAATTTATACAAAAAAATGAAACTATCACTGTGCCACAAATTTAACTTTAAAGGTGAGATGAATGGTTAAAAACATGACAAAAGATGATCAGAGTGAAAGTTTAAAGTAGTATCTCTCTGGGTTGTGACAGCAAGTAACTCATTAAAGATGCAAAATAGCACATAATTATGGAAATGAATTTAAAATGACAGAGAATTTTGAATTTTTTACCTTTACAAAATGTTTCACCTGTTGTCCCTCTAAGAGTCATGGAAACTAAACTGTAAAGGATTGGGGATAAATTGGAGACAAGTCAGTTGGAGACGTTTTTGGACGTGTTTTTTCCCCTTTTTCGAGCTCTCAAATGTATATGCTGACATGTTTGTATGTGAAGATAATTGGAGCCAATAGGAGTGTTTGCAACATTTTAGTGAATGTGTGTGTAGCCAGGCCCCTTTTAGACTAACATTTTAACCTGACAGTAATGAGGATAAACTTCCAGTAACTTGTTGCTTTACAACCCCCCCTCCCTTGCTGTTATAAGAAATATAAATACATTTTAGCCTAAATTAGAAAAGGAGTTTATTCAAATATACTCCTTGTGTGTCAGAAGATTCACCCTGTGGTTACGGTAAAATATGTCCAAAACAAGTGACCTTTAGCTCTCAATTACAATACAATAGAATGGTAAAGGCCCTTTTAAAAAAAAGTAATTTCTTCACAAATCCATTTTCTGATTTTTTCCCATGAACATCATGAAGTTGGGCGAGGATCTTGGTCATCCGGGAGAGGCTCAAAGTGAGGCAGCTGCTGCTTCAAACGACGCCTCCCCGGTGGGATGTCTTGTGAAGTTTAGAGAGAAAGAGAAGGCCCGGTGGTAGCTCCAGAGAAATTAAACATTAATACATCATAAAACCACATACACAAAGAAATCATAAAGTATAAGTTTTTCATGCTCTATGTGCAAAATTTAAGAAAACAGTCAGTTTGACGATGACTAAAGTGTATGACATTTTAGTATTTTTGTTACAGATTTTACTTTTTTTGGGCAAAATATTCTCAATATTCAGTCAGTATTAAAAAAGTCAACACATTTTCAATTTCAAGTCTTACACACTGACATTTTTTGTTATTTTTTTACATAAAGCGTTCCAACTTTATATGGCCAATCATCATTACATTTTAATTTTTTTTATGTATTTTACAATTTAAAAGGCCCATTTTGGAAATCAAAAGCATCCCCAACAGGACTCATGAATAGCTCAGGAAAATTGAATTTCCTTGTATTCATGTCCCTATAAAGAAGTGTAAAGAATATTTTATGAGAGTCCCTTTTGTAGTCAACCCATAAAGAAAGAGCTCAAAAAAGACATTTTGAATCCAAAAGACTTCCTATATTTCTTGTTTCGCCCACACATCATTATTATCAAAGAATACAGCTAGAGACTCATATTTTCCATGACATCACATCTCAGGGGTTCAATTAGTTTTTATACACTCCCATGACCTTTAAGCAACATTTTCACTTTATTGCTAAAGTGTAATAGCTTTTGCTTTGACGCACTTTTTGGCTTTTTACATGTGAACAAAAGTCCTTGTGGGCTTTTTAAGGCGAATCTTCTTACATCTGATGTTGCGAGGTGTCCAAAAGAGGCGTCCTGTTTGTCAAAAACTCCCTTTCTGCCTCTGATAGCGCTAAGATACTGAATAACCAGAGACCACCCAGGACCAAACTCTCCCTCACAGGTGGGAATCCAGTGTCTCAGCTCAAGTTAAAAGTGATTATTGTGTCTTGAAACAACCCTGTCTACACTCTAGCATGTCAAATAAAGTTCTGCAGAGGGTGAAAATAGCCAGTGATGTTGCCGTCCTGCAGATCTGGAGGCCGCAGCCGCCCGGCCGCCCTCCTGCAGCTTGATGTTTAACAAGCCGATCATTTAAACAATGCTAATAAAACATCTCCTGGTGGTGGCGGTGTTGGGGGGGTTCTCTGTAAACTTTCAGTATTGGATGCATGTTTTCCCTCTTTTCTCACTTCTCCTGACCAGTGAAAACTGAAACAAGACCCCTGCGCAGGCGTCGCGTCTTTAATTAGAGCGATAAAAGTGAAACAGCTACATTATAGTCGCTGTAACTCAGGGCCAAAATGGCAGTTTCTCTTCTGGTGATTGAGCTGTGCTAAAAACAGGTTTTATGCCGCTATGTATGTTCATCGCAAATAATTATTAATACCTTGTAGAATTATTATAGTTGTCATGTTTTTAAACTCTTTTGAACAGTCATAAGCCTTTTTTTTTTTTTTTTTTTTTTGCTCAAACTCTGGAAAAGAATCTAAGTTGGGGTTTAAAAAAAAATCTTGACACATCTTGTGGAGTTTTTCTGTGTGACAACCTCATTTTTTTCCTCAATTTACTTTTATTTTGCCCTTTTGTGAACCATTGTGTTGCAGTAGAGATCGCAACAGATCATCTCACATCTTTAACTCAATTCTCTGCTCAGTAAGAAAACTGCCAACTCTGAGCTCATTTAATGTTTTTTTTTGTCCGTCTATTTTATTTTTTTTTATTTTTATGTCCTGTTTTTGTCTGCTTTTAATTCGTTTTCCTCAATTTTCTCCTCTATTGACAAACCCCATCTGCGTTGCATCTGCTCTCTGTTTTCTTTTTTATGATGACTTAATTTCTGTTTTTAGTCAAACCTTGCTTTATCCAGAGATTAATGTATTATAAATGTCTATGTTATCAGCCAAAACTGCTATTACTCTCAGTATGAAATACATTTTTGATACGCATCTGTATCTTTTATAGCCCTACATAATGCACACACAGCAAAATTTGAATAGGAGTCTTTTGGCCTTACAAGTCTAAAAGAATGTGTAAAAACAATTTTAGAATCATATTAAAATTGTTTAATATGTGCAAATCTCTGGTCATATACGCATGTGCACAACTCTTCAGAAAAAGATTCTTGTTTCCAAGACACGCATCTTGTCAGGATACGGGGCTTTGTCTCCCCCTCTGGCCACCAGCAGTCATCTCCAGTCTACAGGCTGCACTACATCTCCCAGAAACCCCACCGCACGGGTTCGGGATGCTGCACAGCTGTCTCTCATTTTCCAATTACCCACAGGACACTTAAGGATTGCACAGAGCTTCACTCAGTGTGAAGTATTGTTTATGCCATCCTGCCTGCATTACTGAGCGTTTCTATCTGGACCGAATCTTCTGTTGACCTAAACTTGCTTCATCTCTGATTGCCTGCTGCTTGCCCTGACCCTCGCCTGGACAAATCTAGTGTCTTCTTTGATGCTCATAGTTGACCTCTGCCTGTCTTACCCTGTTTTAGCTTTGACTTTTAGCTGTGCTTAGTTCCTGTCTGAACTAATAAACCTGCTACACGTGAAACCAGCTGTCTGCCATTTTTGACACTGAAATCTTTTCTAAAAAAGCTTCATTTGGGATCTGTACTGGATTTATTCTGCAGGAACATTAAAAAACAAACCTCAGTTTTGGACATAGTGCAAAATTTCCATGTTGAGTTGAGGTTTGCCCTGAAAAACACCAAGTCATTTGTATGTGACTGTTATTTTTTTCCATCATTCTCAGAAATCCTGTTTTAACTCTGAAATACATGTTAAAGTCAAGTAAAAAGTTTATTCAAACGTTTAGGAAATCTTCAAAGCTTTTAGTTTAAATGTAGCTGAGAATGCAGAATTCTGTTCTTCAGAAACTTGCTAATTGAATAAAAGTGCCTTCAAGTTAAACTTTGTCTTTGGTTTGAACCACTTTGACTGTTTTTGATTGGAGGAAACAACAAACAACTCTTCTGGTGGACCGACTATCATCACAGAAACGTGTACAAATGCTGGAAAAGACTTCATGTAAGACACGTTTTGAACCAAAATTGCATGTATGATTAAAGTGAGGCCCTCACAAAGGTTGCAGGCCAAAAGCCCTGGGGGCAGAGCAGGGGGAGGGGGCTGCTTTATATGGGGGGGGTGAGGAGGGGGCATTCCTAATATTAGGTTTCCTTCAGTCCAGATGCCAAAGTTCTTTGGTCATAGCAAACCTGCAGCCTCAGATTCCAGTCCCGATCTGCAAATTGATCGAGAGAAACTATTCTTTACAAAATAAACAAACATTTATGAAGCATTTATGCAACAAAACCTTCAATGCTGAAAATAATTTCACAATCCAGGAGGCGGATTAAAACGAAAATATCAGAATTTGAGATTCAGGACTGGAGCTGAACTCTTGAGTAAATACTGGCTTGCTAAAAGCTCGATTTTCTGTGGTTTGGCTCAGAAATGTGTTTTTATTTGATTTATTTGTATTTGTTAAGCATATGTGGGCATTTCAAAATGGCTATCAAGTTGCATTTCCCTCTGAAGCCCCCATCTGCCTCGGAACCCCTACCCTCATGCAGAAGGGCTGCAGCTGCGTCCTCTCTTGCTCCAGCTATTATCTATCTATTAATCTTTCTCACTCAATCACTCTCTCCCTCTCCCACTGAACCCTTCTTGTTCTCTCCCACCATCTGTCCACACCAGAAGTGAAGGTATCTCGTTTCTCTCAAAGTATTTGGCCCTTAGCTGGAGATCATAAACGTGAGTGACAGCGTTCAGATGCAGACAACTGATCCAGGGACATTTGGGTTGGCAACGTTCTGCAATATGATTAAATCCTAATCAAAATGCTGGGAACGTATACTGGAATTTTAATGATCCATGATGAATTCTCTTTTCTCAGATTATTATAAACAACTTAAGACTAACTGTTGTAGTTAAAATAATAAAAGATAAGCAATCAAGCTCTTCTTAAGGCCCTATCCAATCAGCTTTTGATTTATTGTAAAAGTGTTCCCTGTGGTCTATTAATTGCAATTTTGCAATTTTTAGCAAAAAAGTGGCAGTTGTTCATTAGAAATTCGCCACCAAATTGTGGGCAGAGTAAGCGTTCCTCCATTTCCCATCATCCCTCTGTTTACACTCTTTCCTGCTGTCTTACAGCTCCTCACAACCTCAACCGGTGCAACAAAAATGGCAAGAAATATCAGATAACTAGTTTTGAGTCAAGTTTTGATGCAGATACCAAAGAAAAACGAAGACGTTCATGGATCTATTCGTCTGCAAGTGGATGCATCAGAATGGAGTGGAGCAGGTAGCCTGTAGCCTGCCGTTGTAAGTCCTAAGTCACATCTACAAGCTTCTTCCAACAGCATTTTTTGATCAACTCTGGAATGATTTGGGAAAAAGCGATACTCAGAAAGGCATTTTTAACTTAGTCTTACTTTTAAATGTCCTCCATAATGAGAAAAAGGCTACAAGAACATGTTAAAAACACTATTTTAATCAGAGTGAAACTATAAGTAATTTTGCTGAATGATTTTATGTTGCATTGCTTAAACAAAAAGTCTTTTAAGATAAAGGTCAGAGTAACAGCAATCAGAATTTACTCCAAATCCTCGATTTACCACAAATAACTTATGCTGTAGCTGAGCTGTGTGTGCTAATCCAAAATCATTTTTCAGATGTGGATTACTAGGAATCCTAGAACCTTAACACTTCAATTTATGAATATTGTTACTTCAGAAACCAGTTTCCTTCTCGGCTCAGACGAGAGTCCTCTTGCACATATTCCTTGGTTGATGAGCAAGTCAAAAGTTTGTTACCCATCTGTGAACCACTAACTTGAAGTGGAGGAGGAGTTTCAGGGGAGCCAAGTCAAGGTTTCCTACATGGTCCTATGGGACAAGTCAGAGAGAGGGTGGTTCAGAACCTCTCATGAGTCGAAAAAACAATATTTGATTGGCTTCACTCTGACCCCATCCTGGAGCCCCGTCTAGAGTACTCGGCAGTATTGGAACGCCACCCAAAGGAGTACACCATAGTCCCCCTGAAGGAGTAAATGTCTACAGTATGTGCGACTGTGTGCGTCTGTGTCACTGGCCAGACACATTCCAGAGAACTTCTAGCATTGAGTCGGAGTAGACCACGTTCTCCATCTATGTTGTCTCGCGGTTCAGAGCTGTGGATCTAAAGTCACTGCTGCCTGTTGTGGTGGAAATACCCAAAACTGGTGGTGGAGACCGAAAGTAAAGGATGCCCTGAATCTAAAGAGGGAATCCTACTGAGCCTGGAGCTTTTGGGACTCTGACAGGTACGGACTCCTTGGCCTCCCAAAATAAGTCGATTTCAGGGTACTGGAGGGGACTGTGTCTGTTTTCAGGTTCAGGAACAGCAGTGCAGTTTCCATCCTGGGTGTGGGACAGGTCTTCATTGGGTGCAAGAGGGAGTTCGATCATCCAGTCCATATCTGTTTTGAGAAGGTGTCTGACCTCGTTTTGCTTGATGTCCTGTGAAAATCCAGTCTGGGGAGTTTAGCTTCTTGTTTCAGTCATTTAGAGACCTGATGGCCCTTAACAAGTCTCCACATACTTGACAGGAAGTTGGACCTGTTCCCATCAGTAAACTGATGCTGTATGTAATGAGTTGTACAACAACATCTCCATGCAGTAGACCGTGTTTATCCACTATTGCACAATAAAAAACTGTTGAATTTCCAAGTAATTGCTAACGAGGTAAATAGTAATTTTTCTAACCTTTTCATTTGTAGATATGTCACAGGTCTCTGTACAGAAGTTGTTTACCTCCTCACTGTTTTATCTGTATGATTGAACACACCTTCACGTGAGTGTTTTGAGATATAGTCTTAACAAACAATGCATTTAGCAGTCATACCTTCATTCAGAGTCTACATTTTCTTGAGCTGGGATCAAAAGAAGCCATCTGTGGATCTTAGAGGTTTTATGTACCTTGATTGGTTTCCTTTTTGTAACAACAGATGCGGTGATAGCGGCCGCATGGCGGAGCTGCTGTGGTGGTTAGCTCTGTTTGCTGAGTCAGCAAGAAAGCTTTGGTTTCAATCTCAGCTGAATCTAAAGGTTATTGGAGGTTTTCTTTGGGTCATAAATAAATCGTGAATTATGTTTTTAAGAGTGATTGGAGATACAACTGTGTCTGAGAGTTTGCATTTTCATGTGAACCTGTCATGAACTGTTGACTGTGATCGGCTCCTGCAAACTCGGTGACCCTAATGAGAATACAATGAATTTTGATGATGGATGTGACAAAAATAAATAAATAAATAAGGGGTTTAAAACTTTAACGGTTCCCAATCTTTTTGTCTGTGAACGTTGTTTTGCTCCTGTGTTGATATTTTTAAAAAGGATCAAACAAACAAACCACAAAAAACTTAGCTATAAAACAAAAAAAAAAGAGAGTTTGGAAAACTGTGAATTTCAAGCCTAAAGTAACTTCTAAAATATTTAAGCACAGACTTTTAAATCTGTCAACAAAAATGTACCTTTTGCTTTTCTCAATGTTTTATGCTCAGTGGCTTCATATTCTTATTTACCAGGAAAACCTGAAATCCAAGAGGGTTCGCCGACACCATGAACCAACAGAAATCTTCAGAGGGTCCAGATTTCCATTTTGGCTTTCATTTTTAACCAAATTCTGCTGCGTCCTCACAGACGGGAGTCAAAAGTGACAAAAATCCGGTGCAATGATTCTGTCGATCATTCTTGATGCTTTTTGGCCAAAAATTCACTAAAACCTGTAAAATATGGATACACTAGTCCAGTTCTGAGGTCTTTGCACTGGCTTCCTGTTCCTCAGAGAATTGAGTTTAAAACAGCTCTACTTGTTTATAAGTCTCTCCATGGCCTTGCACCCAAGAGCATCTCTGATAGTTCCCTATATTCCATCTCGAAGTCTGCAAACCTCAGACAGAATTTTTGTTCAGGTTCCAAGACTCAAAACTAAAGCTTTTCAGTATTTTTCGTCAAAGGTTTGGAAGAAGCTCCCTGAAAATGTGAGACAGGTCTGACAATGTTCAAATCTAGACTGAAAACTTTTTTTCTTTAGCAATGCATTTTAAAACAGAAAGTATTGTATGTGTATGTTTTTAAAGATTTTTAAATTTCTGAATTATCGTATTTCATTTATGTTTTACCAATAATTTTTATTTCCTTTGGTAATTTTATGCATTTTTGCACAGCACTTTGAATCACCTCTGGTATGAATTATTCTTTGTAAATAAACCTGCTTGCTAAATGGTAAAAAATAGGAAAAAAAAACTTTGTAGAGTATTTTAAAACAGAAGTAGCCTCGACAATTACTCCTGCTTGGACATCACTACAACAGAATTATTATTTTTTTTTTTTTATGAACACGATTTAAGCTCATTGTGATAAAGTTTTACAGATTTTGATGTTTTTTTTTTTACTTTTTAAAATCTTATAACACATAATATAAAAAAATACTAACAAAAAATGCACATATGATTCAATCGATTATTTTTGTCTTGAAAGTTTTTCAAAGAAGATAACCGAAATTCATCAAGTCTGTGCAATCAGAGATTTTTGGTTGTTGCTTTTGGTGTCCAAAAATGCAGTTTCCAATCTCTTTATGGAGGAACATGTTCCCTCATGTTGAGGACACTCAAGTTTAGCTGAGTATTGATCCACAGCTGGAAGCTCAGTCTCATTACAAACTTTCTTTTGAAGACACCAGTTTTTTTTTCTCCTAATGGGTTGAAAGTGAGTGTCTCATTCCATGTCAATGTTCTTGTATGTCTACCCTGATTTGTATGTTAATGTGAAATTCAATCTTTGATGCATGTCAGCCGCCCCCGCTGCAATCTTTCCACCCCCCGATGGATGCAGGCGGTGCAGTCCTCATGGAGGCGGTGTCATGCGGGTGTGCAGCTGCCTGCAGACTGAAGTTACAGGTTGAAAGAGTGCTGGGGTGCAAGATGAGATGCTGTTGCATGTTTTTTTTTTTCTCGACTGTTCAAAGAAGACACCTCCTTTGTGTTGCAGGAGACAAAGGAAAGCAGAAGCTCCATGCAGACATTTTGTTTTATATTCTTCAAAGTCAATAGAGGAAAGAATAATCATCATTTCTCCTGATAACTCCTGAAAATATTCTCACAATTACACATCAAAGACAATTCTCTCAGTTTTTTTTGTGTGTCTGCCTTAATGTGGATTAAATGATAAGTTTGCACCAAACAATTAGCAGATTTTTTTTTCATTTTACTGAGATCTATTAAACCAAAATGCTTAAAAACGTCTCAGTTTATAAACCCTTTTTCATGAAATAATTTTTCAGTTTTTTGTTCCAGCGACATTTTTGCTCTAAATGAGCAAATATTATGAACCCGGGGAGTTTTCCTCTCTGCTGACTCACACGGGCGTCACAGCAGATGCCAGTCTGAGTGCAGGAGGCCTTCTCACAAAGAGCCGGCTATACGTAACGGTGCCGTAAAGTCGGCGCGTTGCTTTCTGGGTGTGTGTGCTTTGTTTTCCTTGTAATTTACCAACCATCTGAAGTAAATGGTGTTCTCATGGCTGTTCGATTGTAATCTCAACAGGGCTCGCATGCCAAGAGCTTTACTGTGAATCACCACACAGATGAAAAATATGCTGTCATGAGAAAATAATATTCTAATTATCACCTATAATAGGAGCTTATTTAATGTGCTTTTAGCAACATGTTTAGTTTTGACTGTAGGAAACTGTTTCTTTTTCAGGTGTTTTCTATCTTAAAATAATTTTAATTGTGTCTCAAAAGTGTTAAAAAAAATCCACCACACAATAATCTTTTTGAACAATTTCTTTTATTTTAGAAAAACAGACTTTTAAAACATTCTGTTTCTTTTTTTCTAATACACAAAGTGGTTGCAGTAGAAGCTGAAGCAACAAAGGAGTTTTTTGACTGAACTTTGAGTTGGTCCAATGCTGTCGTTCTCCCAAAACCGGCCCCCCAACTAATTTGATCCAAGCTGGAGGGAAAAGCAGACAGTAATCTGCCTGTTAAAAAGCTGAACTGAGAAACTTTTGCTGCAGTGTTATGAACACAATACTTTTTTCTGAGTAGAGACTCTGGTTTATGGAAAGTTTTCTTGAAGAAGTGATGTTCTCGGGTTTTGAGACTGAAATGACGGATGCCTCCAGGTCAAGTTCTGACCTGAATTCTCTCATGTGATGCCAGTTTTGTCTGATTATAAAAGATCTGTGTGCAGGAAGAGGAGTGGGAGAGGTGGCCTTACCTATAAAATATTAGCTGCTTTTAGACACACTGTCTGTCTGGTTAAAAACAGTTAGACTTTGCACTGAAAACATGTTGACTTAAAGTTAACTAAAAGGCTAAAAAAAAATAAATCCTGGGAAATGGACTAATCCATTGGTTTACAGACAGAAAAACTGATTTATTGTCTATCACTGTCTTTTAAGGTGTTTTCGTACTAAAAAAAAATAAATAAATAAGTAATTTGACCCCGTCCAACTCCTGATCCTTGCGTTTGGTCTGTAAGTTGACTTTCCTTTTTCGAACCAAAGTTTGTAGACAAAACCATGTGACTCAAGATCTCTGCAGCCATTGGCCAAGAACAACAAGGGCGGAGTAAAGCAATGAGAAACAGAAACGTCAGGTTCAACACGTTTAACTGCTACTTTGGAACCGCAGAGGCGTGCTTCAAGACGGTTACTGGCCAGTAGACAGCTAATACGATACGCTGACAACTGTTTGTGATTTACTAATTATTGGGAAAACAGTGAGAGGAATGTATATCACAATAAAAGTTGTTTTAATCAGACCACATTTCATTGAGTTTCTGTGTCTCATCTTTGTGGTGTTTTGCCGTTGTTTTAAAGATATTAAGGAACTACAAGGTAGCTTTTAGAATGATGTCACAGCAGCGCCGAGCGCGTGCTGCAAATTGAGACACGGAAAAGCATGTAAAGAAGTGTTTTCAGTGGTGTTGAAATGAATGTTGTAACAGTTGGAGCCTTTTCCCCCCGTTTGATAAAACGACAATCGTTGCTGTACGTTTGTCTGAGGCTCATTGGTTTCTTCATTTTCAGATGTATATGTATATATATATTCATATTTTTTATCTTATTTTATTATATTATATTATTTTTATCTTTTTGTATGGGAGCACAGGTCACTCGAACCAGATTCCTTGTATATATCCTGTACTTGGCCAATAAAGCTGATACTGATTCATTTACAATTTGTTTACATCTCTTGACCACCAGCTACGGTGGCTGTTTTGGTCCAGTTTTTCACAGAGCCTATTCAGACTGAGTAATCTCAGAATGAACAGAATCTCAGTCCAATTGGAAACGAACCAACATCACCTGGGTGATGGGTGAGCTGCTCACTGTTTTAAAAACCAACCTCGCAGTGCAAGAAAAATCCACACTGATTGGTCCTCGGGACGCGGCTGGTACCGGTACCCTAGTCCTGACCCTGACAGCAGACATGGTACCGGATACGAACCGGGTTAGAGTTAGAGTACAGGGACGTGGGTAATGGGCTGGTTCCAGTTTGTGGCCTGGAGGTTGGGGGTCCCTAATGTAATGGGAACAAGCAGCACATCAAAAAGCGACATGTTGGAGACACCCGAAACATCAAATAATGACACAGAGGGGTCCTTGACCAAACATCAATATGTGATGAGTTGGGAGTGGGAACGTGTTGATTTGGTGTATTGAAATTGGCACAGAATAAGAACCGAAACCAAAGAACTGCTTTGGTACCAGAACTGATGAAAACCCTATTAATGCCCAACCCTTCTGGTACCGTATCCGGTACTGGTTTAAGGTCCTAGTATCAGGTTAGAGTACGGGTACCAGTCACATCCCAAGGACCAGTCGGAGTGCGGTACCGAGGGTTGTGAATCCTTTCAACATGCCGGCTGTTCATAAAATCAAGGGTCCAATCAACCCTCGGTACGCAGTACCAGACACTCCACAACCCGGTACTGGACTGACTCTGGTTCGCGTCCTGGAGGTTTAAGACCCATGAAATAACGAAACAGCCAGCCCTTCAAAAATGACAAGTTGGGGACACCCAAAACATCAGAAAGTGATGCAGGGGTCCTTACCAAACGTCATATGTGACGAGTTGGGAGTGAGTTGTGTCGAGTCATCAGATTTTTAAAGGCAACATGTAAACAGGATAATCTGAAAGGAGACATCAGAATTACAGAAAAAAAAAAATAATAAGGATTATCAACATAATTTTATTCCAGTTTGGCAAACCAGAATAAAGTTTTACCATATTTAGCTCAGAGCCTTCTATTCAGTTGGAGTTTTTTCTTCTCTGTTGGCCTTTGCTTTTGGGGATTACTGCATAAACCTTTGATATTATTACCTGTATTCACTTACGAGCTAAATATTTACTCTTTTTTGGAATTACAGGATTGAATTGAATGTAACAATAATTCTTCACAAAGTTTTAAGTTATTTAAAACTAGACAATTACATAACTGAAGTCAATTTGGAAACGACTCGCTTTTTAAGGCATGTGAATAAAATCATTGTAACCTCAAGTTTCCTTCTCAGGTTGTGAAGGACATCACTTTAATACCTCGACCAAACGTCCTCAAATATCTCCAACTATAGTAAACAACTCAAATGACCCACAAGAGGAGTGAGCGGCTCAGAGGCGCGTGCGACTTCAAACACTCACCATTCCCATCTGCCGATAAGTCTACAACCAGCCTCCAAACCCGCCGCCGTCCTCTCAGTTCAGAGGTGAAACTTTCAAGATGTCTCCATCTGTGCTGACGTCGGGGAAAGTAATCCTAATGTGTTCTCGGTTTGGGATTTTTTTTTTTCCTCTCAATTACGGTGACAGCGACGCATTCATCTCAGAATATTTTTATGTTGACCGAAAGGCGTTCTGTGCCTATCTTCACATCAAAACCAGGCCCTGGAATCGATGCCAGAAGTTCCCTTGTAAATGACTCCCATATGGTTTCAACCAAAACAACTCATTGGCCCTGATGGAATTTACACAGCACAGCTCCGTCTTTGTGGACTGCACAGTAGTTTGACAATCTGCTTATTTAAACGTGTTTGTTGCAGACTTACCATTTCTCTGCAAAGTTATTTTAACGCTGATGTTATTTTTATGACAAAATACATTCCTCTGCAAAACTGGAGTTATAGACTCCACGGAGTGTCTGGCTGTTTGACATTTTAGGATAACTTTAGCAGTTTCTGCCTGAGCTGACAGTTGACAGTTTTCATGTGATGAAAAAGAGGACCAAAACAGAAGGCAATGTCTGGTTCTCCCAGGAGTTGACATCCCCAGAGTTCACACGGAGGTCAGGCTGAGTGATTGTCAGATAAACTGTATGAAAACTCAAGATCTCTGCTTGTTTGCGCTGGAGTTAGCGTGCTATCCTGACGTGCAGTCAGAGGAGGCAAGCGAGGCTGTGGCTTAAAAATAAGTAATTTAAATGTTATGTAAATGTAGTGTAACGTATGCACTTTTTCATTATTACAAATAAAAAAAACAAACATTTTTTTTGAAGACATGTTTATTCCATGATAACATTTTTCTGTGTGGGCTTTCAACCTTTTTTTTTTTAGGTAAAAAAGTAGTGAATTTAAATTTAAATAGACGAGAAATCATGATCTATAATCACAAAAAATGTTATTATCTAATTACTTAATTTTTCCTTTTCTTGGCAAATGTCTGATTACATTGGCGCCAGTTTGTGACTCATTTAGTCTTTGTCATCTCTAACTGAACTATATAGTGCAGGACTGTCTAATGTCCTGGATTTTAAAAGCAATTCCGACAAGATGCTAACTAGTTTTTTTTTTCTTCCAACGGACTCAGAGAAATCAAACATTCTCCCTAAAAAAAACTATCACTTGGACTCTTACAACACAAAGGAGCTTAAGGATGAAAAGTTACAAGTGGAACAAAACCTAATTTTGGTTGAGTTTAGGAGTTTTTCCTTACCGGGAGGGAGGGTCTAAGGGCAGAGATAACCAGTTTTATTTAGTCTTTAGCTATTTTTTTGTATTTTATGACTAACTTCTGCATCTCTAAAATTACCTGCATGAAGCCCAACGGGGCAAATTTTCTTTGTGATATTGGGCTATATAAATAAAATTGAATTGAATTGAACGGATAGAATCTCACCAATTTAATTAAGTAAAAAACGAATCAATATAAGCATTTTAAGATGTATGTGACTCCACGGTCTTCAGATAATGAAAATATGAATAGTTTGTTGAAAAATTAAATTTTAATAATTTTTTTTGCAAAAATTGTTCAAGTGCAATGCATTATGGTCCATATTCGCTAATGTAGTGATGCAAACTGGTTGTTCACAAAGTTTCAGAGAAATTTCTAGGTCACTTGATTTTGTATTTGTTGACTTGCACAGCACTACAAAATGGTGAACGCACTAATGCACTATTTAGTGAGTGGTGAAGGAATTGGAAGATAGCCTTAGTCTACTAAAAATATGCTTAAGAAATTCACTAGGTGAGGCAGACAGTACGTATGCTTGAAAGCAGAGGGCGCTGGTGAGCTCAGAATATGATACTGCGGATAAAGAGTAAGAGTGGGAGCAAGTTTCCAGTGATTCTTTATTCTTATTTATGATTCAATAATAACAATTTGGATGATTTTTTTTTTCAATGCTACACTTTATAAGTAGAAGAAAATGTCAAATATAAAATGTAAACAATACACTTTAAGGTACTTCGTAGCGTTCATATGTTTGTAAATCTGACTGATGACATCAGTTCTTTACCGTCCGTGAACCTCAGCGCATGTCACTGGTATTCTGTGCTTCAAAGTTCACACAAGACTTAACAAGTGTACGTTACAACGTGTCGCGTTTTTCAGACGATTTAAAAAAAAATTGAGCTCAAAATTGAGTATTTCTTTAGTGAAATCATTGTGAATCAGGAACAGATGAAAAAAAAAGTAGTGTGGAACAAAGGGATAATTTGTGACGTAGAAAATATGTTGGGTGAGCCACAAGCTATCTGCTCCGAACTCTCAGTAATGGGGAAGAGAAAAGGGGCGGAGCTTCTGTGCTCACAGTTCCACCCAGAACTCAAAGGTGAATTTTAAATGATCTACTGCCGCTCTGCAAAACTGTCTTAGAAAACAACAGTTTAAAACACGTTTTGGCTAAAAGCAGAATAATCATAAATAAAAGACCACTGGGAACACTTTTAAAATAGCTTTAATGATGATCAGAGTGAGTCTTTATATGAACTCCTACTAAAAAGTTAAAGTACCAATAAAGAAAAAAAAAAAAAAAGATGATCAAACCCTTAATGTTGAGTTCAAAGGGGATTTTTAGCTCCTGGATTAAAACAAAAAAGGCCACTAAGATGAAACAATAAATGAGAGGCTGCTTTACCAACAGTTAAACATGAAAAAAAGACTAAAAATATAATCAAAACCAAGATATCCCACATATTCAAATTCAAATTCAAATTGATTTTATTTATAAAGCACTTTTCACATAAACAAATACATTTCAAAGTGCTGTACATAAAACAAACATCACAATAAAAATACCCCTCTTGTTAAAGATAAAAATCACCCCCTAATCCCATGTATAAGAACAAGTGCACCAACAGACAAATAAAACAATGATAAAATATGAGTACATAGGAAACCCTCACGTTTCTTAAATGTCAAATGAGAGAACCTGAAGACGCTGTCAAACCAACCTCCTGTCGGCTGGTCGTCTACTTCCTGGGCCAAGGAGCCAGAGCCCCGCAACCCACAGCCTCCCATCAGCCGAGGAGAAACCCCAGGCGAAGGAGCAGTGGGTCCATCAGGGCCATGTCCCCCGGGCCAGGAAGCAGACGACCCAGCCAAATGTGAGAAGACACTAGTTTAAAAGCAGATGTTAAGTAAAGAAACAAGCCAATGAGTTAATAATTAATATAATTATATTAAAAAAAAAAAAAAAAAAAAAAAAAAAACTGTCTTGCATAGGAATCTAATTGCGCGCTCCTAAAGCAGATATAATTGACTCTGTTTCACAAACTTTCTCACGCTCATGTTTTATGCATCAGCGCTTCCTCTCTATCTGCTTTTGTCATTGATACTGAGCGTGGCCTGCTGTGCTCTGCCTGGAATGGCAAAAAAGACTAGAGTTTCCTTCCAGAACATCCTCAGCCCATTACCCAGAGGGCTCTGCAGCCTTAACAAGACCTTGGCTTTGCTTTGCATGTGCATGAAAAGCTGTTTAGATACTCGCTATTCACACCAAGACAGTCAGTATGAGACATACCATAAGATTTTTTCTTATTTTGAATATATTTGATCATTTTATGTTTAGATTATTTTACTTTGTGTAGTTTCAAGTCAAATTAAGTTAATTTTCTCAAACTTCTTTTAAATGGAAGTAGATGCTTCCTCCTCCTCAATAAATATATGCAAATTCGATGCAATGGAGGCGTTTCAGCCTTGGTAAAATTAGACCGTCGTATTGAGTGTTGACAGAAATGCTGAGAGTAGGACAGCACTGCAGGAATTCTGGAGATGACAAGGCCTATATGTCAGGAGGCACAGCTGCCGCTGTCAGGTAGGAGAGCCGGATGCTAATGGAAGATGTGCAAAACAGGACTTTACTGCCACCAAACTACATTCAGGAAACTCACTGGGAGCAATTGAGAACAAAGGGTGAACAGAAATGAATTTTTGTTATTCTGGTAGATTTTAGGACTTTATATTTTAGTAGCAGCTAATATTTCTACATTTTTATTTTTTTCAAAAATTAAACCTGAGCTGCTGTTGTGAATTGATATTCATTGGACTAAAGCAACTTTGCATGAAAAGCAAAAAGAAAGAAGCTTAAGTGGATGAAAAAGTTCATCTTAAGACAAAAAAGCGACGTTATCTGAAATATTTGTTTTCAGATTATGACAAACATTAATAACACGACCTATTAGCCAATGACATTACACTTTATGGAAGGAATTTTGTTCGATAACTCATTTTGAAAATGTTACTCCTCCCTGGAGAAACTGTTTCACAGAGTCAAAACTTGCAGCATCTATTCCTCTACATCCATTAATGACTTTATTACCAGTAAATAGAATTTTAAAAAGGCTGTGTTCAAAAGTAAAACTAAACAAAGACACCAGTCTAGCGTAAGAAGTATTTACTTTTGTAGATTTCAACACCATTCAGGCAAAATGTGTAACTCCACATTTCTTTTTGCCTTATTTTTTGCCTAAATTCTATAATTTGTGTTAAACTGGAATTGCAGAAAGATAAAGAAAAAGCATGAGAGTCGATTATGTAGAGGCTTGAAAATGGTTAATTAAATTGGAAAATAGTTAAAAGGTAAAAACAGACACCCCTTACATTTTTTTAAATTTTATTTACTTACTTTAATTATTTACAGAGTTCCGTTTCTAACTTATACCCTATTTTAGTTTGTAATTTCCGCATTCTAGTGCAGCGCGCGCGCAGTGAATAGAGACCCCGAAGGAAGAAATAAATCCTTTTGATCCAATGCTAAAGCATATAAAACGTTGAGCTCTCTTTCAACTTACAGGTTAGTAAACACGAAATGTAAAAAGTAGTGAGCAAATTATGCCTGAAGGTCTCACAGACAACATAGGTTAAGGTGGTTCGAGAGTTAAAGCGTTTGTGTGGGAATTTCGTACTGTGTGTAGTGAAATGTTGAAAGCTAACTCGCTAACGCTAGCGGCCATTTTTTTGGAATAGAAAATGCTAGAATAGTTTTAAGCAGGACAAATGTACAGAACTTTTGTGTATTTCTGTTGAATTCTTTTATGAAACGTTTTCATCACACAATAACATTAACTGGGATTTTGTTAATGAATGTACATATTTATTTTGGTTTAATACCAAGGACTAAGTAATGTATTTAATACAGAGGCAGTTAAGAGACTGAAGGAATAGTGACATTTTTGTTTTTTATTTCATGAGTACATTTTATTTAATTATTTCATTAAAAGAATTATCATTATTTTTTAAGTTAAACAAAAAGAAAACAGATCTGAGATTTATATTTTGGGTAAAATACAGAGTTTAAATATTTTATAAAAACATTGTAGTTACCAAGTTTTGTATACATTGAGAACAAATTCAAATGTAACAAGCATGACATGTTGATAGAATCTGAGAAAAAGCTTCTTGAAAGATTGATTATTATTTTGAAGATAATATAATTAGTTTATTTGAGGTCATGTTATGGTTATGTGGATTTTGGAAGATGTTAATTTTGTGACTGGAGAATAAATCCTCTTGATCCAATGCTACAAGCATATAAAAACGTGTCCTGCCTCTCTGTTCCAACTTACAGACCACATGCCCTCTGAGCCACGGTTTAGAGGAGCAACAATTTTGGGGGCTCGTCCGGGATTAGCGCCACCTGCTGGTTAGGCTCTAATCTGAAAAGAACCAAAGCATTCTTCAGCTGATGACCGACGCAACTGATTCCAGATAACCAGACATGACCGCTCTACGTGACCTGAGATGGGAGATCCAGCAAAAGCTTCACCAGCTGACCAGTGCGGGGTGCAGAGACCTTCTCTACAAGCTTGCAGAGTCATTGAAAGAGGAAGTGGAAGAAGAAGAATGGCCAGGTGCAGAACCAACAGAAGTGGACCTCTACGACTTCATTGTAGACTATCTGAGAAGTCCGCAATTGAGGAGTCTCGAGGACCAAGGGATGTCTCACCTGCTTGCTTTCCGTGACCTAATCGATGACCTGCAAACACCACTAACAGCTGATGAAGAGGAAGCTGAAGTGCTGACAGACTGTGACTCGATTAAAGCAGCGCCAGTGAACAGTGACAGCGCAAGGGATGCAGTGGTAACCGTAAAGAGCGGCTCAGCTTCATCTTCTGCCCTTGGTGATCCAGTCACAGGTTTGATCAGACTGTCTGAGCTTAAATCAGTATTGCCACGTAGAGAGTACAAGATTCATGGTGGTCAAATTTCTGATTTTGATTCTGATCTGAGTTATAACATGTTGTGTAAACAGCTTGATGATGGTATGAGTGAAGGCTTTACAGAGGCTGAAATTATTCGAACAGTGTTAAAGATAATTAAGCCCGGTAGTTTTAAAGACATGCTTATCACCAAAGACAACCTGACTGTAGCTGAGCTAAAACGTCTCCTAAGAGCTCATCTGCGTGAGAAAAGCAGTACTGAATTATTTCAGGAACTCAGTAACGCTAAGCAACAAGACAAAGAAACGCCACAACAGTTTTTGTACAAACTAATGGGGCTAAAACAGCGTGTGTTAATTGCATCCAAACACAGTGGCGGTTTCAGTTATGATAGCCAACTGGTGCAGGGTGTGTTCCTTCATTCATTGTATCAAGGTATTAATGATAAATACTCTTATGTGAGGCGAGATCTGAAACCTCACATTTCAGACCCGAACGTGACAGATGACTCCATTCTGGAGCTCATAACAAAAGCTGTTAGCGAAGATGCAGAGAGACAAAGTAGATTTGGTGTAACTCACAAACAGAAAACTGTCCATATTAATGCAACGCAGGACGAAAAGGATAAAAATTCTGTTCAAATGCAAACTGAGGTGTTAGCCAACCGAGCTGCTATACAAGAGCTGACAGCACAGGTGTCGACTTTAGCTAAGAGTTTAGAGAAGGCTATCACCCCAATGGTGAATACAGTGACTGAAAACCGCCATCCTGCAACACCAGCTTCCAAGCAGCCAAATATGAAACAAGACAGTAAAGGAAAGTGTCAACTGTGTGTCGCACAAGGGGCAGATCACTGCACACACTGTTTCAAGTGTGGAAAAGAGGGGCACAGAGCAATAGGTTGCCTACAGAAAAACATGTCGGGAAACTCGAGGAGGTCACTGGGAAGGGACCACCAGTGACCAGACTACCAGGGATGTCCCAAAACGCTGAAAACCAGAAACAAGAGCAAACTACGTCTTCTGCTAAGATCTGTAAACCACACAATGTTTCCCACAAAAGGCATGTGGCACGGCTAATTGGTGATAGATGTATGTTAACTTGCCGTTTAAATGGTGTAAAACTGCAGATGCTGTTGGACAGTGGAGCACAAGTGAGCATTGTGGAAAAGTCATGGGTGCAAACAGCCTTACCAGAAGTACAGATACAGCCACTCGAAAGCTTACTTCCAGACTATCCACTTAAAGTGACAGCTGCCAATGGAACAGAGGTTCCTTTTGAAGGATGGATCGGAGTTCTGCTCGAGATAACCAGTTCAAAACATGGATCTGTGTCTCTGCAAGTTCCAATGCTCGTCAGTCAACAAAGTGTTAGTAGTCCACTGCTGGGGTTTAACGTCATACAGGAAATCATCAAGGGAAACAGTGATCAGAGTGATAACATTAGTTTAGTGGATTTACTGTCAGAGACTTTGAATGTCCAAAAATGTAATGTTGAATCCCTTATTTCCTCTGCTCATATAACGTTAACTGAAAATGAACCAGAAAGGCCTGTTATGAAACTTGGTAAAAAGGGACTCACCATTCACAGTAACCAGATCTGCATGGTAAAATGCCACATCAGAGCATTCCTGGAGGAGGTGAGATGTTGTTCGAGCCAGCTGTGAAATGTAATCTACCAGATGGATTGGAGTTATTCCCAGCGATTATTGATGTACCTGCTGGTGCTTCAAAAGTGGTAAAGATCCCAATCCAGAACTCAACTAAACACAGCATTTTCTTACCTTCACAAACAGTTCTTGGACAGATTGAAGACATTCTGGAATTCAGACCTATGGACATTTGTCCCAGTCCTGAGAAGTTTATCAAACAGTCAGACAAATCCTTTTGTTGCTCTGCTGAAGTGACAAGTGATATTCAAGATGAAAGAGAAGAGACCTTAAGTGCTGCTCCCACACACACACAATGGCATCCAAATGTTGAGCTAGACCATCTAGCTGACCAGGATCAGGAGGTGGTTCGACAGATGCTGTATGAACAGTCTGATGTGTTTGCTCGTGAGGAAGGAGACATTGGATGTATTCCTGGGCTACAGCTGAAAATCAATACCACTGATAACACACCTGTACAGAAAAGTTACAACTCTATTCCAAGACCTCTGTATCAGGAGGTGAAGGACTATGTCCAAAACCTTTTAAACAGAGGCTGGATCAGAAAATCAGTGTCTGCTCATTCATCGCCAGTAGTGTGTGTGCGCAAAAAGGACAACAGTCTGCGTCTTTGTGTCGATTTTCGCGACCTCAACCGAAAGACAGTACCTGACCGTCACCCGTTGCCAAGGATACAAGATTTGTTGGACAATCTCGGAGGAAACGCCTGGTTCTCCATATTGGACCAGGGCAGTGCATACCATCAGGGTTTTGTAAGTGAAGAGTCGAGGCCTCTAACAGCTTTTAGTACACCTTGGGGACTGTACGAATGGGTGCGGCTACCATTCGGTCTTACCAATGCGCCGGCTGCATTCCAGAGGTGTATGGAAGGAGTGTTGGAGGGAATAAGGGATGAATGTTGTGTACCTTATTTGGATGATGTACTCTGTTACTCCAAAACTTTTGATGAGCATGTGGAACATCTCAGACAAGTCCTCTGCAGAATGCGGCAACATGGCATAAAACTTCGTCCATCAAAATGCGAACTCTTCAAAAAGCAAATACGTTACTTGGGTAGGTTAGTTTCAGAAGAAGGAGTTCAGCTTGACCCGAAAGACTTGGATGCAGTGATAGCTCTCAAGGATAAGAAACCTCGCACAGTGGGAGAACTCAGGACATTGCTGGGATTCCTCAGCTACTACCGATCATTCATTCAGGACTTTTCACGACTGGCAAGACCTCTGTTTGAACTGCTCCAGAGCTCTGAAACCAACCAGGACAACAAACCAGTACCAAAAAGACAGAAAGGACAAACAAAGAAAAGACCCAAAAGTCAACTTCCTTCTCGCACACCAATAATATGGGCCAGTGAACATCAAGGAGTTGTCTCAAGGATTGTGGACATGTTGACCAATCCGCCCATTTTGGCCTATCCCGACTTTGACCTTCCATTTGTGTTACACACAGATGCGTCAAACCAAGGCTTAGGGGCCGTTTTATACCAAAAGCAAGACAACAGACTGAGGGTAATTGGCTATGGCTCCAGAACTCTGACACCCGCTGAGAAAAATTATCATTTACATTCCGGGAAGCTAGAGTTTCTGGCGCTTAAGTGGGCTATATGCGACAAATTCCGTGACTATCTGTACTACGCTCCAACTTTCACTGTCTATACAGATAACAATCCCTTAACCTATGTTCTCAGTTCAGCCAGATTGAATGCAGTGGGCCATAGGTGGGTGGGAGAGTTAGCTGACTTTCATTTTGACATCAGGTATAGGCCAGGGAAGAGGAACGCAGATGCAGACATGTTGTCTAGACACCCTTTGGACCTTCAACACCAAATCAGTGAGTACACAGAAACAATGCTGCCCGAAGTTGTGTCTGCTGTGTGGCAAGGAAGTAAGGCTGCTCAGAGTAACGATGTGCCTTGGATAGCAGCTTTACAACTCAGTTCAAATGATAGTGATGTCCCAGCAAGCAGTTTTCTGAGCATGACACCAAAGGACATCAAAGCTGCTCAACAGGAAGATGAGTCAGTAAGAGAAGTGATCTCCTTAAAACTAAAAGCATGGACACCTAACGAGAAAGACAAACGGACAATGAGTAAACGAACACGAAGACTTCTGTATGAATGGAACAAGTTGGAGGTCACTGATGGACTATTGTACAGAATAACAGAACACAATAGACAACTTGTCCTCCCTGAACAGTTAAAACCAGTTGTATTAAAGAGCTTACACAACGACATGGGTCATGTTGGTTGTGAAAAAGTAATCCACCTGGCTCGTGAGCGTTTTTATTGGCCCTACATGCAACAAGAAATAGAAGACTACGTGACAAAAAAATGCATGTGCATCAAACAAAAACGCCCAAACACTTCTCAAAGAGCCCCAATGGGATCCATCACAACCAGTGCTCCGTTTGAGTTAGTCTCAATAGATTACTTACACCTAGAACCAAGCAAAGGAGGGTACGAGTACATCCTTGTACTCGTTGACCATTTCACTCGTTTCGCGCAAGCGTATCCAACCAGAAATAAGTCCGGTAAAACAGCAGCGGAAAAGATATTCCAAGACTTTATTCCTCGTTTCGGGTACCCAGAGAAACTCCATCATGATCAGGGCCGTGAGTTTGAGAACACCCTCTTTCAGAGACTGCAACAACTGTCTGGCATTTCTCACTCACGAACAACACCGTACCATCCTCAGTGCAACCCTGTGGAGCGCCTGAATCGTACACTACTCCAAATGCTTCGTACTCTACAGGAGGAAAAGAAGAGTGAATGGAAGGACCATCTGCCTCAAATTGTGCACGCCTATAACTGCACAAGGCATGAGTCAACAGGATATTCCCCATTTTTCCTCTTGTATGGCAGAGTCCCACGGTTGCCAGTGGACCTACTTTTCAACCACACAAATGAGACAGAAACACACAACCATCAAACCTATGTGCAAAAGTGGGCTGATCGGATGCGTGTTGCTTACAGAATTGCTGCAGGCAATAGCCACAAGTCTTCAGAAAAGGGCAAGAAGCAGTATGACAAACGTGTAAGAGGTGTCACTCTCCAACCTGGCGACAGAGTTTTGGTTAGGAATATGTCTCAGCGAGGAGGCCCAGGAAAGTTACGTGCCTATTGGGAGACAGCAGTGCATCGCATTGTGGAGAGAGTAGGAGAAGGACCTGTTTACAAAGTTCAAGCAGAGAGAGGCAGTAAAGTCATGAGAGTCCTACACCGCAACCTCTTGTTACCAGTAAACGATTTGCCGTTGGAAGAAGAACTACCTGCAGTTGACAAGTCTAAAGAGTCAAGAAACAAAAGAACAGTGACCAATCAAAGAAATGACAGAGACAGCTCAGACAGCTCAGAGGAGGAAGAGGAATACACTTACCACTATGATTTGCGGAGCCAAATCCCATTTTATAGAGTCTGTGATCCTCAGCGAACTGACCAAGATACTCACCGACAAATACCTGTTTTGCCACAACAAAATCATCAAAACCATCAAAGACTTCGTGCAACAGCAAGAGAATTTCATCCACCTGTGAGACAAGAACCTGTGCCTGTACAAGCCGAAGCAGAGGAACCACTCAATGGACCAGCTGTGTTACAGGACAGAACTCAGGATGAAATTGAAGATGTGGATGAGAGAACTGACAGAGAACAGGAAGTGAGAAGGTCACAGAGAAGCCTAAGACCAACAGAGAGATTGACCTATGACACATTAGGACAGCCTTCATACAAACCATGGACTGCTGATGTGAGATCTCTTTTCTTTCCCACACCTGTGCCTGTCAGTCAGAACTTTTTGCCAGTTCCATACGCCATCCAAACTCAACCTTATTTGTATAACTGGTGCTCATTCGCAAATTAGGTCACCGTAGTATTGGAAATGTCAGGAGACATTATTTTTAAGTAGGGGAGAGTGTAGAGGCTTGAAAATGGTTAATTAAATTGGAAAATAGTTAAAAGGTAAAAACAGACACCCCTTACATTTTTTTAAATTTTATTTACTTACTTTAATTATTTACAGAGTTCCGTTTCTAACTCTTTTGAGTTACTGTAATTCCCAAAGTGTCCGCTAGGTGGCAGCGCAGCGCGCAGTGGAATAGAGACGCACCAGAGGAAGAATAAATCCTCTTGATCCAATGCTACAAGCATATAAAAACGTGTCCTGCCTCTCTGTTCCAACTTACAGGTTAGTAAACACGAAATGTAAAAAGTAGTGAGCAAACATTATGCCTGAAGGTCTCACAGACAACATAGGTTAAGGTGGTTCGAGTTAAAGCGTTTGTTGTGGGGAATTTCGTACTGTGTGTAGTGAAATGTTGAAAGCTAACTCGCTAACGCTAGCGGCCATGTTTTTTTTGGGAATAGAAAATGCTAGAAGCTAGTTTTAAGCAGGACAAATGTACAGGGAACTTTTGTGTATTTCTGTTGAATTCTTTTATGAAACGTTTTCATCCACAATAACATTAACTGGGATTTTATGTTAATGAATGTACATATTTATTTTGGTTTAATACCAAGGACCAGTAATGTTATTAAGTAATGGTATTTAAATACAGAGCAGTTTAAGAGACTGAAGGAATAGTGCCAGACAACATTTTTGTTTTTATTCATGTACATTTTATTAATTATTTCATTAAAAGAATTATCATTATTTTTTAAGTTAAACAAAAAGAAAACAGATCTGAGATTTATATTTTGGGTAAAATACAGAGTTTAAAATTATTTTATAAAAACATTGTAGTTACCAAGTTTTGTATACATTGAGAACAAATTCAAATGTAACAAGCATGAATGCATGTTGCTAGAATCTGAGAAAAAGCTTCTTAAAAGATTGATTATTATTTTGAAGATAATAGATAATTAGTTTATTTGAGGTCATGTCATGGTTATGTGGATTTTGGAAGATGTTAATTTTGTGACTGGAGAATAAATCCTCTTGATCCAATGCTACAAGCATATAAAAACGTGTCCTGCCTCTCTGTTCCAACTTACAGACCACATGCCCTCTGAGCCACGGTTTAGAGGAGCAACAATTTCATGTTAGCACTCTCAATTTGACTAAACTTCAACCCTGAAGCAAACAATGATGCAAACAAAACTAGCTGAAACCAAAGACTTTAATAAACTGAGAGACAATCAAGCTTACATAAAGCAGCTGTGGTGATTACTAATTAAAGACAGGTGGGAATAAAAAAATCAACAAGGATGATCAGAGAAAGGAGCTCCAAAAACGAATGCAGACAAATGCATTTACTCATTAAATACTTTTACTTTAGAGATTATGTGGAGTCTGTGTTATCTTTGCTTCAAAGTATTTATATCTGAATGTATAGAGTATTTTTTTTTACAAAGCATTGAAATCTTTTAATGATAGGCATGCTGCATGAACTGATAGGAAAAATTCCGACCAGGCGTGCTCCCTTTTCCTGAGTGAAAAAAATTCCGTGCACGTCATTTTAAACGTCTGATGAATATCTAAGCCGTCTCCAAAACACTTTTGCAGGAAATATTTTGAGTTTCAGATCCTAGATCAAATCACAAAAAAGTCAGAAGTGTCTTTAAAATGGAAAGGCATCCTAAAGAAGAAAGAGATCGTCTTTCTTTAAAATATGAGGACTATTAAAGAAGGGAGCAAAATAACAGATTTGTAAAATAATTTTTAGAATAAAAAGTGTTATTTTTAACATCTTTTGGTGTAAATCAAGGATAATGTAACACTTTTATAATCAATTATTTGTGAGATTTGCTGCCCTGGTGGCAAATAAAAATATTTCCAACATTGAGTTCAGTTAAACTGATGGGAAAAGAAAATGCTTAAAGGCAAGAAATGTAAGAAAAACAGTGTGAAAAGGTGAAAATAGTGTGCAAAAAGACAAAAAAAGTGGTGTCAGGCAGTAGAAAAAAAGTTAGAGATATGCATTTTACTGTGATTTTCTTATTTTACTTTATGCTGGATGCCTTTGTACCGTTCATTTAAACAACATGTTTCCAGACTTTTGCTGTAATGGAAGTCTAAGTGGTGGCAGGAGTTAAACAATGTTGAGAATTTTTTCTTTTTTTTTATCCACACAGACAATCTACAACTGGACAAGGAGCAGATGGAAGGAGTGATTTGGTAATGAACCTCATAAACTAAAAAGATAATATGGAATTTAGAGAAAAACATGCTTTAATTTGGATTTAAATTCACATATATTCATTTAAAAACAGAAAATTTGGGAATTTTAATTTCTAAAGTTTGATTTCTGTTCTCTTTTTGGTGATCCAATGGGTTGATGTTCTTCAGAGGAAAATGCGAACTCAAAGAAATCCGAAAAATCACCTTCTGACTCAGAAAAAAACACACACGAACGCCAGAGAAACAACATCATTCATGAGAAGAAACCAGAAATACAATGAAAATAAGACAATAATTAGGATTTTTGATTCAATGTATTTTAATTTGGAGGGGCCAGATTAAGTAGTTTAAGGGGCCGTATGTGGCCCCCAGACCGTAGTTTGGCCACCCCTGCTTAAAAGCCTTGTTTCCACTGAGTAGTAAAAGTTGACACTTTCAATATCTCTTTAACTTTAGTAATCTGTTTTTGTGAGCCTCCTGCTATAACTTCTGCCATATTTTATAGCAGTAAAATGCCGTGATTTGTTCATGCAAACTTCCAGTTGGTCATTTATCTAAAATAAATAAACAAGCTTAACATAAATGGCCACAATAATGAGGAAAAATATAATTATTTGATCCCTGATCGGGATGCAATTTCAACTGAATCTGAACCGACTTGATTGGACCTGATTTCCAACCATCATCCCTAAATAAAAGTCTTTATAAATATTTTAAAGTTGTCAGAATTCTATCAAGGCCTGAATTTATGCAAAAATGAAATAAATCAGTAACAATTTCAAGAAACTTGTGCACGAGAGGTTTGTGAACAGAGAAGTGAATGTATGCATGTTTTGTCATTTATTTGATCTTCAGTCAAGCTTTACCACTAAAACTGGTTGATAAACCTGGTAACAATCTTGATTTCAACCTTATTAACTCTATTTTTACTCTCGGCTCTGAACAGCATAACATTCCTGACCTCAGGATCCCCTCTGGCATCCAGAAGAAAGCGGTCAGCCTATTTTTACAGTTATTATCCCAGCCTCCACTTCAGTCTACAGCTCGCCTGCAACCAAACAGACACACACCCGTGTCTTTAATAGCTGCATTTTTTTTTTACCTTTGAAACTCTGGGCTTACCATCAGTGCTTTGGTGTAATCACCAGCATACGTCTGGAAAAGAAAGATAAAAGAAATGGGCGCGGGGAGAAAAAGAAAGGTCTTGACATGATCCAGCCATCAGAGCAGGGGTCTCTCAGATAATTCCATGTTGACTGATAAAGGAGAATAGCACAGCCGGATTTATCTTCATTCAAGACTGACAGATTGCAACAGTAAGTACGTCTGGACAAGGGAAGGCCAGAAGAAGGAGCAGATTGTTCTGCTGCTGTTGGAGATGAATCAGAGGTCTGCTATGGGCTGGAGGGTTGAGTGTGGGTTATTTGTCTGCTTGCCCTCTATATGCCAGACCGCCAGACTCCAGACACACAGACAGCCAGGGTGCAGGAAGTGACCATCATTTTGCCAAATATCCCTTCTATTTAGTGAGTGTTACAGAAATGTTTTGCATTTTTGCTGATAAATGATTTTCTTTTGTGAAGTCTAAAAAAAAAAATTGAACCTGCCTTCCAAACCATAGCTGTGTTTTGGTTACTCATCACTTAAAGATCACTCCAATCATTTGCTGGTCTGTTATAAAAGTGTTCCTAGTGATCTTTTAATTAAAATTATGCTATTTTTTTTTTTACAGTGGCCGACAAAGGCTCACATAAATGCAAAAGACACAACAACAAAAGACAGCAAAAGACACAACAACAAAAGCCCCCCCGCGCGCGCGGTACAGAGGGGGTCCGCCGATCTCAGCACCTCCTTCAGATCCAAAAATTTCATACAAGCGTGTTAAGTTGTCAGAGTTCTTGTGAGCAACCAAAAAAGTCACATGACTAAAAAAAAAAATAAAATCAGCGAATATATGAAACTGCGAATAAAGAAACGCAAATACGCAAGGAAACACAGTAAGCTTCCTCTTAAGAAGCGGCAATAGCTTAAAAATGAATGAAACGTAACCAAAAAAAGTAATTTCCGTTGTGTTTCCATTATGTTGTGTTGTGGCTTTTGCGTGTATGTGACCCATATCGGTCATTGTGCTTGGGCTTTTGTTGTTGTGTTGTCAACGTTTGTCGTTATGTTGTCGGTGTTGTGATCTGCTCGGGCTATTAATTATTATTTTGTAGTAACAGCTCCTTTGCTAGTGGCTACTCTCCTCAGCGTTTATGTCACCGAGCAGGAAGAGAGCTGCATATTCCAGAAGGATTTCCTCCGGTCCGTGCAACCAAAAAGAAGTTCAACACTGCCAGGATGCATTTTGAAAATTACGAGCGAATAACCACTTCCTTTTTTTTTTTCAATGTGCGATCTACAACAAGCTAGCATGCTGCTCCGAGCACCCACTTTAGCACAAATTTCACATTTCCAGCCTGATTTCTCTAATTAAAAATATATTGATTAATTATTTTGTTGGCAAGGTTTTTGTGGTTGGTTGCAAATATTTTGCCCTTTTGTGATTACTTGCCTACTTGTTCAGACCTCATCGGTTCTTTACTCGGGAAGAGTCAGTGCACTGTTATGGCGGAATTCTGTCATTTCCCGTGTCACGTGACAGTAGTCTAATGGTCTGAACCAATTGCAATCTTAAAAGTCATCAAGCCACAAGCCCCCGAGCCGATCTTGCATGTGTGGTACCTACACTGGCATCTTCGCAGACCGCTTGCACCCGTTATATATGGGTAGGAACCCGCCCGGATCAGGGCCCGTTTGACAGTCGCGCCATTTTGGACAGGAGAGAGCACTCCATCCACGGCTCCAAGGTCCAAGTGGGTAAATTCATTTGAGGTGGGTGTCAGCGCTGTGGTGGGGGCTCCCATTCTACAAGTGGATCCCATCTAGCCTCTATCAGAGGGACACAGGCACCGGCGTGACAGCAGGGGGTAGCAGTCCCGGTTTGCCTGCCGGACAGGGATTCTGTGCTGGGCTCTTCCCTCTTTGCTCGCTCATGACTGAGGAAATCCTGATAGTCTGGTCTGATCTGGGTCCAACATACATACATATGGTCATCTTCCATAAAACAAAATAGATTGCTGGTCATGCCAGAAAACGTGGAAATAGTGTGAAATCCAAAGCTGCCGTTGGCTTTGAATAGGCAGCAAGATCAGCTTCACTATGGAGACTAAACTCACTCAGATCTTTCTAAAATATTTTCTAGAAGTTCTCCTTAATCATCTACTAATGAAAAGTCACGTTCTTGTTTTTCCTGCTTTGTTACAATTGTAACACAGCAGTGAACAGGCATCTATACCATTCCAATATGGCGTCCAACTTCGCGTACGCAACAAGCTAGCATGCCACCTCTAGTGATATAGGCCTCAATGGCTCAGGAGACTTTCTAGTTTTAGTACTTATTTATTGCATTCTAGTCCCGACTTTGCAGATTCTGGCTTTTTGTTTGAGTTTATCTGAGTCAGGCTGCTTATTTAAGACATTGATCCATATTTGTTGTTTTTTCTGTAGGTTTCCATGAGAAATTATTACTTTTATACAAGTCTAGACCCTTTATAGCAAATGCAAAGATAGCAGTAATTATTTATAACATGTCAGATTCTCTCTTTGTGAATTCAAATCAAATCTTTAGGTGTAACTAAAGTTAAATTTTTTGTTTGTTTGTTGGATTTTAAAGGGAAAGAACAGAAAAATAAACATGCAGGACATGCATGCCTTTGTACAGAAGCATTTCTGAGTTTATTACAAAAAATATATTGATAATGTAGCCTATGTAGATCTCAAGATAAAAAAGAAGGGTTTTCACACTTGCAACATCAATTATTTTTGATCATTTTCCATCGGGGGGTTTATTTATTGTGAGTTGCTGTGAGTAACCGGAACACATTGAGCCTCGACTCGTCCCGGGATCGCATGTCTCACTGCACTGCCATGTTAGGAAATGCTGGGAGTGCTGAGTAATGAGGCCGTTGACTGGTTTACTTTTGTCAGTTGATCCTGTGATTTAAGTCAAACAACACATCATACAACACTGTAGTGAAGTGAAAGCTTTCCCCGGGAGGGGATAAGAGAAAGATGGGACCCATCTCATTATCCAGAGTCTGCTTCTAATTCTTTGTGGACGTGCAGGCTGTGGACTCTTACGCCAGCTTTAATTTATCTCTCGGACTTTAAAGATCCGTGTTATTTCAGAGCACGGCCGGCACACAGGGCCACGCATTTAGAAGAAGCCATAAACTGTGTCAGTAGAGTTGTAACCCCACTATGAACTGAGTGGCTGATGGATTACCCAGCCTGACCTGGGGAGTTACTTGTGATGAATCTGTCCAAAGCCATCTGGGGCCCTACCAGATTTAATGCCTGGCTGTTATCGGCTGAAAGCTGACACTGACGGGTTATGCTGTGACCAAACATCAGTACCAAGGGGTTTTTCTGTTTAGTAATCACACTTTGGGGCTTCCACTCTGAGGGAAAACGTCAGAAAAAAACTCCTAGTGAAGGTTAAGTGGAGGAAAAAGTTCATCTTAAGCCAAAACAGATGCTTTATCTGAAATATTTGTTTTTGGTGAGATAATCCTGTCTTTAAAGTTTACTGATGATGCACTTTAGAAATCTCAGATTATGACAAACATTAATAACTCGACTTATGAGCCAATGACATTACACTTTATGGAAGGAATTTTGTACGATAACTCAAAATGTTACTCCTCCCTGGAGAAACTGTTTCACAGAGTCAAAACTTGCAGCATCTATTCCTCTACATCCATTAATGACTTTATTATTACCAGTAAATAGAATTTTAAAAAGTCTGTGTTCAAAAGTAAAACCAGCTAGACACCAGTCCAGCGTAAGAAGTATTTATTTATGTAGATTTCAACACATTTCAAGCAACTAACTTCACTTTTCTTCTTCCTTTATTGTTTGCCGAAATTCTATCACTTTTGTTAAATGGAATTCAGAAAGTTAAAGAAAAAGGATGAAACTCCATCACATGTTAGCACTCTCAAGACTTTATTGGGGTAGCTTTAGCTCCAGTGTTTACATTCTTTCGACCACCATAACTCTTCAACCGTTTATGCATTAAATGCAATTCCAGAGGATTCTGAAGTAGATGAAGTAGAAAAAAGCTGACTTGCATTGATATGCAACACTGCAGTGGCATTCTCACGTTATACATAAATCTGTTTGTTCTTCCGTTTGAGAAAAGTGGCTTTGCGTCGTCATGTCACATTTCAGTGCAAAGTTGATGTGAAAAGCCACTTTTCTCTGAATCAGAACATGTTATTCATGTTGATCGGGTAACCAGGTGTCAAACATACGACCCGCGGGCTGTATCCGACCCACAAGATGGTTTATTCCGGCCCAGTTGTGAAGAAAAAAGAAAATATATAGGTGTTTTAAGGGGAAAAAAAGCACGTTCCTCGCCCTTTCCTGTGGTGAGTTATAGTTAAATGGCGAAAATGCGCAATTCCGCCTCTAGGGGTAGCAAAGGAAAAGCAAAACCGTCATGACCAGAGAACAAGAAATAAAATGCTGTTCCCGAAATCCTTCAACGGTTTACAGTGTTAAGGTTGCTACAGAAGCCTTAAGCTGCATTCACACCAGATGCGTCAGGTTTACATGTTTTTGAGAGCTGTAAAGAGGAGCTGGCAAAAACGTCATCATGTTTGGGTTCACCAGATCATTCAGAAACATTTGCACACTGAGTTTCACCATTTGCTGCAGGAGCTGCACCTGGATGACGGCTGTTAAAAGTTACTTCTGTGGCCCAGTTTGAGGACTTGCTTTCTTGCATTAACCGGAGAGGAGAAAAAAAATTAAAGATCATTTTATCATTGTCTTGATGAAAATAAGAAAAGCATCATGAGCCCATGGAGCTGGAGCGATTGCGCATACTACAATGTTACCCGCACCGGTCATTCGTCTTCGGGGCTAGCATAAGAGCTACTGTCCATCAGGCAGCTGGTGACTCAATCACTCCAGCTCCATGAGCTCTGTGACAGGCTGGTGGCCTGTTTAGGGTGCATCCCACCTTCTACCTAAGAGCGGCCAGGACTGTCTCTGTCTCAACCCAGCAGGTTATGAAAAAGGATAGAAGTTCAGGACAAAAACTCTCGCATTGAGCAGCCATTTTAGATTGTTGATGGAGTCACTAACGTCACATGCTTAAAGCCGAGTCCCTGCGCATCAACCTCACAAACGTTTGATTTTTTTGAAGTCTTGACACCGACCTAACAGTGGAACTCAAATCATGTTTGGTGTGAATACTGCATAAGTGTGAGTTTTTTAGATTTTGCCGGCGACATTCCACATGTTAAAGGGTTCTAAACTAGCATAAAAAAGTGTCATTTTATAATTATCTTTTATTTTCTGTCATTAGTTTAGGATGGATTCTCATTAAAACGACACCATATCATATTGAAATACTGATTCTTGTCTTTTTTGGGTGTTGACACTAATTGGAAACTCCTTGACTTCCCATTTAAAGCACGTTTCAAAAATGATCAGAAACTGGGGGCTCATCCGGGATCCGTTAATCAACGTGTGTAAGAAGCTACTATTGGGTGGAGAACAGTTATATCATCACAAAGAAATGTTACGTTTTCAGAGGAAACTCTTTCAGAAGTTTACTGTTTTCATCGCAGAATTTAAAATGAAGAAACCACCTGGCCTGTCTGAGCTGTCATCAGGGTGGATCTCTAGTGGGTTACATGTCCATCAAAGGGCCACACAGAGAAAAATGGACTAACTTTGAACCAGGAACCCTCACACTATTGGGTAACAGTGACTGTTGCAAAACCACCAAACTATCTGTGGGATGATTTCCAAATATAAATTAAAACGATTCAAAACGAACCGCAGACATGTTTTTGTTACATAAACAAAATATTACTCAATGTTTGAACGGCTGCGTGTTTATGTCAACATGTTAGACGTGAGCTAGATCTACTGCAGATAGAGAAAGCTTTGGCAACGGTTTGATTCAGCTTTAAAAAATGAGCCCCTCAGTCTACCATGCAAACAATGCTCTCATCACTTTGTACGGAAAATGTTTTTATATTTGTCTTTAGTAAAAGATCATGCCGAGTTAAGAAAATCAGCTGCTTCATGAGGAAACAAACAGCTAAGAGTGTCAGTCAAACTTTTTTACCAATTCTAACAAATTTAATCAAATGAAGAAATCAGCTGCTTCATGAGGAAACAAACAGCTAAGAGTGTCAGTCAAACTTTTTTACCAATTCTAACAAATTTAATCAAATGTGTTCACTTAGGGACATTTTTTTGAGTTTTAAAATAGTTTCTTTTAGTTATTATTATGCTGTTTTTAGTAAAAATAATAATAAACTGTTGCTTTCTAGGATGTATAGTTCTGCAAAGGAGTAGTTCATTACAAATTTACCTCTGAGTTGTTGGCGGAACTATTAGCGTGGAGCAACCCCGCCCCCCTTACCATCACCCGTAACTGAGCTATTTTTAACTCTCCGGCTAGCTTACAGCCCCTCACATCCTGAAATAAACATTACCAGAGCAACAAAAATGGCGAGCAATGTCGGAGGTATCTAGCTTTAAAGTTTTGAGCCAGCGCAGATGAAGAAAACAAAGGCGTGCACGATTCATCTACGAGTGGATCCATCGGAATGGAGCAGAGCAGAGAGCATGTGACCTACCCAGCATATTTCTAATAGTTTCAAGTTTATTGGTTTGGTTCCCATTTGTACAATTAACACAATATACAATACAAACAACCAATAAAAAAAGGAATAGCTTATTAAGCTTATTCAATGTCTTTCCTTAAAAACTAACAATATCTATGCTGATCAACAAAGAAGTAGATACAAAAGAAAAACAACTTACAAACAACTACAAGTAAATCAAATCTTTTACATTTGTATGTTGTAATCATTCAACATTTATGTTTCAAACTTTTTTTAAACTACAAAAGTGAAGAACTTCATTTTAATTCATCACTCAATTGATTCCATTATTTTACACCAAGAACTGAAACACGTCTCATCTTAGCGTTAGTTCGAGCTTTAACCTGTTCAAAATAATAAAGACCTCTTAAATTATATTGACTAACCCTTAAAGTAAACAGCTTCTGTATATTTTTTCATCTGATACACAATGATTTGAATAAAGAAATACTCTTTAATCTTTATTTTTATTCATTTATGTATTTCAGTATTGGAACGCCTTAAAAACACAATTTTTATCAGAGTGGGTCTTTAATCTATCAGCGTCACATACAGTAAAGGACACATTTTAAAGCTGACAATTTGTAGTTTCATTTCTTAATAAGTTTATTTGGAACTTTTTAGGAGTCACAACCCAACCAAGACTCTCAGAGGTGTTGGAGTAAAAAAACGGTTTCAAAGTCAAGTAAAAAAAAAGTCAAAGTTACTTTATTTTTCCGGTAGGAACTTCCTTTGCTGGTGGGAACACAAGACAGAGTCAGACCATCATCAGTAAAATCCATAAAATCATACAAATCAGTAAAATCAAATACTACAATAAAACGATAAAACTAACTAAAGCAGACTAAAGCAGAAAAAAAGAGCATCAAAAGGAAACGAAAAAAAAAAACAACTAAAGTGGAGTCAGAGATGAGATGTTCAACACTGCAAAAACTTAAATGAAATGACATGACACTCCAAAAGCACAATTCCACTTAATAAAAAAAACATTGATGAGTAGAAAGCGACACATTTTTTAATCTTTCTTGAACAATAGGAATTTACTACATTGGAAGCTTTTGAAAAAATGCACAAAGTCTCAGTAGTTTTTTTTAATTTTTTTTCTCACTTCACAGAGCTGCTACACATGAGTCAAATTCATAACCTGGTTTGATTCTTAAATCTTTCAGAAAAAAAAAAAGACTTTCCTCAGAAATCCAGAATGCAGTGATCTCACTTCCTGCAAGCGCAGCCTGGGAGGAGAGATTTGAGGGTTACCAAAAGGGAGGGAATGCGGGCCTTACTGCTAAGTATTATGTGCAATTAATCAGCCTGAGCAGACAACCAGAAAGAGTTCACCATGAAGGCTGCAGTTGAAGCCTGTCTGCACCGAACAGCTGCAGGAGGAAACCGGCCCTTTGCCTTTCTTAGACATGTGAACGCAGGGCTGAGAGACAGGCGCAATTATGCAGGGGAGAGTGAAGAAAAAAAAAAAAATGAAGACTTTAACAGCTTGCCCACATCTGTTTATTTAGAAAAGAAACCATTGTGTCATTGGGTTATTCTAACAACCTGCGCCGGGGCCAGTGTTAGTCCCACAATGACGGCTTTTTAAATACACAGTTTACACTCCTATGAAGTGGCCTCATAACTGTGCTGGAGCCTCAGGAACGTGCCAAATGGGGAACATGCGAGGGTTTCATATTCCTTCCTGCACTTCTTGACGTCTCTATAGCAAACTGTGGTGAGCAGGGCCTGGGAAATCTAGCGGGGCTGCTCGTCTCAGAATTCAGTGTTTTTACGGTCATAGATCTCTAATTCACAGGTTTGGAACAGTAAAAATGTGCAAATTTTGAAGACTGCAATACATGGTTTTATATAATGGGCTGGGTAAATACTCAATTCTGATTGGCTGCTGGGTGCAGATTAAAAAGTGATAATGGATGCTAAAAAAAGAAGTTCCGGTCAAATGGCACAAACAGGCACGTGCACACAATGGATGCTACGGGGAATTGAGAACTTGCCTTTTTTTGCATTTTTGTTTTTTTTAATTATTTTTGCTTATAAATTTAAATTAACTCTTGCTAGCAATACAAGGAAAAAAGGAGGTGCAATTGCAAGGTTTGGCAAAGCAACCCGAAAATGTATAAATGGCTAAATCTAATCCTTTATTTAAAAAAATGTTAATTGTAAACAATTTTATTACATGTCATCACTTTCCATTTAAGATTTAATGTTTTTCATGTTTGCCCATTGCTTATTGTTTTATTGAGATGTGAAATAAAACCGCACTGAAAACAGTAGGTGATGCTTGCAGTAGCACCGTCTCAACAGAGAGGGCGCTTGTGAGTTTGTTCTTCATTTGTTACTAATCCGTATTTTATTTTGCTTTAACTGACTGTAAAAAATGCCCATATTTATTTACATGTTTACATTAAGGCAATTGTTTACATAAAAAGACAATTGTATTACTTTCACCTACACAGGTCTCATAGTTGAGGAGTCATTTAATTCCATATTATTTAAAGGTAAAAGTGTTTTTGTTGCCCTTTTCCAACTTTGAGCCCCTACCACTCAAAAATCCTGCACACATCCCTAAGCCCAAAGGTTTCTATATCTGTTCTTCTTTAAAACAAACTTGCTTCATCATCTGGACAAAAACAAGTGAGGTGAACTTCCTCTCTGAACTGATGCTTTATTTAACCTTTTGTGACGATCTGCATTCATATCTCTCCTTTGCCACTGCAGTCGAGCGGCATGTCGTGTTACCATGACAACTTGCTTACATCTTGCTGTTTATCTTATCATATGCAAGCTCAAACCTCCACCTTCATTTCTAAACTCCAACCAAACTCGGAAACACCAGGAGTTGCAGTTTCTCAAATGACCACTAGGAGCTGGTTGCGAAAACGAAAAACTTTTCATGTTTAAAAGTCCAACTTTACATGAGAAATAAATAAGGATGCAACGATACAGTCAAGCCATGATGTCACAATTTTGATTCTTTGAATTGAAGGTATTTTAGGGGCAAGTATGTTTTCTTTTTCCCCTTACATCAAACTGTCTGTTTTCCTACTCGGTTCATGTTGTGCTCCACATGTGATGGATCGTTCCACGCCCACTCAGCGCAACAACCCCCCCGTCACACACACACTCGTCACGGTAGATTGGTTAAGATGCATGAAGATGTAACGCTGCAGGACGAGGATTAGATCTCAGCTTTGCTTGAATTTGCTTTAATAGTTGAGATTGCAACAAATCCTGGAGGGACAGACTTATGTGAAACGTTTAAATCCGAAGGAGCTGCGAGAATTTCGCGCAGATGAACAACACGCACACAGGTGCTCACACACTCACAGCGAGCCTGCATGAAGAAATGTCATCTGCTCTGCATTTTTCTGTTTTTAGGCACAAACCGATTCTTTTAATTTTCTGACCGGATGAACATTTTGACAGGTTTGAATCGTTTTCACAAGTAATCGTTACATCAGTATTGGGGTTGTACGTTTGTGATTGGGAGGTGAGTGGACCAATAGACATGCTAAAAACTCATTCTGTCCAACCCAATCACCCTTTTTTGACACTTGTTGAGCTAAGTAGAGAAAATGTCCAATGTGCCTGTCCCACATTCAGTTAGGGTGATGTCTGAGGTTATTATTTCAAGTGTAGTGTTCCCTTTTTTATTATTTTAAATTCTAAAAATAAGCCCTGATATATAGGTGAAATCTACAAAGTAGGATTTAAGACATTTTAAGGCTATAAAACCACTTTTCTCTGACAGTAATGAACATTTTCACACTTGTTTAATCTAAAAAAAAAAATCTAAAGTTCACACAGTTGAAAAAAAGTTCCATATTATACAATAAAACCAAAAATCTGCTTGTGATCAAAGAATTATGCAGGGGAGACAACATAATATTGTGGTAAAACTCTGATATCAACTTGCTAGCCTTTCATGTGCTCTTTCTAGTTTGATGAACAGACCCAAAAAAATTAGGTTACAAGATTATTTTAACAAACATTTGTTGTTCACCATCAATTCATGCACGCTTCTAAAGCTTTACAGTTTGAAAAAAGATCTTAAAGTTAGATTTGTAAACGTAAACCACTGTGGGATTTAGAATCAGATACAGGAAACACAACTCGGAGCTGAACTGGAATATCTGTGGTGCTGATCTGCCCTCATGTAAAAGGTTCAGAGAAGAGTCAGAAAACAGAAATTGCCAAACAAAAACTCTTAAGAGACACGTTTGAAGAATAAAAAAGACTAAATAATTCTGGAAAGAGATGAAGACAGTCCCAAGTCTGAATCCTACCTTTTTTTTAATTAAGTCTGCATTATTACAGTAAGTAATTATAATTTGAAAAAAATATAGTTTAGTGTTTCCTGTTTTTCGTAGACTTTTGTGCAACTTTTGACTGGATCTTAACATTTTATTTTGCCGATAGCTTCACGTTATCATCACTTTTATTTGTCCAATTTAAATTTCTTTACATCCAAGAAGATTTCTGAAACTCTTTTCCCACATTGCTGAGTTACATACAAATGTATTTTCTTGTAATTAAAAAAGACAAACAGTAAAATGGTTTGCATTAAATACCTAAATTGATTAAATTCCTGTCCAGAACAAGCAAATACAAATATTAAATAATAAGAGTTCCTAGAATCTTCAGGATTTTTCACAGATGCAGAAAAACACAAATACTCCATGCTGGCAATGCAATATATAAACATTTAATGTACATGGAGGTGTAAAAATGAGTTTTAGAAAAAAATAATGTTTGCATTATTAAAAAAAAAAAGTAAAAGGTTATTGTTTCCTGTAAAAGAAATGATGATGAAGGGAGGAAGAATTTAACTGTTTGCAGAAAAGCACAAAACAGAAATGTGATAAAAAGCCTTTAAAAAAGGATTGTTAGTCTTGATGTTGCAAAACCAAACAGACTATGGTTTTAAATAACTGAAGATGACTTGTGCCCTTTATAAACCTTGTCAGAAAAGGAAGAAGAAAGTAGAAAAGGAAGCAATCTTCGGCCAAAAAAGGCTCATTGATGTGAGATAGATGAGGGTTGGGCGCCTCCAGAGATTTGCATGTGGGTAAAACATTAGATAAACAGTCTCCTTTTAAGCTATTTTCTTCTAAGCCACAGAAAAGTGCTACTTTACACCAGCAGACAAGGAAGGTTTAGTTGTTGGATGCTGGTTTTTGAGAGAAATGACACGGTTCTCCCTTGATGCCCTGCACTGAGCTGGAGACACCATTGTTTGTTGGAAGATACATAAACTGTGTTTTGACTGCAGGATCACGGACCAGACCAACTCTTTTATCTCCTTTTTCCATGGAAACTACAAAGAGCTGCAGAGATAGTTTACCTGATGCACAAGAGAAAAACACCTCAAAGAAACCTTATAGCTGCACAGACATTTGTTCATTTGCGTGATAGAATACTGGCTTATGTATTTAAACTTTGCACAAAACAAATTGAAAAAATATTTACAAACAACTTGATAAAATGCAGAAAGTATATGCATTATTTATCCATTGTACTGTAAAAGCGTCTGGATTTCTCAGTTTCCTAGGCGACGCGATGAGCTGAATCCAGTATGGATCCTTAGACAAAACCCTTCATGCCACTGCCTTACTAGATGTGTTTACATGAAAAAAAACATGATCCTAATAAAAAAAGCTTTACGATAATCTGACCCGATCAGACTCACTCGGATCAAAATTTCCCGTTGGTCGAGATAGTTGATCCAATTATGGTGCGTGTTAAGAATTTATTCAGATTGTGGATCCTTCCCACTCTGGCCAAGATGCACAGAGTTTAAGAGCGTCCACGGCTAAATGTCTAAACCTGGTGCCACCAAGGACGCCACACAGTACGCTCAGGTCTCTTCTAAAATGTCTGACTGGGTGACTGCAGGGAACTGTACTATCAATCTATCTTAAAAATATCTTCACGATACATACATTTCAGGTAAGTTTAGGTGACCTCTAACCTCCAGTTCAAAGATCATTACAGTTTTTCTCAGTCGCTTTGGTGTGTCTCTCAGAACACTATTAACATTTGCACAACAGTTAGTGCATTTCTCAAAACAATTAGTGCAAACTGCAAAACCTAGTGGATAACCTGCAAAAGCACGTCACATGCTCAAAATTGATTATCCATTCCTCAAAAGCAAGTATTCATGTCAATGAAACTGTCAGTCCCATCAAAATGAAAAGTCTTGATGCCATCTTTATGAACAAGATAGTCAAATGACTTTGTCATGTTTTCACTGTGACAGTTTATAATTTCAGTCTTTTCTATTGCAAAAATATTTGGTGACACCTGAAAATGCTCAAGACAGCACTATGGCCTGCTTATACAGCCATCTGAAATGTGCAGTAAAGTCACTGTAGATGTTAAACATAAAATCACCCTTTTGGTAGAGCTGTGAACAATATACAGCACATGTAACAGAACAGTAAATTACTGTTTGCATGCCTGTTTTCCCTACAGAATGTTTGAATTATTGAACTGACAGTAGTTCTTCCAATATTGGGTTGCACCCTTCGACCAGCTCCTCCATGGTGAGGTTTGACAACAGATGGTCCACACAATTGTTGCCCTTATCTATAGAATCCGCCTATATCTGCCTCTTCTCCCTCTTCATCTTCCTCCCTGCATCCTCACCCCTCTTCCACAATGCTGAACTTCCATTTTGTGTCACAGAAGTGTAGAAATGGTACACACTAGCTCCTGCGCAGTTTATATATGCTTGCCAATTGATTCATCCATAATTGACAGTGAACAAGTTGTTTGTTGTTGGTTACAACTACTGTAAAATTGCACACACCTCCTCATGAGTGACAGCTGAAATTCACCTGAGATCAAATGTTCAATTTAGGAGACATTTTCAGGAAAAAATGATAAAGAAAGGTCCAGAATTTGCTTGACAGATGGCTAATATTTGACATTTGATAACTAGTTCAACAATTTTGAGTGTAATGACTCAAGCAATGAAAGTAAGACTATTAGTTTTACTGAGAAAGACTATTCAGCATCCATAAGTATAATTGATTTTGACTGACATGACAAAAGCAAATGAAAATGTCAAAAAACAGCAGAGAATGTATGAAATCAACTGATTCATGTTCAAAATCATTTGCAGTTTGTTCAGAGAGAGCAGAAATTGCTACTATGATGTGCACAAATGACTAAGTGTTGTGGAGGTTGAACTAATAGTTATGAGAATTTCAATTCTGATCTGAGAAACGCACCAAAGAAAAACTGTAAAAGCATACTTAGAAGAGCATCTCGCTCTATACAGGATCTTTTTTGTTTACAATGAAACTCGCCATTTCTTCTACTACCACCATTTTATTTATATTTTATATACATTTTAAAATTGGACGCCCACTTTAGCCTATCACAGGCCCGTCCATCAAAATGTTATCTGACATTAAACCAGTCTGAAAAAGATTTTAAGGACCACTGGTTTACACCAGAGAAGGCAGCTTAGCAGCGACATTAAACACCAAGTGACTCTGCATAAATTTGGCTTTGTAGTCTTTTATCCGGATAAAATGTTTCTTCCGCGGGATATTAAGGTCACATGTCTGTGTCGGAGGTTGGGCCTTTACTAGCTGAGCCACATGTGCTGGTGTTTGTCTGCAGTGATATGAAAAGGCTTCAGGCCTGTATAAACAGCCACTCATGCAGGCTCATGGCTGTGCAGCATGTGTTGCAACAGCTGCATGTGTAACATACTGTGCATGACAATCTAGGAGGTCTCACAGAGACTGATTATTGCACAAATATCGTGTGAATTTCCATCTTAATTACCCACTCAAATGAAAAACTGGGTTTTTAACACGTTCTGGTGGCATTTTTCTTATGATGATACAAAGAAAATTAAAGTTAAATTGTTGTAAATTAGGATCAGACGCTTGTCTTTGTTTTTCAATGGCATCTGGATCAAAACTGTATGGCTGGTAAGCGCCAATAGTTAGCCATTTTTGTTGCACAGGTAATGTTAGGTTGGTGGTGGGAGGGACTGTAAGCTAGTGGGAGAGTTCTGACAACTTCCAGCTGAATTTTTAATGAACCCCTGCTGCTCTGCAGAAACTATGTCCAAGAAAATTGTAGTTTTTTAAAAAAAAATAATTAATTAATTTAATTAGTTAATTCAATCATATGTGACTTTGTGTGTTGTTTTTCCTTTTTTTAATCATTGCATTTCATTTTCATTTAGTTCTCCGTGCCTCTGTTTGGTGCAGTGAAGTTCATGTGGCGTCCCTCTGTTCCATTCCCCTGTGGGGGAGGGGGAGAGATTCCAGATTCCAAGTGGCTCCTCTGTGCTCTCGTCCTTGGCAGTGGACCTCGCCTCTGGCTCGACTCACGCCCCCGGCTGTCCCCCAGCTCCATCTGGATGAAGGATCGCTCTTGGCTGTGGGCCTCCCTCAGCTATCACAGCTCCGTTTGGATGAAGCCCATCTGCTATAATATTAAAAAATGTAGTCGTAGAGTTCGATAAGTTAATTCTTCTTTAACAGTCCTGGTACATCGCCTTACCGTCCAGGAAGAGGATCCCTCCTTAATGTGGACTTCCTTAAGATTTCTTCTTTTTTTTAACCCAGAATCTGCTTTTTTTGAGAGTTCAAGAGAAGGAGGGTCAAAGGGCAGGGATCCCCAATTTAGTTTAGCAGTTGACTATTGTTTATATTTTATGAGTGAAAACGTTTTGGACGATTACCGATGTGAAGCCCATTGAGATGACTGTTATGTAATTGGGCTTTATAAAGAAAAGTGATTAAAATTATTTCTGTAATAAGTTTGATAAATCTGCTCTTTTTTCTTTTATTGTCTACTTTATATGCTTAAAATAAACCAGATCAATCAATCAAAAGACCACTGGGAAGTCTTTTAAAACAGATTAAAAGACAATTGGGACTTTTGATCAATCTCAAACACTTTTGATTTAACCCATGAGGAGTAAAAAGGGGGGAAAAGTGATGAGTTCGGCAATCTTTAAAACAGTCTATTCGTTGTCCACTTGGCTAACTGAGCTTCCTTTGTTTGGGAGCATTTAAAAGACTTCTTCTATTGACCTAAAAGGCCGTGATATGACACATTTTTGCTGACGCATTTAAGTTTTTTTAAAATAATAACCTTAAAACTGCAAATTCCTATAAGGCTTTAGGTTAAAGTGGAACAAACTGTCAGAGGGATGGATTGGTCTTGGTGGCATTATTGGATTGCAGTGTCTCATTGAAAGACCCGCCGTGGATCATGGTGTTAGTATTTGCGTCATCAAACGTGAAGGCGTGCGTGTTAATCACTGCGCAGCGGCCTCCGATGAAAAGGTCAGGAGGATCCCCGCCTCTTCCACAAAATGGAAGACTTTAATCTCACTGAATAAAGGATCCCGCCTCCCCCTCATGACACTTCATTTTACATTTGTCCCGTCCAGCGGGATTTAGAAGGTGGAATCCCTCCGCTTTCACGTCACGAAACAAGTCGGCGCTTTCTTTCATTTCTGCAGATTATAGAGAAGAGGATGTTGCTCAGTGAGTTAAAGACGAAGGTTTTTTTTTTTTTTTTTGCGGATAAGCGAACTGATTTTGTCCAGTTTCTAGGGATTCCTGCCGCTCAGCCCCGAACTGTTAAAAAATAGCGGGTGTATTTACAGCTTTCTATCATTTGCTGCCAAGTATTGAGGTTTTAATCACTTGTGCTTGCCTCTGCCGCACCAAGCTGAACAAATCAACACAAATCCCCGGAAGAGGACGAATGAAATGGAGGAAAATTAATAGGCAGACACGAGGAAGGAAATGAATTCTTAATCTTGTTTGGTTGTGTTCCAAATAACTTATCACTGGCCATTATCGTCTCTCTGAAATCCAAAAGCGGAAGCAATTTGAATGGATAATTCCTGCCAACTCATTTCCTGTGTTGAGATATTTCCCTTCTTTCAAAAAGCACAGCGTTAGTCCACTGCAGCTGACCTGCTCAAAGGTTAGAGAACTTTTTCACATTACCTCTGTGAGCTGCAATAAGATCACATTTGGCACCAGATTTCCCATGATTCCTGAAATATGGTTCTTTTTGACGGTTGAACCTGCTGTGACTTTTAAAGTTGTGCTCATTTCTCTTATTTGGAGTTCATTTAAGTTCTCATGAAGAAGAGAGCAGCATCATAAACTGACTGAGGAGTTCACAGATATCCATCAATTTAACAACAAAATGAATTCCCATAAACTTAGAGTGATTTTTTTTTTATTGTAAAGTAAAACTTAAGAGAAATTCTCATGAACGTTTTCCCTTAGCAAAGACAACTAGTGGAGTTTTTAGCTGTACACAACTGAAAACAGAGTCACAAACAAGCAAGTCACACTCCAGTAAAAATCGTGTTTTAATCACGTTCTTGTGGCATTTTTCTAATAATAGTGGAAATATGAAAATAAAATTATGATTAAAAATTGCATTTCTGTGTATTTTTTTATTCAAATCATTGAGAATTTGGAGCAAATGAAAAAATCCAGCTGTAAAGCCTCTAGTAGTGACCTAGGTCTTTCGGTCAGCGGGCTACAAGCGCCCTGCTCTGCTCTATTCCGATACATCCACTTGCAGACAGATAGATCCATGTACGTCTCTGTTTTCCTCGTCTGAGCTGGAATCTGAGTCAGAATACGGGTGGATAGCTCCAATATTGCTCACCATTCTGGTTGCACCGGTAATGTTGGGTTGAGGGTGTAAAGGGCTGTAAGCTAGCAAAAGAGCGTGTAAACAAAGGGATGATGGGAAGTGGGGGTGGACAGCAGTTCTGCCCATAACTCAGAGGCAAATTTCTGATGTACTTTTGCAGAAACTACGTCCTAGAAAACCACACAGATTTTTGGGTTTTGGTTAAAAACGACCACTGGAAATGATTTAAAATAAAACAAAAGATGATCGGAGCGGGACTTCAAGGTGAGGGTCCAATTGAGAAAATATATCTTATTTATAAATAATTTATTTCTCAACAAGGTTTCTGGTCACATTTTAATTAAAGAACTGAACTTTGCACAGCAACATTTTTTAAATATAATTTCAACAAGGAAGAGAATGCAAGAATAGACTTATCAGTATTTGTGTTGCAGAAAAATGCACATTAAGTAAGTTCATCATCTTTAGGCTCTGATCCAATGACGCTTTGTGTGGTTGAACTCGGACTCCACTGATGATTAATAGCCAAGATAGTGATGGTGGTTAGAGGCCAGTGTGATGCCACAGCATTGCATCAGGTGGAGGAGGGTCAGTGAACCGTCACTCCAGAAAGACACAACCATTCAGGAATTTTAACAAAAAAATATGATTGTGATCGGCCAAAAAGAATGGCGGGCTATTTAGGGATTCAAACTGTTCATGGTTTGTAGGACAATCCAGAGAGGTGGATTTTTATTTTTTAAATCATACCACAGCTCAACTATGATGGGGGATTGCTGCTTTAGTGCTTGTTACTTTCATTTCTAGTCTGTGATGACGTGATAAAAAAACTCTTGATCCATTTTAATCTTTTCAAATTTTCCAAAGTAAAAAAAAGAAAAACAAAAAGCAATACAAAAAAGAAAAATAATGTTGGCAATTGCAATATTTTTAAGATGGTGAAATCCAGTTTTTGTTAGATTTTGAATTTGTGGAGTAAAATTCATCTCAGGGTCAAAATTGTTTCACAGGCTGAGAATTTTTGACTTTTTGTGTTTTTAAAAAATGATATCTCTTGTCTTCAGAAAAGATTACTAAAACTTTTGTTCTATCTTGGTTGAGCTATAAGAAGTTCTTTTCCATCAATGACTTTATGTCTAAAATATAGTTAAATAAAATGTTTACTGACTCTTCGTCATCAGGAAACACAGTGATGTAAAGTTGTGTGTCATCAGCGTAGATAAAACCAAACAACATGGGTGTTGATGACATACCCAAGTGAGGGCATGTACAGATTAAAAAAAAAAAAAAAAAAAAAAAAGTAGTGGGCCTGAGAGTATTCCTTGGGGAACCCCACAAGTGATTGCACGGACTCTTGAGAAACATACATAAAATCTTCAATCTGGGAGAAAACCGTATTAAGAACAGTATCAGAGAGGCCCAGACTTTAGAGTGTATCCAATGCAGCGCTCAGATCCAGTTAGATAGAAAATCTCTCAGTGATCATTTTGGCTTTTTCTCATTTTTAACTCAATAACACCTCTTTAACAACCATATGCTTTTCATAAAATACTCCTTTAATATGTTTTAAAATGATTTGTGTCTTTGCCTCTTTCTACTTTTTTGAAAGTCTCACCAACACTATTATGTAAATGTTTTTAAATCCATTTATTTTTATGCATCAAACTGCAAACTTTCCTTTGAATGTGTTATAAGAGCATTAAAATACATTGACCTTAGTTATTTTTACCCAGTGTGCTCTTTTCCTTTAATTGGACCGCTGTGGGAGGAATTTGGGTTGGCTTGATCAAACAATGTAACAGTGTTCAGTTTCCAGTCTGGCACATCTGGCGCGCACACACAGCTGTTCAGAGAAAAGTGTTTGGCAATTTTTTTCTCCTATAAATCTTTAGGATGAAAGGCTTTTGTCTTTATGTGGCTGATGCCATTTTAAAGACGCTCTCTGATTGGAATAATCATTAGAGACTCTGAAAAAGGCTATCTGATTAGCTTCAGGTCATATTCCTCTGTTGCTGGAAGCACCCAAAACAATGTTGGGAAGTCTTTTGTTGAAACTATTCTTGGTGCTGCAGGGAAATGAAGAGGAACTCCCAAAGTATTGAGTTCCATGTATCCATCATTCTGGACACGTCGGGACCTTGGAGTAGCACCGGCAGTATCTGCAGTAGCCAGCCGTAACTGACATTGAGTGCATTGTTTGCAGCGCGGAGCTCACGGCTGTGGCCTAAAGGTACATTCCTGAGATGAGAATGCTGTTGGAAACACAAACAGCCTTTGTGCCCGCACCACTCTCTGCCTCCGACTCCCTCATCCACATCAAGCCCGGAGCGCCGAGCTGCCTCCTCTCCCTCATGTGTCAACATGTGGGCTATCATTTTACTCACACTCATATATACACAAACACGAGCGGGAGCACAAATACACACACACTTCTGTCATTTTGATGTTGTGCTGGAGGCAGATATCCGAGCTGTTTTAGTAGCCGTGAAGGAGAAGCTGTGAAGTCCAAGTTTTTTTCTTAAACTTTTAGTTTAATTGGTCAGTGGAGAACATAAATATGTTGATAATGCACATTTTTAAAAAATATGTTGGTGGTGAATGAAATTCACAAATATTCTTCTTTTTTCCAAATGTAAAACTTCCTTAAAAATAAATATAAAAACTAAAAGTAAAGATTATTTTATCAAATGCAACTAAAATGAGTAAGTAAACTCCTATTTTAATTTTATGACAATTTTCTTCTCGTGTAAGAATTTTCAATTTCTCATTAATGTAGATTAGTTTTTGTGGGATTTTTAGTGAAATGAGGCTAAAAATTTGACACTAAATGAATGTCTAGGAAATAAAATAATTATAAACTGACTCATATTAAGAATCTGGTATTAGTAATATGATTGCAGATATTATCTTGATTATAGTTTAAAATTAACAACAAAAATACAACAATATAGCAGTGGAAGAGTGTCCAAAACAAAAAATAGAATATATCTTTTGTTTTAAAAAATTCTGCATGTCATTCTAGTTTAGATCATATTTTCAAGATAAATTATTGATGTAAAACAAAAACATCAGTACACGTATGTATTATAAATACATATGTCTAAAAAATAAATATAGAAAATATAAATTCATTTTCTCCTATTAGATATGACTTTATTGTTACTTTAAACATGTACAATGAGATCTAAAGCAGTAAAACAACAACAAAATCCATGCAAAATTTAAACATTCATCCTTTGTGATATTGATATATTTTGCCAATTAGAAAATATAATTTAACTCAGAAAAAGTTTTTATTATTCCAAGGTACTTTTAATCAAACAAATATATTTCTATTGATCTACTAAAACTAGATCCTTCCAACTTTTGTGTTATGGTCATTATGGGATGATCTGACAGAAGCGCTGCAGATCTTACACAAACAACCACAAACCACTCAATATGTTTAAGTCTTTGTACCTTTTATGAAACATTTACGTCCAAATTTACCTCAATAAAATGTTTTTGGTTTTTTTTATTTCATCCAAAACTAAAGATGCTCTTAAATTATATGCTTAATTAGAGCTGGGAAATAGGGATTTTTTAAATTTCACTGTATTGTTTTTTCCATATCAGGTATTAATGATATATCACAATAGAGCTTTATAAATCTTAAAAAATTCTATGTGGTCTAAAAGTGTTTCCAACAAGCTTTTAGCAAATCATTTGTTTTACAGTTTTCCTCATTTTCTGTTCACAATTTAACCTTTAAGACCACAAAGAATCTCTTTAAAAAACATTTACATTTGAGTTTTGGCTGTAATTTTCAATCATTTTCATAATAAAGTTAAATATGTACCACAAAAATAGACCTAGAAGGCCTAAAAATTCACCAATATGTATATTTCATCCATTAGGATTAATATTTTGTTCCACATATTACTACTTTACTGTTTTAATTAATAAAAAAAATGTTAACATTTGACATCACAAACAAAAATGAGGGAATTCTCTTGTAATTCATGACTATGTTGACCCTCTTATACTTCAATTATTTCTCACTCAAATGCTCCGTTGAGTTGGAGTTAATGGGATGTGGATGATTGAATCAGTGAAGATCCTGTACCCGCCATTATTTCCGGAGGTGAAGACCGTCATCAGCTTAACCCGTCCTGTTTACCGGGGTCACCTGGTGTTGGAAAAAGACAATTTAATGCTCAGCTGAACTTCAGAGTCTCCAGATGATTAGTCTTTAGGATTCACTTTTTTTTTTCCAAATCCAAGAATCTAGTAAATCTTAATTAAAAAAGCAATAACGTGAAAGCAATACGGACTGAAATGAAAGTGGTTTCCTTTATTTATTAAAGTGGCCACGAAAGACGTGTGATTGGCACAAAACCAGCTTGTTACAAACGCAGTCAAATAAAGAGACTTTTGTTCCAGTGCAACATGCATTTGTTTGGTCCAAAAAAAGCTGTTCGGTGTGGTGATGAGGTCTGAGTGGAATTTGAATATTTGGCTGTTATTCTTAATTTCCTGTCTTCATTTCTTCACCATCAATTTTTTTTTTTTATTAACGTTTGGCTGAACTGACTTTTTTTATTACTCTTTTCAATAAACTGACATCTGAATTACATCACAGATTGACTCCTTTTCTCATTGTTTTAAAGTCCCACTACATTCATTGTTTGATTTATTGTAAAAACCTCCCCAGTGCTGTTTTAGTTATGACTATTTTTAACCAAAATCTGTCGTTTTTTGTTGAACATTTCTGCAGCGCGGCAGGAATTCATTAGAAATTCACCTCAGAGATGCGGGTGGGACTGTTGAACAAACTTCAAGTATTTTTATGTTTGACTGAATATGATGCAATCGCTTAGCCTGGCTAAAACTTTTTCATGTTTACATGTTATATCTACAAGGGGGTAAAAAGTAGGGTTGCACGATACGAGGAAAGCTTGCAATGTGCGATATTAGTGATCAATCCTGCAATGATGATATTTCAGTGGTCAACACGGATCACGTAAATGACACATCAAAACCACTACACAACCGGAGCCTGGGAGGCGGCGCATGCTAGCTCAGCGGGATCCTGGGTGGCGACGCTCGCTTGCTCTGCCAGAGTTTTCCACCGGGAGGCTGGCTAGTGTAGTGGGCGGATGGCTCCAGCTCCATGGACTATGTGACAGGCTGGCGTGTATTCCGAATTCGCCTAACAGAGATTGTCCCGTCTCCCCGTGTTGACCAAAAACTGAAACTTGAAGCCTCCGCCGCTTGGATCTCGTCCGGCGTGTCTGGTGCAGCGATACTGCGTTTGGTACCAGTACTCATCTGGTTCCGGGCTACTGATGCGATCCGTATTCTGCAGAAATTTAAATGGATCCGCATGAAAGCGAAGAGGATTTTTGATACGGAGATTATGTCATTTCAATAATCTGGTGCTGTTGTCTGCATTTTTTAAAAGAATTTCACTGCAAAATGAACCCATTAGCCATCACCACTCTGTCTGTGCCAAATTTGGGGAAGAACATTCGAGCTGCATTGTATCTGAGCCTACATCAGTATTAAATAGTAATAATAAGAAAGTTTATCCTCAAGGACAGGGGTGGGCAATTGTTTTGACTTGTGGGCCACATAGGGTTCTAAAATTTGGCATAAGGGCCGGACAAGGAGCAGATGGAAGGAGAGATTGGATAATCAACCTCATAAACTAAAAAGATAATATGGAATTTAGAGAAAAACATGCTTTAATTTGGATTCAAATTCACATATATTAATTTAAAAACAGAAAATTTCTGGGTTTTAATTTCTAAATTTTGATTTTTGTTCTCTTTTGGGTGATCCAATGGGTTGATGTTCTTCAGAGGAAAATGTGAACTCAAAGAAATGCTGCATTTATATGGTGTAGGAATAATCTGAAAACTCACCGTCTGACTCAGAAAAAAAACACACACGAACGCCAGAGAAACAACACCATTCATGAGAAGAAACCAGAAATACAATGAAAATAAAACAATAATTAGGATTTTCGATTCAATGTATTTTAATTTGGAGGGCCAGATGAAGTAGCTTAAGGGGCCGCATGTGGCCCCCGGGCCGTAGTTTGCCCACCCCTACTCTAGGACGACGTCATGAAGTGGGAGGCACCCTCAGGGAGCAAAAGGCGGAGCCTCAGATCAAGTTGTTTTGCTTCTGGGTATAAAAATAGAGAACAAGAAGAACTCATATTTAATAAATAATTCCTTTTTTAGTGTTCCAAAGGTAATACTCCTCCTCCTCCTCCTTCCAGCCTGAACTCCCGCCCATCGGTGCGTAGGAGCCCTCAACAAGTTGCCAGCCAATGAGAAGCCCCTCACTAATGCATGGCGAGGGGGCCGAGGAACCCAAAGACAAACGCTGGAGAGTAGAGGACCACTTTTCGACTCACAAGGGTTGTTGTTGTTGTTTTGCCCACGCACGACTTGTTTCCACTCCCGTGCGCACAAGTACTACTTCAGGATCCGGCGCGCTGGTGGATTTCTGTCAGAGCAACAGGGACTCGTAGTTTTTTGTCATTGTTTTCTAAGAGTCCGATGGAATGAGGCGCCGCAGAGCTCTCCTCTTCTGGCTTTTACGCATCTGAGTTTGTTTTGTTTTCTCCTGAACCATGTACGGATAACGGAGGATTTCGCTGGACTGGATCCGCACTGACTGCTTTTGCGGAACCCGCACTCGGGCCTGTCGGAATACGCAAGAACTTCTTCCACTCTGGACTCTTTATGGAAGTTTTCCCGATGAGCCCGCCGTGAGTTTGGCCCTTTTTCCGCCCCGCAGCCAGCCACCATGGGCGCCCTGGTCCGCGCCGCCTGCAGGTCTGCTTTGCCTCTGGGTTGCGCGCTGTTGCTGTTTGCTTACTTTTCCGTGGCTACTCCCCGCGGCCGCCGGCTGGTTTGCTGGCAAGCCATCATGATGTGTCAAGCCGAGTCCGAGTGCAATTACGCGTTCGACCACTACAACCGCGCGTGCAGGCCCGTGCTGAACGGGGAGAGGAAGAAGTGCCCCAGCCACTGCATCTACTCCCTGGTCCAGCTCAACCTGACCAAGAACGGCCCGGCTCTGGAGGACTGCAGCTGCGACCACGACACCGTGTGCCTGAGCACCAAACGGGCCATCGAGCCCTGCCTCCCCAGGACTACCAGCACGGGCTGCACGGAAGCCCGGCACCAGTGCGAGCGAGACCCGCAGTGCAGCTCGGCCATGCACGACTACTTGCACCACTGTGGGAAACTTTTCAGCGGCGCGACCTGCACCAACGCCTGCAGGCACGTGATCGCCAACCTGCGTAAAATCCCCAAGGGCCAGCAGCTGGAGACGTGCGCGTGCGACGGCACGGAGAGACCCATCTGCGAGTACGTGAAGAGCAGCATGAAGGCGCTCTGCTTCGACAACCCCGACGCCTACGAGGCCAGCGGGACCACGGACGACGAGGACGAGGACTACTACGATGACACGGGGGAGTTTCACTCCACAGGAGGGTTTCAATCCACGGGAGAGTTTCACTCCACGGGAGAGTTTCACTCCACGGTGGAGTTGCTCTCCACCGGACACAAAAACGGCGCTGCGCCGTTACGCGCGCGCCGCTGCGCCCTGGCTCTTCTGCTCGCATCCATCTCTGCTCTGCTGGCCCTCTTCTAACCCCCCAAAAAACTTTTTGTCCCTGCAACAATAAATAGGTGGAAGTCTATTTTTGCAGCGAGTTTCCCACAAAACTGGGATATTTCTATGCAAAAAGAAAGAAAAAAATCACTTCACATTTTTTTTTTTTTTTTTTTTGCTTGTTAAAGAATCTCACCCAGACAGACTGACGGAAAGGACTTCAACGTTTAATCAGAATAATCAGCCATGCACTGCCTGTCTTTTTTTTTTTTTTTTTTTTTTTTTAAATAAGCATGAACTATTTTTATATGACAGCCGGTTGCCATTTCGCACCAGAAAATCTGATTTAGTATTTAACGTTGGAAACGTGTAAATAGATTAGGAGTTTTAAGTGAAACAGTAATTTATTACGTGTCTCCAAGTTTCATCCAAATGTCCAATATGTGTAAAAAAAGAAAAAAAAGGAAAGAAAATCCAGCTTTAAAGGGAAGTTATTTTAACTAAGAGAGTGTATATTCACTGTATATATGTTTATAGCCTATATATAGATTTTTTTTTCAGAGAATTCTTTATGTTTTAGGCTATGAAAGGATTTATTCACAGAAAATAGATGAAAAAATGTCTAAATTCACTGTATGATTGCCTTAATGATATATCTTTATGGAAGGCATAAAGGAAACTTGAAGAAAAAAAAAGGTGTCATTTGTTGTAATGTTGGAAAATACGTTTTTTAAGGTGATTAAAAAAGCTTTGGTGCTTATTAAGTTTGAACTTTAAGAGAAAGTTTTAAAGTACATCTGGGATGGGTTATTATAAACAAACACACATGTTTGCTGTTAGGACAGAAAGGCATTCCTGAAGATGTTTTCATGCAATTTACACACTTTCTTAATTGTGCCCAAATCAAAGAATTTGGGTAACTTTTGCCTCAACTTAAAACGTTCAACTCAAATCTGATAGCAGTTCCGATCTTTCTGCCAACCACCTCTACTTCTGCAGCCGAAACGACCGGCCTGTTCCTCCTGCTGACTAATGGCCTAATGACCTGCTATGTCTTGATTTAGCTGCCTTTTGTCAAAAGCAACTGTCACCATAAATCAACAAAACACCCTCTGCCCCCCCTCAACTGACACCAAAAACACTGAGGAGCTTGAAGTTTTAACCAGGATTACCTGCAAAACGTAAATTAGCATTTTAAAGTTTTAGAAAACCTCTAAAAAGTTTACATTTTTTTGTGGAAAAGAACTTTTTTCACAATTTAATTTTATTTAAAAACTAGTCATGACTCTGCAAAATGTTATCCAGATGCTGATTTCTCCATAGCTCTTTCCGTGGTCGTCTCCGGGGGCTTTAAATCCATTATTTGCTGCAAAATGTTTTATTAGAGGGGAGACAAGAGCCCTCTAACAGAATGGATGGAGGAGAAGTCGAGTGGTATCTTTGTGATGGAAATGTTAAGCACATAATAGTTGGGTAGCACAATAGGGAGGCACTTCATTCTTTCAGGCTGGCTCGACACCTTTGGAGGGCTGAGCGGCGGGGAAGCATGTGGGAACGATCTGCTGCTCTCAAACTTCCACTGAAGTTTAGAGGAGGGGGCTTTAACCTCCTAAAGATGCACAAAATATTATTTTTTTTATCTTTTACTTCATATACAATTAAAAGAATGATGCTGAATTCTTTTCCCGTCTTCTTGCGATTTGCAGAAAGAGTTTCCCAGCTGCATAAACGACCCCCAAATCCACGGCTTCTAAGCAAAATACCTTGTCAGTTTCCTGCAGTGTTGGTAATGCGATCCACTGTGCATGAAGCTTTCAGGCGGCAGAAAAGCTCGGCAGTCCAGCCTGTCCTCCCCTCCCCACCTTCTTGTCTTTCTTTTGCGTCGAGCATTTGTTCAGGCAGTTTCAGCACTTAGGAAAAGCTCAGCGTGTGTTGATTAGCCTATAATAATGCACCGTGTGAATGAAAAAGGATCTCACAAAAACTGGCCTGTTGTCATCAAATGGAATGGCTCTAGTGCGGAATATAGTACTTTTTGCAGTTTCCCAATTTTGAAGATTTTAGAAAAAAAAAAACACCTAAAATATGAAATTTGTGCCAACTTGCCGCATTTTAAAGCCCTCTCGTCCTGGTTGACGTGCACAGACGAGTGCACGTGTTGGAAGTGGTAGCTTGAGGTTTAATTTACAAACTGTGGCTGTTTGTGTTCCAGCTCTTTGAGCGTGTGTAAGGTATCTCTGCCATCATCTTTGCTTCAGTGAGCTCTGTTTCTTTGGCCTGCTGAACAAAACGGCCCACACTTCACCCCATGCAAATCACTTCACCCCTTCACCCTGAGCTTATCACAGCACAATGTTTACAAAGGTGCAGCTTTCCCAGCCACTGACTCCAGAGGTTTGACTGTTTTTGCATTAAAGTATTTTTTCCCTTTAAAATTCAAAAACTTTAGTTTATTAATCTTTGTCTATGCAGAACAAAAAAACATATATTTCTGACAGGAATATATGCAAAGTGTAAGTCCTGTCGCATTTTCTCACCATGGCGGACATATAAAGAACACTGGAAAACTTGCATTTCCCGTGATAATGCTAGCGTGAATGCTTTTTTCTGAAAGTAGTCGCCGAGACGCTGAAGCTTTTTGCTGAAAATGGTGATGCAATTTACTTTAATTGCTGAAAATGCAAAAGCTATTTTTGTGTTAAAGTTGCTAAACGACTGAAAATTTCATTGAAGAACTATGAAAGAGCGCCGAAGTTGACCTAAATTTCGGACAAAAAATTGTAGTAAAATTACTTAGAAATCCCAAAAACACACACAAAAAAAAACATTTAGTGTTGCTTAAAAGTTAGCTAAACTCCAAATTAGGCCAATAAACCTTTGTAGATGCCAAATTAGCCAAAAAAGCTAGCTCGTTGCTTAAAGGCAAGCTAACTAAATTAGTCTTAAACATTAGCCTGTTGCTAAAATAAAAGCTAAACTCTAAATTAGTCTAAAAAACCCAGTAGATTACAAGTTAGCCAAAAACGTTTGCATATTGCTTAAATACTAGCTAAACTCCAAAATAGCCTAAAACTCCTCAGATAACTAAATTATTCAAAAATGGTAGCATGTTGCTAAAATATCAGGAAAGGTCCCAATTTTTTTAATTTTATTGTTGAAGATTAAAACGTAGCCCAGGAGTGTATTTAAAGGCTTGTTGCTAATTTACTTAAATTTCTGAAATTTGAGGACTTTCTCAATTATTTCCTATGGGGTATATTTTACTAAATATTTCAAAACCCATAATATCTTGAATAAGCTAAACGTTTTGATACCAAGATTTCTGAATTCACTGAACGTGTGAGTTTCTACGCGCCGAAATACATACAGTAAGGAGTAGGAATACTAAGCAATCACACAATTCAGCTTGAATTCTCATATCTGACCATTTCTTTATTTTGTGAATGCTTAGTGAACATTCACACAATAGTCACACGTCAAATTATTAAAAAACTTATGAAACATGAAATTCTTCAGATTTTTACCGAGAGATACCATTCTGTGTTCAGCAACTACTGTTTTTTTTAGGCTAATTTGGAATTAAACTTTTAATTTAGCAACATGCTAGCTGTTTTCGGCTAATTTAGACATTTTTATAGTTCTTTAGGAAAATTTGGAGCTTAGCTAGAAGTTTAGCATTAAGCTAGCTTGTCAAAATGTGACATTTTATCCATTTCTTGGGGGGCTAATTTAGCATTGAGCTAATATTTTGGCAAGCTATAAGTTTCAGCGCTTCAACTAACAAGCATTTTTAGCCATCAGCTTCAGCATTTTCAGCTATTAACTCTCGTATCTTCAGCTTACAGTATTCACACTTACATTAACACAAGTAATGCCATAAATCTAGTTCAAATTGAATCAGAAGCAGATGATAAGAGGCCATTTAAAAAAGGCATAAAAGCTGCAATTGGGAATAAACAAGCTAACTGCTCTGCTCCATTCTGATGTATCCACTTGTAGATGACTAGATCTATGTACATCTTGGTTTTCCTCATCTCAAAACTGTATGGCTGCATAGCTCCAAAATTGCTAACCATTTTGTTATACTGCTTATGTTAGCTTGGGGTTGTGAGGAGCTGCGGGAGAGACTGTAAACAGATGGATGATGGGAAGTGGGGATGGGCTTACCCCGGTTCACACAGCTAGCATTTCGGCTCCAATGTGAATGCCGCAGTCTTTACGTAACTTCAAAAGTGCGAGAGGAAATCCCACTGCAGACGATCAACTTCGACCTCTGCGGCGCTGCAAATCTGTTTTGTTGGATTCAAATTTGCGCCAAACACTACCACAGTGAATAAGAGGAGGGATCACTGAACTTCTTATACCAAACTTTGACGCTAAAAGAGCCATTTGGTCCAGGTTCTTATCAACCAAAACAGCGAGAGCTGCAAAATTTTACCTCAAAGTTTGAAAAATACACTTTATTTATGCTTTTGTGGCCATTAAGACATTCATTCATATAAAATACAGCTTTGAATTATTGTTTTCTAGAACTGAGTTCTTCTATATATAACAAATTTTCACTTTTTTTTTTACTTCTGACAATGGCACATTCAAGCTCCTTTCAAAATAAAAACACATCCTGTGTTTAATCAGATTCTTCAGCAGATTTACTTTATCTAAAAATGGAAGAAACATGAGATTTTATTTTAATTTTACTTTAGTGTTCCTTCATCCTTTTTCTTCTTTTACTAGTAAAAAAACAAGACAGCATTAATGTAAAATCCAAATTATTATAAAATCTATACATGCAAATGCAAGACCATAATGTCACTATAATTATAAATCACTCTGACAGTGGATTAAATCCTTTACCATCATTTTAATTGGTTAGGCCTATCTGGCATGTCAAAAATATAAACATAAATTAAATAATTAGCAAAGTCAGAAGTTTTCTTCAAAGTCAAAAGAGCCACAATGGAGGGAAATATAAATGGTGGGTCGTCCCGTGAACCTACGTGAGTTCTGAGTTTTCCGAGGTTGGCAGCAGAGCCTGTGGCTCCAGCCATCCAGAATCCAATACAAGCCATTTGCTGAAATGCTCCTGCATCATACCTGAGCTGTAATGCTAGCCGTGTTAGCCCAGAGTTGATCTGCATCAATACTCCCGCCCTTAACTCAGAGATGAATTTCCAATAAACTCTAGCTGCTCTGCTTAAACTATGGCAGAATCAGAATTCTTCCCCTACCCCTACAATTGTATGGGGCATTTGACGGGGTAGGGATGTCTGAAATAGTTTTTTAACCCTCGCCGCAGACACCGTGAGGGTGATTCACGTCGATCTGTGCCGCAGAGAAGCGCGCTTTTCTTCACGTGGGTGCACTCTGAAGTGAAGAAGTTTACATTTAAATGTAAGTAATCACTTATTTCAGTTATAACTTTGTAAAGTTATAAAACCAATGTTATGCTTTTTCAAGCGTTAGCAGCTCTGCGCTAATGCTAGCGTACCAGCGGCTATTGATGATGTCTGAGTGGGAGTGACGTTGAATTTGAAGACACTTTTTTTCCATAACTTTCCATCTGGATGGCTAAATGTAGGGATAGGGAGAAGCTGTAGGGGTAGGGGAAGAACTTGGACTCAGCCAATAGAAAGTGATTGTTAAAAAAAAAAAATTAGGGTTAATAACTGCATAATCATAATTAAAAGATCACTGGGGGCGGTCTTAAAATGATCAGAGTGAAACTTTAAATTAGTTTGTAACATATTTAATGTGTGATTACACATAATAATGCACATTTGTGCTGTTTTTGTGCTTCTCCATTAACAGTCAGTTTCTTCTAGCCTCATAGTGAACTCTTCACTCCTGATATCTCTCCACCATTTGTTTTGGCTCCACGCGAGATTGTGCAGAAAAGTGATGTAGAAACGGCTGGACAGTTGGAATGGTTAAGACTTTGGAGGAGGCACTGAGTTGGAAAGTTCATTTAAAAGGATTTGGAAAGGTTCCCCTTTAGTTACCGCAGGGTATTGGATGAAATGGACTCCACCTCAACTCCCCTCTGTGCCCCTAGCTGCTAGCAGCTTGGCACACATTTTGGTAAAAAGCAGGTTGTAGCTGCTATTGTAAAGTCCTCCTTAAGTGTTTTTTTTTTTAGTTTCTCAGACTTCCACAGACTGTATCTGCCACAGATACCAGTAAAGCAAAGATCATTGATTTTGTATTTTCTCATCAGCTCTGTCACTGATGCCAAGAGAGCTTCCAGATTTCCCTCGTCATTTCTCTCCTTATTTCAGCTGCCACTTTGATTTCATCCTGCAAGGCCTCTGCTGAGTTCACAACCCTTTGAAATGAGGGGAAAAGCCTGTAATCCAGTTACCGGAGCTGCAGCACGGCTCCTTGGGTTCTGAGAGAAAACTCGCAGCACTAATCCCACTGTCACCAAGAGAGCACTTCGTACCTGATTGTTTGTGGCTGCTATTTGATGTATTCTCTCATTAAAAGGCTGGTGGGGAGTTTGATGAAATGTGCTACACTTAGATTTGTTGAAAAAAATAAAATAGTGAAAAAAAATAAACATGTAAAAAAAAAAAACCTGAAACCATGGATCTAAAAAATCTGTATCAAAACTAGTAAACATTTAAAGAGATATTTTTACATTTATGCAACCACAAGAAGCAGTGAGAAGATACCTGGTTTAAAGGAGATGTGTTTTGGTGGCCATTTTTAAGTCACAAGGAAGACTGGAATTGAAAAAACTACAGAAAAAAGGGGATGAGGAACCTAAAGTTATGGAAAGAGTGGTGGAGGCTAGGTTGAGTTCAGCAGTGATCAACAGTATGGATTCAGGCAATATTTGGTTTGAGAATTCTTTTAGAGAACAAGCTGTTTCTATGAAAGTAGACCAGGGATAGACAACTCCAGGCCTCGAGGTCCGCAATACTGCATGTTTTCCAACATATCCTGCTCTGGCATATTCTAAGTAGCTGGACACACCTGAACCAGGTAATTAGTCATGAGTAGGGCTTGGATATCTGGAATTATTGGAGTTGTCTAGTCAAGATACACTGAGGAGAGCTGTAGTTTGTATGAGAAAGTCTGGAGTGGCAGAGACAAACATTGGAGTTGTTCAGGACATATATGAGGGCTGTAAGACAGTGGCGAGATACTCTAAACAACATATTCTCACTCCCAACTTGTCACATATTGATGTTTGGTTAAGGGCCCTTCTGCGTCACAATTTGAGGTTTGAGCTTCCCCAACTTGCTTTTTTGTGACGTACTGGCTGTTCCCATTAAATCACAGGACCTGAACCTCCGGGCCAAAAACCGGAACAGGTCCAGTACCGGGCTGTGGAGCGTACTGGGTACCCTAACCCAGTACCGCCACCCTAACCAGGTACTGGTCATGTTCAGTACTACATCCATGGCTGATTCTCACCTGGTACCTCATTCAGTCCCAGTTTGGATCTGGTACTGTATCCGATACTGTATCCGGTGCTGGGTTAGGGTACCTGTACTGGACACATCCCGAGGACCAGTCTGTGTACGGTACCACATCTGGTACTGTGTCCCAAGGGTTGTGGACCCTTGATATTACAAACAGCCAGCATGTCAAAAAACAACAAGTTGAGGACATCCAAAACTTTAAAAAGTGACGCAGAGGGTTCCCTAACCAAACGTCAATATCTGACAGCTTGGGGATGAGAATGTCTTTGTTCTGGTGTGACAGAGGAGTTCCAGGTGGAGGTGGGACAGCACTAAGGATCAGATCTGTGCTCCTTCCTGGTTGCCGTGTTGATGGATGGACAGACTGATAGATGATGTCAGACAGGAATCTGTGGATCATCACATTTGCAGATGACATTACAGTCTGTGGTGAATGCAGGGAGCAGGTGGAGGAACATCAGGAGAGGTGGAGGTTTGCACTTGGGAAAAAAAGCGAATAAATGTCAGCAGAGTATCTGTGTGTAAATGAGAGAAACTCAAGTGGAACGGTGAGGTTTCAGGGAGCAGAGGTGAAGAAGGTGGAGGGTGTTACCTGTCCTAACAACAGAGACTGTGGGAAAGAGGTGTAGAGGCATGTGCAAGCAGGTTGGGACGGGTGGAGGAAAATTTCAGGGGTGATGTATGACAAAGGAGTGTCATCAAGATTGAAAGGAAAGGTGTAGAAGCAGCCATATTTAATGAACATGTCGAGGCCTTGTGCTTAAAAATCAATAAAATCAAAGTTGTCTAAAAACAATTAAATGTAAAAAATCTAATATTTTTCAGATTGGTAAAATGCAGCTTTTCAATAGGTTACTATTAGTGCTTTGGTCAGAAGTCGCTGGAAGAATCACCTCAATTTTCGACTTAATATTTATTTCTCCATCAAGATTCGCAAACCACAAACAGTTGTTAGCATATACATTTGTTAGCATTTATAATTGTGCGTCATACCTTACATGATTGTTAAGACTCAATCAAATGCTAAACGTCAGTATAAGTTGCTTTAATGTGGCTGGAGTTAGCATTAGTTTGATGTTGTCAGCATCCCGGAGCCATAATGAATTCTCATAATTAATGCATCTCTGAGCATGGTAACTGATGTGTTCGTTGTGACGAGACTGTCCTTTTATGTATGTCAAGCAGGATTTAGAAAACTTTCCATTTTCAGTTCAGTAGATCATTATAGGAGCCATCCCGATGTTTTTTAAGCCCTTAAGAGTAAATGATATCCATAAATATGATCATGTATTACCTTTAGAACACTAAAAATGTATATCCATTTCTGAAATGTTAGTTATTTTTGTTAGTGTTTTCCAACCCGGAAGTAAAACAACTCGATTCCTGAAGCTCCTCCTGCCGCTGCACATGGGACAGGAGACAACTGGAAGATATCCGGTATTCTGCATCTAAAATGAATGTTTTTGCTGATCACCGCTAGCTCAGTGGAGAAATTGGGTGTTGGTGTTAGACTGGGGGCGGTGCTGGCAGAGCAGACTCTTCCTGAAAGGGGTCGTCTCACTTTGTGATGTCAGCATGTGAGAACCCGCTCGTTTCGGGGGTGTGGGAGGGGCTGGTACTGAGAGCAAAAGTTTTCAGAGAATTTTAAAATACTGCTTTGGGGCTCTTAAAAAAGAGGAATGAACATTATAATACACTTAAAAGATCAAAAAGTTGATTTTTCATGGGATGGCTACTTTTAAATGGAAAGTAACTATAATTGAATCAGTCGTGTGTTGATGAACCGAAGGTGAAAAGCAGTTCCATATAAAACACTACTTTAATCTTTAATTATTTTATAAATGTCCTCCTTTTTAGAAAAAAATGCTGCAGGAACATGTTGAATGAGGCTACAATGACTAGAAAATATAGATTTTAGTCAGGTAGGGAAGAATCAAATAATCATCAAAAAATGCAGTAACTTTTAACTTGGTTTATTTTGGGGGATGTTCAATAAACAGAGCAGCAGATATTTCACTTCATCCATTTTTTACAATAGTGTTTTGTTAAATTAATTAAATAAATGTTAAATCTTATTGAACTGAGTTATATTAGTTTTTATTCAGGGAAAATGTCTTTAATCTCCAAATTTATAAATCAAGGGACGCTATTTTAGTGGTGTTCAACTTTGGTGTAAAAGTATTGACGTAGCAAAAATGATGTTTGAGTTAATAGAAGAAATGTGCGAGAAAAAGAAATTACTTAGCTGATGGTATTACAGCTTGTTGGAGCCATATAGATTTACTTTTGATGATAAATAAGATTTATTTTGGAAGGAATGATAATGAAATAAAACTTTTTTATGTTGAAGTTGTTTATATTTGTAATTGATTTGCTCCGCCCCACAATCGGCAGCCACCTGTAGCCAGGTGAACCCATTTAACTCGGCTTGGAAGCCAGGAGGATGAGGAGCAAAAGGTTTTTTCATAATCGCAAACAACGCAGACAATAAAAAGAAATAGCAAACAGAATACCGACGACTTGACCATTTTTTTGTTACAGGAAGCCAGCCACGGACTCGTTTTGAAAATAAATCATTTTTATTTTACAAGATGAGATCCGCGAGTACTTTTTTTGATTGCGAGTCGGAACCACGCTCCTCCCTGGAACGACCAAAGCGGCCGTAACACAGCTAATGGGGCAAAGGTGGCCATTTTTCAGAGACTGTTAGTTCTGTGTCCTGCTTTAGATCCCTTTAGTTCAGCTTATTGTAACTGAGCTAAAACTTTAGGTTTAAATTGCATCTTCAGAGTCCTTTAGTGATCATTTGCCCAACACTAAAATCTCCTGAGAAGGGAACAGCCTCCATGATTTATAAAAACACCAGAAAAACAGATAAACAACAAATATTTGGACTGTTAGCACTGGTTCACTAATCTGTGAGTATACAGTCGGTTAGGTGTTGTGATTCTCCTGCGTGTCTGCAGTGGCTCGTCTTTGGTTTTTCACAGCCAGCAGGTCCAGCTGCTTTGCAGGCTTTTGGAGCACCACCCCTGCGTGTTCACACATCACTGGAAGGGCTGAAGTGTTTGCCTTTCTCTTCGACCAGAACACAAACAACTTCAGCCACAAATACGCAGCACACGAGGCAGGGGCCGCAAGTGCAGGAGGATGCAGTCCCAGATCCCTCTGACAAAGACTGCTTCTATTCTTTGCATGCTTCTATTTATTTTTTTTTAACCAACTGAAGCTTGCATGCAGATGAATTTATTTGCAACAGGAAGCGTGTTTTTCTTCATGGAGGAATGTGCACCAGATTCACAGTAATCAGATTTGTTTCTGGCATGATTACCCTACCCCCCTCCTCAACCCTCTCACGTTGCACCTTTGTCGGGCCTCAACAATTTAAGGAAGAGGAGGATACGGGTAGATGGAGTGGGGGAAGGGCAGAGACAGAAGGAGGAAAACACAAAACTTGCTGACACGGGGCATAACTTAATTTCCACGGTAGGGGGACAGCTGTGCATGGTAATCTGCCATGGCAGCCTATTCAGGCTTCAATGGCTGGCTTGACCCGCCAAGAAAAACTCAAACTGCAGCCAGCCCCTTCTGAGCGAAGGAGGTGGTGACCTGGCCACCATTTATGGGACTGTCTTAAAGAAACAGAGCCCTCGCACTTGTTATTGATAGCCCCCTCACACACGCCCACGTGCACACGTACACACATGAAGCTAAGTCAGAGGGATATGTCGGCCACCGATCATTTAGTTTTCCACCATGGATGACACTGGAGACACGCTTGTTTTGGAAAGTTTACACAACAATAAGGAAACACCAAATTATGATGTATGAAATGTTCTCACAGTCTTAGTTATTTGCTTCAGATTTATAAAGGTCTGCAACCTCCTTACATGTAGAACTCCTTAACTTTTTGAACAAGGAAAAGAGACAATCCGAATGAACTAAAATAAAAACAGGCAATTTGATGATCATACAAGAACTGGACAGGGGGTGTGTCACATCAGGCTTTTCTTGCGATATGGAGGTCGCCATCTTGGAGCCAGACGACTGGTCCGAACTGGGTTTTTCTATGACAACAACTCTCACCAATCAGGAATGAGCTTGCTGGAAGTCCATACCCCTACCACTTGAAATCAAACGTTTTAGACGTTCAACGTGACACTACACACTATTGAGGCATCTGATTGGCCAGTTTCTAACATGAACAAATTTCGGATTTAGGATTAGTAGGAAGAAGTTATAATCAGGTAGTAGAAAGAGAAAGGTTATTCTGTCAAAAAAAAAGACAGATTTTTGCTGTTTAATTATCTCATATACAGTCAATGATACAAAGATTCAACTTGACAAGAGTAAGTCTGTGTTTGAATTCCCATCTTAATTCCTAATTATTAAAAAAATACTTAAAGTGCGGTACCATCTAGTGCCCAGATTTTAAAAGCAATTTGGACACCATGCTCTCTTCTAGCTTTCATTTTTCTAAATGAAAATCGAACCAATACAAACATTTCACAACGTCTATTTGTGACTCTACTGTGTTGATTTAAAAAAAAAAGTAACATTTAAACAAATTTTTTTTGTTTGCTCGCATTTTAGTCTACGTTCACCAATGTAGTGAGCATCGATGCAGGCTAGTTTTTTGCAATTTCTGAGAAATTTCTAGTGCACTGGATTGTGGAATTGTCGATTTGGACAGCAGTAGAAATATGGCAAACGCACTAAATAGTTCACGATACAGATGGTAGGGAAGGAATTCTGATTTAGCCTAAAACTGTTTTTCAGTTGTTTTGCTGTGCAGCATAATGAGTAATATTTTGACATACAAAGAAAAAGAACAGGTAGCTGCAACTGCACCAAAGTTAAATCTTGTGTGATGTGTGTCAGACAAGTCAACATCTTTAACCCTGTAACACGGAACGTGTCGCCCGCAATGCATTTGCACAGACACTCTTTGAATTACTGTAATTCCTGAACGGTTTGATCTATTTGAAAAATTCCAACAGTTTCTGAAACTGAGACATTTCTTGTCAATATTGTGTCACACGCCTGTAGATGTTTTATGTTTTATGCATGTTTTCTTGCACACTAAGAGAAAAAGATACAGATATTTTGTTGTAAATAGTTTGATAGTGAACAAAATAAAAATTTTTAACAATCAAAATCTGTTGTTCATGTTCATTTGCACTGTTTTTTCTCACTAAAATTCTAAAAATCACATTTCGCTTTTTGTTTTTTTTAAATTTCAGATTGTTATATTACTAGTATGAAAAGAATAAATTGTAAAACGATAATAGATATTAAAAATTAAATGTCCTCTGGGAAAAGGGGCAAAAGCACACATTTGTAGGAGATTTTCTAACCCTTTCATAGTCAAAAATAGCAGAAAAGTTGAGACAGACATTTTGAGGCTTAGGTGTTAAAGGAGCCCGGCAATTATTAGAGACCGGCGTCTAATATTAACAAACTAGCATTTATTGGATACCAGCGCCAATCATAGGTCGGCCACAACTGGAAGGTAGAAAATGTACTGCCAGTTTCCAGAGTTCTGGTTTGAAGTTGGATAGTTTTATATTTTAGTTTGGAGGGGAGAGTCTTTGCGTAAATAATATGTTTCTTATGGTTATCTGGGTCCAGTTACTTTCCTTTTTGACAGCTTTAAATCGAGCAGATAAAATTCCAAAGAAGCCAGGAGTCTCTTTGGAAAATAATTGTCTTTAATTACTGAAAAATAATTTGTTAGTTTTCCATGTCTTGTTCACCAAAGAGCAAGGGTGTCTAAACTTTGTGCAAACAGGGCTAGATTTGGTGTGAGGGCCAACCGTTTAGCCCAACTTATTTTTTGCATACTTCTTCCCATAGAACAAATACATCTAAATACATTTTCATCAAAATCACTGTCAATTTTCACACCGTTCTTACCTGTTAGCTTGTCATAGAAAGCGTATCTCTTCTGGTCGTACCTCTTCGTGGTGAATATGAAAACATAATTCAGCCAATCACAATCAAGAAATTGGTCACACAATTTTCAGAAAATATTGGAGCTCCTATTTATTTCTTAAAAAAAAAAAAAAAACATTGATACTTTGGACCACATTTGGCCCACGGGCCACACTTTGGACATGCCTGGTTGTTGAGAATGATGTGGTCATATGTGATTTGCTGTCTATTGCTAGAAATGTGTGTTTTTGTTCCACAATGGGCATCATTTTAAACATCTGATTCATGGCAAAACAATTACTAAAAATTTCAATTGTAATCAGTGACAGGTGAATAAAACACTTCTATATATAATGAACTAGTTTATATTTATTTATAAAACATAATTTATGAGATAGTTTGACTTTTTGTTGGTTGGAAAGGAAAATACACCCATTTATCCATGGAAAGTTGGACACTATAAATTAAACTGATTTTTTAGTTGTGATGAGGCTCAAAGTTTTATTGCATTGCCTGCGAGTCAAAATGCGATAAACCTCTACGCTGATGATTACATTCTCAGTGTTAATTTGTCACAATCGTTTAATCAAACATACATAAAATCGGTAATAACAGTTGTTTTTTTTTTAATGTAAAACAAATAATGAGGCTATAACTCTGGAGTTGTGAGACGTTAATAGTTTGGCAGGGAAAGTCAATAGGGGCCGGGGTCTCACTCCATTAAGCTGACCCCCAGGGCCACGTATTCATTCCTCGCACATTCATTTCCTCTTTTATGCCTCCCTCGTCTTTCACATTGGGGAGCTGGCAGCGCTGCGGCCGCTTGCAAAAACGGCTCCGGTTCAAACTGTAGGTCATAAATATGTTGTTCTGCACATGAGCTGAAGCGGCTTTGTTAAGCAGAGCAGAAATGGGAGCCAATAATGAAAAGTCAGGCTGGAGATGGAAGGAAAGAACTGGATTTCTGGGTTTACATTACAAGTATCCTTGTGCTACAGGTAAACTTGAACTTGCTTAAATACACATATTAGTGGTGAATGAGCTTTTTTCTCCATCAGTCTCTACAAAGAGAATGTTTGTGAATCTCTATGTACTCTACAGATTAGTAAATGATCCTCACCGGCTCCCGGTGACCTCCACGACACCGGTTTGGATTCTCTTTTCTATGTGTTTTGTGTCCTGCAGGGGCATTTGTAAACATCTTCAAGTGAAATCCCAAGAGCAAACACATCTGAAAGCCTTCCGCACGCCGCTCTTCACCCCGAGCTGAAAGAGGTTCAGAGCAGGGGGGGGGACGCCGCTGTTTGAAGTCCAGCGAGTGGCAGTAAAAGAAGTGCTGAGTGAGGCTCGGAACAGGAAGTAGCTGCTTGATTTAAAGTGCTAAACTCATAGTAAACAAGTTAACTTTTAATTGTTTTTTTACGTCTATTGGAAATTACAATAATGCTGTTTAGCACTAAAAAAGAATTAAATAAATATGATAAAGTGGCACGAGCTTCACACTCGATGAATAATTTGGCCTTCAAAGATCAGATTCAGCCGAGTCTGTGTTTCCCTTCATGATGGAACAGGAACCAAACAAAAACTAGATGAAAACATCACTTCTTCTGTGTTTGGTTTGATTTTTTTAATTTTTGGATATTGATGCACGTTTTTCTTTTACCCTAAAGGCCAAAAATGTACGTTGTTGACGCCGACGTTGCACACTAAGTCAATAAAAATATGGAAACAATGATGTGGATTAACAACGTGATTAGGTAGATGTTGGGTAAAACATCTGGAATTCCTATAACTTCCCCCCCCCTCCTTATGTGACATTGATTATGATGATGAGTAGCTTTTAGGAAGGAGGCCGTCTTTTGTTGAGCGGCTCAAATGTCACAGAGGCTGGGGTCTTACCAAAGACTGGAACAAGAAACAGAAGTTGTGTTTGTGTACGTGTGTGTGTGTGTGCATGCTTTGTGGGGACGGTGGAGCTGAAGGGAGGGAGGGAGTGAAAGTGGTCCGGCTGAGGTTTTGGCTGGGTGTTTGGGGGGGGGTTTCTGTCAGACAGGCAGAAGAGAAGCAGGGATCCCCAGGAATGAATTTCCAGAACGTTGAGCTGGATACTTTCAGGTCTTTAAAAGTTTTGGAAAAAAAAAAAAAAAAGATTGAACAAATCTGAAAGAGAAAAAACACACTCACACACACACGAGCACAGTGTGTCTAAAGTTATTTCTGATAACGAGAAACAGATCATTTCCTCTGGGATAACGTTTTGAAATGCTGGAATCTGTGTGAGCTTATTCTTCAGTGGTAAAAAAAAAAAAAAAAAAAGTCTTCATCACAACTAAAGGAAAAACTAAGAAGCATTTTAAGATTCTTAAAACAGCTTAATGGCAAATTTTAGTTTTAAAGGCATAACAAGAAAAGCAAAAATACAAAAAACATCTTTTTTCTTTTACTTTCTACAAACAACCTTAAGATATTGACAAAAGAATCATAAGCAAACCTCACAACTTAGTGTTTTGAGAGTTAGATGTTTACATAAGATGATTCTGAATCATCCATCAGCTGATTGGTTCATATTATGATTAATTGATCATGACTGATATTAAATGTAAATATTCACATTTATAGTCAAAAAGATTCAGTGTTTAAAAACACAGGTCAAAACTCTACCAAGAATAGGTAAAAACAAGAAATAATAGTAGATTTAAATGTAAATCCTAGATATAATCGGATTAATCTTAATCAATCTGATTAAATACTTGCAGATTGATAATCAGCAGCTAATGTTTTTTTTTTTTGTCGAAATGAGCAGATCAGGACCAATTAGTAACAATGAACGTGTTTTGTATTGATTTTGTCCACATTCTCATGTAGTTAATCTTTTTTGTGGCTCTTGTTGCTGCTGTTGGCTGTTAAAAAAAAAAAAAAACTGGACTTTTAACTCAAACGTGCAACAAACTTAGGGAGCTCAGACACTACAGAACCAACAAAAACATGTAAAAATGTAATTAAGCTGATTCTGCTTACAATTAAATAACAGTAAAATTTTAAAGAAATGTATAACTTAAAAAATAGACTTGATTTAAAAAAACGAACTAATTGGAATCTGGAAAATAATTATTTCCAATTATATGATTATTATTAATTTATTTTAGTGACAGTGTTTGCCAACTACCTATTATCTGCAAATAATCAAATCTCGCACAAAACTGTGCATTTAGAATGTTATTTTATGTTATCTTTTCACCTTTGGAAGCTAGGGCCTAAAACTCAGTTTTTGCCTTTTGAATTTACTTCTGTATTTTCAAATTGAAAGATTACCTGCTTGTTTATTTGGAATCACTTTTTTCAGCAAAGTCTCTCCCATGTGACACTACCTTTATTTTTGTCACTTTTCCATGTTGTATTCACACTCTGGTGGTTGAAGCGGTGGCATGCCTCAGGGCTAGTTCCCTGATCCCACCAATCTCCGTACACCTACCTCCGAGCTACACACTCGTGGTGTAGTCAGGTAACCACTGGTAACGAAGTAGAGTTAGAGTAGCTCAGTGCTAACTAACTTGGCTTGCAGGCTAACAGGTGGCGGGACCGAGTGCTGGGCGGTATATCCTGGCGGGGCTTTACAGGTTGCCTGTAGGTGTAGTGTCTGGCGCTGGATGTCCCAGCTACACCACCCTGTCTGGAGGAGGCGTTGCCCCAGTTGAGATGCAGCACGCATGGCCCACCGGTGTGTGGATATGCCTTGGTGCTCACCAACACGCCCGCACTGCCTTGTGCGTTAGCTCGTGTAGGGCAAGGCTAAGGGAGAAAACCCCGACAGAAAATCAAATAGCTGTAGCATGCACAGCGTCCTCACCATACAGTCTTGGCTGTCGGTACCCTGAGGGGTGTGTCTACCCTCGCATGTGAAGACTGGTTGTGGCTGATTGGGCGGATGAGACCTTCTGGTTCAACGGTCATGAGGGCATCACCAGCAGGTGCTGTGGAGCGCTCTGAGCACGACGAGACACCAAGAAGTCCTGGTCACCCACTGCAGCAGGAATGGTCTCCAGCCGTAACGGTTTTCCGTGCCACTGGACAAAGATTCTTTCTGCCGAGAGAGTGGGACTGTCACTGTGCAACGATTTTTCCACTTTAATCAACTTCACGCACAGGTATCTGTGTTCTCATCTTTAAGTCCTACGGCGATGGGAGTGGCGAAGGAAAGGTGGAGGTAACCACTGGCAGTTCTAGCCACAAGCCTGCACGTAGGCGGCCTGTGGACAAGTGGTCGCTGTTCTCTGTACAGGGCAGCAGAGAACCTCGGCAGCATCCTGGGCGTCTGAGCAGCCTTTTTAGGACGGCACTGCTCACCCTAATCAAGGAAGGCCTAGAAAGGTGGCCTAAAGAAAGCTTGCCCTACATCAGTCTGGTCAGCTTACCGCGGCTGGCGACTTACCCTTTTGCGGTCGATTTAAGACGAGAAAGAAGAAACTGATTATTGGAACTTGGAATGTACGAACTCTTATGGATCGCGACAACACTCTTAGAAGAACTGCTCTCGTTGCAAGTGAACTCTCGAGATACAACATCGATATAGCAGCAATTAGTGAAACCCGTCTAGCTGAAGAAGGATCACTCTCTGAAGCTGGTAGTGGCTACACTTTCTTTTGAAAGGAAAGTCCAAGGACGAGGATCGTATACACGGAGTGGGTTTTGCCATCAAGACAGGTCTCCTGAAACAGCTTCCTGACCTCCCCACTGCCATCAATGAAAGGTTCATGAAGTTGCGCCTACCCATCAGCAACAATCGTTTCATGACCATCATAAGTGTTTATGCACCGACTATGACATGTGCTGAAGAAATCAAAGAACAATTCTACTCTGATCTCGACACTCTGTTAAACAGCACACCTGGCAATGATAAGCTTCTGATACTGGGCGATTTCAATGCTAGAGTTGGCAAAGACGAGGAACAGTGGCACGGAAATACTGGGAAAGCATGCGTTGGTAAGATGAACAGCAATGGGCTTCTGCTACTAAGCAAATGTGCCGAATACGATCTAATGATCACCAACACAGTATTCCGTCAAGCCGATAAGTACAAAACTTCGTGGATGCACCCCCGCTCCAAGCAGTGGCATCTAATTGACTTTGTGATAACACGTCAACGTGACAGCAAAGATGTACTTATCACAAGAGCGATGCGTGGTGCTGACTGCTGGACAGACCACAGACTTATCAGAGCCAAGCTCAACGTTCGCATCGTCCCCCACCATCATAAACGACCAAAACTAACTCGCCAGGCATTCAATACAGACAGGTTGCATTCACGAAATACCAAGAAGATTTCAAGCTTGCCCTTGACGACAAGATTGAAAACTCAGAACCCCTGTCTGTAGTCCAGAGGATAAATGGAACAACTTCAAGGAAATGGTGTCCGAGACTGCAAAATCTATTCTTGGCCCCAAGTTGAAAAAACATCAAGATTGGTTTGACAACAACAACGCATCTATTCAAACCTTGTTAGATAAGAAGAGGAATGCCTATGTTGATTGGCAAAACCATCCTAATTGCCTCTCACGACGTGACGGATACAGAGACCTACGGACAAAAGCTCAGAGAGAAATCCGCGCCATACAAGACCGTTGGTGGGAGAGAAAAGCTGCAGAGGTACAACAGTACTCTGATAATAACAACTCTAAAATGCTCTTTGCCGCCATTAAGTCCATCTATGGTCCTTCGAGCAGAGGTTCTTCTCCCCTCTTGGCTGCGGATGGCTCAACTATCATCAGAGACAAGAACGGCATCAGAGCTCGTTGGCAGGAACACTTCAGCCAACTACTCAACAGAACTTCAGCTGTGGACAATGAAGCTCTTCAACAGATCCCTCAGAAACCTATACAGGATGACCTTGACCTACCACCCAGTCTGGATGAGGTGAAGTCTTCCATAAAAAGTATGAACTGTGGCAAGGCTCCTGGCCCGGATGGTCTCCCTGCCGAGTTATTCAAGAGCTTTGGCGTATCAACACTCAACGCCTTCCATGAACTATTGACATCAATCTGGGCTGAGGAACAAATGCCTGCTGATTTCCGTGATGCAACCATAGTTACACTCTATAAGAACAAGGGTGCTAGATCAGCCTGTGGTAACTACAGGGGCATCTCTCTGCTGTCAACCGCCGGGAAAATACTATCTCACATTCTCTTGAACAGACTGATCACCAACATCTCTGAAAGGAATCTTCCGGAATCGCAATGCGGCTTCCGCTCTGGTCGCAGTACCACCGACATGATTTTTGCCATTCGACAAGTAAAGGAAAAGTGCATCGAACAGCAAATGGATCTATACTCTGTGTTTATTGACCTCACCAAGGCGTTTGACACGGTCAACCGGGAAGCACTCTGGACCATATTAGCCAAACTTGGCTGTCCACCCAAGTTCACCACTCTCGTGAGGCTCCTTCATGACAACATGGCCGTCAAGTACTTTGTGATGGTGACTTTACTGAAACTTTTCAAATTTCCAATGGAGTAAAGCAGGGCTGTGTTCTTGCCCAGTCCTATTCAACCTTTTCTTTACTCAAGTGATAACCCGAGCAATGAATGAGCAACGACTGGGCATCTACATCACCTACCGCTCAGATGGATCTGTCTTCGACCTACGTCGCCTTTCGGCTCGCACAAAGACAACTGAGAAACTCATCACAGAAGCTCTGTATGCTGATGACTGCGCCCTTATGGCACACACAGAAGAGGACCTGCAAATTCTGGTCGACCGCTTCGCAGAAGCATCCAGACTCTTTGGACTAACTATTAGCCTTGAGAAGACGGAGGTTTTGGTGCAGGCGGCCCCAGGCACAGTCCGTCCCCAACCAACTGTCACCATTGAGGGCTACCAACTAAAAAACGTAGACACCTTCAAGTACCTTGGCAGCCACAATGTCAGCAGATGGTTCGCTGGATAGTGAAATAGCTTCCAGAATCAAACAGGCTAGCCAAGCTCTTGGGAGACTGAAAACCAAGGTGCTCGAGCAGAAAGGAATCAGGCTGTCAACAAAGCTTAAAGTATACAAGGCTGTAGTAATCACCACTCTCCTTTATGGATGTGAAACTTGGACTTTGTACCGTCGTCACATTAAACAACTCGAACAGTTTCATACAAGATCGCTACGCAGGATTTTGGGCATCCGCTGGCAAGACAAGATATCGAACACTGAGGTGCTAGATAGAGCCGAATCAACCAGCATTGAATCAATGCTGCTCAAGTCCCAGCTTAGCTGGACTGGACATGTCATCCGTATGTCTGACAATCGTATACCGAGACAGCTTTTCTATGGAGAGCTTAAGCAGGGTTCGCGCAAGCGTGGTAGGCCGAACCTCAGGTACAAAGACAACATCAAGCGATATCTTAAGTGGAGTGACATCTCACCTCGTCAGCTCGAAATCACAGCCAGTGATAGGATAGCATGGCGTTCTTTGACCTCTCGCACAATAGCTCGTTTTGAACATGATCGTCGTGGCCTACTGGCTAACGCAAGACAACGACGCATTAGGAATAAGTTTGCACCAGTTTCAACAGACGAGTTCAAATGTAATATTTGTGGTCGCTTATGCGCATCAAGTTTTGGACTCCAGAGCCATATGGGCTCACACAGATGAAACACAGACATTCGTCATCATCGGATACGATGGACTACTACTATTCACACTCAAATCAAAAACAGAAAGTTCCGTCTTGGAAAATGGGATTAATTTTGCTGTGAAAACCCCAAAAATGTTTAACAAACTGTTTTTTATAACAAAGAATGAAAATTTTTGGTGTGATTTGATAAAAAAATCACGATGCTGGAAATCTTTATTGTCGTCCTTTCTGACTTTTGCCATTTCTGTCTAACTTGTGTTTCAGTGAAAAGTGAAGCACATGTTTGCTTTGAGCAGAACCTCATCCCAAAACTGGTTGGTTTTTGATACTTTAGATTAGTGATAGGCAACTTCCAGTCTCAAGAACTGGTTACCTGGTTCAGGTGTGTCCAGCAAATAAGAACACACCAGAGCTGGGTATATTGGAAAACATGCAGGAATATGTCCCTGGAGGCCTGGAGTTGCCTATACCTGCTTTGGATTATTATTATTAGTAGTAGTAAATTTCTGTCAAAATACTACAAAGAGTCATTTTTTCATTAAGCTTTAACCTTTATACCTCCCTGCACGACCTATCGTGTATTACTCCCCAAAGGTAATTGGAAGAAACTGACAAAAAAAAAAGAAGTTTTTGGATAGTTAAAAGGTTTAAAATTACTTAATATCTAAAAAAAAGGCCATTATGTAAAAGAAAATATTTAAAACATGCTTTAAAATAGTCTTGTTTTTGAGCAAAGCAGCCTTGATGAGGTGATCAGACGTACCTGAAGGTCCCCAGAAACACACAAACATTTCTTTCTTTTTTCTGCTGGATCGGCTCTTCCTCTGGGAATCCTGTGGCTTTTTTCCTCCCTTTCCCTTTTTTCTTCCAAAGCAGGCATTGCAACACGTTTTGCCGGGTTTGTGGTCAGCTTCAGAAATGAATTTAGCTGCTGCAGTGAGGGATGGCGGCAGAATAGAATTCATTGACTTCTGTTTAGCTTGAGGAACGTGATTATTTACAGACGCTGTCAAAAAAAAAAAAAAAAAAAATACCAGACCCCAAAGCTGGATTTGGAGAGAGAAAGATGTAAATATTTGGATTAGAGTCTGACCTGCGGCTTCACCTCAGACCGCAGGCACGGAGGCTGCATCATTCACACGCCACCGCCACGTTCTACCTTCGAGTTAGGATGCAGTAGCACAACCTCATCATGTAGGATTTAAGTAGAAAATAATGTTTTCCTCCTCGCGGAACAGAGTCGGCAGTCTGGGCTGAGATAAATAACTCATCTCTTTAATTTATTAGCTGTGAACTGGAACGGAAACACAACCAGACAGTCGTGTTGCTCATTTGTGTCACTTTCTGTGCTTTTCTTCCCACATTTGTTTGGCACCTTCCTGCTGGAACCCCAGAAGACAGAAAGAAAAAAAAAGTTTTGCACTTTTTTCTCTCCTGATTATCATTTCAACATTAAAAAAGTGCCAGAAAGAAAGCTTTCTAGTTTGTTCAACATTTTTGCCCAAAGCGACCAACTGTCATGGCGAGAAGGAGAACCGATTCCTTTTCTTCCTTCTGCCGTTTCGTTTTACATCTGCCCCGAGTGAAGTATCGGCTTCCAATGGGTCCTTGGCCTTTGTTTGAAGAAAAGGAAACAACAGCTGTTGCTTTCACAGGATTTTCTAACCCGGAGTCCTTGAAGGAAATAAAATACCCCTTTTTTTGAAGTGTAAATTCCCCTCGCCGAGGAAACTGCTGAACGCAAACCGGTGGAGATATCTGCTCAGTTTTAGCTTTTCTTCCCACGTTTCTGAAACAAAATGTCTTTTTTGTCTTTTGCACCTTTCCAAAAGACAAAAAAAAAATGTTCAGCTCCATCTTTCACCTGTCTTGTTATTAGCAGTGTTGAAGGACAGAGTCAGAATCCCCCCCCAATTATTGTGCGAATGAGCCGCCTCTTTTCTTGCATCCACCTGTTGACAGAGCTGCTAAATGAGTCCTGGACAGGAATGTTAATCATAGAATCTGACATTTTGTTGGAGATTTGGACTTCAGCCTTTCATCATCAGGCCTAGCAGACAGATGGCTCTTTCTGGGCTGGAAAGATCAAGCCTACACGGGGTTTGTAACCTTTTAGGGCGCTATTTTATTATCTTTTACCAAATATTCAGGAAAAGTTTGATTGTATTACTGGGGTTAATCACTGTAACTTTTGCAGAAAATGTAGATTGTCTTTCAGATTTTTTTAATTTTAAAAGCGTTCTCAGTGGTGTTTTAATTATGATTATGCCTTTTTAGCTAAAAATCAAAATACCTGTCCTTTTTAGGGCGTGCAGAACGCCTCTGTAGTGGGCAGGACCTTAGACCCCACTTAGACCCCACTACTTTTACGTTAAAGTCCCCTCAGTTGTAGGTGTGTGAAATTTGCTCTCTTCATTTGACCCATCCTCTTGGGGAGCGGTGAGCTGCAGACACAGCGGCGCTCGGGAACCATTTAGTGGTGTTGCCCCCCAATCCAACCCCTCATCGCCGTTTATAATCACTCCACCCTCTGGCCAGACACTCTACCACAAGGCCACTGAGCTGAGCCTATATAAAAGAATTTACGATTAAAACTGCGTTGTTGAGTATTTCTTAATTCAAGATCAGAAAAGATCAGAAAAGCGGATGCTAGAAAATTCTGGGGCTGATGTCTCAATTGACTGCCGACCTATCACTGCGCTCCTCCGCCCCCTTGAACACATTTTCCTTGTCAGAGCTGGCCTACATTGCTTGCCGTTATTTTTGTGCCGCTAATGCTAATGCTAGCTTGAGCCTAAAAGGTTGTGCATGAGCGTGCAGACTGACGCAGACTGACTGTGCATTTATCACTGTCACAATCTACCATTCCAAAATCCAGTGCACTAGAAATTTCCCAGAAGTCTTTGGGAAAATCTAGTGCACATCAAAGTTTACTACATTAGCAAATATAGACCACAAGGCTAACAATTTTTGAAAGGAAAAAAAACAGTGTTTACATGTAGTTTTATAATAAACCATCCACATTTTCATCATAAGAACACAGTGGAGTCACATATCGATGTAGTTAAATGTCCGTATGATTAGATTTGTGACGTCATATCTGGCGTTTAGAAAAATGAAAGAAAAGTAGTGAGTATTGTGACTGAATTGCTGTTAAAATTCAGGCCACTATATAGCTTTATAGAAGTTGGGGAATAAGGTGGGAATTGCTTCCAGCGACGGGGAAGGGGGTGGGGTTGTTCCGAGCCCCGCCCACAAGCCAGAATTATATTTCTGCTGAGCTACTAGGGCGGCCGTGGTGCAGTGGTAGGGCAGTCGTCTCATGATCTGAGGATAGTGTGTTTGATTCCCTGCCCGCCCATGTGTCGAAGTGTCCTTGGGCAAGACACTGAACCCTAAATTGCCTCTGGTGGGAGGTTGGCGCCAGTGTTCGGCAGCGGAGCCACCATCAGTGTATGAATGTGTGTGTGAATGGGTGAATGGGTCTGTGACTGTGAAGCGCTTTGGGCCTTCGAAGGAAGGTAGAAAGCGCTATACAAGTATACGCCATTTTACTGCCACTGGGCATAAAATATGTCTCAAAAAATGACAAAGGCTTTTTTGATTTTTGCTAAAAACTTTACAATCATAATTAAAAGAGCGCTTAGAACAATTTTACAAAAGAAAAAAATATGATTGGAGTGGAGCTTGTGGCCTGCCCAGTATATTTTCTAGATCACAAATACAATTTTTTTTCAAACAGCATTTTAATTTTTGATCCTGATTCAAAACATTTTGAATAAAGAAATTCTCAGAAAGCCTAATTGTCCTCCATCATCAAAACGGTCACGAGAACATGGGATAAAACACCAAAAACAAGATTTTCTGTCGGATGGAACTACTGGTTTTTTGTTTTTTTTTTTTATCCAAAGAAACTTTTGGACAAAATATGTTTTTCTAAGCAACTTACACTCAAGCTACTTGTTGTTTTGGTGATTTACATGGCTATTATTTCTCAAAATAAACAGTTTGCACAACTGTATAATCCTTGTGCAATCTTGGATCTCCTGAGTTTGTTTCTGTTAATGCAAAACAACAACAGATTCTTTGCTGTGAGCTTGGAAAGCAGCACTATGAGGTTAGTTTGGTAAATTCATCATAAATGTCGATGCTTCGGGGGGCGAAAGATGATCAAACAAAGTACAAAGTAATTGGCGAGCATTAGGGCGCAGGTTCTGCTCTGGAGGTGTTTGAAGTGTGTCTTTGTGTTGTGTATGTGATTTGTCCTCATTTCAGGGAAAAAACCACAATGTTTAATCTTGACATTGGGCACGGTGCCAAGCTGTGCATGTCTGGTTGTGGTTAACCAGCAAAAAGGAAAGATCCTTTGGAGGCACCGGCGCGTGCTCGTCGGCGGAGCTCAAACAACACTTTACTTTAGGACTTTACGCTCTCGGCGGAGCCATGCTGAGTATAAAGCATTTACGGTAAAGTCAAAAAGAAACACTAAACTCCACCAACTAACAGTTTGATTACAAGTTTATTTAAAAAAAAAAAAGGTTTTTCAATTGTTTTTGAGATAAAAAAAAATGTAGTTTTGCAAATAAGCTTTTTCTGTCGTCATTTAAACTTAATTTAAAGTCTGTAAAATACCATTTATATAAACATTCTTAAAATGAACTTTGGTTCTATCAAACATGTTGGAGCCATTTTGTTACCTAATGCATCAAAGAAAAAGAACATTTCTTCAGGATCCAGACTGTTAGGCAACAAGATACACGTGTACGGAAACTCTTTTTCCAGTAATTCAATGTGTCTTCAGTTTCATAAATCTGGAAGTTGCATACATTAAATACATTTAAAATTCTTTAGTAAATTCAAAAATCAAATGTCCTCCCACCTCAGTAGGTAGAATTTCCTGGATGGCTAAATTTTAGCTAACCTGGATATGATGATCAAGTCTGCCATCTGCTAAAAGACCCGATCATAGACCAATGCTTTGTCCAAATTTCCCACCCTAATCCCCACCTACTAAAAGAATACAGTGCGGGGCTATCTAGTGCCCAAGCAATTCGGACACCATGCTCACTGCTTTTCTTTTTCGCTTTTCTAAATGGCGGATATGACATCACCAATTTCATAAGTGAAAATCGACTCAATTTGAACATTTTCAATGCTTATTTGTGACTCCACTGTGTTCTGATGATGAAAATGTGGACAATTTGTTAAAAAAAAATACATTTAAACACATTTTTTTTCGCAAAAGTAGTGTGCATTGTCTCCTATATTTGCTAATATAGTGAGTATGGATGCATGCTAGCTTTTCGCAAAGACTTCTGGGAAAATTGTCCACTTAATTTTCAAATGGTCGATAGAAAATGGGGGGGGTTTAGACATAGCCAAAGATAATCCAATTATGCCTTTTAAGATGTTATTTTTGTTAGCGGATGCTTGTATGGGATGAGAAGATAGTCTCAAAGTTTTTACCAGAAGATTTTCACAATCTTAAGGTTAAAGCGGCTAATGAGAAAACTCTTAAAATTCTACCAGCATTTAAAAATGCATCAATTACTCATGAAACTTGGAAACATGAGCCTCACATCTGATCTGTGCGTAAATGTGGTTGTGTGTGTATCAGGAGTTTTGTGCGTACTTTTTAAAATATTTTGTACATGTAGTTAATTTAAGGTTGCAATTTGAAGTTACAAGTGTAAATTCCATTTTGTATTCTTTAATTGTTGAACATGTGAATGCACAATTGCAAGTACACACAGTTACGCACAAAATGTCTTGAAAGAGTTATAAATTAAGAATTACGAAAACAGAAATCCTTTGAGACTATTTTCTTTCCATAGACTTTAGTGAATGTAAATGTTGAACGTTTTCTTTATTTTCTGTTATTTTCACTATAATAGTTCCTGAAATTATTGGTAGTTATGCTGTGGTGGGAGGAGCCACCCCCACAGAAAAAAAGAGCCCCAGCTTGATCAGCAGCTTGTTCTTTTTGCTGATTTGGTTTGCAGAAAACCTCTCTTTTTTTTTTGAGAGGGATCTGACTGGAGACAAGATGGCGCCTGACATCAGCCAGACGCAGAAATTATACAACTTAACCCGATATTGTTCAGAATTGTTGATAAGATTTCATTAATGCTTATAAAAGGGAGAAATAGTAAGGGTTTCTAGGTTTATTCAAACAATATGGCCGGTACTCCAGACAAGTAGTTCCGGTTCTGGACGTTGATGTAGGCAGCCATTTTTTTTTTTAATATTTAACCATACCCGACATGCTTTGACAGAGTTGTCACCAGGTGGTCGAGTGGGAGGGGCATAAGAACAACTGATTGTCACTGAGGGAGTTATTAGTACCATAGACAGTATGAACTTTATGGTACAAAATAGCTTCACTGTTCAACTTTGAGTTATTTTTGAAATAAACTCCGAAAAAAGCTTTGAACTTTTGTGGATTCATCCTGTCTGAGGATCTGAAAGTGGTTCTTAAGTGACTTTTGTGTTTCAAGTCATCTTTAATGGAATAGATTAAATAAATAAATAGATTAGATAAATTTTACAAGTATAACCACCTACATGAATATGCGATTACTTTTCAAAATCTTAAACAATATGGCTCCTCCCCCACTGAAAAAATATGTCCTGCTCTGTTCAGAGGAAACAACCAGGACTACAAGGTCCACTATCACAATAACTGCAGGGTGCCTAAACGAGCTCGGCTTTCGGACAGACCGCCTTTTCTTATAAAGCCATCAAAGAATGGAAAAACTCCCACAGAGTCTCAAACTGTCCTCAGAATTTAACTATTTCTCTCTATAATCTTAGAAAGGTTCATCTAAATGCCTTCACTCAGCAGCTTCTATTGTCTAATGAGCGGCTTTTGTGTGCTTTTTGTCGCTCACAGTTGATCAACAAAGGAAAGCATGCTAATGGTTCTCAGGGGAATTAAGTCCAATCAAACAAAGTGACCACAACATGAAACCTTCTGATCTTCTGTGAAATCTCTGCCTCAGTGAGCTCCACAGCAGCCAAAGTAAACAGCAACTCCAGCATTGAGACGTTAGAGCGCTCCAGATCGCTGTAAAGCTGCTGGGTCGTCAAGCACTTCTGGCTGGAAAATGTAGTGTCAGGATTTGATGAGCCAAAGAAGTCTCATAAAGTGAGGAGAGGTTTAACTGCAGGTAAGCTTGGAGGTTTATTACTGCAAGAAAAACTGAGTGTAGTTTTTAAAACGATAGAAGAATTTTGGACCACTGAGCAACATGCAGGAGGGGAGATCCGTTTGGTTCAGTACAAACAAAAAAATGAATCAGTATCAGATTAGGAGGAGCAAGTTCCATATTTTAATTTCTTATTTGCTTCAGTAAAGTTTAAAGTTTTCTTCATTAAACTTTGTCATCTTTAACTCATTAGTTGTCCATTTTAATGGCACTGAAACATTTTTTTTTCAGATTTTTGTTTTGGCATAACCAGCCAATTTCAGTTTTAACTCATTCATAAAAAATTCTTCAATGAGTTTGCATTTACAGTAAAATAAAAATGGAGTCTTGGATTTAATGGAACAATATGTGTTAACGACCTGCGACATGATGGAGTTAAATGCATTATAAAAGCAGACATTTGTTTTTTTTTTTCCAAAATATCAATCTTTCTAAAAAAAACTAATTTAAATAAATAAAGTTGGATTATCATTAATAATAAAATGTTTTTTATTCAGTTGATCTCCAGTGATAAAAATGAAAAAAAAAAATTTCAAGTTGTCGGCATTAAACAAATATCAGTTTTTTTTTTTTTTTTTTAATAATAAACAGTTTTTAAGGTGCACTACCACCAAACACAACAAATTTGCTGGTCGTCGCCTATCAAAAAATGTGTTTCTGAGTTTGACGGCGTAGCCGGGTGTGGGAGGAGCCACCAGCTAATGTTTTTAGGAACGGTGTCTGTGGTTATCTCACTTAGAATGTATGGAAGACACAGAGGATTTTGAGAAATAAGGTTTATTTATTGCAAAGAGTTGTACAAAAGCATTGGGAATCATTTTTCCACATTTAGATTTATATGGTTATTATTAAAAGAGTAAATATTCCAGCAGTTTACTGTAAAGCAAAACCTTTTAAATGTTTATATGAATTTTCTTTAATTCATTTGATACATTTTTAATGGTCAGATTGGGGGTAAATGGAAGAAGCTTTGCAGTTTTGAACTATATGCTTGAATAAATGGTTTTGCTTTGCAATAGCTTTGACGGGTTGACCCCTTCGGATTAAAGCAGAATAATATCTATTAATTTAGCTTTAACCGTGATAACTCTCTGGCAACGTTCAACTTCATCTTTGTTTATATATTTAAAAAAAATACCCCCTTCCTTGTCTCTTTGCCACCCTCTTTCATTGTCCAAAAGTTAAAAGCTTAAAAAAAAAAATAGAATTACAATTTGACAAAAGGAAATTAGGGGTTTGATCAAATGCACTCCTTCTGTACCTGAAAATCCACACCAGTGGAATTTTAAAGTTTCCATTCATTTGTTTAGTTGCTTTACAAGTTAGACATAAAGATGTGTAACCACATAGTGAGCAGAAAAAGGAAATACTGAAACAGTTTTTCACCTCAAAGTCATTAGTGAAACAAAACAAAGCAACTTTACATCAGCAGACTGCACACCAAGCATAAAAGATTTACAAACCCATGTGAAGAGGGAGACGGTAACACACTCCAGCCAAGCCCGTATTTTACTCGGTTTTTTTGTCGGAGCCCGCAAGCTTTCCGGTGGTGGCTTTGGACGAACGTGTTTCTGCACTTCCAGCCAGCATTTCTTTCCACTTTAAATCTCACTCTGATCAGTATTTAAATTGTAATTACATGTTTAGATTTTTAGGAGGTCTTTGATGTTTAACTATAGTGCACTTTAGGGTACCGGGATAATTACAAATGTTAACTCACAGCAGATCTGTTCTTGTGGTTCTTTATGTACCTCCAATATATATAAAAATATTTTTATTCATCTATTGCAATTGTTTTTAACTACTGACATTACACAGTTATCGTATATAAAGCTATTAGACACAGGTATAAGCTGTTTTCGAATGAAGGAATCGTCTCAATTTGCTGCCTTCTCTGCTGTCACATTTCCAAAAATCCAAGATCACTAATATGTTCAATTTGTCAATAAAGGTTCTTGCAACGGTCCAAAGTTTGCTGGGAAGATCCTGTTTTTTTGTTGATGCCAGCTGCTAGCAGTTTGGTGGGCCATGGGAAATCTCCCCTCCATTAGCTCGTCTCCTGCCTTTAGTCATCGCTCTTATCTCGCGGCTCAGCCCACTGAGGGAGCCGTCCAGCGCCAAATGGGGAGAAATATTTCTCCATGAATGGAGCCATAGATCAGCCCTCCCCCCACAGTGATATCCAAGAGCGTAACGCTTGTCCCCGGGTGCTACCTTCAACAATCAGAGCCGCATTCAGGCCTTCCAGCTACTAAACTCCTTTAATGAACTGACAATTAGAGTAGAGGGTCAACTTGGAGGGCAGATGCCCTCTAAGCCATGCATTTTTTTTTTTTTCAGATTTTACTTCCGTTTTTAAAGCTTTCATCATTTATAATTGAGAAGGAATTATGTTGAAATCAAAACTCTTGACACACATATCTTTTTTTTTTCCTGGTTAATCAAATAATTTTGGAAAATTTAACAAAAAAGCAAAATAGCTTTCCGACTGAAATGTTATAAGTCCCACCACTACAGTCATCATTTAATATTTTAAAAATATTCCTTCCTAGTGGTCTTTTAATCATAATTATGCAACTTTTAGCCAGGAATAGTAAAGAAATGACACGAAACACAATGTTGCATCAGTCGAGTCCAGTGTAAATATATGCAGTACCACATTAGACTATTAGAACTAAATTAAACTCTGTATCAGCTCCAAAACTGCTTTCATCCTGTACAAGGCCAAAAAAAAAAAATTTCTACAACAGGGGATAACAGTTATTTATCACAAAGCATATCATCTGAGTGCTTATTGTTGCACACAACTTCAGTTGCTACCGCTAATGTAAACCACTCGGTGCAACGTGCTTCAGCTATGTGGCGCAGCTAGCAAGAAAAAAGAAGAGTAACATTACGCTAACGCTAATACAGTTGCTAGAAACATTTGTGTTTGCAGTCTAAAGCACAGAGAGCATAAAACAGACATGATGTTTCTAAGTTGGTGAGTGTTTCACCTGAAAAGGTCAACAACGAAGAAATGACACAAAACAAAAATGTTGCAGTCAGTCAATTTCAGTGTTATAATGGACGCAGCACGTTTCCTCTACGTGAAGTCAGACAAGATCAATCGAAACATGATTAACGGATTAAACTTTGAAAGAAAGCTAGAATGAAGGTAAAAAACAGACGGTGTAAATATTTAGCATTTGACAGTAATGCGTATGTTTTGACATAAAGGCCAGAGTAGTTGATCACAGATTGATCGATAATTACGTTTGTGTCTTTTCTTGGGAAATTAATTGTTAAATAATGGAACAGTTATTTTCACAAACAATATGAAGTTTGTTTCTTTTTGTCAACAATGTTCTTTCTTTCTTCCTCATGTTAAAACAACAGCTATAATGAGAACATTACACGGATCCGGCGCTCCAGATCGTTTTATTTTATTGTTATAAATAGCCAGATGTTATTCTAACTTTTATAATTTTTCTTACAGAAAGTAAAATTTGAAAGTTTTTTATGGTTTAAGTTTGTTTATTTTCGAATAATATTCCTTCTCTATTTTTTTTTCATGTTTTTAAAGTTTTCAAAATGTCGTTTTAGTGTTCAATATCTTGCTTGGCCCGCAATCTAAGGTGTGTTTGTTGCCCCTGCATGCACTGTCTTTTTTATAAACCTATTTTTGAGACTTTTTTTCATGAGACTCTGCTCTGCTGGTGCTTTTGTTTGTTTTACTTGCCCTTGTTTTTAATCAGAGTTCTAGTTTTATTATCTTCCTTTTAAATTGCTAACTTTTCAATAGTTATTTATATTGCTTGTAGATCAAACTGCACAGCACCTTGTTCGACTCTGGTAATGTTACGGCAACATGTAGATGAATATTTTGTGTCTGCAAGTTGATGCAGACGAAGGAGCTAGTCGTCTGCCGATTGTACATTTCACGTAACCACAAGCTTATTCATTTCTGTCTGCTCCATATACACAATAATTTAAATAAATAAATACTCAAAAATGCAATTTCAAGCTCATTACTATGTCCTCCATAATATATATAAAAAAAGCTATTAAAAAAACAACACAATTTTCTTTTTATGGCTTTGACCAGCAAAAAGATTCTGAAAACTTTTTTATTCCCCACTGTATGAATCCTTTTTTCCATGTTTGAACTTATTTGCTCAGCTTTTTTTGCTTTTATTAATTCCAGATTCTCCAAAGTGCAACAACGCCAAGTCCTGCAGGTAAAGTAGTCACGTACGCCACAACTCTTTTCAATAAAAACTATAATGGTGTATCCTCAGAGAACTCTTCCCGACATACCTACACACACAGCAGCTCTGAAAGCCGAGGACGGGTTAAACATCTGCAGGAGTTTCCTACAGATGTCAAGGGACCCCGACTTCCTCAGGAAATAGAGCGAACTCTACCCTCTTCCTTCATGGACTTGATGCTTTCTGCTCTCTTCATTCTGTCTGCTAAATATACCGGCAGTACTTTTACGTCCTGATGCACACCACAAACCAGAATGAAGACAGCTCTGAGGGTCTGATGACTGCGACAGGAACCCCTTAAGATTCAAATTCTCTCGTTTTTTGCTTGTATTCACACCACAGACTGAAACAAAGAGGTGATGAAGCAGCCAGCTGGTGGTTGGTGGAGGAGTCCATATAATGTGGTACTGGCTCTTGTGTTTTATTGTCTGCAGGGAACTGCTCAGAAATGTCATTTTCAGGATGGACATTCAGCCCTTCAGTTGTATTTTCTTTTATCTTTGTTATAAATGCAGTGAGATTTTAAACCCACTCTGATAAAAATGCTGGTTTTATAATGTTCTAGTGGAATTTGTTTGATGAAGACATGTATTAAAGCACATTTAATTTAAAGATGCATTTCTGTATAGTGTTGCCCGACCTTATTTTTTTTCCTTTTTAAGGGGAAGGTGTATGGACCTAGAACGCGTTTCTTCATTTGAATGTGCTTTGAAGCATAGAAGCTTACATTTTAATGTAAGTAACAGCTGATTTTTGGTATGACTTTTTAAAGTTCAAAAACCAATGTAGCTCTGTATTTACACGCATCTAATGATGACATCATTGAGTTGTTCTCTCCGTTTGGATAATCAAGTGTAGGGGTAAGGAGGAATATTTTCAACATCACAAATGAGCACTTTTTCCATCGGCTCCTGATTCTCAATGATTCAAATAAAAAGATTTAAATGTAATTTTAAACCATGGTGAAAGCAGTGGAACAGAAAATGGGCTCTGTGATCTACTTGGTTTGTGGTGCATTCTACATCATTTTATTTTTAAGAAAAAAAAATGGGTCAAGCCTAATTTTCTTCATCAATGTCCTCCTTTATCAGAAAAATGATTCAAAAACATGTTAAAAACGTCAATGTTTAGTAAAATAGATATTTATTAGAATTCATCACTTCCTCTCCATGGAGCATTAAAATATGAAGGACTTCTAAGAGTTACCAAATGTATTTAACATTCAAATTTTGCATAATTATTTCTCAACTTAGGTTTTATTGTTTCGTTCAACAAAAGTGATAACTGCAGGAATTTTAGTTTATCAAATGTTTATATAAAACAACAATCTGGACTGCCTGTAAAGCCTTCCAGAGGTGTACAAGTGGTTTGAAACGAGTTTTGACCACAGAAAAAGGAAGTTAACAGATTGAACCAAACTTTAAAAAATATTTACTCAACTGGGATGATAAATCTTAAAGTTAAAACATAAAGTATCACGTGTTTTTTTTAGATAAACATGTTGAGTTTGTTTGTTGCATTAGATAAAAATCACTGTCATGTAAATCCTTTTTAAAACAGACAATTTGACTTGTTTTTAATTAAAATAATGGAAACCATTTATTTTTAAAGCAAGTTGAACACTTTAGATATACTACTAACTGTTGCTTCGTTTAAACAATTTCAGTTTTGACTGAGAGCTGAAATTATCTGACAGTTTTTCCACAACAAAATTATTGGAATTAGTTTTTTTTCCTCAAAACTGAAATTCCCAGTGATGCATCAGTGTCCTCTCATTTTTCTGCTTATTTATCCAGCCCCCACCTGCACAACTTCACAGCAGTTGACATTCTTGGCTGTGGAGAAGATAGCACCATCCAGAGATGGAAAGATAGAAAAGAGAGTCAGTCACGACACGCAACACTTCTATTGGAAACAGATAACCGCTGCACGAATTTGACGGATCATTATTTATAAAACGGAGTTCAAACAGAAACTGAAGTCTGCAGCGATGCTTGAAGAAGACGAGAGACAGAACATCTTATCTCACTTTAGAAGAGCAAAATCCAGGAACAGAAACGTTTCTGGAAAGTGGAGATTTTTGCCACGCACACACATGAAAAACAAAAAGCATAATAAACGAATGAAATTTGGCCACAAACAAGGCAAAGAAGGGGTTGTCACCGTCCAATTCCAACATGTTTTGCTGCAGGCATTGCTCCCCAGCTGCACTTCAGAAGAATTCCTCCAACCAAAGACAGCCGGTAATAAAAAGTCTCAACCCAAAGGAGTTTGGGTTGAGAGTGCCTCGAATGCTTGACTTCATTATTTTAATTTCCGCTTTTACTTGAAGGAGTTATTTTTCCATTTTCTTATAGCGGATGTTCATGTGCATTCAGCTGACTGCAGGAAAAGTTTGAGAACAAACAAAACTTGACAATGAGGCTTAAAATGAGATTTTGCACCAATAAATGTCAAAAATTTGAGATGTAGGATCACAAATTTAGTTTTAACAAGACAAATAATGAGAAGAAATACAATTAAACAGAAAAAAAGCTTTCATGCCCGACAGTGACAAAATAATTCTGAGAAAGAACTGAAAACCAAACCCTTAAAGACTTTGGCAGTAATTAACTGAAATGAAGACAGCTGGGATGATTAGGAGCAAGAATCTGGTGTGAGTGACGGCAGGACGACAGAACATGACAAGAACCAAGGAAGTGGAACCGATGTCAGAACAAACCTCACAATGAGCAATTAATCAAAAACATAATGAAAACAGGGGTTGATATATATATATATATGTATATATATAAATCAGGGTTCAATTCCCAGTTGATACTTAGAGGGTGCAATGAAGGGGGAATTACCATAACAAGTGTGAGCTAATTAGCATAATTGGTAATAATCCACTTTTAATTCCCATATTTTACATGGAAATGTAAAATGGAGAACCGTTGTCTTCATTTTAATCAATCACATTCATCATGGTTATAATACCATAAGCATACACATCTTTAATTTGATGCTCATGCAAATATTTATTTATCCAGTGAAGAAAATTCAGAAATTATACAAGTAATTGATTAGTTGTTGGTTTGTGTGTTTTTACAAAAACAAGCTCGCACAAGTTATTAGGATGTTTAGCAGAAATTTTGATTTTTTTTTTTTTTTTTTAAATAAAATAATATAATCAATCGCTGATGTTCCACCTGCAGCCTTTTGTATTTACATACCGTATGCCTACACATAAACACTTCAGTTTGCAAAAAGCACAAGTAGGAGCCGTTTTTGTTAAAACGATGCCCTCAATGACATCAAGTACATTCCTCGTTTGGTGCATCACCAACTGCCGTCAGTTTTTATCATTCAGAGGAAGCAAACGGACTCGTATCACAAGTGAAAACCTGTTTATGTGTTATCCTACACAGCGGAGCAGTTGCTAGGAGCTTTTCTAGTCAGCAATTAATTTCAGCTCCAGCTAAGGGTGGGTGTGACCGTCCAAACGGCTGGGAGGGTTTGACAGCCAGCCAAGAGCGAGTGAGAAGGAGAAAATAAGAGAAAAGCTCGGGCAAGAGGGAGCGCGAGCACCACAGATTCTTTCAGCTGACTTTATTTTTATGGTTGGCAAACCACAGTAAACAAACAAAAAAGCACATAAATTGTTTGTGGGGTACCCTTTAAAACCCCAAAGCCAAGAAGCCGCTCTGTCATAACAAACAAGCTCCTTGCATTAAAAACATACGGAGAGAAGTTTTAGTTTAACTTGTAGTTTTTCCTTCAATTCTTAGACCCACCGCATCCACAGCCTTAAGTCATAACTCACACAACCTAAAACTATTTTTTTGTTTCACTCCAACTAATGTCAACTTTATTATATGGTCTGAAATTGTAAGATTTACTTGAGCCAATAAAATGTGCAAAAAAACAGTTTAATGAATGATGAGTCATGATTGTTCCAGTGAGATCCAATGGCTTATTTTTATTTTTTTAAGTCAAATTTGAAATCAAATGTTTTAATATAAACATTGCTGTAGTATAACAGCTAATTTATAGGTTTGCAGATTAGTGATGAATGCAGTTCATTAAGTAACCGCTTCGTGGTTCAGTAAAATAATTTCAATTCAATCAACCTTTTTACAAAAATAAATATATTTCGGATCAGGTTTTTACCTTTACACGTTGTTCCCTCGTAGCGTTTCACAAATTACATGCAATACGTGAAATCCATGAAGTAAGGTGTTTTAAGACTGTAAAACTGTTTATTTTCTCTCTTCTTAACCGTCTTCAAAAATAAGTCAAGAAAACAAAGCCATCTTCGTAATTGAAGATTTATGTAACTTTAGCGGTACGGATTCTGGACAGGAAATTAGTTGTTAAAATCTACATCCAGTCTAGACACAAAATACAGTTTGTTATGTAAAAAAAAAAAAAAAAAAAAAAGGTGAATCGTAATATAGCGATGGAACGCTATAACTTGATATTACATCAGTTGTAAAACAACGTATTAAATTCTTCATGATTATGTGTTTATATGATATTTTGGATGACATGGTTTTACGTTGGCCACATGGGCACTCTTCTGCTGTTCACTGTTAGATGAAGTGAGTGGTCACATGACTCACTGGTTTGCATCGCATACATTTGAAGCCAGATTTTATTCTTCGTATTGGTTGTATAATCAAACTGCATACTCTCCAAAAATGTGAAAATAGACAAGACCAACAAGCCAGTTACGTTGTAAACCCATCTAGAAGAGAGTTAAGGGCTAAAGCACCTGCGGTCAGTAAAAGACCACGCCCCCATTTGATGTAAATAAAGAGTATCTCTAGTATCATTATTATTGACATTTGTTGTAACCACCGAGTTTTTAAAAAATCTCTAAAAATCACTTTATATCAGAGTGAGAGAAGTCTTTGTTTGTGAGGAAAAAAACTCCAAATGTGAACATTGTTTATCTCTACTATATATTGATTTTCAGAGTCCAAAGGTTTGTAAAAGCTCTAGCTTTAAAAAAATCTCCTTCCAAACCACTAAGAAACAATATTTCCTTTATATCTAGTGTTTTAAGGAAGCCCGGTCATATGGATCAGAAGTATAAAACCATGTCTGTTTACATGTCCTGCCATAATAATGCCAGTCTGTCCGTAATACTGAGGTCAGTTACTCAGGCGTAGCTTTAACGGAGGCTAACAACATCTGGACTCACTAAAGGACTGTTAGCAGTTTGCTTATAATTGGCAGTGACCCCTTATTCTGAGAGGTCATTGGTCACAAAAGGTTGGGTGGTTCAGGAACAGGAAAATTAACTTCCTGTTATTCAATGATAATGACCACATTAGGTGGAAAGCTAAATCAGGGTCATTAGCAAAAACATCATAAACAAACAGGCTGGAATTTGAGAAATTAAAAAGTATTTGAACTTGCAAAGGATTGTGGGGATTTGCACATCGAGAGACAAATTTGTTCTTTTTCCTGATGCATTTTCGCTCTAAATCTAAATACGTGTCATCATATGTGTGCAGTAAGGAAGGCTCTTGTTAAAGCTGAATATGAACTTCCAGCGCCTATCGCACTCCTCGGGAATCCTTTTCATCGTTATTTGATGGCAGCCTTTTGTTCTGGCATCCAAAAAACATAAACTTTGTAATCTTTGAAGCCGTACGCTGCCTGCAGCGATTGGAAAATGTCTTACTGAGGCGACTGCTTATTGCAGGTCCCGTACCGAGACAAAAAAAAAAAAGCTCAAGGCTCGGAGCTAACTAACTCCATATGGTACAGGTCTGGACATCCAACCGACTTCTAAGACTCGTGCAGACTGGTTCAACATAAACTTAGCATCTCATCTGAACGGGGCCACAGGCAACCCCTCCTCATGCTCTGAAGAGAAGCATCTGTACCCCGTCGCCCACCTCACCCTTTGCTAAAACTTTGACACTGATGCCACTCTGCTTATTTTTTCATACAGTCCAAATTATCCACAAAAATCAGACAAGTTTTATCAAATAATCTTGAAGTGCTTGAACAAGCTGTGAAGAAAAGCTCCTTTTAGTGTTTGTCAAAGTCTGAGAGGCTCTCTGTGTGTGTGAGGAATTTGGTTTGGGAAGCTCTCAGTGAACGGCGCGGTGAAAAGGGCTGCCGGCATTGAGAGCGGATTGGTGAATGGGCGCAGCGAGAAAGACGACAACAGGTAACAAGGACCCACCGCTGAGAGACAGATGGTTGAGCTGCACAATGAGAGGCCCGCACACTGACAGGAAAACCCTCTCCGCGTTTGTGCGGGACCTCCTTTAATTTGCTGTATATCAGTTTGTCCAATGAGCAATTAAAGAAGGTGTCGGGAGGATGACTGTTTCACAGAGCCGGTATTGACGTTTCTGCAGGGGTTACTCACTCTGCTCTCTAATGAGCGACGTGAATGCGGAAACAAAAAGAATAATTACATGGCTGGAGGAGTTTGCGCTGACACAACAGAACAAATCCAACATACAAAGCAATTTCCCGGAAAGGTTGGGACATTCTAGTCGGTAGTTTGTTTGAAACATAATTAGCAAATACAAGATTCACATTTCTACCAAAATCTAAAATTAAAATCCCAGGAGTTCATCAGACATTCCCCTCTAAGTTTGAACGAGACCCTTGGGGGTAAGCCCACCCTCATTTCCCATCATTCCTTTGTTGACAATCTCTCCTCTTACCCTAACATTACTAGGGTTGGGGATCGATAATCATCATTAGCATTTTCTAGTATCCGGTTTTCTGATTCAACATGATTTGTATTAATAAATACTCTGTTTTAATCATAATTTTTTTTATTCAGGGCCTCTAAGATCGTGTCAAAAACACAAGAAGACCATTTTAATTGGAGTGGGTCAATACAGAGTTACAGTACCCCAAAGAATGTAAACGGTTAGTTGTTAAAGCAATATGTAAACAGGGGCTGCACTGGTTCAAATTCCGTGGTTCAAATTCCAGCTGGGTCCTTTTTGTTGTTTGGAGTTAGCATGTTGCATGCATGTAGCATGGGGCACTCCGGCTTTCACCCACAGTCAAAAATATGCTTCATGGAATTGAAGAATCCAAATTGTCCCTAAGTGTGAGTGTGTAGTTCTGTGACAGACTGGTAACCTGTCCAGGCTGAACCCCGCCTTTGTCCAATAGACTTCAGCAGCTTGTGACCGCAAAAAGGATCCAGCGGGGTTAGAAAACCCGCTGCACCCCTTTTCTGTGTCACTGGCTACTGTCAGGCGAAGGCGGAGTACATCCTGGACACATTGTCAGTCAATCACACAATCTCATACACCCACCGACACACATAAGTACACTTTAGGGCAGGGATAGGAAACCCTGCTCTGCCATGTTCTAATTGGCTGGAAACACCTAAACCAGGTAATTAGTCAAAAGTAGGGCTTGGATACCTGGAAATCATGTAGACACTGCGGCCCTCGAGTTTCCTATACCTGATTTAGAGTAGGGACGTCCTGATCCGATCACGGGATCAAAAATTGGGCCTGATCACATGGTTGACTCGATCGATGCCAAATATTGTCCCCCTGTCTGTATCCGATATTTAATTAATTCTTCATTGATCAGCGCTTTATATTTCAATCTTACTATTCTGGATAAATACTAAACTAGATTCATGCATGTCATGAACAGATCACAAAACGCAGCAAAACACGGCAGCAGCTCAAGCAGGAGCCAATACAAACAATTCAGTCAAGCTAGCGAGATGTTTTCAGACTTCTGGGATCAATAACTCTTAAAAGAACCTTTAAACTGAAAGCTGTTGGTTTGTCCTAACACAAACAATAACCTATAAAAGGCATTTCAACAGATAATTGTGTTCATGTTTAATGTTGAGCTCTTTGTGATGCTGACAGACGGCTACACAGCAGCTGCTATCTGTGCTAAGCTAAGTGCTAGCTCCTTGATTTAACTCCTTAAGACCCGAGCGGTTCTTTGATATGCCTGTGTTATATCTCTGACAGAGACACAAAAGTTAAGAAAATTAACTACTGTGATAATAAAGCCGAAAATGTTATGTCTTAAGAGCTTAAAAAAGAATCACATAATCCTAAAAAAAATCATTTATTTTTAAGAATTCTAAACGAGGACAGGAATCATATTTTGTTATAAATGTTCAAAGCTAAAGTCACTAAACTTTCTCACGTGACTAACTCTCACTAATAAAACAAGAAAAAAGTTAATTTTTTTCCAAGTTTATATTTGCTCTATTTTTACTTGTTTATTAAAGCTAATACACAGAAGTGTTCCGTTTAAGTTTGTAATGATAAAAGAAGGTTAATGAAATATAAATAAAGGACAACACAAATCTGTTTATTCAATTTGTTCACGTTTTAAACGTATTACAAAATATCAGATTTGAACTCGGACTGTTCAAGATCAATCCAGATCTTGCTGGTTACGGCTTAGTCCCAACTGCCCTTTTGGGGGGTATGGGCAGTCGGACCTGTCAGCAGAACTCTTCAGGGTATGCCGGTGGCCCACAGGAAACATCAAAATAGTAGAACCTGTAGAACAAAGATGTACATGCACATTTTTTCTATGGGTATGCTGCAGGCAACAGGTCATAGAGAACACTTAAACAACACACAAGTAAGGGGGAAGTAGATGAGAGCGAGGCAAATTGTAAGTTTTCCTTCAGATTATGTAAGGAGCCACTTAGTGCTGCTCACGTGATAAGCATCTTCCTACTATCAGGAAGTGAAAAAAACAAGTGATTTTTCCTCCCCAAGTGAGCACAAATAACATTCACGCATTCCAGCAACAGCACTGTTAAATCATGGAGGAGCTCACATCGCAAAGCTCCAACCACTGTAACTGATAGCTAACACCCCTCCCTCCCCATCCCAGAAAAACTCCACAGTCAAACCACATCCACTCTGGATCAGATCCAAATATGTTTACCGCATCTCTGCGCTCCCATAAAAATAAATACATTCAATTGGAATAGACACTCCCACAGTTTTAGGGTGGCAGACTGGGATGTTTAGTGCGAGTAAAGTCATACACTCTCATGGTTGTCCACATTAAACAGTGAGGGTAACCAGTGTTTGCTTTGTGGAAATCCCTTCAGCATCTGCAGGATGAGGAGAGTCCCGCCGTCCAAACCAGCCGGCTCATTCTGTGTCACAAAGAGTTTGTTCTTCTCAGTGGAATTTTTACAGAATTTTCCGAAGAACTTCTTCATTTGTCAAACTGCGGAAATAATACATCAGAATTATTTTATCTAAATTGTTTATTTATTGCTGTTCAACCAGTACTTTCTATGCAACATTAGGGGTGCAGAATTCTGGATTTTTATCTGCCAGTCCCAAGTCAGAGTTAAATGCAGATGGTTGTGCCAGGAAGGGGAAAACCAAGTGCGCAAATCACAAGTAAAAGTTTGGTAGAAAGCTTTTGTGAGAGCAGCCATGTTTCTGGTTTAGAGACTCTGAGAAAGAGGCGGGAGGCAGAGCTGGAGGCAAAAGTGATGAAGATGTTGAGGTTCTATTTGGGAGGGACGATGATGGTTCAAAACAGGAAGAAGAAAACATCATATTAGATGTTTTGGGGATAGCTTTAGGGGAACAGATGGAGATGGTTTGGACCCGTTGGGAGGAGGGACCGAGATGATGTTGGTGTTGGGATGCTGGGGTTGGAGCAACCAGAAAGGAGGCCAATAGAAGGACCAAAAGAAGCTTGTATGAGAGGCCATATAGGACTTCATTCACAGTTAGATGAAGTTGGATGATTTGCTATGGTGACTCCTAAAGGGTGCAACTGGTGATTTCCCATTAAACCCAAACTGTGGTTAGAAAAAAACCTTTCACAAGGAATTACAGTAGACCCGTGAGATGCTACTTCAATAGAAACATCTAGTGAAACTGAAAAGCCTTGACCATACACCACGATCATGAAGTGTAACATTACACTGTATATGGTGCACCCACACCTACAAAAATGAGCTGGTCCTCTTAAAATGTAGGCATATGCTTACAATGAAAGTTAACAGATTTCTAAAATGTTTTGTTTAAAAAAAAAATGTCAGGAAAAACAAGGCAAGCTTACACTAGTACTCCAGGACACAGTTGATCCCCCAAAACCAGTTAATCATCTTAGTGTGATCGTCCTGTTCCATGCTTTGATTTGTTTGAACAAACTGCACAACCAATGCAGGGTTTGGTGGACTCAGGTCCAGAATAACTGACATGAAATTCCTTATACAAAATCATCAAGAGAGAAAATGAAGGTAACCACAAACTCTGCATTCAGCTCAGTCAGACATGCTTTCTTTAAAAGTATTTCCTTCGTGTTTAGAGGATGGTAAACCCAACCAAACAAATAAATAGCCCCTCCCTACTGGATGAGCTGTGTACATTTGAATCTATGCTCAAAGATGGTTATAGAGAGGGAGCTTGTGGGAAGTCTGAGTTCTCGGACTGGTTAACTTCTTAGACCCAATGTTTTGTCCATGGAGATTCTCAAATTGACTTTGCCTTTAGTTCTTTTTCAATCTAAATCATGTCACAAGCACTTATAAGGTATAACTCGCCTACCTACAAGGTTTTCTTTAAGGGTTTTCTGTTGATTACCTATTTTTTCCCTTTTTTTATTACTTGAAACTCAGTCTTATAGGATCCATCAATCCATTTTGAGAGGCCGTTGTATACCGTTTGTGGTCACTGAACTCCTGGAGACAACCCAGCTAATGTGGAGGAAGCTGAAGAAAGTACACCCTGAACAGGTCACCAGTCTGTTGCAGAGTGTCTTTGGGACTCATGCTTGCAATGAAATGTTTATTTATTTATTTTTTTTATGAAAGTACAAATGTCCCAGTTTGCTTGTGGGTGGAGTTCTCCTGCCTCAGGTGGAGGAGTCTAAATATCTTGGGGTCTTGTTCACGGGTGAGGGAAGATTGGAGCGTGAGATCGACAGGAGGATTGGAGCGGCGTCCACCGTTATGTAATCGCTACCAGTGTGTTGGGATAAAGAGAGAGCCTAGCCAGAAAGCAAAGCTCTCAACTCACCCATCGATCTTCGTTCCAGTAATGGTCATGAGCTCAGGGCCGTGACTGAAAGAACGAGATCCCAAATACAAGCGTCTGAAATGAGCTTCCTTCGGAGGGTGGTTGGGCGCTCCCTTAGACATCGGGAGAGAAGCTCGTTCACCCAGATGGAGCTCGGAGTAGAGGTAGCTCGGGCCCCTGGTTCAGATGCCTCCTTGGTGAGGTGTTCTGGGCATATCCCGGTGGGCGGAGGCCCGGGAAAGATCCAGGTCACGCTGGAGAGACTAGGTCTCTCGGCTGGCCTGGGAACGCCTCGGGTCCCCTCAGAGGAGCTGGAGGAAGTGACCGGGGAGAGGGAAGTCTGGGCACCTTTTCTTAGACCACTACCCCCCACGACCCGGTCCCGGATGAGCAGAAGTGGATGGATGTCTAATTTAAAATAAGACTTTTTTATTTACTGATCATTGTTTTGCATTTCAATCAGAGATTGAAACATGAATCTTTTTGAATTTAGATTTTGCCTGAAGAATTTCTCCCAATTAACTGAAAGATAGAATACATCATAAATATATAAATGTACTCATAAACAGCCAATTCTAACTCTTCCAACAAGGTGTAAAAAGTAAAGCGTTTCTAGTTGACAACCTTTCAAGAGTCACTTGAAAGTTCAATTGATTTAAACTTTTGTTGGGTCGTGTCAGACAAAAATGTAGAAACATCTGGACAAGAACTTGTTTTTCCCTTTTCCCCACGACCCAGAGAAAAGGTGGTGGGGGGTGTCTCCTCTGTCAGAATTGGACTCAACAAACTGTGGACCTAAAGTGAAAGTTCAGGAGCTTACACTTCAAATCATCTGGTTTTGATTCTCGCAGCCCTGTCCAGTGAAACCCGACCTGCTTTAGTGGAGAATTGAATTATGAGTCCATCAATAAATACCATATTTCCCCCTTTGAAGATTGGTACGTGATGCTTAGCTGTAGATGTCACGTGTAAAAATTATTACCCAATTCCTTTGTGCTAATGTAGTGAGCTTGATGGTCCTGACATTTTAGAACAGTTTTGGCTTTATCTGTCCTGACAGCACCCAGACTGACTCATGCCTTCTTTTATTGTTTTAAAAAGTCTTTTTTTTACTTTTGCAGCCCTGTCAGACGTACTCGGACTTAGCAGAAAGAAGGTAAACCAAATGTAGGTTCTAAACATTTCGTGACAATGTTGGGTCATTTTTTTCAACCGTCGAATAATTTGCTTCTGAGTCATTTGGAAATGCCCATAAAGAGTGTAATCTTCCAGCCCTGCGCTCTTTAATCGGGACTCTCATGGAACAAGTTTCTTTTGTTAAAACCAGAGACTGCCTGAGGTTTTTTTCTGACGAAACAACCAGCAAAGATATGAGAACAGGCTGGAAGTAACTGACATTGTTCACATGTAAACGTGTGGCAGTTTTTGCCCACATTTTTAATCAGGATGCAAACAATTTGTAACACAACCACGATAAGGGAATCATTGAGAGCATGAGAAAAAGGAGCTTATTAAAAATGAGTCGAAGTGTCGTTACGAGAGAAATTATGCCACATTTTCTCTGCCTTCTGTAGGATCTGTTCACAACTTTCCACGGGTTTGAACATGCAGGAAGCGAGGATATGGTTTAGTTCCTTCTTGAATCACACAAATTTTATATTTTTATTTTAGGTTAAATGCAAACGAGTCTTTAAAGGGGTTAAATACTGGTGGAGATGACTGAAGGTTGATCAAGTGGTTAAGTTGTTGAGATCTAAAAGCAGAATTTGAATGTGTGACAAAAAAAGTTGTAAAAGTGCACACAGAATCTACACTAGCTTTATACATTTTTACCTGAAATAATAAGTTGGTGACTTAAAAAAAAATTACTAAGAAGGTCCAAAAATGTTTATGGTGAATCAAAAAATCAAAAATGCCAAAAGGTTATTTTAAAAGAGTTGGAGCAGCTAAGGAACCATTACATGTGTCAGTGAGTGGGATCAGGTCGGTGATGAAGATCTCAGGTTAAGGAAGCTGCCCTCTCTGACAGGTTAGTGTGATGAGGGGTTATCCTCGTAAAAACAGCTGCAAGGAGTAATGAGTAACAGCACACTCACCGGCAACGAGGAAAGGAGAAACAAAAGAAGCGTTAAATGCAGGCAAAACTAAAACAGAAGAACAGAAAAGCTGCTGTGTCGTCGTTTTATATTAATGAATGAATGAAATGGTTTATTTCAAGCGATCAGGTAATAATACATAAAACAACATCTTACATTATCGATTACAAGTTGATCACTTGAAAGGGAGTGGAAGGAAGCAAATTTATATAATCCCACCCCAGTTCAATCTTATCATTTTATTTACATGAATTATCAATATCTGATTCAGGACTTATTATCAAATATTTATACCCTACAGCAGGGGTGGGCAAACTTTTTGACTCGTGGGCCACAAAGAGTTCTAAAATTTGGCATAAGGGCCGGACAAGGAGCAGATGGAAGGAGTGATTTGTAATGAACCTCATAAACTAAAAAGATAATATGGAATTTAGAGAAAAACACTTTAATTTGGATTGAAATTCACATATATTGATTTAAAAAACAGAAAATTTGGGAATTTTAATTTCTAAAGTTTTTTTTTTCTTTTGGTGATCCAATGGGTTGATGTTCAGAGGAAAATGCAAACTCAAAGAAATGCTGCATTTATGTGGTGTAGAAATAATCCGAAAACTCACCATCTGACTCAGAAAAAAAACACACACGAACGTCAGAGAAACAACATTCATGAGAAAAAAACAGAAATACAATGAAAATAAAACAATAATTAGGATTTTTGATTCAATGTATTTTAAAATGGAGGGCCAGATTAAATATCTTAAGGGGCCGCATGTGGCCCCCGGGCCGTAGTTTGCCCACCCCTGCCCTACAGTCATAGATTCAGGTTATTAAGCATCTTTAAGATCAGGGATGTAATTAAGTTTCAAACATCCACATCAGTACCAAAAATCTCAATATACTCAGTAAAAAAAATCATCCACATTAATCAATACCAAAAATCTCAGCACATTCAGACCATCATCACCAGAAAAAAAAATAAAAAAAAATCACCCACACCAACCAGCACCAAAAATCCAGAGCATCCAGAGATGATAATATGACATCTGATGAGACAATCAGGTACCCAGGTACCGACCAATGCAAGAGATCCTCCTGATGACAATCAGACTCCCGGCATGATCAATACAATTAAGCGCGTCAGTTTTTTTTTTTATCCTTCTGTCCCCTTATATTTTCACCAAAGTCAAGAATATTAAGGATTTTTATTGTTGTGTGCTATGAATATATAATAAATAAATAATATCCTGAACACATCAGTATTTTAACCAAGAAAAACAGCAAGAATTAACGCAGAATTAGTGTTTTTCTTTTCCCCATCGAGCGCTGGAGAGGCTGCAGGCTCTTTCCCGGGCAGCACAGCTTGTGACCTTGCATTGAAGTGGCGAAGAGAGATTTTTGCACAAATCTGAGCTTTTTCAAACTGCAGGTTTTCAAATCCTCCGGATTCATGACGATTTGAGTAAAGAAATACTCAGAAACTCAGTTTTAATCTTAAATTCATTTATATCTGATGATCAAAATGCCACAAGAACACGTTAAAAACACATAATTTTCATTGAAGTCGGCCTTTGCCAAACGAGATAATTTAAACGTTTTTTTATTAAAGTCATGCGTGCTTTATTGTGGTAATCTTGTCCCCTTTTTTTTTCTGTAATAAAAACATTAAAATGTTATATCAGAAGTTTTGGCTGGTTTTATTCCATCCATCATCGCTGTGCATTCCTTCCATCCAAAGGTATCAGTAGTTATCCCGCCTTCAGGGCCTGACAGCAGGCTTTGACTCTAAAACTCTGCTTGGAAGCTTTCAAACTTCCTTTTTTTTCTAATAAAAGATGTAACACAAGTCTGTTTATCCAGTGCACTTGGTTGTAGAATGGATCTTTATTCACTCATTCATTCATCCATCCTTCCTTACTTCTTAAGTTTTCTTCCTGTCCGTTCTGCCAGCGTTCAGTTTCTCTTTGCCAGGATGGTATTGAGTGTCAGCTTGTTCTTTCCTAAACGCTGCTGGCGACAGAAGTACAGCGATCATTTTCACTGCTCTGCTTCTCCATGTGGAGTGCAAATTATTCCAATCTTCATTTTAAAGTGAGATTAAGCCTTTTTCTGTGAAAAATAATAACAAAAACCAACCTTACCCGTTTGACAGCTCGTCTCCTGTATCCTTTTAAAGAGACACAATCGGTAAATGTGATTCCTGCAGCAGTTAAAACACAAAAATGCCACTAAAGAGTAACATTCCTGCAGTAAAGAAGCACATAAACAAGTGTTTGAGGTTTAAAAAGAGAATAAAACACAGGACAGAAGCTAGAAAGTCAAATCTATGAATACCACAACATGACTTGACAAGTGAAACATGAGGGCAGGAGGCTGTTTTGCCAAAGGATACAGGAGACATGCATTCCAGACTGTGGTAACTAGGTTTTCCCTTTTCAGACCTTTTTTGCTTATAAACGTGTAAAACAAAAACGACTACGTCACTTCACTTCCAATCTATTTCAGAAAAGCAACATCAAAGTAAGAAAGGTTTCAAACCTGGTAGGTCTGATAATGAAGAAACCAGGAAGGATCTTTTGGATTAAAACACCTATTTCCAAATTTTTAGAGCCTTTCACTTATGGATAAATCAGGAAAAAAAAGCCCCCTGCATTGTAATTATCCTCCACTAAACAAGTGCTGCAGGAGCAGCTCCCCCTAAACCCCTCCATAAAACCTCAGAGCTTTACACTTGTAATTAAATCATAAAGCAACAACAACGGTGACTTTAGAGCTTTGAAAGAGAGCTCTGTAAAAGTGAACGCAGGGAAGTGGCTGCCTGCCAGATGGCTGCACTGACTGGCACTTTCTTTGCCTCATACATCACGCTTTAATAGCAAAGGTGTTGCCTTGAGAGAGGCACGGGAGTACAATCCTACCGGGTGTCACTGAGTAATGTGACACACGTCAGCAGTTTACAAGTCGCAACAGGTTGGCAGAAAGAGCCGGATCCTTCCTGCAAAGCTGCAGAATCGGGCTTCCTTCCTGCTATCTGCCACAAAATTTTAAGTCAGCTCATTTAAAATATGTTAAAAATTTTCTAATAAAAAAATTTAAATGTCATAAAATCACCATAATAATTTTGAGAAAGATAATTTATTTTAAAATTGTTCACACAAATAAAGATAACTTGTTTGTATTCACAGGAAAAAAAGCAAAGGGTTCTTTAAAATTGACAGAGTACATCAATTCTGTGCAAAAAGCATCAAAGTTATGCCAGGAAGTTGGATTTCACATTGATTTCTTGCATGACAGTAAAAAAAACAACAATTTTATCTTGTTTTTGAAACATGTTAACATGAAACATGTTGCAAATAAGATAATTCATAAACACAATAAAGAAAATAGTCAACAGAAGCTTTGCAGTATGAATCCCCTAAAGGGATATTGAAGAAAAAATCAATGTTAAAAAGAGTTTCTGAAACTGGTTTGCACCAGTTCAGATCTGGTGCTCGCCAAAAAGTATCTGGTTCACATCAGTTAGTCTCTGCTGCTCACCACGTGGTATCTGGTCCTTTCCAGTTAGTATCTGGTGTGCACCAATCAGTATTTGGTGCTAGACAGTTAGTACTTAGTGCACAACAGTTCATATATGGTGTGCAGCAGTAATATTTGGGGTGTGTGCAGGAATTAAAATCTGTCATGCACAAGTTAGTATCTGGCGTGCACCTGTTAGTATCAAGTGTGCACCAGTTAGTATGTGGCGTGCACCAGTTAGTATGTGGCGTGCACCAGTTAGTATGTGGCGTGCACCAGTTAGTATGTGGCGTGCACCAGTTAGTATGTGGCGTGCACCAGTTAGTATGTGGCATGAACCAGTTAGTATCAGGTGTGCACCAGTTAGTATGTGGCATGCACCCAGTTAGTATGTGGCATGCACCAGTTAGTATGTGGCATGAACCAGTTAGTATCAGGTGTGCCACCAGTTTAGTATGTGGCGTGCACCAGTTAGTATGTGGTGGCGTGCATGCACCAGTTAGTATCAGGTGTGCACCAGTTAGTATGTTGGCGTGCACCCAGTTAGTATGTTGGCGTGCACCAGTTAGTATGTGGCGTTGCACCAGTTAGTATGTGGCGTGCACCAGTTAGTATGTGGCATGCCACCAGTTAGTATGTGGCGTGCACCAGTTTAGTTATTGTGGTGTGCACCAGTTAGTATGTGGCGTGCACCAGTTAGTATGTGGCATGCACCAGTTAGTATGTGGCATGCACCAGTTAGTATGTGGCATGCACCAGTTAGTATCAGGTGTGCACCAGTTAGTATCAAGTGTGCACCAGTTAGTATCAAGTGTGCACCAGTTAGTATGTGGCGTGCACCAGTTAGTATGTGGCGTGCACCAGTTAGTATGTGGCGTGCACCAGTTAGTATGTGGCGTGCACCAGTTAGTATGTGGCATGAACCAGTTACTATTTGTTGCTCACCAGATAGTATCTGGCGTGCACCAGTTAGTATGTGGCATTCACCAGTTAGTATGTGGCATGCACCAGTTAGTATCTGGTGTGCACCAGTTAGTATGTGGCATGCACCAGTTAGTATGTGGCATGCACCAGTTAGTATGTGGCATGCACCAGTCCGTATCTGGCGTGCACCAGTTAGTATGTGGCGTGCACCAGTTAGTATGTGGCGTGCACCAGTTAGTATGTGGCATGAACCAGTTACTATTTGTTGCTCACCAGATAGTATCTGGCGTGCACCAGTTAGTATGTGGCATTCACCAGTTAGTATGTGGCATGCACCAGTTAGTATCAGGTGTGCACCAGTTAGTATGTGGCGTGCACCAGTTAGTATGTGGCGTGCACCAGTTAGTATGTGGCATGCACCAGTTAGTATGTGGCATGCACCAGTTAGTATGTGGCATGCACCAGTTAGTATCTGGTGTGCACCAGTTAGTATGTGGCATGCACCAGTTAGTATGTGGCATGCACCAGTTAGTATGTGGCGTGCACCAGTTAGTATGTGGCATTCACCAGTTAGTATGTGGCATGCACCAGTTAGTATCAGGTGTGCACCAGTTAGTATGTGGCGTGCACCAGTTAGTATGTGGCGTGCACCAGTTAGTATGTGGCATGCACCAGTTAGTATGTGGCATGCACCAGTTAGTATGTGGCATGCACCAGTTAGTATCTGGTGTGCACCAGTTAGTATGTGGCATGCATCAGTTAGTATGTGGCATGCACCAGTTAGTATGTGGCATGCACCAGTCCGTATCTGGCGTGCACCAGTTAGTATGTGGCGTGCACCAGTTAGTATGTGGCATGCACCAGTTAGTATGTGGCATGCACCAGTTAGTATGTGGCATGCACCAGTTAGTATCAGATGTGCACCAGTTAGTATGTGGCATGCACCAGTTAGTATGTGGCATGCACCAGTTAGTATGTGGCATGCACCAGTTAGTATGTGGCATGCACCAGTTAGTATGTGGCATGCACCAGTTAGTATGTGGCATGCACCAGTTAGTATCAGGTGTGCACCAGTTAGTATGTGGCATGCACCAGTTAGTATGTGGCATGCACCAGTTAGTATCTGGTGTGCACCAGTTAGTATCTGGCGTACCCACCAGTTAGTATGTGGCATGCACCAGTTAGTATGTGGTGTGCACCATTCAGTAACCAGAGGGAATTTATTTTTTCATTGTTACTTTAGGTCTCCGTATTGGAGCAATAGGGGAATGGAACTTTTTTAATTCTGTAAAAGTTTTTATTTACTTTGATATTTAAAACTAATCGTTTTAATTTTTTTTATGAACATTTTTTTTACAAATATTACAATTTTCTGGTGAAAATTATAAAACTGTCAACTGAGGAACACTTACTCGGTTTTCTTATTTTATTAGCAGGATTATTACTACAGATCTTAGTTAAATAAACATTTCTGTGAAAGCAAAGCTCCGTGTGAATGAAACAGAAACTAGTTTGTTTGAGATTCAAGCCTCTGTTGTCTTTTTCTTGTTAATCTTTTTTCATTGTGATGTCGCCTGTGAACAGAGTCAGCTCCATTGCTGTTCCTGACACTACATCTCCCCTTGTCCTCCTGATGCACGCTCATGATTCCCCCTCTGATTACTTTGCCCTGTGACCGAGGGGTGAATTAAATGCCTAATTTAACATGGCCCTTTTGTTGGCCCCTCTTTGTTGAAAAGTTCTTTCTAATCGTTCAGCGGGGGCCGTGGTGTTTGTGACGGCCAGGGGCCGCTCAGTCCACTTCCATTATGCAGCGGTGACAGCGCTTCCTTGGGCAAGGCAGCAGAGCTGTCAGGTCCCCCGTCACACTTCTCTGCAGGCAGGGCAGAGCCAGCCCATGGCACAGCCAGGGGTCCTTAAGACCCAGGGCAGTGCAGCTCATCTGCTGGGATGCCTACCTTGGTTGTTTAGCAACGGCCTCTGGCTCACAGCGTTTGTTCATTTGTGTTTTCTTTTGTGCGGTGAAGCAGTGGATGCAGGGAAAACAGAGAAACTAACCAAACAACACACAATGTGGTTTTGTTGCTTCTCTAAAGAGGATGAGTTATCAGGTGATCCCACTCGGTGCTCTTTGTGCGGTGGAGTCATGGGAAGAGCACTCTCACACTCAAACTGAAGGAAAGATCATTTTTCTTTGCAGCCATACCTCCATTTGTCATAACTACATCATTTTTTTCAAAATGTCAGTAAACAAAATCATTCATTGGAGATAACCCTGCGGTCAGCAGCCTCTTTGGTTCATTTGGACCTGAGTGGGAGATCTGACTCTGCAAAAGGACAATTAGTTCCTGCAAATTTGGTGTTAATTCTCTTGAATGATTTTAAGAAATCACAAATATCGTGTTTCTTTTCTTCTCAAATCAACAATATTATGTATTTGAAAGTTTTCTGTGCAATAGACGGTATAGGAGCAAGACATGTACATCTGATTCTGTTAAAGAAGCGACACACATAAAAACATGCACATTAAAAAAAACACTAAAAAATGGTCTAATGAATGATATATTTAGATTAAAGTATATAATTTTTAAGTTTCAGTGTTTAACAGTCAGTGAGAAATATTTTATGGGAATAATCAATGTTTGCTGCTTTTGGACAGACTGGACAAACTTTTAACCATGTTGTAACTAAGTTGTTGTGAGAACCTCCAAGTTTATTAAATTCTTGGTCAAATTCCTAAAAATTGCAGTTATCATTACCAGTCAAGCTATTATACTACAAGAAGGTCAAAGGTGATGGGCTTACATCAAGACTATGGAGAGAATATACTGTAGTGATTTCTGTGTATGTAATTCATGATTTGTGAGTCATACAATACATTTTGTGCATTTGGAATTGTGTATTCACATGTACAAAAATGATAACATTCAAAAAAATACAAAAGATCTATCATGGTAAGGATTTTACAAAAGGAGCCTGTGGGGGAGTGGAAATTTAGATACGGGCCGCGTTTGGCAACCGGGCCACACTTTGGACATCCCGGCTTAGAGACTAAAAGACAGGAACTTAGAGAAGAACATTTGACGAACATGGCAGGAATAATCAAAGCAAAATTACAGAAAAAAAATGACTGACCAATCACTAGAATCAAATAAAACCGATAAATTTCAACCCTTTAAGGACAGAAAATGGTTCATCTGTCAGTGACCATGGCTGTGTCCCACAAACAGAAAAGAGGAAGTCATTGGGTGAGCATAAAGACAAGGATCTAATATCTATTATTTCATGACTTCATGATCTTGCAGTTCCATAAATTTATTTTTTTTAAAAATGACATGGAGGACTTAGGAGGAAAGCTTGTGAGTTTGAAACAAAATTCTTTTCATTCTTGGGAACAAAAGCTTGAGCTAAAAAAAATGAAGTCAATCGTTAGGATTAAAAGGTTATTTCATTAAATCGTCATTATAGTATCGACAGTGACAATCCTATAATGCTGGGATAAGTTTGTTTTCTTCCTATTATGTTTATCCTCCAAAATAAACAAAGATAGATTGAGATAATGTCTTATTTTGAAGGGGATGAGAGTCACTGAGAAGGGGCTCTAATGAATTTAATGAAGTCATGTGGAGGCCATACATTGTTAATAAGCAGTGATTGGTCCAAATTCCCATTTCTACGGCAACCACTCTCCAATCAGGAGTGAGCTTGTTGGAAGTCCACACCCCCAAAAAATAAGACAAAAGGAAATCGCAAAATAGGTTTAAAAAAATAAAATAAAACCATTGCAGGTTACACCGACCTGCCAGGTCCCGATCCACACGCCAAGAAAGGAGACAGGTGAGTTCCAACCCTCCCAAAAGCAACTGAGAACCTCAGGCTGTTTAAATCCCTCCAGAAAACTGTTGAAAGCCGATTCGTTTACTTTATTTCAAACAGTTTTGCTCCCCTGACTTATCTTATAAGTCCTGTCAAGCCGTTGCCCACAAAAACAACAAACTGAAGATTTTTTAAACAAGTGAGGTTGACACGTTTCTGTAGAAAAAAAGACATTGTCCATTTTCCCCGTAACAGTAGTCAGAGCGGAGGAGTCTGCTGGAAGCACGAGCAGCTTCCTCTGCCTTTCATCGCCCTCTAATCTTCTGTTTGCGCAGCTCTCCGTCTTGTCAGCAAACTTTGTTTTGGTTTTACGCTCGTCAGTACAGCTGTATTCCTCTTTTACAAGGTATCATTAACATCTGAAAAGATCATCAATGATGGATTTGCTGGGACAACGTTTCCTCAGGAGCAATCCCAGGCTTTGTCTGGAAAACTGTTACGGCTGAAGGTGCGTTTCATCCAAAAACGTCTGGAAGAAAACACCTTTGTGCCACGGAAAGTCTGCAGATCCACTTTTTGAAGGATTTTCCAGAGAGTGACTGCCGCGGAAAAACAATCTTTAATGCTCGTATTTTCCAATTCAATTCGTAGGTTTAAGTGTGACAAATCAAAAACAGAATTTCTCAAAGTTGTTTTCTTTTGACCTCTTTTGCTCCCTGTGGAGTTTGTCGCCTTCTGACAGAGTTTGACAGTTCAGCGTTTATGCTGTCAATTCCTCAGACTAACATTAGTAATTAGGGGAGGTGGTTCTGGGCAGATGTGGCTGGACGGACAAAGAGGCTTTTTGTCTGCAGCCACCTCGCCCATGACATCAGAAAATAAAGAGGCGTAAATTCACTGGCACCCTGATCTCCATGAAATGATGTCATTTTCGGGCGGGACGTCAGGTAGACTCGACGCGGGCGCTCCTCTAGACGCTTTTTGGATTCATGGTAACTCCACGTTTGCTTGTAAACACAAGCAGCTGCTTGGTGAGAGACAGGTGTGTGAAGCTGTCAGCATCACCTGAGGGTTATGGAAACAAAGGAGAACTGTGAAAGCTTCAATAAAAAAAAGCCAAAGACTCTTAAAAGTCAAGGTTCCATTACCCAACATGCAACATTGAGATCATTTTATTTTTTTTAATCCATTTTCCTTGGAGTCGTGGAAACATTTGCTCCTCATTCACATTCTTCAGTGTTTGCTACTTTCATATTAGACACATATATTACTTAAACTGCATAAAAAAATATAGAGATTTTTTTGTAACATCTATTAATGCAATAAGTTCCAACTCTAAAGCTGTGTTCATACCGAGGCATCCAGTTTCAAAGTCAAGTCAGGGGTACAGATGCAATCTGAGGTTCTGTGGTGCGATTTGAGCATCAGGCAGCAGCACAATTTGAGCGACGCAGTGTGATTTTGGCGTCGAACAATCAGGGACTTGGCTTTATGCACGTCACACGTTCAGTGACTTGATCAGAGGGATGAGAAGATAAATGCGAGGGTTCTTGTCTTGACCCTCCATCCATTTTCTTAACTTGCCGTTTCCCTTTTGGAGCCGTGGAGTCCCAGCTACTGTTCGGTAAGGTCGCCACTCCGTCGCACGGCCCGCGGGGTTGAAGCGATCCCGCCCGGTAGGCAGACAGGGAGCATGGGGAAGCAGCCTGCTCGGGTCTTCTGAACTTTAGGATACTTTTCATGTTTTCACAGAGACAATGATGTCATTTCATTCTTACTGTTATTTTTCCTCTTTCTGACTGATGTGAGAAAGTCTCACAAGACACAAAAGTTAGCTCTGCTAATTTCCCATCAACCTTTTGTTTAGACTTTCTCCCAGTGGCTTAACACTTCACATAAACGCTAACATAGCAAAAAAAAAAAAATGTCAGAGAGGAATATCAGAGCTATCCAGCTATACAGTTTTGATCCAGATACGATCTCAGACCAGGAAAACGAAGACCTACATGGATCAATTTGTCTGCAAGCAGCCAAAGACTTTTTCAAACCACAATTTTTCCTCTGCTCCTGATTTACAATTATTTTAATAAAAGAAAAACTCTATTCTAAGCATATTTTTGATTTATATGTGTCCAAATAAAAAATACAATTTTCATTTGAGTGTAGCTTTCATTTTTTTACATGCTGATCCAATAAAGTTTGACCAACAGATGTCACCAACTTTAATGTGTCAAATCCTGAAGACTGAACCAATTTGACAGAAATTGATTCAGTGTTTTAGACAGAACTGAAACATGAACAGCCTGAAATAAAAATCCTCCAGTGATCAGCTGATCGTGTGAGACAACAAAAAGCAGGAGAAACGACTTGCTGGGAGCGATGTAAACGAATAAACTCAAAGCACAAAAACCCTATGTATAGCAGAACCGACAACAATTTCAACAGATGACCAAAAGCAGACTTTAAATACACTGAGAAGGATTGACTAAACTGACAACAGCTGTGGATGATTCGAAGCTTCAACCTGGTTTGGACCACAGGAAACAAAATGAAAACAAAGTAATGAAAACTATGAACTAAATTCACACATCATGACCAGAATGAAACATATGACATGAGGGCCTCCCTCTAAATATATTTTCATCTATTTTAAAATCATTTCCAGTGCTCTTTTAATGATGATTCTGCAACTTTTAGCCAAAATCCAAAAACCTGTCAATATTAAAGACAAATTTTCTGCAGAGCAGCAGGAGTTCAACAGAAATTTGTCTTTTAGTTCTCTGGATGGGATTGTTAGCTCAGAAATCTGCTGATATCTCATCATCTCTTTGTTTATAAGCTCTCCCGCTAGCTTACGGCCCCTCACACCTCCAACCAAACATTAGTGGTGCAACAAAAACTGTGAGCAATGTTTGAGTTATCTAGTCGTACAGTTTTGAGCCAGATCCCAGCTCAGACGAGGAAAACGAAGTCTTCATATGGATGCATCAACAATGGAGCGGAGCAGGGAGACTTTAGCCCCGCCCATTTCAGATGCTGCATCACAACTCATCTGCTCCTGATCCGTCATGGTTTAAATAAAGAAAAACTCAGAAATGCAGTTTTAATCATAAATTAATTATTTCATATATGTCCCCATCGCAAGAAAAATGCCACAAGAACATGTTGAAAAGAGGATTTTCATATATATATAGATATATATATCTATATATATATATGTTAACAAAAAATTAAAGGATCACTTTAAAGAAACACATTAGATCCATCAGATCTCAATATGAAGTTGATATCTATCCAAATAACAACAGGGCAGTGTCTTAGGAACAAAAGGATACCAAGTCTTTTAATGGAAATAAAAGTTTTCAGTCTACAGAGGCTCAATTGTGTAGACACCATCAAATCAGAGTGAAATGAAGATGTGGCAGGCTAGTCCATTTTCTCTAAAACTTCATTTCTGCAACTCAAAATGCTTTTCAGTATCTTGTGTGCCCCCCACGAGCTTGTATGCATGCTTGACAACATCGCGGCATGCTCCTAATGAGACAACGAATGGTGTCTTGTGGCATTTCCTCCCAGATCTGTGTGAGGGCATCTCTGAGCTGTTGTACAGTCTGAGGAGCAACCTGGCGGCGCCTAATGGACCCAAACATAATGTTCTGGAGATTGTGCTGGGAGACGCATTAAACCTTCTTGCTGCAGCACGTGTGGATGTTTCATCCTGGAGAAGTTGGACAACCTGTGCAACTTCTGTAGGGTTAAGGAATCTCCTCATACTGCCAGTAGAGAGAATTACACAAGACAAAATCAGCACGAGTGGAAAACCAGCCAAAAAAGATCAAGAGGGAGAAACTTGAAATGACCTCCACATGTAACACCAGTCCTGTTTGGAGGGTTTTCTAATTGTTGCCACTGAAGTGCACCTGTTGTTAATTCCATCAACACCAATACAGCTGGAATTGATTAACGAGGCCCTCAGCTGCTGAGCCAACAAGAAAATGATCAGACAGATTAATTCAATTCATGTCAGGCCCAATAAAAAAGTGTTCCTTTAATTTTTGTGAGCAGTATATTTTTGGAAAGCACCTTGAAGTATTTTTCTATTGGAAAGGCATTCTATAAATAAAAGTTAAACTTTGAGAAATGGTACAAAACCTGAAAAGCTATTAAAAAAAAGACCACTTAAACAATGTGAGAAAAAAAGTACTTTTGTAGCACAAGCCAAGTCCTAAAGCAGGGGTGGGCAAACTACGGCCCGGGGGCCACATGCGGCCCCTTAAGCTACTTAATGTGGCCCTCCAAATTAAAATACATTGAATCAAAAATCCTAATTATTGTTTTATTTTCATTGTATTTCTGGTTTCTTCCCATGAATGATGTTGTTTCTCTGACGTTCGTGTGTGTTCCTTTCTGAGTCAGATGTTGATCTTTCGGATTATTCCTACACCACATAAATGCAGCATTTCTTTGAGTTCACATTTTCCTCTGAAGAACATCAACCCATTGGATCACCCAAAAGAGAACAAAAATCAAAATTTAGAAATTAAAACTCCCAAATTTTCTTTTTTTAAATTAATATATGTGAATTTGAATCCAAATTAAAGCATGTTTTTCTCTAAATTCCATATTATTTTTTAGTTTATGAGGTTGATTACCAACCTCTCCTTCCATCTGCTCGTCCGGCCTTATGCCAAATTTAGAAACCCTTTGTGGCCCTCAAGTCAAAACAATTGCCCACCCCTGTCCTAAAGGCACTGTAGTGTAAAATAGTTAAGAAAAGTGCTGTGTGATTTAGACTATTTTTATGAAAGTTGCACAATTACAAGTTATATTCACTTTTGCTTTGTCAACTTTGCAAATGAATTCACAAAAGAAAAAAAAACATATAAAAACACCCAAAAAGAAAGATGCATTTTAATTTTTGTGTCAAACTGAAACACGTGGATACAGTCTGGTGGTTTCAGAGCCGGTTCCACCTTACTGTGGTGACTGGTCAGATGAGCCATGGCCCGGTCCCATGTGTAAATGCCCTGACCACTGAGTTCCCAAACACCACAAACCACCACTTATCCTTAACAAGCCATCTGTAACATAAATATTTAAACTACAACTCCTCAGCCTACAGAGGAAAATAAAGTTCTGAGTGAAAGAATTCTACGTTAAAATCATCTAAAACTTAAAAAGGAAAATCCTCAGTTTCACAGGAACAGACTTATTCCTGCATAGAGACGTTTGACATGTCAACATTCTGGTTCGTTGCTCCAGAACAGATGGAGCCCAGCCAGTTACCATAAACTCCTAGAATGTAGCCTTTGGGGCAAATGCACCTCAGATCCTTTTTTGTGGCGCACTTTAACTTAATGACAGATAACCTGAAGCCATTTACGGGCTGTTAAGGACGCGCCGCAGGAGCTTCTCTGCATCAGAGATGGAAAGTAGAAGCTCAAAGATGTGTCAGTAGTAAAGGGTTCACACTCAAAGCATGAGAGGAAGTCAGCTTAGCAAACATTTTTGAGGCTGAATGAGAGAAAAATGCACTATTGTACAAAATATAAGTTGTTTTTGACAAGAAATTCATTTATTTATCTATTTGTTTTTTTCTTATTTTGTTTATTTGATTGTTCTTTATATAAAAATTAAAACGTGAAGGCAAATGTGTCATTATTTGAAATAAAACTTTATTCTAAATCAAGCTGCTACGTTGCTTTTTGTCATATTTGGACATCTTTTCCTCACATGTATTTGTTTTGGATGTTACTCCAATACAGCCAGAAATGTAAAGATTTTGTAAAGAATTGTAAAGAAAAGACTGAATTCAGTTTCAAATAGGGCTGTAAACGTAACCACGTTGATGACGCGAATAATCAAAATAAATGAACGTGTTAATATTTATTAACCCCACGAAGCAACCGTCTTCCGCTGCGTTTGTTAATTTCTGATAATGCTCACTTGTCAGGCATTGGCCTGCTTAAAACATGGTACGTACAAAATAAATATGCTTTGAATCGATTTTTAGTACCATATTCTTCTTATTTTTTAGGTTTAGATTGCTTTTTCACAAAAGGTGGATTATTTGATAGGTGATGCGGTCCGTTGTCACAGTAACACGACAGCGTGTTGCTGATCGGACGCTCTCTTGGCTGCAGCAGCAAAAGAAAGCGATGTAAATGCTGGTCGTTACGTTAAAAGAACATTGTGACCGGAGCCTCTTCTCATCCAGCAGCCAATCAAAATTGAGTATTCATCCAGAGCAGCAAATTAAAACTACCAAGGTCCAACCCCAAAGTAAAATAACAAAACCCAGCAGTGGAAGACTGCTGAGGACAAAGAGGGGAAAAGAACAAAAATAAGTTAGTAAAAAAATGAAATTACTTACTTAAATAGCATTTGTTTAATTTAGATTAGTTAAATTTATAAATTGATGGAGTATGTGCAGATAGATTAATTAATACATTATGTAGGTTTCTACATCCCTGATGACCTGAAGATGTCTTGTTTGTTCAATTCAACCTCCAGAATGAACAGATTTTATATGCAAAACTGTGATACAAAGTTTGATCTTATATAAGTTAAAAGCACATATATGAGAGGATCCTGTTTGAAACAGTGTCTTTTATTTTGAAAATAAGTTATTTGAGCTTCTGTCACACTTAAAAAAAAAAGTAAAAGCACATTTGAGAGATGCTAGTTTTCTTTAAATATATTTTTGCTTTTATGCATACCAAAAATAAACATAATTCATATTTATTAGTTTTTAAAAACAAGGTCATGATTTCAAATACAATTTTCTTAAAGGCTAAAGTAAGACTATGCAGCTCCTGTTTGTAGAAAATGAGCCCAAATGGCTCTTTTACTGTTAAAGGTTGCCGACCGCTGTTTTAATCGATTGACACTAGTTTAAAAAAAGTGTGCACATTTTTATTTTTCTGTTTGCACACTTCTTTCTTTTCTTGTCTTTTCATTTTTGGTTTTGTCCGTCTTTTTTTCTGTTAATTTTCATCTTTTTGGTTCCTAAAGTTCTTCCTTAAGCTCTGTTAGTTTTCATCCTTGATGTCAAACACCTGGTTTCTATCATCCCAGCTTCTTCTTGTCTGTTGAGGATCTGTCTCCATGGTTTTAGGTCTGATCCACGACCCTGTTCTGTCTTTCGTCACTCTGTCTGAGGTCACTCTTGGGGATTTTCTTGTTATTTAAGGCCGTTTTTGTGATAAATCCTTTCTTTTTTTGCCTTCATTCTGATGCATTCGGGTCCCCCTCCACATCCTGCCTTTTCCTGAGAAGTATACGCTATCTTTATGCAAGAGTCATAATAAATAGAAATAAAGGGGAACACGGTGGTGGGGAGGGGGTGTTGGGGTGTCCATTCAGTCCGCGCAGCTTAATCCCGGCCTTCATTCAGAGTTCATTATGTTGCACAGAACCCGGGGATCCAGGTCCCATCATTGAGCAATATGCTGCGCTTTGTCCCGTTGGGGTCCACCCCCTTATGTTTTGCTTGTTTTTTTAAACTGGCTCACAAAGAGGCTCAGCACACAGACTCCTTCACACCTCCCAGCAGCTCCTCTCAAGGAGCTCCGGCGCTCCTCCATTCATACCAGGAAATATGTTTGGAAAAAAATGAGGGCAAGGGAGAGTTCTCTTCATGGTGAAGAGTAAAAGAAGTCACTATTGAAGGCTTTATGTAAGAGAAGAAAAAGGACAGGCTCCTGTTTGGTGATCGGCCTTGAAATGTTTATAGTTTTTTTCCAAAAAGGCGTTTTGAGAGGGAAACGATCCACAATGGGCCCCAAAATCTCCAGCAGCTTGGAACCTTTATGAAAGTGCCAAATATGAATCATGACGGTGTGGATGCCAGACGAGCCTTTCCTGTGTTGCTAAGAGAGCCCCTCCGACTGGAACAGCTTGGGCGGCCCACAGAGGGGGGGGGGGTTGAAGTGTTTGGGATGGCTGTACAGTACGGCACGGCAGATATGACTTGATGCTGCTCTCCCCTCCTCGCGGCCTGCCTGGGTGGTCTGCGTTTTTATTTTATGCTGCCACCTATTAGCACCGTGAGCTTGTGATTTATGCAGCCATCAGCTTCAACTTCATCAGCTCTGTCAACCCCTGGTGAATTGTGGGTAAGCTGGCAAAAGCCTGTCCTTATGCACCTCCTACTTTGGGTAAAAAGTAAACCACCACTCTTGAGAGCGAAAAAAGGAAATAAAAAAATTAAGCTATTAAAGAGAAAAATAGAATTTAAATAAATAACAAGCATGCAGACCACCGAGGCCTCTGTGGAGGACGTCCAACCTAAACATCTGGCATGACTGCATATAAGGAAGAGTGTTTGGCTTACAGGAAGGTGGAAGAAGGAGTGATCCTTTAAGCTTCTTGCCAATCACAGTACAGAATTATTCACCTCGATAATCTTTTGATCTGTTATCAAAGCGTTCCCAGTGGTCTTTTCATTAGGATTATTCCATTTTTAGCCAAAATCGTAGCTATAAACACAATTTTTCTCTGAGTTGTGGGCGGGATCTTTGGGGCAAAGCAGCCCCACCCCCCTCATGACCCTCCCTGCTGTTGCTGAGAGCTCTCTGTTCACACTAACATTACCAGAGCAACAAAGCTGACACTATCGGAGCTAACCAGATTCCAGTTCAGACGAGGAAAACAAAGACGTTTGTCGTCTCGCTTTTTCCCTGTCTTTGATTTTGAGTTGACAAGTTTCACTTTAATAAATGTGCCACACCAAACAACCAATCACAGACAAGAGGGTTCATGCTGATTGGTCTAGATACCAATCAATTAAGTGTCTCTGCGTTGGAGGCTGATTCAGACTTTGAACTATAGGTTCTGTTCAATCAGGATTCTGTAACCATTCAGGCCCGTTTCTCATTGAGTAGAACCAGAAGGAGCAACAAAGTCAAAAAAACACTTTTTTATGTTAGCAAAGAGACCAATGTCTGCAAGCAGAAAACAATCTTTGCTCCGTCTCCGTCCAGCTGGACATTACATAATGTTATGATTATGACTGGTATCTAAATTATAGGTTTTGTTTATGGATAAAACTTTGCAATATAAAAAGACAATAGCTTTTTTTCATGAAAAATTTTGCTTATTTCACTTTAGACAAAAGCAAACATGAGTTCTTAAAAATGAAAAACTGTGAAAATTAACATTAAAAGTTAAATGTTGGTCTTTTAGGTGTAATGTCAGCAGATATTGTTTATTTTTATTTGACAGTTTCAGTCATAAATTCACAAATCTGACTTTATCAAATTGAATCAATGTTAAAAGAATGTATTAAATATTTTAAAATGATTATAGATGAGTTTTTTTCAGCTCTAGAGGCAAAATCAAGAATGAAAGAGCCTTTTGAGCCTCAGCAGCTGACACCATGTTGGATGCAGATATGGCGATTTGATTGGATGCAATCTAGACCAATCAGAAGGCTGTTTGGTGTACAAGTGAAAAACTAAACTGAAATTTATGGATGTAAAATCAGAGATGGAGAAAGCAAGATGAGAAACAATGCAGCTGAAAACATTGTTGTTGCAAATGCAAAAATAATTGTTTGAAACAAAAAAAATTGTCATTTGTAAATTATGAAGTTTTATTCTTAAAATTTTACTTTTTTTTTGCAATTAAAGAAATTTTGATCACAAAACTGTGACTTTTGTTTGCAATATGGTGACACAAAAAAACATAATTCTTTCATGTTGCTGTCAACATTGAATGAATGAATGAATGAATGAATGAATGAATGAATGAATGAATGAATGAATGAATTATATTTTAATCTATTTATGTACAAAAAAAAGTCTAATAGTTGCTTTTGAGTATAAGTTGCATCTCTGGCTAAATTATGAAAAAATAGCGATTTATTTTCCTTAACATACAGTTATTTTCTTTTATTTTTCTTCCATCATCAGGAAAATCCCTTAAGATCATGTTAAAAACACCAAAAACAAAATTTCGAGGGGGTGGGTCTTTACAGGCGCGTTAAAAAAAAGTAAGAAATGTTGAGTCCTCTGCTTAAACAGAGAGTTTAGGCTAAATTAGGCTAATTAGAGGCAGCGGTGAGTCACTTTGTGTCAGTTTGTACAGCACAAAGTAGTGGCAAGTGTGGCTAATGGCTCGGATTCAGTGCTTGATGAAGGAAAAGGTGTTTTTTTCTGTGGGCAGAGCAGGGTAACGGGGTTTGGCTTGGCGCTAATGAGGATGCTGGATTCATGTGGGACCCCTGGCTCTGAGTCAACGTCAATAAGCAGCCGTGAAGGAAAAATTTACTGCGTGCTTTAGTTCATGCAGCAACAAAACGGCCACTTATTTATGATAAAGAATCATACCAGTTCAAAGACATAGAAATACGTTTAAAAGCAGAGAAAAATGGTAACAGTAGTGGAATCAGGTATAGCAGTGATCCCCAACCTTTTTAGGCAACTGAGCCAAAGTTGGTATTTTTAAAACTCCGGTTTATGAAAATCTATTTTTCAAAATTAAATGCTATTACAAGAAATTTTGTTTGAAAACAAGTCAAAAAATATCAGTAGATGTTTTTTTTTTTTTTTTTAATGCAGATGATAAAAGTTCAATGAAACAAAGTTGTTGATTTATAGAAATTATTCCTGTTTGGAAAAAAAAATCCATAAAAGACACATTACACCAGCTTAGCGATCTAGTTACTTTAGTCTTTCAAAATAAAACTTCCCAATATAAACGAAACGGATATAATCTAAATTGGCGCATTTATTTATTTAAGTGGTGCCGGTTGGTGACCACTGAAATATAGGATTCTAACTTTGAACAGTTGATCGACTTTGACATCGGTTGTTTAGATTGTTTACTTTTTAGATTTTGTGCGTATATTAAAAATGGATCCCTTAATCCCTCACCGATTGGAGACCAAGGCTAAATCAGAATTCTTCCCCCACAGCTTCTCCTTACCCCTAAATTTATCCCTACAAGCGGATAATTGAGGAAAATTAGTTTGAATGGCACTCCCCATGATGACATCATCGTTACTCACTGGTCATCTACGTTAGCACGTAGCTGACAGCAATCGGAAAACACATAACATCAATTTTATTACCTTAAAAAGCTTATGCTAAAACAAAAAGCCATTACTTACATCACAGAAATGAGTTTTTCCTCAGCGGCACAGCGCCACATGGAACACCTTTGCTGCTGTCACAAACAGGCAGACGGGCTGGAGTCACAGCGAGAAGGGATGTGAAGGCACAGACTTAAAGTCCTCAAAGCTAAATCAGGATCAGGCAGGCAGGGTTCAAACACGAGCATGAGGGCATCAGAGAACAACCAGAGTGGTCAGGGTCCAGGTGTCAGGGTCGGGGCAGGCGGCAAACAATCAGAGTTAAAGACGAAGCGGGGTCTAATGAAACAGAAGATCAGATCAGGAGGAGAACACTCAGTGACACAGGCAGAGTGGCACGAACAATTCTTTGCACTGAGCAGAGCTCAGGGGTTCCACTAAATACTGCTGGGAGTGATGCAGGGGCTGATGGGAAGTGTAGTGTGGAGATCTGGGAAGTGCTAGTACTCAGGTGATGGGGACCGATTCATGAAAGAAGTGGAGGGATACAGAGCCCACCGTCGCTATGGCAACCCCTTAACAAAACTATTTCGGACACCCCAACCCTTCCAAATGGCCCTACAGTTGGAGGGATAGGGGAAGATTCGGCTTTCGCCCAAGATTATTTAGAAAAAGAAACAGTTTTAAGATCTTTTTCTAATGTTTGATTTTTTTTTTAAGTTTTGCTTTGTTTGGCAGCATCAACAACTCATCTGAAATCTGGTTCATCTGAACCATGGGTGGATTCAAAACCAAAGGAAAAAGTGATGTCAATATTTGTAAACATCAGTGAAGTCTGAGCAGCTTTAAAATGAAGAAGCGACATAGGAACACAATTTTCTAAATTTGTGTGGTGGTTTAGGGTTAGGTTAACAGCATTTAGCCTTGGACACTTAAATTATGTCCAGGCTAGGCCCAAGTGTGTATCTTTGCTGCAGTTTTGTGTGACTAACATGAATTTCTATCATTTTTATACTTGTGGATTACATCAGCTGAATATCAAAAAGCTGTATAGTCTTATTTTAGCCATTAAGAAATTTAGATTTGCATTCATGACCTTCTTTCTTTTTAATAATAAACATGATGCATGTCTATTTTTTGGCATGAACAAAAGCTGGAGGTTGCATTGAGCAAACAAGACATCTTCAGGTCAAAAGGGATGTAAAATCCTACTTGGTTTATCATCTATGTGCACCTCAGCCATCAATTTATACATTTAACTAATCTAAATTAAACAAATGCTAATTAAGTCATTTTTACTTCAAAAAATTGCTATTTAATTTTTATTCATTTATTTATTTTTTTCTCTTTTTTCCCCTCTTTGTCCTCAGCAGCCTTATACTGCTGGGTTTTGTTATTTTAGTTTGGGGTTGCACCATGGTAGTCTTAGTTTGCGGGCTTTGTTTATTTGTTTTCGTTAGAGAGTTTTGGTTTGGCCACCATTAGCAGAGAGCTGCCGACTCGGACGGTCGACATGGCTGGGTCAGCAGTCTCCATGACTTATTTTATGTTTAGCAAAGGAGCCACCATGGAGAGATGAAAGATCTGCATGTGGATCCTGAGCTGCAGGTTGAAGACAGTTGGTTTAGGCCCTTAAACCTCTCTACAACTTTGTTTCCGTGCTTTTCTCTAAATCGCCAATTGAACAGTTTTGGGATCAAATAAATTGAAATGGCAATTTTCCCCGAGCTGGAATCAAACCTCTGACCCTTTGATTGTGAAGGACTCAGTTTATGCTGCTATGCCATCGAGAGCAGAATCTACAAATCTTCAATTAGCTCAATTTAATACTGATGGCCTCTATTGTGAGAACATATGAGGCAATGGATGTTGACGTTTAACTATAACCTACTTTGTCTTTTTTGTCTTCTGGCATAAAAAAAAACAAACATTTGTTGTAATTTTTTTATAATATTTTACTGAAGACTACAACCTTTAAAAGAAACTAACAGTTGTTTCTTGTCTTATTTTTGCATCTTGGTTTGTCAAACCTGCAGCTGCCTGACGTTGGCGCACACTCCGGACCTACATCACAGCCCTCCATAAAGTGACTGGTTGCTGCTGGCTTCATGCAGGGTGTGACCGGGTTTCTGTAGCGTGAGGCGGTTTCCTTCACTTTTACCGGGTTAGAAAGAGAGGTCATACTTTTGAGATGAGAAAAAAAATCCCGCCGAGGTCACACGCTAGCTTTCCAGCAGCCAGCAAGTGTGATCAAACAGTTTCTAATTACAAGCATATCATTTGGTAACATTATGATATTAAAGCTGGCAGTATTGGTTTCCCCAAGCAAAACTAACTTTATGAGCGGCTGACCATAATTTGGGGTTTTGTTTCATTTATGCAGGAGGACGTGTGTGTGTGAGTGTATTTAACTGGAGGAACAGCCGTTTCTCCAGGGACAGAGAAGGATTATGAGAACAAAAATGGTTGGTTAAGAGTCGACTGTTCTCGTTTGGCACAGAAGCCAAATGAGCCAAGGATGAAAGAGCGGGAAGTCGGTGGGAGCATGAGCGCGTCACACGGGAGGCTTTTTGTCTTTGCTTCGTCACTGCCAAGGAAAAAGTCAGAAGAGGGGGAAAAAACTGTTTAATTCACAGTATGAAGTTTGAGGACACCACGAATGCTGTCTGTTGTCATGGTGATCCGGCAAATAATCAAAGAAAGAAAAAAGAGAACATCATTACACAATATGTTCACCTTTGTTATTAGTATTTACAAATATTAGGCATTAATACTTAATAAAAATTATCTCCAGAGAAGTAGATTCATCTCATTCATACAATTTGATTCCCTCAAAGCATTAATAAGACAGGATTTATCTTTTTATTTACATTTCACTAATTTTCTAAGAATTTTTCTCACTTTGGAAATTCAAAGGTAAGAAAGCTGCTTTACAGGCTTCAGCGAAAAAGTAAATTAAGACATGACACGCTATGTTAGTCAAACAACTGGAAAACTATTTGGGTCTAACGGGGCTACTACTTAACTGGTTCAAAATGTATTTGGAAAACAGGAAGTATTTTGTTTCAATGAGTAATTTCACATCGGAACTCCACATTCAATTGCATGTGGAGTTCCCCAAGGCTCTATCCTGGGGCTACTTCTATTTAGCATGTCTTTCCATCCCAGCTTATAAAGAACAACCACATTAGTTACTATAGCTATGCAGATGACACAGATATATATCACACAGACACCAGGAGACTGAAGCCCTGTACAGGCTCTTGGTAAATGCATTGAGGAAATTAATGACTGGATGTGTCACAACTTACTTCAGTTAGACAAAAACAAAACTGAGATTATTGCCTTTTGGGGATAAATAAAAAGATTGGATGTCACTACGGAGCTTCAATCTATCCATCTAAAAACCACCAACCAGGCCAGAAACTTATGTGTACTGATAGACGCAGATCTACATTTTGATAAACACATTAAGACAGTCATGAAATCAGCCTATTATCATCTCAAAAATATCTCAAAGATTAAAGATCTGATGTCTCAGTAGGACCTGGAAAAACTAGTGCATGCTTTCATCTACCAAAAAAATCCATCAGGAAACAGAAGCTGATTCAGAACTCTGGTGCTCCGGTTCTCACAGAACGTCGACCACATCAGTCCAGGACTGAGGTCTTCACACTGGTTACCTGTCTGCAGAGGACAGACTTTAAAGTTATGCTACGATCATCTGCATCCGGCCTTTTATCAGTTCCTAGAGTCAGAACTAAACATGGAGAAGCCGCATTCAGCTTCTATGCTCCACAGATCTGGAACAGACTTCCAGAAAACCTTAGATCAGCTGAAACACTCAGTGGATTTAAATCCAGGTAAATGATCCACCTGTTCTTAGATGCATTTGACTAATATGTATTCAAAAGTTTACATCCACACTATTTTTAATCTATGTTTGTTTTAAATTCAATTGTTTTCTTTTTAAGTCTTTTTCTAATGATAACTCTTAATATTTATTTTTCTTTTGCCGTTTTATTTAAAGCAATTTCAATTGTCCATGTATATGAAATGTGCTATACTGTCCAAATGAACCTGCCTTGGCAATTAAAAGTTAACAGCTACTCTATATCGGTTTAATTGTTTGTTATAATTGTATTGGATTATGTTTAAATCCTTTTTATTCTTAATGAAAAGCTTTTTAAAAAGTGCTGGATATGTCTGGTTTAAAACTTCATAGGTATAAATAGAGTCATTTTGAAAGTGTTGATATTAAGAATTGTCCCGACATCGTCTGCAGAAAGAGGGGGACGCATAAGGCCGAGCTTTTCAGTGCATGAGCAGCATGAGAAAGAAGTTTGCTCAGCTCACTGAAGCATTGTGACCCTTCATGGCCAGGTCGTCAGTCAGGCATGCAGGAAAGATCCAGCAGAATCAGAGGGAGCGCGGATTCACAAAGAAGCAGAGAGTCGGGAGCGGAGCCCAAAGCCCCAGAGATTACTGGCTGTCTCGCTCTGTCTGCTAACACTCTCGTACTCCATTGACTTTTTCATTAACCCCTTATCAAAATGTTTTTCTCTCCCACACTCCACTGACTGCAGCACGGTCCTCTCACCACCCACTGCACAGCATCCTGGCTCGACGGTTCCCCCTTGTGGTCAGATGTGAAACAACAGAGGCCTGGCACCGTCTGCTTGATTACTCTATTCTCATGTTCATTCCTCCTTCTATTCTGTATTTGATAATGACATTTTAAACATTTATTTATTAGTTGTAAAAAAGAAGAAAATAGAAAACAACAGAAGTAAGTACTTATTGTTAGCACTTAGTTTGAGGATGTAAAAATTATTTATCAAAGAGGAACAGCATCAACTCTTTCTGTTTTACGAAAAATATTTTTTTAAAAACCATTTTACAGCTGACATGGTGGATGCTTGTTTCTGTTGGTGCAGAATCTCAGTCAGTCCCACAGCTCCACAGCTCCTACTAGTGGCTGCAAAGAGAACTGTAGTTTGATTTTGTGAGCTTTTCCTTTTGCTTTGCAGTTTTTGTCAGGAAAAATATTTTTAGTATACTAAATAAATGTAAAATACTGCAGTCACTATAAAAATAAGAATATATATATATATCAACTCAGCTTTATCAACTTCAATTATTAAATAGATATATTAACTCATTGCATACGTTTCATGACACAATAAACTATTAAATATAAAAATTTTCAAAAGGAGTTCAAACAGGTCACTAATGGTAACTTCAGGGTAAAAAATTTATTTATTGAAAAAAAAACACCTAAAAACTGTTTACAATCTATGTTAATCTACACAAAAACCATTTCCTATTTGAGTCTTTAGATCAAAAATATGTCCATTTTTTATATTTACTCATCATTTAAGCAAAACATTTTACATTTGAATATTTTTAGAAATTTGACAAAAATGCTACAGTCCGTCTGATCAACGCCTCAAAACATCTACTACTTTATTTTACTTTTTTTTATTTTAATGCATTCACACAATTTTAGATTTCTATGCATTAAGCAGTTAATTTTTACAATCAATCAGTCTATAAAATATATTCAATGTGAATAGACACATTGGATTTTGAAACTTATTCATATAGTACACATAGGAAGGGTGCACTATATGTATAAATGCAAAAATTTATATTTATGATTTAGAGAAATAATCTATAAGTCACACTCCAACTGTATTTTCATATATTTCAAAGTTGTTCCCATTGGTCTTTTAATCATCATTTTGACAATTTTTTTCAAAATATGAAGAACTGTGTCATTTCTTAAAGACATATTTTCTGCAGCTCATTTGAAATTCTCTTCTGAGTTGTGGGCGGGGCCGCTGAGACAGAAGTAAGTCTCAACTTATATCCCATCATCCATTCGTTTACACTATCTTGCCAGCTTACAGCCCTTCACAACCCCAAGCTAACATTAGCGTAGAAACAAAAACGGTGACATTTGAGCCAGATTGCAGCTCAGATGTGTCTGCATCAGAATGGATCCACGCTGATCCATCACAATTTACAAAGATTAAATACTCAGAAACTGAGTTTTGATCTAAAATTATTTTATAAATGCCATCAAACATCAGAAAAATGCTACAAGAGCATGTTAAAACACAATTTTCCCATGTTTTTAATTATAATTAATTTATGAAGTATTTAAAATGGGTTTGATAGATGCATTTATTTTTTTGTTTATTCTTAAAAATAAAACCAATAAACAAAATTATTTTACAATTAAGACCATTTCGTGCTGATTGAGAGGAGCTTGGATAAAAAAAAATAAATAAATAAATAAAAAAAGTTTGGAAAATATCCACACCTGATTGGAATAAAAAGAAAACAAGGTTCAACTCTTCATGCCTGAATTTATTTCCAGTAATGAAAAAAATATTAAATCTCTTATTAAAAAATAAATAAATAAATGAGGTTTTTGCTTTCAAGTGGATCCTAAATTAAGGTAATTTTAGAACTGAAGTGGTTTTGATACATATTTGCATTAATAGGCGTCAAAAGGGTTAATTGTTTTAGAAAATAACCCACAAATCAGTTATAAACTCCTCTGAAAAGCTCTCTCAGTACACCAGTTTACCGCAAACTCTGTTTTAGATTTACCACAAATGAATATTGTCACCTTGATTTGTTTAAAAAACACGAGGCATCACGTTGCTTATCGTCGTTTTTGTTATAAGATCGCCTCATTTCCGTCCACAAATGCAGACACATTCCTCCAGAATACACAGTTTAATATCAAAACTGTAGCTCATGTACATTTTCCCACAGAAATGACAGAAAAACAAACAGGTTCCCTCAGTTTGGATCACTTTGTTCTGCTGCTTTTTATTAAAAAAAAAATCTAATTCCCGATTTAAACGTCTTTTATCAGCCCAGTGGAGTACAGAAGAGAGCGTTTCTGAAACTAAACGGTCAAAAGAATCGACTTTGGAAGACAAAAAAAAAAAATAGAAATGACAGATTTGTTTTAGAAAAAGTGAATCTGCGTGGACGTTTGAGGCGTCTCCATCCCTGATGAGAAGCTGAGCGCTCCGTCTTCTCCGGCTCAGAACTCCTCCTCAGCGTTCCGACTCCTGGAGGCCTTCAGCCGTGTGAGGCGCTGGATGCACTCCTCCACGCTGCACTCCCCGTGGACTTTGTTGTCTCGAGTGCGAACGTTCACCGTGTTGCTCGTCTTCTCCTTCTCTCCCACGACTGTTCCCGGCAAAGTAAGACGCGAAGGGAAGAATGATCGTCAGCGGAGGGCAGAAAGAAAGACGAGTTAAAGAAGAGCTGCGTTTTCACCCACCGAGGATGAAGTTGTACTGGGCCAACTGTGCGTTTCGGATCTTCTTGTTTAGAGTGCAGCCGGGATCCAGGTCCACGTCGGCCATGAAGCCGTTGTTGTGGAACTCCTGTTTGACCTAAAAAACCAAAAAAAAAAAAAAGAAAAAAAAAAAAAGAATAAACGTCTGCTTCATCTATAAAGTAATGTCTCTACATTTAATAAAATTAGATTTAAATTAGATTACAGGCGCTAACTACACTGCAATAGTAATGTAAATACATTGTGTACATAATTAAAGAAAGCGACCTCTATTTAATTGAGCTAGAATTACATGTCGTTTTGTTGCTCATAAAAATGATAATTAGTTAATTTTCTTAAGTATTTTAATATAAATTATTTAAACTACTACATTATTATAACTCTAAGATTCTGTTTGCTTCATCAGCGGTCCCTGAACTTTTTCATTGATTTAATGTCAGATGATATTTTCACGGACCTACCTGCACAAGGCTTTTTTATTTCAGACTCAAGTTTTGCATAATTTTTAATGTTCATCTTAATCCTCTGTAAAATACTTGATGCTGCTTCAAACACGTACATTAGATTTTGTGTAGGAACCATTAAAATGTGATAAAGTTTTTTCTCTAACCCATAATTATCAAAGAGGAATCTTAAAAAAAAAAAAAAAAACAAAAACCCAAAGCTTTGAAACAACAAAAACTATATTAGCAGCCAGTCGCTGAATATTCTGCAATATTATTATTATGGTTTGTGGGAGCAGTAATAATAAATCCATGTTAGGAGTAAAGACTTCTGGTTGTTGTCTGTTCAATTCCCTTCCTTTTATTTTGAAGTCAAAGGCTTTTCTTCGGTTTCCTCTCTGGCTAAAGAAACTTTCCAAATAGATTTTTTTTGTTCACTTTTTTTTCCGATTTAGCAGTTAGCGCAGATATGTAAAGACTTGAGACGTCAAAAATGAGTCATGTGGTGGGGAGAATCCAGTAGTTTTTCAAAATAAAACATTCTTCAGAATCAGATTATGAAATATATATATATATATATGATCGTACAATGTGTAGATATATATATTTGTTACACAAATAAAAACTAAACATTGTTTGATTTCATGTTTTTAAAACCCAATAACTAATAAACAGCTTTTTCAAAAACGTTATTAGCTATTATAAAGCAGTCGTCCCTCGAGTTACTTTCTAAAAATAACCTGTGATAAACAAAAACTGTAAAGTCTAGATGTTTTAAGGAGGTATAACCCTTCACTACGAACTTAATCCACTTTTCTTTCTTGTTTAAACTCTCAAAGTTAAAACCTTCATAGAAAAACAAAAACAAAGATTCGCAAAAGATTGAAGAGTTTTGTAAATTTGGCACCTAATCTTATTCTGTACAGGAAATACAGCACAGAGAGGACTGATTGACAAGGTCTACAGCCAATCAGGACACAGAACACAATGGACGGTGTACAAAAAAAAAAAAAAAAAAAAGAAATTGCCCAAAAATCTCAGCCACACAGTGAGACCGTGAAAGGGGAAGTGAGATTCAGTGAGAGAAGTATGTTTTTGGACAAAAAAGGTTGGCTCCAAAAAACAAAGGGTCTGACTCATACTTCTGACTGACCCAGAACTTTGGCTAAAAGCTTCTTTTCAGTTTTCTTTTATTTAGGGCAACAAGTTCTCACTTCTGGAGGAAAATGTGTTTTTTTTACAGTCAGACTCGGCCTTTCCTTCTATAAATATTTGATTAGCTTTTCTAGGCTTTTTTTTTTTTTTAAAGCAGACCCTAATTAACATATTATTTCTTTTCAATTAAAGTCTCCCAAATAAAAGGTTGTTTCTCACCTTCTCTGCATACTCCTCACAGGTGGGTCCCACAGGGACGAGCATCACCTGGCGGGGGGACAGCCAGAGCGGCCTGAAAGAGAAGAGAACGCCCCTGAGCATTTCTGCGGGTGCAGGTAAACACCTTAAACATCCACTAAGAGGAAAATGGCGTTTTTAACATGTTCTTGTGGCATTTTTCTGATGGTGGAGGACAGATATAAAAACACTAAAGATAAAAGTTCCATTTCCTCTCTCTCTATTGATTCTCCTGCGTTATTCAGCACATAAATACTGAATCACACTTTCAGTGATCCTGGAATCAAAACGTCCTGCTTGTTTAGAACATTACTGCTTGTATTTTTGGTATTCAAAAACTTAAAATTTTATAGTTTTAGAAATATTAAGCAAAACCATAGAAAATAAATGAAAAAGTTTCCAAATTTTCAAAAATTTAAGTTGATTAGCAAAAGACTAAATATATTCATGGGCTATGTTTTCATCTTTTATTGTAATTTAAAAAAAAACATTTGGAGTTTGGCTCATATTTTAGCAAGAAAACAATGTTTTTAGTTACTTTGTTATCTATTGAGGTTTATTTATTTAGCTTTTATATTAGCATCAGGCTAACGTTTTTGACTAATTTAATTTACTGAGGAATTTTAGGCTGTTTTGGAGTTTAGCTAGTATTTAAGTTAGCTTTTTAGGCTAATTTGGCATCTATTGAGATTTTTTTATGCTAACTTGGAGTTTAGTTAATATTTTAGCAACATGCCAGCATTTTTGACTAATTTAGTTTACAGAGGTTTTTATTTGGAGTTTAGCTAGTATTTAAGCAACAAGCTAGCTTTTTTGGCATCTACTAAGGAGATTACTTCATGTTTTAATAGGGATTTTTAAGCAATTTTACTACTTTTTTTCAGAAAATTAGGTCAACTTTAGCGCTCTTTCATAGTTCTTTAAAGAAATTTCAAGTCTTTTAGCAAATTTAGCATTTTATAAATAACTTTTGCACTTTTAGCAAATCCCCTCAGCAATTAAAGTCAATTGCGTCACCATTTTCAGCATAAAGCTTCATTATTTTAGCAAAAATCATTCACACGAGCATTGTTGCAGGTAATGCAACTTTTCTAGTTCAAATTGTTGTGAATCAGGAGCAGAGGAAAAAATGCGGTTTAATAAAGATCACATTTGTGACGGAGAAAACACACTGTTGTTCCACAAGCTGCTCCACTCCATTCTGATTCATCCACAGACTACTAGATCTATAAATGTCTATGTCTGAGCTGGCATCTGGCTGGACAGCTCTGATAATGTGAGGTTGGGGGTGTGAGGGGTTGTAAGCTAGAGGGTGAGGGGAGGCGGGATTGCTTCTAGCCAATAGTCCCGCCCAGATAAGCAAATTTCTAACGAACTACTGCCGCTCCGCAGAAACTATGTCTTAGAGAACGACACTTTATAATCCAAACTAGAAGACCACTTCAAGTAAAAATATAAAAAAATAATATTGATTTCAGCTCAAATTAAATAGTTTTTTGTTTAAAGATTGCCAGTTCTTCAACTTGATGGCATAAACGGGATTTCTACAAACCATTTCCCTCCGTAGTTTTCCGTCAGAATGGCGATCATCCTCTCTACTGATCCCAGGATGGCTCTGTGGATGATGACCGGTCTCTTCTTGTCGTCTCCATCGTGGCTACAAACATATTTAGAGAACAAATAAAACAGTCAAGACTAAATTACTTTCCTTTAAAAAAGTTTTTACATTTACTGAACATATTTGACTAAATAATCAATTAGACATTTGTTGATAACATCTGTAATCTGAAGCACAAACTGATACTGTCGTTTCTGATGGAAGTTGATGCTACAGTCACAAATAAAACCACGGCAGAATCTTCAAGATTTCACGCCGCCGCCCAAATTTCTGGGAAAATCATCGGCGTGCTCACGAATGTAGATGGCACAGAATGGTGCAGAATATCCCACTATTTCATACCCTCGGGCTACCGGGCGGCTGGTGGCTCTTTATATGGACAGCTGCCGTCCAGAGACATCGCTGGCAATTCCAGCTGCCACCGATCTGTGGCCCGATTCCCACCACGTGACCTTGAAATGTGCCCGGGCAGCCACTGACTGATGTCAACTTTGGGAGGACAATCGTCCAGTCACCGTAGAATTTAAGCTATTTCATATAATCCCTCGCGGTCACCGCACGGCACCTAAAAATGTAACTGCCACCTTCCAATCACAAATACACCCGCACAGTCACCTGCAAAATTTGCTAAAAAACTAACATTTACGTCACCGAACGAATATCTTAAGTATAATCATCTTAATGTTTTTTGCAAAACACCAAGAACTAGTTATTTTAAAAAAATCTTGAAGAAGTTTTGAAAAGTTCCATCAGATAATATCAGTTTAATACCACAACAACAGACAAAAAATGTACAAATAGACTTTTTGGTGCAGTTTTTTCCATAAGAAACCCTTGGATCATCTCCTTCATGTGGCAGTGTTTTCGTTACAGCTCTTCAGAGACAAAAAGCAGCAGAAGTTACCTGACGTAGGCCAGATTGAAGCGGATTGGAAGCTGGAAATCGAGCTGTATCGTGGCGCACTGATGGTAGCGCCCGATGGCATCTTTGATCTGAATGTCGATCTGCAGACAAAGCGCACACGGTCAGCCGCCGTCGCCCCGCTGGTTCTCTGCTGAAGCCGTGGACGTGCGGCAGCAGCTCACCTTGGGCCCGTAGAAAGCTCCGTCTCCCGGGTTGAGGACCCATTTCTCCCCAAACTCGTTCAAGCTGTTCTCCAGTTGCTGCGAAAACAAACAATTACTGCCCCTCTTAAAATATCAATGGCTGACCAGGAGGCGGGTAAATAGCGGGGTCTGTTTTCAGCCGTGACCTTTGCTTCATCTGGAACTAATCACTGAGCAGAGAAATGTTAACGCCTCAATAATAGTTTACGGTTGCTTGTGAGAATTAATGAGTTGTGAGAAACACACAGCAAGCTCCGCTCCAGACTTTATCAGACGCCTCTGTGCATCCGTCTGTCCTGCACATCTACAGTGGGACAATAAAAGTATTCAGTCAGGCAACAATAGTGCAAGTTTTCCAGGTTAAAAAGATGAGAGAGGCCTGTCATTTTCATCCTATGTATATCTCAAGTATAGGGAGACAAAATGAGAAAAAAAAAATCATCCGGAAAATCATATTGTCTAATTTTTAAAGAATTTATTTATAAATCATGGTGGAAAATAAGAATGTGGTCACTTAAAATCAAGCAACTCAGAGACCTAGAACTTCTTCCTTAAGAGGATCCTCTGTTCTCCACTCGTTCGCTGTTTTAATTACACCTATTTGAACTTGTTATCTATATAAAAGACAAACTGTTGCTCTGCAAACTCCACTATGGCCAAGACCAAAGAGAAATAAAACTGTCCGGGTAGCCAATGAGCTCGAAGCCCCGCCCCCACACAAAAACGGGATCAGCTCGGAAGTGAAAACATGAAAACTGAAAGCAAAGAGGAAGAAATGAAAAAAAAAGCTAAAAATACAAATAAACAATGTTTCTTTCTTAAGTTTAATTTTTTCTTTTATTCAAGTTTTAAATTGACAATATTTTTTTTCAAATTTTCAATATTTTGATATTTTTTTTACATTTTCAATTTCGTTTTAAAATGTTCTTATTTTTTTTTAATTTATGATTTTGCAATGAAGGTAATGAAGGAGTGTCTTTATTAGAAGCATTTCAAGCCAGTCTCCAGATCTCAACCTGTGATGACGAGGCTGAGACGTTTGGATCCATATGCAAAGGTTTTAATGAGCAAGGGCAAGACAGATTCAAGGCAAAGGGCAAGACACAAAAGCAAGGCAGAAGGTCGATAAGGGGGCAAGGGTCAAGGCACAGAGAAACAGTCGAAAGAGAAAACTGCTCAGAGTGTAAGAAATACAAGACTTCGCACTGGAGCGGAGGCCTGAGTGGGTTTATATGCTGTGTGACCATGATTATGATGATGAACAGCTGGGCAGGAATGATTCAATGGTAGTGGCTGATGGGAGTTGTAGTGAGGAGCATGAGGAATCAGAACTCTGGCGAGGGCTCCCTCTGGTGGTTGGAGATGGGTGGTGACGTCTGAACTGTGACACAACCCCGTAGAAAATCTTTGGAGGGGTCTGAAAATAGTCAGCAACAGCCCTAAAACATCCCTGCTCTAGAGGAGATCTGCATGGAGGAATGGACCAAAATACCAACAACAGTTGGTGGAACTTTTGTTATTGACCATATGCTTTTTAATTTACAAATAAATCATTTTAAAATCCCACAATGTGATTTTTTTTCTCATTTGATCTCTCATAGTTGAGGTATATTTATGATAAAAATTACAGGCCTCCCTCATTGTTTTAGGGTGGAAAATTGCATATTTGGTGGCTGACTAAATACTTTTTTTCCTTGTGTAAAAAAGATCCACAAATTGCAGGTTTTCCCCCAAACCTCGTGATGATACTGTAAAACTCCAAAAAACTGAAAAACCCCTCATCGGAAAAATACAGACCTCATCTGTCAAACTCAAGGAGGAAAAGGGCTGAGCGTACGCCCAAACAAGCTCTTACTGAAACACCCAGAGGAAAACTGACAGGAAAAAGCAGAAAGTGATTCTTTGTTTGTCAGCAGGTATAAAACTTCACAGAAATCTGATTTCTAAATATTTTCTCGAGTTTTCCACAGAACATCAAGATGACTGATCCAGTAGCACCATAGAAAAAAAAAGAAAAGAAGAACGAGCCTAATGTATAAGACGAGTGCTTTCCATGGCGCTGGCATCTCTGAGGCAAAAATCAATGACAGTTGTCCCTGCAGACTGTCACGCTGCTGAAAAACTGCTGTTTATCTTGTGAAGCAACCCCACAGTCACATTCAGCAGAAAATAAGGGGAAAAAAGCAACGCTCAGACGCAGACTTTGCGTCTGCCAACAAAAACCTTCTCATCCATTTACATTCTGCCACTTAAGATTTGTCACAATAACAATTTGCGTCCTTCACAGGCGAGCTATGTTTCTATGCGATGGCGCCTTGTTTTGCTTCCCCGCGCCGATGAAAGCAGCAATCATTAAACTGCCATTAACAATAAACTCCTTCTTCTGTCAGAGTTTGTGCATTTTTAAACATAAAGCTGAGAGAGAAAAGTGTTAAAGGCTTAAAGGATGAAGGTTTGACAGCATCGATGCGAGGAAGACGATTTTTTTGGAGATTTTGTTTGTCTAATGTGGAGAAACCCTGGAATCCAGAGAAATGAAGCTCTTTATGCAGCAGATGTAGCTGAGAAGAGAAAACTAGAACGGTCCAATCACCTTTTCCGCCTGGTCCCACATTTCTGGCTCCCCCAGAAACTTCTCTGGTCTGGTGGAAAGGTTGAGTTTGAAAGTGAAGCCAAACACGTCGTACACAGCCCGCAGGAAGTGAAGGCAACCTTTGATCTCCTCTTCAATCTGCAATGAAAAAATATGTTGGAATAAACATTTGTTTTTTATTAAAATTATGTATGTCGTTATATTTAAATCCCATATAACAAAAACATTTATTCGTCTTAGAGCCAAATCCTAAAAACCCCACACTTTTATATTTCTTTTCTAATAAAGTTGCATTTTTGAAGGAATATGTCAAGATTCCATTTAAACAACAAAAACATATAAAATATAATGTATATATAAGATTTAAACCCAGCTGGTGGAAACTCATAATCACCATTAAAAATTGTCAAAAAAACTAAGTAAAATAATTATTAAATATGAAGTTCTTTGGCCTTATGAATGGATAGAGGTCTAATTAATTGGCAATAGTGCTGGGCGATATATAGAAAAACTTATATATCACGATATTAATTATTTTTTATCAGAATAACAATATATCTCCATAATTAAGTATATTTTAACTTATCCACTGAAAAAAATGGTCAAAAATGTAATTGTTCACTTTTTTCTAACGTTATTTTTTAACTAACATGTAACAGAATAAAAAATGTTTCTCATTTGTGACTAAAGTGCACAACATTTTCAAGTTTTTTAGTAGAAAAAATGTGCACAAAATTCAGCAATAAAAATCAACACATAAAAACGATAGAAGAGAATTTGCAGGAGACAAATGTTCCTGTTGCCCACACAATGTGTAGTCTTATCGTTCAGCACAACCTGGCAACATTTTAAACACGTTTGCTCCATTTGTATCATTATTTTTTTAATTTTCATTTAAATTTTTTCAACAATCTATTTTCTTTCTTTTTTTAGATGTTGTAGAAACACATACAGGATTAATGAAAATTAAAACAGAAAAACAAAGAAAAACTGTTCTTTTACAAAAAGGTTTGGGTTTAATTTTTTTAAATAAAGTCTTATCGAAAGCTTAAAATAGCCCTTATTAATATGTTTGTTAAGTTTGAACTTTTCTGGACATTTTACAAATGTGACAGTCAAGCATCACTGCTCAAAGTTTAAAAATCAAGATAAGACGTTTGCTTTTAAATGACAAAAGCAGCTTAACGGGCAAAAAACTCTGAGATTGGACGCTTTAATTTCACAAACAGAATTCAATGATTTTGGGGTTTTATATTTTAGAATGTGTTTATTTCAGATTCTTTTCCGATTCTATTCAGTTTTATTTCTTGTAACCTCTTTCTTTTTTCTTTCTCAGAAGGTCTTGCCTTTTTCCAGGCCACAGTTGTAAATAAGAATGCTGTTCTTAATCTGTCCTGCTTGGATAAATAAAGGTTAAATAAAAAATAAAAATAAAATAAAAGCTGTAAATTAAAAATATTTTAAAATTTCATATTGATCAAACATATAAATAAATGGAAAAAATGTGATAAAAACAGACATGATTTGATCAAAAGGTCAAAGTTTTGTGATTTAGCCAAATCATTAATACCTGGAAAAAAAGAAAAACAAAGAGTAGTTATTCTTTTGAAGAAAAAAAAACAACAAATAATTAAACATTATCTTGAAAATAAAATGTTTGCAAAGTCAAACTAAAGATGACAGAAATGCCACTTTAATCCTTTGAATTCAGTTTTATCTCAGTTTTGATCGTTTAACTTTCGTGACTTATATTTGTCACAAACACACGCAAAATGATTAACTATATAGGCTTATTTCATGTTTGATTATGAAGGATTCATTTAATAAAAACTGCTCTAATTGATTTTAGAATGAAAACAATCCGTAGCAGCTGGACTTTATCTTTCATTCCCAGCAAAGATTACTAGATGCAAACTTCTGAAACCGAATTTTTTAATTCAAACTTAAAGAGTACTTTTCTACATGTGTGAACTTCTCCTGGCACTGACGATCTTCTCCTCGGAAAACCTCACTTGCAACTTTCTAAATGAGGATGCAGCCGCCTTTGGAGTTTCCTCCTCAGAATATGACAGAGCATTCATCACTGACAGCATTAGCACTGTGCAGAGAGACAGTGATGTACGGAGAGCCTTCAAACCAGCACTTCATGTAAATACATTTCTGTTCCTCTCAGTAGCACTTAAAATCCTATAAATGTCAAAACTTATCAGGGATGAAATATGTCAAGAAAGTGGCTCAAAGCTGCACTTTTTTAGTTCTTTGAAACACTGAAAGTGTTTTAGTTAAACAAGTTAAAGTCTATCAGATACTGCTCGATCTACCTTTTAGGTGTTCTTAGTGGTCTTTTAAGTACGATTATGCTGATTTTATCCTAGACCTGTAATGAATATCCAAATACTAGAATATTTGCGATATGTTACTGAAAATATGTGTATAAAAATTTCTTGATATCTGAGATCGCTGATTATTGATCTTTACAAATATTTAATAGAGTGTAGCGATAATACAAATCGGGGAATGTAATTTTTGCTGTAAAATGAAGAATATTGTTGGATTTTTAGAACATAAAAAACAAAACTTTTGAGTTTGACATTGTTTAAAGAGTCACTTCAACAAAAATCTTGTTTTTCATATTCTTGTAGCATTTTTCTCATTATGGGGGACAAAAGAAAGTAAGATTAAAAGTTTTCTGAGTATTCCATTATTCAAATCCTGATGAATCAGGAGCAGATAAAAACCTGCAGATTGAAAAAGCTTGGGTTTGTGACACGGTAATTTTCAAAAAACTCTTCTCTGCTCCAATTCTGAAGACAAATAGATCCATTAACGTCCTCATTTTCCTCAGCTGAGCTGATATCTGGCTCAAAACTGTACAGCTGGATAGCACTGATGTTGTTCTCTATATTTTTATTTTTTTGCTAGACTAAAGTCAATTTTGGCTTGTGAGGTGCTCTAATCTATATTGGGAGAGCGTAAACAAAAGGTTGATAGGATGTTAACAGGTTACTTCTATGTCAACAGTCCCGCCCAAAACCCTGAGGCGAATTTCAAATGAGCTCTAATGCTTCCTCAAACGATTATTTTAAGAGTCGACGAATCACCGATTATTTTTTCCTATTAGTCGACTAATCGGGTCATGCACAAACTGGATGTAAAACACACATCTTAACAATCATTAGCTTTAAATAAACTAAAAACTAGGTATATAGTATTACCTGTGATGATGCAGTGTGAATGCTGTAAGCTGAATTTAGATGCTGAAGATGCTCGTGCTGATAGCTAAAGACACAAGATGACTGAAAACGCTGAAGTTTATAGGTGAAAACGATGACACAGATAGTTAACACTGAAGCAGATAGCCAGTTAAAATATTAGCTAGATACCAAAATAACCTAAAATACTAAAAAAAAAAGGAAAAAAATTAAATCAGCCAAAAAAGCTAGCATTTAGCCAAAAAATAGCTAAACTTCAAAATATCCTAAAAACATAAAAAAAGCTCTAAGTTAGCCAAAACAGCTAGCATGTGAATATTAGCCTAATTCCAAAACAGCATAAAAAAAACAGAAAAGGAAAAGCCTAAATTAGCCAAAGCAGCTAGCATGTAGCTGAAATATTAGCAGAACTCCAAAATAGCCTAAAAACCTTAATAAATGCCAAAAAAAAAAAAAAAGCTATCTTAACACCATTATAACTTTTCAGCTTTACTACACTTTGACTCCATATAATATAATATAATGTAAATTAACGACTTATCAACTACTGAATTAGTCATTGACTATTTTAAGTCGTCAATTAGTCGACTAATCGTGGAAATGAGCTCCTTCTGTGCACCATGAAATGTCTTGAAAAACTTCTGGATTTTGCTAAAAACTGCAAAATCATAATTAAAAAAATCTGGGATGATGTTACAATAGATAAAAATATATTCGGAGTGGGACTTTAAAGAGAAAAAAATGCTTCAGTTTTTCAAAAAATTTTTGTTTACTTTTTATTGAATATGATCTTCTTTTCTAAATAAAGGTATAAACAGTGTTGGGTAAATCACCCTTAAAGAGGAATTGATTACCTTACTTTAGTTACTGGACAAAAGTGCAAGTAATTCACTACTCGTTACTTCAATTCTTTTTTTTTTTCCATGAACAAATTCTCAAAGAATAAAGCTAGAACAAACAAGATCCCCTCGTAACTACTCAAGGGCAAGCAGGTTTTTTTTTTGGCACCACCTCATTGATTTTAACCCATGAACATGAAAAATTGTACAAAGTATAGTAGCTTACATAGCATATAGACAGGTTGCTCATTGACACTATACCAGTGGAAAGCAGTTCATCTCTAGATCCTAATTTGCACTTAACTAGAAATGTTTTGTTTTCAACAAACTGGAAATATTTCAAATATCTTCAGTAGCCAAATATCTCTAAAAGTCAGTCAATATTTACGCTCTCTTCCTCTTACTTTGACCAATCTTCAATTCCACATTAGCGCGGAGTAGCTCATTATTTTATTAGTATCAGTTTTGTTTCATTTAACCAAGAGACGATGTCTGAGCCACAAAATTTATTCAAAATAGTTTTTTTTTATTTGCCACCGATGGTTTAACTGGACCAGAATCTGAGTAAAGTAATGAAGGGTTCTGTAGTTTAGTAAATGTAATTTAAATACAAAAAATTGAACAGTAATTTTCTGTTACTCCATCACTGACAAAAGTTATTAAATTACAGTAATTGATTACTTTGTAATTCTAACAGCTGGGTGTAAATTATGGCTTTTAAATGCATTTTATTTTATTTTTAATTTATTCATTAAAAAGACAAACATAATTAGATTAAATAGTAAGAATTGTGCTTCCACCTGTGAATCGTTGGATTTTGATTTGTCAGTCGAATTGGCAACTAAGTAACGATCCGTAGTCCTCCTGAGAGATGTCTGTTTACACGCTTTCCTGCTAGCTTATTGTACCCCACACACCCTGGAGCTACATCACAAATACGATCTTTTTCAAACGCCATTTAGTTCGTCTTCTCCTGATTCACAACAAAGAAATACTCAGAAATGCAACTTTAAGCTGAATTTTCTTAATATGTTTTTCATCATCACAAAAACGCCAGAAAAACATGTTCAAAACAGCATCGGAGTGAGTCTTTAAAGTGCTGATCATTGGAGCATGAACTTCATCACAGCAGCTTTATCTGCAATGCAGGAGTCGACATGTCAGCGGGGAAGACTCCGATGTTTAACTCCAGACCACCAGAAATGAGTTTTCTTCTCCAACCTGATCAAGCTCTGCCTCCAGCAACGTCACTCAAGGCTATTTATCAACCACACACAGCTTTACGCTACTTTCTCCTGTAGTAAACCTCCAGGGTGCGAGCACAGCTTTGATGTGTGAAGTAAATCCCTTCAGGCAACCTTTCCCATCAAAACGCTGTTTTGGGTGAGCGGGGGTCTCACCTGGTCCATGGAGCAGAAGATGTGCGCGTCGTCTTGCTGGAAGCGGCGGACGCGGAGTGAGGCCGGTCAAAGCGCCTGACAGCTCGTTCCTGTGCAGAACGCCGAAATCGGCCATGCGGAGGGGCAGCTCCCTCCAGGAGCGGGGGCGGTGATCGAACATCAGGCTGATGCCGAGCAGACAAACAAGCAGAGGGTGAAAACGCAGCTGTCATCCCCGGCGCCGGAAAAACCTGCTCCGACTGTGCAGCAGTACTTAAAGCGACGCTTCATTTGATTAAATAATTACCGATGATTAGCTCCAGAGCGACACGACATACTGCTGTGATCAAAACACCGCTATGTCAGAAACCCAAACTGGATTACAAAACACTGAAATGTGAGCTCGGTTGTGTGTAAAATCTGAGAAACAGCTTGGAAGTTTTGTGTGACTTTAATGTGTGAAACCATCGCTGCTCTAATTCTGTTTCACATCACAGCCAGTCTGTCAAAAGTGATTCATTTCTTTCCCTTTTTCTACTCGCCCCCTAAAAGTGCCAAACAAGTCCACACTTAACAAGAAAAACTACCCGGGAGGGCTCGAACTCTCACCAGTGTCCGGGGCAGTTCATGGGCTTGAGGGCAAAGATCTCCTTCTCCACCTCAAAGGAGAACATGTTCTCGCTGTAGTGCTGCCAGTGTCCGGAGGTCACCCACAGCTTGCTGTTGTAGATGTTAGGGGTCACGACCTCCTGGAAGCCTCGGTTTCTGTACTCGCTCTGTCCAGAAAATCAAAAACAGCCACGTTTGATTATACTTTTCAAGGAAAGGCGTCACGCAAACATCCACACATTCAAGAAAATGTACAAAGAAACTATTGATCCACAAACAATTACTGATGATCCTCATTTTTGTTATGTGTTATGTAAAATAATCATTTCTAGAATAAAGTAATACGTTATTTCTGATAAAAGATGATTTTATTTGTTGCTACATTAAGATTAATAATGATTTCTGCAATACTGTAAGAATATTTTTGATTAAACTCGAAAAGAACTGTCTCATTGTTATTTGATAAATATTCTGCGCTTAGACTTAAAAGGAATTAATACCTCTAAATTGGTGATAAAACCATATTATAGCAGCTAGATAAAAACAAAAATAAAAAAAAGTAAAAGTGTTTTTGAGAAGTCCCATTTAATTAAAGTAAATGATTCAATTAAAAAAAAAAACTGGACAAAAAAATTACATTTTTAAGAGGTCAAAGTTTGGACCTTCCGCCTCCTATTAGCTAATTTTGTTCTTTTGCATGAAATTCCATCATTGAGACAATTTGTGGAATCTATCAGTCCCTTAAATGTGAAGTGTCTAAACTTAAATATTTACAGATAATACATTCTTTTGAAGAATTGCATTCATAGAAAGTTTTAAATAGGCTTAAAAAAATGTTTAAAAATTCAATAAAAATTAAAATGTAAATAATTCAAGTTATATCAGTTGGATCATTCAGTGATGCTCAAACTGATACATGCGGAGATACAACTCAGCACTGCAGCACCTCCTCTGGAGTCTTGAGTTGTCGGAGTTTTTGTGATAAAGTAAAATTCTGCGATTATGTGAAACCGCGAATAATGAAACGTGAATAAGAAGAAGAACAATGTACTTGTTAGTTATTTTAAATTGGTTGTAATTTCTAGTTTTAAATGCCCAAATGGTGCACTTTTTATCTATTAGTCACTTTTTTTTTTTTTATATGAAAATCAACAGAAGAGCCCTTTAAATTTCATTGTAAATGTGGCAATGACAGAATCAGATCAGATGATTGGGAGCAATTATTCATGAAAAAGGCAGTATATTTCTCTTGTATTCATTTTCTAATCATTTTATTAAATATCTCATAAATTATTATGACTCTACAGTTTTTTGTTGTCTTAATTCTCTTATTTTTAAAATAGCTTCAAATCTTTTTTTTTTATTTAACAAATAAAAATGTCACAAAAATGTTCTTATTTGAATTTCTTTTGACAAAACATTTAAAAATATGATTTAAAGATCAGAGTGACAATATTTTTAATTACTAAATGCTGGAAAACATCATCCAGAAAATTGTGTTTTTATTGATAAATGGTAAATGGTGTGTACTTGTACAGCACTTTTCTACCATCTTTGAAGGCCCAAATCTCTTTACAGCCAGACATGCTGGCGGTGGCTCCACTGCCGAACATTGGCGCCAACCTTCTACCGGTGACAATTTAGGGTTCAGTGTCTTTCTTTCCTAATGGCACTTCAACAAACCCACAATCTTCCGATCAGGAGTCGCCTGCCCCACCGTTTCACCACGGCAACCCTCCAATGAAAATAATGAATTCCTCCAATATCTATTCACACTAACAGCAGTGAAAATGAGGAGAACGCTGAGCATTCGTCTGGTCTTAATTGATACGTCTAGTGTTCTACAGCAAATGTGTTCTTAAACCAAAAGCTTCATTTCATGATACTTGAAACGTTCCCATTTAACGGCCTTTCTCCTGACCGTTTATAATCCCAGGATTACAGAGAGAGAATTGAGACGTTCTACAACACGGAGGCTTTAATTTGATTAAAAATAACGCAGATGCTCTGTGGCTACATACCCCCCTCTTGTTTTGCCTCTCCCAAGTGTCATTAGGTACCTTGTGATACAGCGGGAGGCAGTGTGGGAAGAAGCGTGTGTGTGTGTGCACGTGTTGTGTGTCTGCGTGTGTGAGAATGAAGAGCTAATGAGAGCCTCTTGTCATTATAACAACACGGAGTGAGAACAATTATGTGCAGGCTGTCATCTACCTGTGGATGCTCGGAGAGGACTTTTCTCTCAGCCTCGACTTATGTAACCGACGGGGAAAAAAATCCAATCAAATATAAATAAATATACTGCCGGTTATGGAAAAGGGCTTACAGAGTAATTGTGCTGCATAGAAAGGAACATGTGTTCGCTCTGCTGTTGACACCAAAAACATAAGAGTTTCCGGGTCTGAGTGTTCTGCAGCAAACCCACCAGAGGAATTCTGCACAGCTCAGCAAAAGAGGGACAAACCCCACGCAGAGCTGCTACCGCTTAGAAACGGTGGATTTCTGCTGCTTAAATGAGTTCTTGAAAGCACATAGAGGGGAGGTGGGATCGATTGTCAGATGCATCAATTTGAAGAGTTTGTGAATTTTTAAATAATTGACCCTTTTCATGTGACGAGACACAAAACAGCGAGCGTGCAGCGCGACTTCTGGTTATACGTCTATGGTTTAGAACGGCAAAGCTGACATCTGAACACTGTTTAAAGCTATTTTATGCAAATAATGAACGGTGACCTAAACAATTGTTACTGAAATTTGTACAATATTTATTTCATAAATGTCCTACCTGGTTGTATTGGTTTTAGATCAAATGTCAGTAGTCCTGCCTGTAAGATGCTGCACAGCTGATTCCCCAAAATCATATGAAGGATATTAAACCAGTTGTGGATGATTTCTCTGACAACCTGGTTATAGTTAATGAAGGTTACAGGTACTTCATTGAACGCTGCTTGTTTGATTATGAAGGTAATTAAGATTTTTCTTTTTCTAATTTATGCTAATTCTACCGCTAGCTTTCCACGATGGAGATGAGACGTAGATCTGCATGAGATCTTTTCTGTACAGTTAGAGTTACTTACATTTCCATGTTCACAAAATCACAGATTTAAAGTAAGACAATTTTAGCGTTTCTTACAATAAAGAAAAACGAATAAATGTTGCGTTATTTTCTGACGTAGCTCTCTAACCGTGTCTGATCCCTGTAGGATAGTAAAGGTAAACAAAGATAAAAATTATTTGTAACTTTCAAAAAAACATTCCTATAAGAAGCATTCCTAATTTTACAATTACCTATTAAAATACCCAGAGAAACAACAAATACCTCTTATAACAACAACTAAATTTAGCCTTGGGCGCAGTTAAAACAAGCAGCGATCTGCCTGTTACGTGTGGCCAACATGAATTTCTATCAGCTTTTGTGCTCATCGTGTGAATAACTTCAAGCACAATAGAACCCGTTAGAATAATATCTGCTCAAATGAAAGGTTAATATTTTCAAAAGAACCTCAAATACTCAAGAATTTGTATTTAGATTTGTAAACGATCTAAGACAGAAAACGAAAATACAGTTAAGCAGGACATTTATAAAATAAATATTGTACATTTTTCTTTAGAAATTGGTAAGGTTAACATAAAATTGTGTTATACAGCATTCAGCTGTCAGCTTTGTTGTTCTAAACCTTAACACCGGAAGTAACTATTCACATTTTTGGCCTCGTCTCCATTTTGTCTGACATCCTACGAAAAAAAAAGTCTATTGAGAATCAAAGAAATGAGATTGCATCCATATCCACGTATCTGCACTTAAAATGTATCTCAGAGAAAGAACAAGTCTCTACTCAACTTTAGTCAATTATTAGATTTTTCAACAGGAAAATACACTAAAACTTTTCAACACATCTTATTCATCAAAGCCTTTGCTGTTAATAAAACGAAAATGGACTAAAAACTTGAGGAGGAAAATGTCGCTTCATCATCACAGCAGCTCATAACACAGAAACCTTTTGCCGTTCATTTTCTTGTTTGATTTTTCCAGCCAAAGCGAACATATTTGCCCCCCCATGACCCCCCCACCCCCCATTTTCCTGGCTTCTCAAACCGTAAAGAGGAAAAGGAAACATCAAAGCAATTATCTGTGGAGGGTCTGACAGCTTCCACTCACTCTGATGAACTCAATCAGCGTGTTGTAGATGAAGGCCCCCTTAGGCAGGAAGAAGCAGCTCCCCGGGCTCAGTTCATGGAAAAAGAAGAGGTCCTGCTCCTGCAGTTACAAAGACAAGAAGTTTGTTAGGAAAACTCATTTACATTTTCACTAAAGTTTGAGCAATTTTATTTTTACAGGTGCTCATAACTCTGAGTTAATGGTTAAAATGAGTCACATCTTCAACTAGCTGCAGTGGAAAATCTAATTTGATGATTTATGTTAATAGCTTCACACATAACAAAGGTGTCGTGATTCCAGTCTTTTTTTTTTTTTTAATCATCTTCTCAAAGCTATTCTTGGGTACAAATTAGAACTCGCCACTATTTTTCACTCTGTATTGTCTTCACGCCTTAAAGAAGAAGAAGAAAAAAAAAAGCTGCCATCTTTTTTAAATCACACATGAAGTGAAGCCACAGCTGTGTCTGCTCATCAAACACAGACGCAGCCGAAATAACCCCACTCCCTAACAAGGAGACCCTCGACTCCTCGGCGTTGAAACTAAAAGTTCTCGTACCCGTCCCAGTTTGCGATGATCTCTGTTCTTGGCTTCCTCCTGAAACTTCTCCCACTCCTTCAGCATTTTGGGGTCGGGGAAAGATATTCCGTAAATCCTCTGGAGAGTTTCCATGTCTGCTTTTCCCTCCCAGTAGGTAGAGGAATTCTATAAGATCACAAGTAGAAAGCGTTAACATTCATCATGCCTCCGAGGCTGTCAGCCCCCTCCTGAGACCAGAACATGGGGGGATTCGGCTGGAAAAAAAAGGGGACAAACAAACTTTGCACAAACTCTGCTGCCTGTTCTGCACAGATGATGATAAAAAGACTGACCTTATGGATTTTGAGGGCTTTGATTTTGCCGGTGTGTCTCACATGAGGCCCTCGACACAAATCGATTAAAGGGCCGCACCTGAAACGAACCACAGTCGCAGACTTTCATTTTTAGAACTGCAAAGGGGAACCAGAGCACTTTTAGAGTACAAACACATTTTATAAACCAAAACATGTTTGTTTGGCTCTCAATATTGTAGATATTATTCATTAAAGACCCACTCTGATCATCTTTTGATCTATTTTCAAAGTGTGTTTATGTCGTTTTTAGCCAAAAACAGTCTTTTTCAAGGACATAGTTTCTGCAGAGTGGCAGTACTTCATTAGAAATTCACTTCTGAGTTGTGGGTGGGACCAGTGTCGATGGGTAACCTCACCCCCATTACCCCTCACTGTAGTTGAAAGCTCAAAGTGCCTGCCGAGTGTATTTTCTAAATATGCTCTTTTTCAATCAGAATTTTTTTGTTTGCTCCTAATTCAAAACAATAAATGCAATTTTGAGCTTCATTTTCTTTGTACAAGTCCTCCATTTTCAGAAAAACGCCACAAGAACACATTAAAAAAACAAAAAACCCAATTTTAATGGGAGTGGGCCTTTAAGAACCCAATGAAAGTCATGTTTTGGTGTTTTTAACATCTTGTAACATTTTTTGTGTGAAGGAAGAGATTTATTTAAAAAATTAAAGATTAAAACATAGACAGTATATAGAGAGAACTGGACGCATCCTCCCCTCCTGCCTAACAATCCAAAAAGGGAGTAGCTGCTGGTGTCAGAAAGCCAAAATCCCACAGAAATAAACAGCTATGACTCAGTCATTCTATATGTCAGAATAATGAGTTTTGCTCTGATGTCTCTTTTTAACATTTTCTTGCAAATCTTGTGTTTTTTTTAAGACTTATTTTCTTCATCACAAGTTATTGACCAGATGCCTCAATAAGAGCACCTCCAACATTTGATTGACAGGTTCTCCCGGGTCAGTTTTCATTGTAAGGGGTGTGGCTTTCAAACAAGCTCACTCCTGATTAGCGAGTGTTTGCGATAGAGATGATGACTCAGACCAACTCGGACCATTCATCGCTTACTAACGACATCTGGTTACAAAATGTCCGTGCTGCAGAAAAATGGCAACTGAATTGACTTCATTTGGTTGGAACCGGAGGTGAAGCATTTTCAATGAGTGGCATCTCACGCCAATTCATCCAGTGATAATATTATACTGTCTATGGATTAAAACTATTTTTCTGAGAATTTCCTTTTTCAAATTGGAAAACCGGAGTCTTAAAAAAGCTGCAACTATTCTGAAGCATCCACTTGCAGATAAATAGATCCATTAACGTCTTTATTTCCTCATCTGGGCTGAATTTAGCTCCAACCTGTAAGGATAGCTCTAGTATTGCTTGCTGTTATTCCTCCCCCGCTGGTAATAACTTGGATTTGTGAAAATATGTCTTAAAAACGACTCAGGCTATTTGATTTTGGCTAAAAAGTGCATTATCACAATTAAAAGACAACTGGGAGCGATTTTACAGTTGAAAAAATATATAAAGAAAGAGCAAATTACACCTCAACAATCAGTAAGGCACTCACCTTAAATAAAACACAAATAAAAAGGGTTACATTTTGTTAATTGAGAGGAATATGAGGGAAAAAAAAAGCACAGCATCTCAGTGGTATTTTTTTTAAGGAAAGGAGAAGTGGACTCACCTGTAGACGGTGGTGGTGGGGGTGGTCACCTTCTCGTTCAAAATGCGGCATTTAAACTTGTTGTACTGAAAAACACGTCAATTTAGAAAATCTGAGTTTGTTTCTAAATAAGTTTTTTAACCAGAAAGGAAACTAAAAAGAAAACAAAATCAAGAATACAATGACAATGCTAGCAGACACAAATAAACACAAATGTGTTTTCTTTAAACTGTAGATAATTCATTTTTAATTTATAAAAAAAAATGCAGTCAAACTAGATGTATGTCCACTGCTGGGTCTAAAAGGAGCAATTCAGCTATTGATCCAGGGCAGTTCGAGCAACAGAAAACGGGAATATTAAATTTTATTGAGAGGAAATTTTTATGCAGCTGAATGGAACAGATTCAGGAAATAAATAATAAAATAAATTTAAATCTTAAGAAAAATGAGATTTTACAAATAAAACTGAATTTTAAGCCTCACTTCAAGTAAATTTGAAGTCCACCTCTCAGATCAGATGAAATAAAGATTCATTTTTAAATTTTATTGTTAAACTTGACGTTTGGTGCATATTGTTAAAATTACTTTTATTTTTATAATAAAAGATTCAAAGTGGCAGACCAGAGAAATCCACAATCCCTATAATTATCAGACGCAAATGTGATACAAACATTTGAAAACAGATTATTAACAACAAGACTTTTAAGACTTTTGTCCTATATGAAAACTTAAAAGCCTTTACACACATTTACATGTATTTTAGTTTGAATGCCCTGGAGCTCATTCTATTTGTTGAAAATAATTGGTTTTTGTTCAAAAATAATTACATACCTTAAAATGTTACATTTCTGAAAATGAAACAAAATAACCCAAAATCTTTTAATAGAAATAAAAAAAAATAACATCTTAATTTTAATATATGAGTGGATGGATGATTAAATTTTACTCCTAATTTTATTAGTGACAGAAATTTGTCCATTTAATCCTTTTCATACTTAAATTTCCTTAGTGACTCCTTTCTTTTAAACATACTATTTTGCTTCTTTCTTTCTCGATTTGACGTCTACAAAAAGTGTTCTGCATCTTCGGCTGCTCTACTTTCTCTGGAGCCTTTTTGTTTGATACCTTGAACATTTCCAGGAGAGTTTCCTTCTTGATTTCCAGCCTCTCGAACGGCTGCTTCTCCTTGATGATTTTCTTGCACAGGTTCTCCAGACAGGGGAAGTCATTGCTGGACACGCCCCTGAGCAAAGCAGCAAGAGATGAAGACGGAAACGGCGCTTCGTCTGACATCATTTTCCCACGTATTACCACGTTACATTTGAACACAGACTACAGCGCTCATTAAACAGTCTACCGCTGTGTTCAAAAGGCCGTCAAGGATGAGACTTTTTCACTGAGTGGATGAACCCTTTTGTCCACCAGGAAGCTGATAACCTCTGCCAAGGATGGGCAAATACTTTAAATCCTTGGCTTTGGGGCTTTAGCAATGTCAAAATATCCTTGTAAAAAAAAAAAAAAAAAACTGAGAATTTCATTAGCATAAAATGACTTCATTAGGGAGCTTGTAGAATTAATTAGGCAGGCTCTCCTGCAGCCTAAAGCAGGAACAAAAGCATTTAGTGCAGAGAAAGGTCAAGTGAAAAAGTTGTTTACCAGGAAATTGTCTTAAAAGTTTTTAAGCTAAACATAAATTATCATTAAATGCTGTAAAATAAGAGCTAAGAGGATGTGTCAAAAGGAAAAAAAAAAACACACCCCAAAATATCCAGCTAGACAGCTTATTACAGTCTTTTGTTTAGGACCTGCTAAGAATGGACAGACACACCCTGAGGAACACCCAAGACAACGACATCAAAGACAGAAGAGGAACGCACTCGTTGTTGTCCAAAAACATGTCGTAGTAGAAGCCGCTCTCGATCGGGGGGCCGTAGCAGAGGCAGCCGCCATACACCTTCTCCATGGCTTCACCCAGGATGTGGGCGCTGGAGTGCCAGTAAACCTTCACCACACAACAACGAAGGACAACATGAATGTGAAGCTCTCCAGGAGATAAATCGTTGTGCCAATAATTTTCTAGATCTAAAGTCAGTTTTCTAAATAAATCTTGGTATGGTAAAAATGGGAATCTTTGCCATTTTTTTTTATTTCCATTTTATTCACCGACACCAAATATTCTTTATGTGCTCCAAATGCAATCTTGAAAGCTCTGGAAGTCTTGCAGAGTTCTCAGAAAGATCATCAAGTGGGTGAACGTGAGAAAAGGTGGATCATTTGCAGAGACAGTGAGTCTGCTGGTGGCTAACTCCGCAACACTGCTTTTTCGTTAATAAGAATGCTGTTCTAAATCTGTTCTAAAATAAAGGTTACAAAAATTAACTGAAAACAAAACACATCAGGAGGTAGAATCATCTGCCCTTTTGAACACAAGGATTTAACAGCAAACTTCAAATCACACACACGCTTCCCCCTGTGAAGAGCATCTATGATTCTTAACTACAAAATAAATAAATACATAAAATAATTTAAATCTAGTGTTCTTGTGTGAGAATGGGTTCAAGTATATCAGCAAATTAATAAAAAGAAAAAACCTTTACAAAGAACCTCATACTTCAACTTTTATAGAGTAAATCACATGAGAAGATGCCAAACAGAGAATCAGGAAATGATCAAGTGTAGAGAATCTATGAATTATCTTAAAGAGAACTATTTAGTTTCATATTCATTCAGGAAGTTTGTAGTTTTTTTTTTTTTTTATTTTGCAGTGAAAAACATTTGACTTATGAATCTTCCATGAGTTCCATAATATCTGTAAAACTACTATAAACACACATTCACAGAAGTTTCAAACCTCTGCTAACTGTGAAGCAACTTCTGAAACTCTTTGTTTACAGAGCAAACAAACAGGCTCAGGTGTGGGAGGTCAGGTGCTCAGACAGGATGTTGCACAGTACAAACTAAAGGATCACTCAAATGAAAGAAAAAAAAAAAAGTCTCTAAAAATGATGCTGTCCGATGAACCTGACACTCAACAAGCTTTCATTCAGTTTACGTTTGCTGAAGCTACATGTCAACCAGTCTGGGAGAAACTAGAGAACAGAAAGTAAAGAAGTCAGAGGTCGACTCACAGCTTGGGCTTCCTCGTCATCGAATTTGAGCAGCTGAAGGCTGCAGTCGTTTTCCAAAGGCCTGTCCAGGTCCCACACACTGTTGTTTACCTTGGCAATAACCGTGTTGTCGGCCAGACCCTGACTGCAGGACAAAAATACTTTGCGTTAACATTTCATTTAAAATCTTTTCAAAAAGGAAAGAAGGTGAAGTGACATTTTATAGTTTGTAATGCTGAACAATTCTCATTTACAAAGACGACCTGAGTACGCATAAGCAATACAGAAACAGCACAACAGAGCAATACAGATAAAAACATGACATTTTCTAACATTAATAATTTCAATATTTACAATAACACTCCACAGGGGGGATCAAGTTAATAATTACAATAAAAAGAGAGGGAAACCCATATAAAACAAGAAGGTTTTAGTTTAGTTTAAGTTAATAATAATTTAACTATAATAACTTCTTGAGTAAACCAACAATCATTGTGACTAACAGACACGTCTGTTGTAAAGTTGTGATAAAATATTGTTCATGTCAGTAGAGCCCTGATGCCATAAAAAAACAAAAAAACCCGACATACTTCAGAAAATCTATTCCATTGATAACACCTTAAATGTGGTGCTGCAAAATATGCAATATAACGTTAACAAAGATAGTTTGTACACTAGTTAAGCTTGTAAGCAGTAAATATAATATGGTCTCTCTTTAGATGCTAATAATTCTTATCAAGTATGTTAATAAACTTTATTTAGTACTAATAAATGTCTTACTAACACCCTGTAAACACATCACTAATGTTTGTTAATGTGTTAATAAAGCTGGTCAAGGAATCTTTTTTTATAAACTGTTACAATTCAATTCTTCCCCATAGACAAAAATTTTATTTGAAGCAGTTCTAGAGCAACTTCTTTTTTTTTTTTTTTTTGACAAACCTCTCGATTTAGATAATTCATCATCCAAAACGTAGTTTTTACAAACATTGATGCAATGAAGCCTAAAATGCAGCAGCAGCAACACTTGTGTGAAGCCTTATAAATAAAACTAAATTCTTTTTAAAGTTAAGTTTATCTGACTTTATTCCCTTACAACACATCTGTATGTAGTCCTCTCGACACTGACCTGATTCCACATGCTAGCTGGTACGGCGTGGTCTTCCAAGACTCCGCCTCCAGCACCTTCCCGTCAGGAAGGGTCACCTTAATGGGTCTGCTGTCCTTAGCGGCTCTCTCAGCAATCAGAGCCTCATGCTCAGCTTTAAGCTTTGTGTACAAAGACAGACGCTGGTCGATGTACTGAGGCGGTGGTGACAACTGGACAGAAACAGATTCAAGATTACAGCCTTTCACATTGTTTTTTTTACCTACAATGTGGGTTATTTTGTCCAACTTGGAGCAAAAAAAAAGAAAACTGATGAAAGTTACTTTTTGAAAACAACTTTAAATATTAAGCTTGAGCACATTCAACAAAAAGACTTTTTTCTTCTTAGAATTCTGTGTTTTGAATGAAAAACATCAAAAAAATTAATGGGTAATCAATGTGAACACCTAAGTTGATTTCTCACCTCAGACCTGCCTGCAGGATCTCCGGCAGTATTTTTGGCTTTTTTCTTTCCATCTTTTTTATCATTGTCACCTCCTCCCTAAAATTACCATAAAAAGTTATTTAGTTGAATCATTAATTTAATCCACGATCTGTTTTCATATTATTATAATACAAAGGAAATGAAACATTAATATAGTTAAAACAAATAACAAAGCAATAGTTTTTCACCAGACTTTTGAGGCACATTTCAGACAATTTGAGGGGTCAAAATAAGTGTATTTTAAAAGATTTTGAATGAAAAAGTACAACATTTTAGGGTGGTTTGTATGCCGATTTGGAGAGGGCACAAATTAGTTCACAAAAGTCATCAATATGAGATTCTAGGCGCGTAAATTAACTGATAAAAATAAAAAAAACAATAAAACGTAAAGAAATTTGCACAGAGTTTGGCTGAAGATTTTTGATCCATGTGATCCTTAGCAACGTCACCAAAACTATAGAAACAACTGTTCTCAACCAATAAAAATAAGATGTACGAAACATATCACATTAAGAAATCAAACAAAACATTGTAAAATCATTTATCTAATCGGATATTGTACTTAACTAACTTATAGACTCGAATTAGCCGGCTAGCTAAGACTGTAGTTTTGCTGGTAGCTAGCTAAGTGACAGCAGCGTGGCTAGCTGACTGAAGGCTTGAATAAAGCTAAAAACAAGAGAAGATTTAATGTCCGAAGTCTCGCCTTTTTGCCCGCGTCCACTTGCATCTCACTCATTTTGTCCACCACTGTTTGGTCAGCCATAAGAGGAAGATTGACGCTGAACTTTCAGGGCTAACTTGAGCAGTCTGGTGTGTGTATGTGTGTGCTGTCGGGAGCTAGCAGGACGCCGGGAAGGCTGATGACGTTACCCGGATATCATATTCTGATGCAATATTTCAGGCGGGTGCTTTGCAGTTAGTCTGAAATGTGGAAACTATTCTATTTTTTTTTTCTTAGTTATGAATCTTGTTAAAATTGTAATTTATAAACTAAAGTTAAAAACAAGATATCTGTGCATCATAAATTATAATGGTGTAATGTTTGTTTTTCACCGCTAGGAGCCGCAGTTCTGGAGGCCGAGTTCTTCCCAGGTAAAAATCTCAACAGGTTGAGAGCCCAAAAGCAACTCAAGGAGGTTATTCATCTATAGAAAATCAAGGCAGACAGCTGAATAATGAGTTGATGGATCATAAAAGATACAGTAAGTAACCACAACCTGTTTTTGATAAGTCATGAAAGTAACACAAACTTTATGAAACCAAAGTGCTATAGGAAGCTAAATTTGTAGATGCTAAGAGAAGTGCTAATGTATGGTCCAATCCGAATTATTCCCTTCTCCCTAGCCTTTCTCCCTTCCCCTTCTTGAAAAAATAATGTATCATATTTCGGACGTCACTTTCGTTCAATGTTGTCACTAATAATTGCAGATCCGCTAGCGTTAGAGCGGAGCTTCCAGCGCTTGCATATACACAGCAACATTTAAAGAATAAGTTTTCTGGACACAACTTACACTTAAACTGCCACTTTAAATTGAAAGGAATAGAGGATGAGGAGGGAGAAGAGAAGAATTCGGATTCGGAATAACGAAGACCTTCTTTAAATTACTCACCAATACTGGAAGAAACACAATGTCAAATCTGTGGGACCACTATGCCAAGAAAGGGGAAACCCAGTTGTCGTCAGTGTGTACACCAATAGGCCTATGCTACAAAGGATGGACGTTTAGATGGTTATGAATTATGTTTATAAGGTAAGAAAGACACAAGACAGACAATTGGTTTGGGAGGGAATTCTTGTGGTCGTCGTTGGCAGATGGAAATTGCGGGGAAGTGATTGTAAAACCTGAAGTACACTGGCCCGTCTCACAATGGTTAGTTTACATCATTGACCGTACATATAGATGGACAGCGCGACTGTGACATCACCTATAGAAAATGCCTTACCTCCGGCTCCGACAAAACGACGACAATTTAGTCGCCATTTTACCAACAAACAAGCAATGCCATTTGAAGCCAATCAACAGTGATTGGTCCAAAACGGTCTGAGTCATGTTTCTTGGGCGACTATTGCTGCCAATCAGTAGTAAGCTTGTTTGAGGTTCACGCCTTTCACTGAAAGTGAGATCGAGAGAATCCGTTAGTCAAACGTTTGAGATGGGGCCAGCGGGAACTGCATGCTTTTACTGAGGCATCTGATTGGCCAGTTTATGCTCATACTATATAAATTACGATAAAGAAAATATAAAAAAAAAAATAGGATTAGTAAAAGATGTTAAGAAATTGTTATTCTTTCTGACAAATAGAATGACTATTTATTTCTCAATAGAAGTCTGGGATTTTGGCTTCTTGGAGCCAGGCGATACTTTCTATTTGGAATAAGAAGGGGTGGGGTCACTATCTAGTTTCTATTTTTCTAAGTCGCAACGCAGACAGACCAGTGTAAATCAGGCGTTAGGAACACATACAATGACTCCACTTGTACACACCAGACAAAAGTGATGCATAGAAAGTGGAAAACACATTTTCTCTACAAAGTCAGCCACTGGACCGGAAACCACAGTCACCTTCAAACAAGAACAGGACATGTTAACCCACATCGATAACATCTGTCATGATTTACAGACGTGGCTTGAGATATTGGGTCTTTGCAACAATGAAGATGTCCTAAGATTAAGATTTGTGGTAAATAGAATGCAGATTAAGGGCAAAGAAAAAAGACCTTAACTAAAGTCTGAGGTGTCTATTCAGAGAAAGTTTGTGTAAACTCAAAATATAAATCCTGATGAGCATAGATCCTTGCAGATTGTACACACAGATTGAACAGGTCCAATCACTAATGAGTCTGTTGATGAGCACCAATATGTGCAGTCGTTTACCGACGGTTTTTCACAGCCAATATTTGTTTATTTTCTGACGATAAAAAGTGAAGCATTGCAGGCAACAGAAACATGTCTGACAGATGTTGTCACTTGTCAAAAAAGTAAAGTGTATTTGATCTGACAATGGCACAGAGTTCACATGCAGAGATTTTCAAAGCTTATTAAGAAAAAATTGGCACGAGAACTTCCTGTGCAGTTATTAAAATGAATAACTATGGAAGTATACTGTCCAAATGGCTCCTGTATCCTGAAACAGATGCTGTTAGAAGCAGACAAAGAGGACCTCATATAAATGCTGATAGATTAAGGTCAGACTTACCAAATATACAAAAATTCAGATTTTAGATGCTATGTTTTCAACAACTGGAAACTTAATCTCAAATGGGACGACAGATTTTTTTGTTGATTGTAATAAGAAGTACCCTACGGTTTATTATCCTGACACAGAAAAGGTTCGGAAGTAAAGAAATTGTAAATTAGAAAACAAATCAAAAGTGGAGATGCAAATACAAACAGATGAGGTAGAACCAATTGATGGACAAGACTCTAATGCAGTCTATAGCTGTCAAAGTCCAACCATCCAGTTTCTATGCTGACTTTATTCTCACTTTCAAGAGCCAACCTAGCTACTGTGGGGCAAAGGAGGGGTACACCCTGGACAGTTCAGCAGTCCATTAGAGAGCCACACAACCACACACACACACCTAAGGGGCAATGTAGAGTAACCAATTAACCCTTGAAGCATGGTTTTATACTTTAGAAAGAAGCTGGAGTATCTGGAGAAAACTCATACATGCATAGAGAGAACCCAATAATTCCACACAGAAAAAAACATCCGGGATCTAAACCAGGATCTTGTTGCTTTAGGGCGAGCCTGCTAACCACTACACCATCATGCAGACCCATAGCTGACAAGGTTAAACACAAAAATGACAAGAATTATGAAGGAGATCAAGTTTTTTTTAAAAGCCTGGCCAAGGTCTGATGCAGAAAAATGACAAAGATACTAAACACTTAACAATCTTAAACTTACTAACTTGACTCAAAGTATAACCTCTTTACTAATTGGAAGGAATAATTCTAAGGAGAACCACTTTAGGTCCATAGAGCCTGGTGTAAAAGTCAAACTCACGAGACGCTTGGGTGAGAAATCTTTCAGCCCACACAATCCTTACTGCTGTGACCTGATGTTGTCATAAACTGCACAAAAGAGTCTTAGAGGATCTAAGATGAAGAATTATTGCCTTGAATGACATTGGAAAGTACGACGGAGTATTAGGGTCACCGAAAAAAAAAAAAAGCAATATTACGACTTTTAATCTCGTAGATTACGACTTTAAATCTCGTAAATTTACGAGAAAAAAGTCGTAACTGCTAAATTATGAGAATAAGTCGTATATTTATGACTTTTAAAACTCATAGGCTAAATTTATGACTTTTAATCTCGTAAATATACGACTTTAAATCTCGTACATTTACGAGATAAAAGTCGTAACCGCTAAATTATGAGAATAAAGTCGTATATTTATGACTTTAAAACTCATAGGTTAAATGTACAACTTTTAAAGTCGTAAATTTATGAGAAAAAACGTGTAAATCTACGGGATTTAAAGTCGTAAATCTACGAGATTAAAAGTCGTAATTTAATGAGAAAAGAACCAAAGTTGTCTGTTTATCAGAGCCGTGATTGAAGATGAAAGACGTGGAGAATCTGGTGTAGATTATGTCCAGATCGGTGTTAAAACCAAAGAAATTCTGAACCTTTTGGCGATTCAAAATCAAATTATTTCCGGGTTCGGTAGTGCGTGTGTTGTCTTGCGTATCTTCAAGTTAGCAAAAGAGGCGCTATCATTGTGTTAAACAGACTTTTTATTAACAGTCTCTTCATGCTGCACTGTGCATGACTAGCGCTCATCTGCTGCTGCTTACCATTTGCCGTGCACCGAACATGTGACCAGTCGCTTGGCCTTCTGGGTAATGCAGTTCGTAAACAGCTAACTTCAAAACACAACAGTGCGGAGTTTCATATGTAAAATAAAGAGCTCAGAGATACATGTTCATCAGGATCGTCACTTTATTACATCTTTCATTTCCTTTCATTACCTTACATCATGTCTCTGTCATGCTCAGAAACCAAAAGAATGAATGTAAACAGAGCTCCGGACGCCTCCTTCCCAAATGAAACGTCCCGTCTCGACACAAAACAACATTGAGAAATGACAATAGTCTGTCACGTTAGCACAAGAACATTGAAAATTCCAAAAAACTAGTCCTCTTCAGACGGAAGCATCACAGAGTTGGAGGAGATCTGGTCTGTCAGAGGAAGAAATGACTGAAGTGGACAGCTGGAGGATATGGACCGCTTCATAAACGGGATCTGCAGAGATCCTGCAAGCATCATCAACGAATAAAACATTATTAAACTGTAAATCAAATAAAGGAACTTCCAAATATTTGAAATATTTTAAACATTCAGTTTACCTGATGAAATCCCAGACGCTTTTCACAGTTTGGTTGGTCTGCTTCAGTTCACGGCATAAATTCGCTGGAATGTAGACTCCCCTCGATTTTAATAAAGTTATGAGAAAAAAGTCGTAAATCTACGAGATTAAAACTCATACATTTACGAGATTTAAAGTCGTATATCTACGAGAAAAAACTTGTAATATTACTAAACTCGTAAATTTACGAGATTTAAAGTCGTATATCTACGAGATTAAAAAGTCGTAATTTCCTTTTTTTTTTTTTTTTTCCGTGACCCTAATACTCCGTCGTAGGAAAGGACAACAAAAGTATCTTTAAAAGCCTGGATGTTCATAAGTCTATAGAAAGACAGACTTCCTGCAAATGGTAATAAGTTCTGGACTGTTGTAGCTTTTTTATAAGCATGGTTGCTCTGTTAGGATAATTGTAAAAGCATGACAGAGGAAGCTCATTAAGTTTCACCTAAATAATTACAGATATCTTTTGCCTTTTTACTGAAAGCATTTATGCATAAACTATTCAGCAGAAGGGAATTCATGGGAAGACACAATTTGTAAAAGAGCACCTTGAACAGCAATGTTGGCAAAATATTTGGTGACAGATGCGACTAAAATATTATTGTGGAAGGAACATACAGGGAAAGAAGAAATACACACCATCATCAAACCCCAACCCAACTATAACATACCATGGAAGAGGCATCATGGTTTGGGGCCCTTTGCTTTGAAAAATTGCTGTCATACTGTTAATGGAAAAATGCATTTCAAATTTAATCAAGATATTTTCCAGAAAAATACAGGAACATCTGCGAACTTAAGCCTGGCAGAGAATGGGTGATGCTACAGGATTATGACCCCAAACCTTGAAATAAAGGGAAAAAAAAGAATGGCATCACCAAAAGATAACACCTGTTGGAGTGGCCGCAGTCAGAATCCTAACTCCCAGCTAACATGGTGGCTGAGGCATGACCCCAAGAGAACAATTCACACCAGATATTCTGAGAATAATGCTCCACTAAAACAGCTCTACAATGAGAACATTTCCTCTGACTGCAGTGCAGGTCTGGTCTGCAACCACAGGATTCAATTGATAGATGTTATCGTTGCCAAAAGAAGGATCAACCAGTTATTAAAGCCAGAGGTTCCCATACATTTCACCTGCCCCGCGGGTTTGACACCTCCTAAAAAAAAATCAAAAACATAGTTTTATTGTGGTTTTAGTTTAAGTAGCAAGTTAGAGATCAAAAACATCATGTGCCCAACTTTAGCAGAAATTGAGATAGACCCAAAGAGTTCTAATACTTTTTCTTGTAACTGTATGCACTGGACTGATACTTTCTGATGTCACCCTTTAGGTTTCTGCATAGTGAAAATAAAGCCTGAGGTGGAATGGATACATTAAGTTTGCTCAGCCCAACTCAACATTGATTAAATCAGAAATACTCGCACCTCAATTTATCAAAAGGATGCCAGTATTGCAGTTCCTCAGAACTCTATTGGAGTCTCCTCATTAACTCATTAACATTTACTCTGGTTTGTCTGTTGTGCACTTCTGTTGTGTTGACATTAAAAAAATAGAACGTTCAATAATCAATCGGAATGTTTACATCGCCTCCATTGTCTCTGCGTCTGTCATCTATCCTTTTGCAATGCAAGCTTTACAAAGAAGTTATATTTCTAAAAATCTTGAGAAATGGGAAATAGGTCCAGGTAAACAAAAATTAATGTTAGCGTAAATGGTCAAATATTTACAGTATTTTAAAGATTGTGTATTATTTGGGTGTTGCTGGTGACATTTTGAGGGTTAAAAGGTTATGGAGCCATTTCGCATTGATCCCAAGTTAAAACAGTCTGATTATATAAACTGTAAAAACTGTCTGGTTGCAAAAATTGATATGATTTTTTTTCTGTTTTTTGTCTTCTCTTAAATCAACTGCTTTTCTTTTTTTAGAGCTCACATTTGTGCATTTTCACAGGAGTATTTTTCTGTGTGGGAAGTGGGTGGACTTGCAATTTTCATTTTTCAATGGTTCATGTTAGAAACTTTGAGTTAGCAAGATGCGCCGACTTCAGGTTTGATTATTGTCATTCAGAATTCTTTGAGTGACAACTTAGATCTTCTCTTCTCTGTCTATACAACTTTTTTATTATTCTTTTTTTTTTTTAATTGAACTTCAAAAACAGTTATAGGATTAACACACTAACAAATTTTTTTTCTTGGAACCATTCAAATTATTGGATGTGATTTGTTTTGGAAGCAATAGTGAGCATAAAACTACACCACTCATGCTTACCACTACATTTTACTACCACTACTTAAATCTTCTGACTTAGATAGTTAAGACCTGCATGTTCCTGTTTACAATTTTAGAATGAAAAGAAGGTAGATTTTTACAGTTTTCTTTTTATTTACCCAACTTGGAATGATGATCAAGATAGATTCTTATGTATGAGTGTGCTTCTTAACAGACTTTTCAATTCTCGGTAAAAGGTCTCTCCTAACTCATGCTAACAATGCAAGGCAGCAAAAAAAAAAAAAAGCAAATTTTTAATTTCCTTAATGTTTTTGGAATAAGACAAAATGTGCAGTTGCCTAACAGGGATGTGAGTCAGAGGAAATAAAGATACTAATAGAAATGTATTGATCATAATAGAATTTTTTGATGAGTTAGGTGAACTTTTTAATGATCCAGGGTTAGCTAATTTTTACATCCACCTCTCACTGCTCTGGATTCATAATGTTTTATAGTTATAATCACTTGGGGGTTGTTTAAAGTTAATGCAATTTGTCAGGAATTAAAGAAAGGCAGGGGTAAATGGAGGTCTGAGGCTGAATATTCTGCTAGGAGTAGCTGGTTTCTGTTGCCAGTAGCAACCAGTTCCTTACTTGCTGCAGCCTAACTTATATGTTTGGTATTCTAGCAATTCCTTGACCATGCAAATTGACATGTTTGCTTTATTTTCTTCCCTGTTGGGAGGGCTTTTATGCATGAGCTGTTTTTCTTTTAATGCGTTTAGATATCTTTTTTAGCAAACAATTTATTGAACACAAGCAACTGTGTAGTTTTTGAGGCAAAATATGCATTTCCTTTTCTCTAATTGGAATCACTATCAGTTGTTGACATTTCACAATCACAGCAAAAATACCATGATGATCCTGCACTCTTAAATTTAACTGTAAATTAACATGAGATAACATATACCCCATTTCATGATGGTTATTAACTCATGACTCTTATAGAAATTAGTAGGTTATGCGGCCAATTAACTAACAGCTGTGATTTATTGAGCCGAAGTGAACATTCATCAAGGATTCGTCATCATGTTAATGAGACTCTGACACTGCGAGTGCAGTGACTTACTGGCCTGATAATGGCCCCCATGTTAACACTGATCAATAAAAAAGTGCTATCGTAGTCAAAATGGTGAAACAGAAGGGAATAACCTACACAGGAAATGAAGAAAAAAAAGTACGGTGCACTGACTTCATGCACCACTGCAATGATCTGAGAATTTGATGTGGATATTAATACTCAATTTTTAAAAAAAGAGGCAGGATTATTTTTTTCTTAATTATTTTTCAATTAAATGTTTTGCTGTGAATTTTATTTTTTTAAAAATCACAAGATATTCATGAGAGATGATGGTGGGAGGATGAGAGGGACAGACACAGGAAGGCAACAAATGTGAGTTGACACCAATTTTACAGGAACTGACCTTCTTTTTGGGCACCTACATTTTTGGATAATGTATTCATCAGCAGGATGAGAGACAGTATTGGTAATGAAGGATGGATGGCAACATTCTTCTGTACATTTGGCCAGGGAGCAGAGTTTAATAGCATTTCATGTTATCTAAAATGTCAAAACATAGGATCTGCATTGAAGGAAATAAGCATTTGATCTCTTGCTGATTTTGCAGGTTGATTTTGTAGGACTAAAGAATTTTTGTAAAAATGTATTTGCATTTCTTTGAGGGGAAATTCATATTTGAACTGTCTAGCCCGAAAGACTTAGGCTGAATCCAAATCATTGTCAGCCCCTCCAGGTCTTCCCTATTGCTTCAACTGTAGGGGACTGAAAGGGACAAAGCGGCCAAGAAAATGACTGAATGAATAGTATTCATTTTCCAAGCACTGGGTGCTACAGACTAATGTAGATGATTATCAACTATTCATGACATCATCCAGCAGTAGTAACATCTGGATTTGAAGACAGTGTATTTCCATATCTCTCCATTTGGAAGGCTAAATGTAGGGGAGAAGCTGGATGGGTAGGGGATGAATTCGGCTACAGCTTTAGTACTTTCTGGTAACTATTAGGAAGCACAGAAGTCAGATATTTCTTGTAGTTAATGAGAAAGTTTTTGCACTTATTAGGAGGAGTTTTGGTCCTCTCTTGACTTTTAAATCATTAAGATTTGGTGTTTGTCTCTTGACAACTCTGAGCTTTAACTGAGGTTTTCCATAGGCTTGAGGTCTGTAGACTGACTGGGCCATTCCAAGACTTTCATATGCTTCTTCTTCAGCCATTCTTCAGTTGCCTTTGGGTAATTATCTTGTTGGAAAATCCATCCACCACCCATTTTAAGCCACCTTGTGGAGGTTCTCACTCAGGATTTGACAGCATATTCCTCCACCCATTATCCAGTCAAAATGGTGAAAAAGCCCTGTGCAGAAAAACATCCTTAAATCATAATGTTTCCACCTCCATGCTTGACAGTTGGGCTCTTGGGTCATAGGCAAAATTTATGTTTTTCCAAACCCCATGGGTTGAGTTGATGCCAAAGAGTTCCACTATAGCCTCATGTGACCACGTCACTTTCTCCCATTGACTATGAATCATTAAAGTGTTTATTGACAAACTTCAGGTAGGCTTGCACATGTGCCTTATTAAGCAGGGCTACTTGCAAGCACAGCAAAACCCTAGTGCCGTAAATTATTACCAATGGTTCTCTTGGTGAATGTAGTCTCAGCTGCTTTGAGATCATCAACTAACTCTTGTCGTGTTATTTAGGCCTATAATTCACTGTTTTCATGATTATTGAAATTCGATCAGCTGAAATCCTGTTTGGAGCCCCAGACCATGGGGTCATTTTCTTGTATTTTGGCATAATTGCACCAACAGTTGTTCCCTGAACCCCCATCTTCTTACTGGTGGTTTTGCAGTCCAGTCCAGTCTTGAGCAAGTCTACAATCCACTGAAAGCTCTTTAGTCTTTCCCAGTCTGGCGAGTTTGGAGTCTGACTGATTAATTGGACAGGTGTTTTTTATACATGTGATTAGTTAAAACAAGCGTCTTTAATTCAGGTGACCAGTTAATTAGAAAAGAATCAGAACTCTCAGTGGTTACGGATATTCAAACACTTATGGTATTTCCCTCAACGAAAAGCAAATAAAATTAATAAATTCTTTAAAAGGGGATTTCTATTTTTCTCATTGTTCAAATGAACCTACCATCAGGATAACAGACTGTCAATTTTCTTTAGATAGGCAAACCCACAAAATCAGCAAGGGATCAAAAATGTATTTCCTCCACTACATGTAAGCTGCCAACATGAAGCTTGTGGATAGTTGTAGTGACAGCAGCTGCATGCATTCATGTTGTAAAGCCTCTGCACAAATAGTCTGCACTAGAAGAAAACCCCATAGATGTTGTTTTTAAGAGAACAAAGCCACTACAGTCCACGGCTTGTTGGAGAGTTGCAGCTACATCTCCCTCCAGCCATATTTTCTTTGTGAGTGGGTGTGAGCTTGTGTGTCTTGAAACATGTGCAATTTAAAATTTTTACTAGCTTCGGATGGATGTCGACACAGTAGATTGTGAGAAATGTCAGTGAATGATGTTGCTAAGTAGTTCATGGAGTGCAATGCTTGAGGCTCCTGGTCAGGGTCTGGGTCAAATTCTAGCTTTTCTTGTAAATAAACTGACAGATATGACAGAGTGCTGAATAAAATATGTTTCAATGCACAGGTATTTTTTAATTATTATAAATGTTGCAGCACTGAATTGAAACACCTACTTAGAAAAATATTAAAATATACGTGCCAGGTTTTCATCCAAATCTAATTACAGTCGAAAACTACAGTAATTGAACCAGCAACTTCCTGGGTTTCAGACAGTCCCACTCAGGATCCATCAGTTAAACAAACACCAGATTAGTCGTGCAGCTGATTAGAATCTCTGATTGCTCCACTTGCTGAAGAGAGTATCTGAGGTCATGCGTGCCCCATATATCCTCTCATGCCGTGCGAGAAGGAGCCAGACTTCAGACAACTTGTGCATCTCAATTAAATCAGAACACTGGTTTTAAACTTGTGGCACTCTCTGAGGGAATAAAGAAGAAGCTGCAGCCCACTGCGCTCTCCCGCTCTTCATTGCTCGTTGTGGGGCGAGTGAAGTCTTGAATAATTAACCTTCACGCACTTGAAAAGTCAGACTGCATGCTCTGTTTCCTGGCTGTGTTTAAGACTTTGAACAGCCGTTCAGACTGCCTTCTCAGTTACGTTTGATGTGAGTTTATTCATTTTTCTAATGATAGTTATTTAGTAACATGTTGTTTTTGAGCTACACTTTAGTTGTGTGAAGTTGATTTTCTGAAAATGGTGATTTAATAGTTTGTTCTAAAACCTCGAAAGAGGAGAAACACCTCAAGTCTATCAATAAAACAGCACCTGAAAGCATAAAAACAGTGTGAGAAAAGTAAAAGGGTTTATTTAGATGGAAGTTTAAAATATTAGGTAAACGCAAAAGTAGCCTAACCCCGGCTCGCACCACTAGCGTTACAGCTGCGATGCCTATGGAAGCATATGCGTCACAAAAATAAAAATAAAAGTCAATACTGGAAATGCTATTTCATTTTCAAAATGTACCTGCATTATTTGTCTCTTAAAGGAAATTAAAAAGCAATTCTCAGAACTGCTTTCTCGTTTTCTTCTTCAACTCCGCTCATTCTGTAACTTAATTAAAATGACAAAGCCTGTGGAGATTGCTTTTTCGTTTTCACGTTCTGCCACGCAATAAGTGTAACAAAAATCGAAAGGGTGCTGGAACGTCCCAAGGGCGCATGATGATGACGTCAGAGCTCCTCCTCCGGTTTGGTTTGTTATGTCTGGAACAGCTACACATACGCTTCCATAGATGCCAGCGCCGCAACTTTAAAAGTGCGAGAGTAAATCCCACTGCAGGCGTTCATGTCCTGCGTCTGCGGTCAGGCCGCTGTGTCGCTGCGAATCTGTTTTGTTTGGTTTAAATTTCGCCGGACGACGCAGCTGAACCGCAGCCAACAAAGGGGGGGATTGGCGTGAGCATATGTGAGTTTGGAGTTTTACGAGGTTGGCAGCCGAGCCCGAGGCTGCAGCCAACCTGTAGCTAATATGAGACATCCGCTGTAGCTAAACCGCTGCTGCATCGCACCTGAGCTGTAACTCTAGTGATTTGAGCCCAGAGTAACAGACCACAGTAGATAACAAATTAGCCCAAAATGTTAGCATGCTGCTAAAATATTAGCTAAGCGATTTGTCTGTGGATGTTTTTAAATTTGATTAAATCACTGATATTAATGATCCTTTATAACCTGAATCTATTATTGCAGATTATGAAATATTTGATATTAAGTCCTGAACTGGATGTTGATAATTCATGTAGAGAAAATGGTACGGTCGAGCCGGGGTGTGATTATATAAATTCGCTTCCTTCCACTCCCTTTCAAGCGATCAACTTGTGATTCATTATTTGATGTTTTTTTCATGTATTATTCCTGATTGCTTGAAATAAACCATTTCATTCATTTAAACTCCAAATTAGTATTAAAAATAACCACAGTAGATAACAAATTAGCCCAAAATATTAACATGTGGCTAAAATATTAGATCCATTCCAAATTACCTTAAAAAAACATCATTAGATTCCAAATTAGATTGCAAAATGTTTATTTACCAGCTTAATATCCATTTTTTTTTAATTACTATAGAGGATGGTTTCAAAGTGCAAGTTTTTAAGTACTTTTTTGAAGAATTTGAAACATTTTGCATTCACCTCCTAAAGAGCATATTTTGCTCAATATTTCAAAAAATATAAAGTGCATGAATTCCAAAAGTACAAGCAGTAATGTCCTGAAAACGCTGAACATTTCGATACCACGATTGCTGAAAGTGTGAATGAGATTTAATGTGCTGAAAAACGTACAGAAAGGAGCAGGAGGATCACTAGATTGTGAATGCTGAAAAGCATTCACACAATTAAGAAATGCTTAGAAATGCAGTTTTTTTACTTCATTTTCAGTTTATAAGTCCTCTTATGAGAAAAATGTCAGAAGAACATGGTAAAAAACCAAAAAACACAGCTTTCATACAGTAGGAGTGGGTCTTTAATTTGTTGTAGCCATGAGGTGTCATTCGAGAAACTTTGCAGGAAATGTAACGACTACAGCAAAGTTTCAGAGACTGTTTTTGGCTTGCAGTTCGCATGCACTCCCCCACAGTGGAGCTTTTGACATTATCATCTCACTCACTGAAGTCTTGCAACAGAAAGAATGTGTCTACAGGCATCTCTGGAGAAAGCAGCCAGGAGTTCCTGCCTCTCTCATTTTGCCTCACAGTCAAAGAAGCGGATACACGATGGGATTTGGTCCAAAAGCTTTATAAATATTTTATTCTTTTCAAACAAGGGATATGAAGTCATTGTTTCCAGCTATTGTTTTAGTACAAGAAAAAGTACAGGGGAATGTATTCACACAAGCTAAATCGGAAAAGTGAGAGATACTGGTTTAATGCGACTTTAATCGATCTTTAAATTGACAAAAGAAAGCCATAAACTCGTGATGCAACATAGACGTAAAATCTTGAGCAGCCCAGGAAATCAAAGATGTCTGACTGAATTTAGAGCTCTTAATGAGACTCACTAAAGTTTCACATCTCACGATTACAAATCATCGAGTAAAGGTCTAAATAAGGTTTTGTTTTTGCTGCAGTGTGAATTATCAGTGTCCTTCAACTGGCCTCTATTGTGCAAAAAAGATGACACCAGGTAAGAGACGAGGGCAATCTGTTCACTGAAAACCCAACCATCTGCTGCAAAATTCATTATGAGGAAGTATAGTGCTCCCCGGGCTCCCCCTCCAACTCTTCCCTACAGAAATACAAACCCCTGTTTTTCCTCGGCTTTATTCCGTTGATCAGAGTCGGAAAGCTGCTTTTTTAGTTTAGGACTTAACCAGAAGATCCGCCAGTTGACTCCATTTAAATGGAGTGCTTTAAATGCTTTATTTATTCTGCTCCTTCCAAAGCAGTCTCAGGGGAGTTCATGCAACAGCCTCAAAATGTAATCTATTGATCTGCGGTCTGGGCCACTGCTCAGACTTTCTTCCGTGTACAGTGATAATGACTGTCATACAAAAAAGGTTATCTCCAGTGAAGAATAGACGCTGGGCTGCGTTTCCCTGGTTTCATTGTTGTTGTCCGGCTGGGGCCAGCCACCAGAGCGGTTTCGGTTTATTTTAAGACTTTTGAGTTTGTAATAACTTATTTCTTCTACTACCTATTACTGAAATGATTTTTTTAATCAAGTAATTAAAACCCACTTTGATGAAAATTGTGTTTTAACATGTGCTTGAAGTATTTTTTTCTCTATATGAAGAAAATATATCTCAAATTTGCATTTCTGAGTATTTCTTTATGTAAATGATTGTGAATCTAGAGGAGATGAAAAGGGAAGTTTGAGAAAGAATGTATTTGCTACATTCTTTCTCACCATTTTTGTTGCACCGCTAATGGGGTTGTGAGGGTCTCTAAGCTAGCAAGAGAGCAGATAAACAGGGAGGGAAAAGAGGGGAAGGGTTGTTCCACAACAACAGTCCCGTCCATAAGTCAGAGGTAAATCTCTAATGAACTACTGCCGCTCTGCAGAAACTACGTCCTACAAAACAACAGTTTTTTTCAAATTTGGGCAAAAAAACGGCTTTTTAAATAGAAAAAATATGATCTTGAAAGATGACTTTACAATATCCTACTGATCAATAGAAATAAACAGAATTCAGAAGATGTCCTTCGTCCAGAAAATACATTTTTGTCTAAAAGTAATACGTAGAGATAGATTCTCAAGGCTATTCAAAATTAACATCATAGTTCACTAAAAATGGACTTTATTCTGTTATTTTCTTGTTTATAAAGGTTTGTGTGGCTTTATCCTCCAAGAGACACACTAGATGTTGGTTTATTTAAGAAAAAACTCCAACTAAAAGGTCATCTCAGAGATTCAGGCGAGAAAAGTCCAGCTGTGACATGACGGTGTTTATCACTACAATATCCCACAGCAACGCAGCTTTTCAACCTGTCTGCTTTAAAATAGGGATTATGGAAAGTCATTGAAACAGTTTAAAACAACCAAAGAGGTTAAACTAAGATGATGATAAATCTAAACATACGTCTTAATAAGCCAAATGTTTTACTTTGTGAGAAGAGAGAAATGTTTAAAAATTCACGCTTTTTGCATACTTTTGATTTCATTTTTTTTTTTAATTTTACGTTTTTGTCATTCATTAAAAATAATTATTAAATTTCAATTGTTTATTTTTGACTGTCACAGTCGATTTCAAAAGGATTTGTAAGATGCATAAAGTCCTGTTTCAAATGAAATGATTGTTTCTTTCTCACTAAAGATCTGGAAAAAACAGGAACATTTGACATGGGCTTGTTTTGTTTTTCAGTTTAAATTCACTTTTGATTCAAAATCATAATTTTATGAAATCTAACATAATTTAGAATAGACTTTTTAATAAATATTTGATTTTAGGATTCTTAGTTTTTAGCTGTGGAAGATCAGTGTCTAGTCACAAACTGTTTTTATGTTCGTAGAAATTGGTTAACAAGAATTATTAACAATTATGTTGATACAATTAATTTCAGGACTTTACACTTATACACTAAAGACCTAAACCTTAACTTGAACCTGCATCAATAACTAATGAGAGCAGCTTTTAGCATTTCAAAAATATATATCACATCTTTAAATATTTCTAAATCTATATTTTCCTACAAATATGTATTAAAATATTATTACATGTTAACCCCTTCATTCCTTAAATGTATTTAGACCTGTATGTGCTGTACAGTGTTTTTTTCTTAAATATAAGACAAAATTATTCCAAATTCAAAAGGAACTCACTTTGATTTTTAGTCTTTTGTTTTGTAATATTTTAAAGCCAGTTTTCCAATATGAAGATGAAAAGGTTTTAAAAGATGATGCTCGTCACCATCTGATAGTTTCCGTGAATTGTTCAATATTGAAGCTTTTGCAAGAAAAAGCCATATGCGCACACACATACACACACACACACGCACGCACGCGCGAGTCTGTTTCTGGGTCGTCTGCATTCCCGTGCTGAGCGGGGCTTCGGGTTCAGACTGCTGCTCTCGCTTTGAGTTCCAATTCAAATGTTTTGCACATGAAACGGTTGTGACAGCAGGTAAATCAAGCTCCATAAACAGAAATAGCTTTTTCATCAGGAAATTGGAGAGAATATACCCTGAAATATCACAATGTATAGAGTTTGCTTCAAGGTAGATTGTTTTTAAAGAGACGTTCTCCATTTCAACTCTATATTAAGACTTCAGCCTGCAGATTGCATGCTTTTCTCTCCAGCTGCATATAAGCATGTGACTGAACTACTAAATAAATTAAACATTTTTGCATAAAATATGAGGATACATATCTCTAGGTTGGAATTTTCAATGATATGTCAACTCCCCTGGAGATAATAAAGACTGTAAAACATGGACAGACCTTTAAACCTGTTTTTTTTTTGTGTTTAAAGAAAAAAATAATTGTTTGACATAAAAGACAAAAAACATCACAGAACACCTATAGAGGAACGCTTTCTGGTTTCTTTTTATTACTGCGGTGATGGCAAATGAACTGGTGGAGGTTGGTGCGAGCGGAGGATGATAGAAGGATTAGACCCGAATCTCGGTCCCTTATCATTTAGTTCAGTCTGCTGGCTCAGCAGCAGTGAGCAAATTGAAGTTAACAGGATCTCCTGTAGTTACCTTCACAGCAATATGGAAGCTGAGCCGGGCCTGACTGTCATTAGAAGATTACACTTTATGTCCTCTGCCTCTGCGAGGAGAATTCTGATGAAGCCAGAGAAACGTCTCGCCCAGAAACAAAAATCTCATTATGTATTTCTGAATATGAGGATGTCTGGCCTGACAGGCAGCAGGAATCTTGATTGAGATATTTTTCAAGAGCTAACACAAGCTTCGGTAATTATTTACCACTGCAGCTTGGTCCCTGATAATGTACCTGCGACAGAGGCTGAAACACCCTCACACATGTTCCACTGAATATATTGTCACTTTGGTAAATGGATAAAAAAAGCGAGAGATTACACTGTTAAATCCAGCAAAAAAGTAAACATTTTAAGATTAATTTGCTCATTAGAAACATGAAAACAAACAAAAAAAATCATCCAAGGCTTCAGCTCGTCTTTGTCTGAGTCATCCTCTCATCTATTCGCTTAGTGATCCATGTGGATAGGCTGCATTCATCTCACAACTTCCCATTTTACTTTACAAAATGAAAAGCTCTTAGGAGAAATACTCGCATTCTTGAAGGCGGGTATGAAGCAGAATCTTTTTCTTTTTCTACTAAACAAAGCTGGACGTCATGGATCGACCCTTGACTGTGTTTGTGGTGAACGAGAGGTTGACTAACACTTTCAGTTTGGATATCACTCTAAAATATGCCTCAGTTTTCTCAAAGTAAACATGATCAGTTCTATTTACATGCCTCTTAGGTTGAAAAGTCAACAACTTATCTGAGTTAGAAACTAAGACTGTGGCTGGAAAAAAACATTTGAAGTATCAGCTTGCCATACGTCTACTTTGCTGAAATAAAAACCTTAGTGATGAACCTTCATAAACACTTTTTTTAAATGAAATCAGAAATTTTGTGAGCTCTTTTCCTACTCAGATGAAAGACGCCTAGATGCCGCCCACTTTATGACATCAACCCCAGCCTTGTGTCTGTGTTTCACCCACAAAACAAGCTTTTGGAAAGATCGATTGTGCATATAAAATGAAAGCGTTTCGAAGATCAATGCTAGCTCTTGAGAAAGTGGGTGTGTTAACCTGGGGGCGGAGCTGGCAGCGCAGACTCCTCCTGGAAGGGGCTGAATCCACTCATTTTTGTGGTTTGGGAGGGGCTGGTGCTCAGAGAGCAGGTTTTAGAGGAATGCTCAAAAATCCATGAATAGATCAAAATAACACTTTGGGGTTGTTTTTCATGAGGATTAACATCATACTACACTTAAATGCCCCCAAATAGTTAATTTTGCACAATACAGGTTCTTTAAGCACAATGCTAGGTCACCTACTTTTATCGAGGCATCTGATTGGTCAGTTTATAACATGAATAAGTTGCGCTACAGCACATGTGTCAAAGTTAAGGCCTGGGGGCCGTATCCGGCCCTCCGGGTAATTATATCCAGCCCTCCAGCTCATTTTATTTCATTGTTATTAATGGGAAGATGTAAACTTGCGGTTATTTCTAACTTGTATGATTTTTACAGAATATATTTTTATGGAGAGTAAAAGTTATTTAAGGTTTAAGTTGATTTATTCTGGAATAATATTCCTGCTTTTTATTATTTATAATTAGGTTAAAAAGTTACAGTTTTAATGTTTAGAAATTGGCATTCTACTAGCTTTTTGGACTATTTGACATTTAGAGAGATTTTTACGCTATTTTTGAGTTTAACTAATATTTCTGCTATATGCTAGCTGTTTTGACTAATATAGGCTTTCTTTTTAAGTTTTTTTTTTTAGGCTGTTTTGGAGTTAGGCTAATATTTACACGCTAGCTAGCTGTATTGGCTAACTGTATTGGCTAATTTAGGCATTTTTCAGTTTTTAAGGATATTTTCAAGTTTAGCTATTTTTTCAGCTACATGCTAGCAGTTTTTTGGTTTGTTTTTTAGAGTTATTTGGCAACTAGCGTTTAGCTTATATATTATATAGTTTGTTTTGGATTTTTGGCCCCTTTTGCAATTTAGTTTGACACCCCTGTCTACAACAAACATCATAAAAAAGAGGAATAGCGAGAATATCTTAACCCTTGGCTTTATGGGGTCATCTGGACCCCACAAGACAGCATGGTAAACTTAGTTTTTTTAGGGATTTGTTATCTGTCCATGGCAGACATAAAATCCTGTCCACCTTTGTCATGGGAGGGATCACACATCAATATAAGAGTGGGGTCATGTGGGCCCTACAAGATGGGTTAAAAAAATGTGTAAGAGCAAGAATGGTTCTTCTGACAAACAGAAAGACTGAGTAATCATTTTTTATTCTCAATAGAAGTTTATTGGATTTTGGCTCTTAGGATGGTTGGTACTTTCTATTTGGAATGTGAGGGGGAGGAGTCACTCAGTCCAGTTCTCATATACAATGAGATCAACCATCTGAATAAAAAAAAACTAATTTTCTTTGTATCTGTCCTCCAACATCAGAAACTTGTCACAAGAAAATTTTTAAAACACAAATTTTATCAGAGTGAGTCTTTAATCACTTAATGTCTTTTACATTTTTGTGTGAAAATAAAATAAAAAGTTTTTACAAAGAAGTAACTTCTTTTTTTCAGGCAACGAGGATCTTGTCCTGGTTTCAGAGGGAAATCTAGATCCTTATTTCTACACAAGTCACATCCAGCTTTCTATTTTTGAAAGCAGACAGGCTTGAAAAGTTCTCCTCGTATCCTTGAATGACAGAACTTAATGCACCGTCTCAATTCTATAGGCTGACATCAAAGACAAAACATTGAACGGATCCTAGTCAGACCATTAGCATGCATTTAAGCTCATAAAAGAAAACCTTTGAGATCAATGACGGAACCAGTCATATTTGCGCTTATGAGGTTTCAGACATGATTAAATCCTTTCCGGTCCCTCTATTTAGTTTGCCATGCAGCAGCTTCAAGGTGTCGACTGTCAATCATATGTTGCTTAAAAGTACAGAGTACTTCCAGCCAGCTGGCTCTCAGATGATGCTTCAATTTCCCAAAAAGCTGCAGGTAATGGCAGCCAGCAGCTCACGTCAGTACCCATGAGCTCTGTCCACATCCCCACCTCCAGACTCCAAGCATGCAGCTGTGTTTAGCTTTACATCTTATTTGAATAAAGAAGAGCTCCCTGATCTTCACAGACTAATGAAAGCTTCTGAGCATGCTTTACATTTAGCTCTGACAGGCATACTCTCTTTGAAAACAGTGAAATGCAAATATCCATTGCCAGATCTCCTCTGTACTTCCATTTTCTTCTGATGTAGCTGGAGGCTCATCTCACAATATTCAGTTTATAATAAGAGACAAAAAAAAGCTCAGTAAGAGTCCTTAACATATGTTTTGAATTATTGAGGATGAATCAAGCGCATAAACACCTACATTAGTCAATATTTTATTTAGTTTGTATCTTCAGCTGTTAAGAAAAGTGTTGATTTCAAACTAAAATGTCACTAAAGAGCAATTCCTAAAGTTTTTACAAACCGTCTCTTTGACAAAACAAGCAATCTATCTTTTAATTTTGTGAAACTTGCACCACTGTGCACCACTTTGTCATCAAGTCACAAGCAATTACCGATACATCCCACTCTGCATGCTGCACTCCGGATAATGATTGGGAAAGACAGACATAATTGCATTTTTTTAATTCAGACATTTCCGTGTGGATTAGGTCTTTAAAATGGATTGAAATTTGGACTGATTACTTTTGATGCATGAGTAGATTTAGCGTTAGTGCTCATTCTAAACAGTTTGTATTTTGAAACATATGTTCAAACTCTGCTAAGTGACAGAAACTGAGTTTTAAAATGGAAAATTAGGGATTTTTTCTCTTATTTCAAACCAAATCAGAGCAAGAAAAATATCACGTTGTTAGTTTTTTCTGTATGATTTTGACTTCATTTACATCACAAAGTAAGTATTGTAAACTAAATGAAACGGAACAAAGCAAGGCAAACAGTGCATTAAGAGTTTAAGTTCCCCCGTAACAATTTTGTTTAATAAAAGAAAATGTTACCAGTAGTGTTTTGATTATGATTGTGAAGTTTTTAACCAAAATCCAACAACCTAAATGTCTTAAAAAGACATTTTTCATGCCTCCGTTTCCAAAATCTCCTCTGGGTGGGCGTGGTTTTTGGTGCTGAGCTGTGTAGCTCCACCTGACATAAAAAGTAGCGGCAGTGAAGGTTTAGTTAGTACATGTGCAGCATAGCTGATGTGACGTAAAGAAGGATCATTCCTTCAAACAGAGCTTGTCTGTGACAGTTTGATTGACAGTGATTTAAAAGGAGAAATACTTGGAAATAAAAAAAAACAATTATTTTTTTATTATATTTGTTCTCTTCCATAAGGAAAATGCCACATTTACATGTTAAGAACTAAAAAAAAAACATGATTTTCATCGGAATCGATCTTAAACAACAAATGCATTAGATTAAAATAATCTGTAGATAAATAAGAACGATTCAACAATGAAGTAAATTAACAGGATGATAGATTCATTCTGAGCTAACTCTTTAAGGCTGACAAAACAAAGCTTTTTATTCAGTATTTTTCACGTGTTATTTAATTTATTTATTATTTAAGGTCAGTACAGTCATTTTGTGTGTCCGTCCCAAGTCCAGATTAATGCATCAGGAAAGGCATCTGAAGTAAAACCAAAGCCAATTTAATCAAGTGAATCACAAACAAAATTTTCATACCAGATCAGCCATGGCCTTGGTTAACAACAATCAACTCTGGTGCAGTTTGATTCACTGGGTGCCTGTGGAATTTGGACTATTGTTGATTTAAAAAAAAAGGACAAGAGAAAGATGTGTTTTTTGGCATGGAGAAAAGAAGAAAAGGCATGAGTGAAAGGAAATACTTTTTGGGACTTTTACAGGAAAAATTTGAGTTTTTGCGAATATGATGGAAAGAAGAAAAGTGGATATCCTGTGCGTTGAAGATGGAAAGGGAGCAGGGCTTATAGATTGGTTGCAGGTTCAAGCAGTTCTATTGTGGTGTGCATGGCAAGAAGACTGAAGGAGGCTTTTTAAAAAGTTATGGATTTGAAGAGAGTCAGATAGGGTGACAATTCTGAAGGCATAATGTTGAATGTCATCATTGGTTTTGCCCCCCAGGTTGGAAGTAAGTGAGTAAAGGAGAAGAATCTATGAAGGGAGATGGATGAGGTGGTCCAGGGTGTTCCTGAGGGGAGAGAATGGTGATGGGAGCAGAATTTAACAAATGTGTGGGTGAGAAAAACAGAAGTGATGGAAAAGTTTGGTGCTCAGGACAGGAATAAAGTAACAGATAGTGATGAACTTTGCTAAAAGAATGGAAGTGACACGTTTTTGCAGAGCGAAGCAGACCCAGATGCTGGAACCCGAAAGGAATACAGGACGCAGAAGAAGTTTGACAGATAGTTTATTGTCCGTGGTTATGGTAGAGCTAATGCTGGGACAGGAATGGAGGAGATCCGGAGCGGCGGGGCGATGATCCAGGAGGTGAGACAGGTTGACGGAGTGTGGCGTGGCAGAGACGATGGGAGGTGACGGACCCAGGTTGGAATGTGAATGATGGACCCGGGGACAGAGATTTCTGAGGTGAACTAAAGCGAAGAGTAGTAGCTTAGTACAAACAAATACTAGAAGGGCCAGGATACTGCACCAGGTAAGGTAACGAACTGGCGATGAATGCTAGAGCACACCCCCTTTAAGTAATGAACTGGTGATGTCCAACAGCTGCCGAAGGGCCAAGTAGAAGATAATTTTGATTTGTAGCTACAGATAATATAAATCAAAGTTTTCTTTATTTGTTTTCTTTCATCCAGCCTAAAAATACAAAAATCTAGTATGTATCAATTGCCAAAATTAAGATCAAAGCCCCATATTTGGTTAAATTTTATGATAGTCTTTTCCAACTTGATCCTACACTGATTTGCTGACATTCAAAGGATACTATTATCTAATATAATCCCATATTTTCTCAAGTTTTTTCTGAATTCCAATCTGAAAGGGTTAAATGTCTGCACTTCCCATTAGATAATGGATCTATGGCGCTGTCCTTTGTAAAGAGATGCATAAAAAACTATCAAACATCTGTGGTTAATTCTCGTCTCATTATGTCAAAAGGTAGATCCTGTGAACAGATGATCATAATAATCTCTCCCGGCACATTCATCCATACACAAAAGACCAGTGAGAAAGGCATTGTGGGACATATAATGAGACGTGTACGATTCACCGGCACCTGCTGTAGAGTCCAAGTAATAGAGAGAAAACACAGAGCAAAAGCCAGTGAACCAGATAGCCCATGAATAAAGCAGGAGGGAGATGGATGGTGCGGGAGTCCTCTCCCCCGCTACTATTTCTTTAGAAGCAGGTTGGGAGGCATCCTTGGCTTTAATCAGACTCACCTAAGCATACCTCAGCACTGCTGTGGCAAGATGATGGATGGCCTGGAGGAATACCTGTAACGCTAAGCTCCGTGCCATGCTTTGTGTCTGCCAAAGGGGATGTTCATCTGCAAAAATCCTGGTACACAACCAAGACACCGATAAGGACAATTTTCTTACAATATTTCCTACCTAATTATTCATAACACTGTCATTTCGGAGGATAAAATATGAACTTAAGAGTGCGGCTGTGTCACGCTCTTTGACTAAAAATAAAGCAGCACTTCAACAAAAACATATTGGGATTTTGATTTTTAAAAATACCTTTTTGTATTGAGTAAGAAAGGAGCAAAATAGGTCATATTCTGTCACATGACAATTAACAGAAAGCAGTGGTACATGTTTTTAAACGCAGCGGTGAGGGATGATATCCGATTTCTTTTCTATGTATTCTTTCTTTTGACTGTGTTGCCTGCAGGGAAGTAACCTGCACATTTACTGTGGTGCCAAGGAGAGTCACAGTAATGAATGGAAGGTTGTTTGTTCCCCTCTGTCACAGAGATGCATCTATATCTGAGCTCCTGTTAGAATGTGTTTAAGCTTTTGTGCTCTGAATCCATGGACACAGCCCAGCATGCTGCATTCACTCACTGTTAATACCTGCATGTTTTGCTCTTTCTTCACTTATGCTGTGTCTCCCTTGACAACTTTAGAACCTCGAGTCTTTGCAGAAAAATCTTTTTTTTTTTTTTCCAGCAATCCTTAATTAATTGTTTGGTTTATTTGCTCGACATCAAATTGGAACTCAATTTTCAGTTTTTGCAGATTAGTAGCACAAGCTGACAGATGGGTTTTCAGCAGATTTTTACATTGAAAGACTGGAAATCAGCAAGGGGCAACATTTTTGGCTTCTGGGATGAAGCTTGTTAAAAACCAAAAATAACTGCGGCCGAGCACAGTTCTCCAAGTAACCACTAGGGGTTTGTTACACATTGTATACAAGTAAGACAATGTCCCCGAATGTAAAATTGTCCAGGTTTTCAACAGAAAAAAGCATACTCACAGTTAAAAAAACATTTATTCCCTGTTTGATTGCATTTTATTCTTTTAACAATTCGACCAGCATTTTCATTTCAAAATAATTAAATCAAGCTAAAGCCAAACTATTGGATCCTTTAATCCTGTTTCTCTGATTTCAAAAAAAAAAAAAAAAAAAAAGAAATCACAAGTTTCACTCCAATTATCTTTTGCTCTATCTAAAGTGTTCCTAGTGGTCTTTTAATTGTAATTATGTCCTTTTTATGCAAAAAAAAAACAAAAAAAAACCTTTTGTTTTTTAAGAGTAGGAGTAGTTAATCAGAAATTAATCGCCTTTAAGTTGTGGGCGGAACTATTGGTGCGGGGAAATCACAAATAGTTCGTCCTGCCACCACCGTGTTGGATAGTTAAAACTTAAGCAGTCATGTGGTCTCCCTCCTCACAGAGATCTTGTAAACTACATGTTTTGTGTCATAAATTAAATTATATTTTTGTACTACCAAAATTAAACTGTCGTTGTCCATGGCGAAATTGACACTAGTGTCATCTGTGGTGTCAACGTGCGTTATTGCATGGGCTTCTCACATTAAATATAAAATAAAATGTTATAAAGAGTTATTTTGAAAGTACAACAGAACTTTTTACTTTGAAAATGTTTCCGGTTCACTAGCTTTTTGCCGTGAGATTGACGTGTTTAAAGCATGTTGCATTGCAGAGCGACAGATATCAGATGCGGACATGACGGAGACGATTTAAACATTCTGATTGATTAATTAACATTCTATTTTATTGTGTCAACACAACAAAGATCAACCACAGACAAACCATTGGAAATCAGCCTTTAGCCTGCTCTAACTTCCCATGATCCCTTCGTTTACATTCTCATCTGCTAGCTTACAGCCGCTCATGTCAGCAACCTAACATTACAGGTACAACAAAAATGGTGAATTACAGGTTTGAGCCAGATCCCAGCTTAGACGAGGAAAAAAAAAAGACATACATGGATTTATTTGTCAGCAAGAGGAGGTTTTGCACCACCAACTGTAACCCCTACCTCACTACTACAGGGTTTTATCAACTGCATTTTTTTTTTATCTGCTCCTGATTCACAACAATTTGAATAAGAAATACTTAAACTTAAATTTAATCCTCCTTATGTACTGTATGTCCTCTATCATGAGAAAAATGCCACAAAAACATGTTAAAAACACCAAATCCACATTTTTTATTGCAGTGGGTCTTCAAACAATTGAATGTCTAACGCTATCCATAACTTTAGTCCACCATATTCACTTTATTTGAAAAAAAAAAAAAAAATCTTTCTTCATAATTGTTTGGATACTGTTGTCATTTTCAGACAGTACCTTCTTTTTTCACTTTGGTTGTTCACAAAGTTTTAGCTGAGTTTTCAATACATTTACGTCACCAAAATCCAGATGAATCTTAATAAAAACTCTAATACTTAACTTCAGCTGAGATTGAATGAGGTCTGTTAAAAAACACCAGATTTTTCCTTCAACAAGCCAAGCAGATTGTTGCTAATGTGTGCAGATGGGTGTAAACTGAACCCAAAAAATAACCTGAGGTAAAACATGAGAGAAAAGTCTTATTTTAGGAGAGCTACAGGCATTCCAAGTCATGACATCCATCCGTTATCTTCAACTTGTCTGGTGTTTGGGTTGCAGCAGTCTCTGAAAATAGCAACAGACATCCCTTCCTTGATGGCCTCTTCTAGCTATTCTAAGAAGATACCAAAGTGTTTCCAAGGCAGTAAAGTGATTTCATTTTCTCCACCGTGTTCTGGTTTTTGTTGCAGGTCCTCCTCCAGGTTGGACGTGTCTTTCATGACTTGCCAGGACGATGACACTTTTGCAAGATTTATAAAACAACAGAAGCGACTCTGGTTCCTCTGAATAATCTTGGTCAGTTCGGTGTGATGGAACTCCCTCATGTCTTACCCGGGGCTTACACTGCTAATGTCACAACTCGGTTGCGTTGCAGGAGCGGACTAGCTACAGCCGGTGGCTTACACTGGCTGCTGCTCCAGCCACAGGCTCTGTTGATACAGGAAGCCAAACCCTCGTTCTCCAGTCATTTCAGAACCCTACTCTGTCTGCTTGTGACTCGTCAACATATAATGGGTAAAGCACAAACTTTTTACGTAATGTTTACGACACACTGAAACCAGCGAGTTCAGCAGAAATTTTGTTTTATTTTGAAAATATACCGGATGCACTTTACATTTACTTACATGGTGTCCGGTTTAAGTCGTGAATAGCCCCAACTTCACAAAAATGAAATGGCTGCACTCAGACAGCTTGCTATCCGGTCAAAATTTGAACCCAACGACACAGATTCGCAGAGGCCGCAGAGGCAAACGTCCCAGCAGACAGCAAGACGTGAACGCCTGCAGTGGAAGTCCCGCTCCCACTTTAAAGTTACGTAAACACTGCGGCGCACGCATCAGAGCCATAACGCTAGTGGTGTAAGTCCCATGTCCGGGGGGTTGATTCATAGGGGTTCAGTAGGTTTTTGAGTTCTCCAGGCTCATGGAGGGACATCGTAACCCTTCCGCTCTCCTTAGCTTGTTTACATTAAAAGTGGGGTCATCTGGACCCCACAAGACAGTGCGCTGAACTTTTTTTTTCCACTGATTTTTGAGTTTCACTAATGTCCATGGCAGACATAAAATCCTGTCCACCTTCGTCCACATTTGTCATGGAAGAAATCGCATAACAATATGTGGCTAGAGCCATCTGGACCCCAAGGAGAGCGGAAGGGCTTTAGCCACAAGCTGGAGTTGTTAGATTGTGTTGTTGTTGTTTGTGTTAGCTAGGTTCTTGCGCACATTGTTGGAAGGGTATGGTGTTTGTTTGGTGGGGTCCAGGTGGGGGAGTGTTTAAAGTTGGCAGCTATCATACATAACAGATAATGAGCAACAAACCTTGAAGTTTCCAAACTGGCACGTAACAGCATTGTGACTGAATGCAGCTCGATATGGGAGGTATCTGCAAGCTTGGTTATGAGAAAATAATGTAGACTCAACAGATTTTTGATTAGACTCAGACACAGCACTGCTTTGCTTTCATAGTCTCCAGATATCTGCAAAGAATTGCTCATGCGATCACTCTTATTTTGGGTCTTATTCCAATTAACACATCTGGGGGGAGTTAAGGAAAACTCCAACAAATGATAATTGTGAGCGTGGTAATTGTGACTAAGGGTGTTACAACCCTTTTTGTCGAGGGGATCTGTGGCATAACATAAAATAAATAAACTAAGAAAAATGTATTTAAAAGAAACAAGGATAGTTCGTCGGTTCGGACCGAGTCCACTAAATTTAGTCTGTACCGAGTCCTGAACCTTCCGTTTGGTTTGTATTTAGGCCGAATCAAATGGACATTTCTGTTTAGAAGTAAGTATTGTAAACAAAACCATATGACTAAAGATCTCGTCAGTCATTGGCCAGGAGTTATAAGTGCGGGGAAAAGAAACAAGAGTAAGGCTAATGGAAGCCCTACACTTTGCAATCCTTATTGGGATAGTTCACTTATTCAGACTATATTTCTCTGACCAATTTTAAACAACTGTTTCGATGTCAGGCACAACGCTTTTTACTTGTGACTTTGGTACATCAAAGGCATGCTGCATGGTGATCATTGAGGAGGTGATGGCTATGAAGAGACTCTGATAAGTGTTTGAAATTTAGATAGTCAAGAAATTAGTGTGAGAAGAATTATTGAGTATCACGCTAACAGTTGTTTTAATGTGCTTGCATTGCGTTTACGTCTCATAGTGGCCACTTTGGTCCATTTGTTCCACTCTGAGCACAGAGCCTATTCAGTCTGAGGAAACTCAAGAATGAATTGGAGTTCAGACCGATTGGAAACAAACCAAGACCATGTCAAAAGATAGGTCTGAGAGTGGATCCTCTCTTGGACCAGAGTGTGCTTTGGTCCAGTTTCCAAGGGAAACGAACTCTGATTCACTTTAAGTGAACCAAATGTCTAGTCTGTGGAGAAAGGCTTCATTCCTGATCCAGAAGACCCTGGCCTCAGATTTAGAGGAGCTGATTTCCATCCCAGGTACTTCTTTATCCATCAAAACATCTGGTTGAAGCTCAAGTGGTTTAAAGCGCCTTAAAGCACAGACATAGGTACAGTATCACAGAGCATTACTGACAGTAATGTGCCATTTGTCTGAGCCTCTGACAGTGACACCATCTCAGATTGATAGAAAGATGTCTTCTCTCAGTGCTGAACGACACGTTTTGTTCTGAGAGAAGTGCCAAAGGCTTCGTTTAATCTATTCACTTCGTTTTCATACTGCATGTCTTCAAGGGCCAGTGCCTTGGAGAGCAGCTTTTGTAATTGTAATAAATAATGTATGAATAATATGGCTGATTAAACAGTCTGGGAGACTTCTCCCTGTGGGCAACACAATACTTCTTGCAGAATAACAAAGAACCTCGGAGCTTTCCGCTCGTGTCAGACGGGTGTCTGCTAAAGTGTTCGTCAGTCACCCAAGATCAAAGAACACCTTTATGTAACGAGTCTTTTCAAGTTCAGCTCGAGCCGCTCGGAACTTTGGTTGTTCTGTCAGAGGGGCAGTTTCTGCAGGTGAAACTTTTTTCGTGGACTGTGAGCTAAATCAAAGTTATGTAATTTTCCAATGTAGTCTCTCATAAAGTCAAAAGTTAAAGAGCATCGTTTATTGATTTGTGCCTTGGAGTGAAATTGTTTTTTTGTCCTGTTTTTGTGACAGACCACACACAAACACTCTTCACGCTTTTAGTGGAACCACCATTACAGTAATGGGCTCTTTTTACTTCTACATTTGTGGGCTGGAACGATGTGAGAAACATTATTGAAGTTTGAGTTTGTCTTCCCCTGGCTCACGTTTTCTTTAGGAAACTTTACTTACTATTTCCTGTTTGGCTACAGTAGGCTGTCTTTACCATTTCACTTTATCTGCTGCCGGAAATCTCCCTTGTTGACTGTTTGATGAAACTTTAAATGCTTTAAAAGTTGTGTCAGAAACAGCTTCTATAAATTTCGCTTCTGTGTCTTTATTATTCTTTTTTTATGACTCCAGCTACTATTTGGTCCCCAGAAAATGTGTGTTTTGTCATTTACAGCAAAAGCTTGAAAGCAATGCAAAGCCACCTGAATTATGCTTTCCATCACTACAATGGGGAACTGCTCTCATTGTTGCTGTCAGCAAAACTGTGTGATGTTTATGGAAAATCTGCTGCCACGGAATAAAAAGCTGCATTCAATTAGCTTTGACTAAAAACCTTCAGCAGTGTTTTGCTGCTGCGTTTTGACACGACACATGCATGTATCGAGCTGTGGTTCTTTGAAAATGAAATTTATGACCCACAGCGAGGAACTGTGAGCACATTATCAGTCAATTAAAATTAACAGATGTATTTGAACTATAAAGCCTAAAACATTAGTTATTGCATAAAGTCAATGTAAAAAAAAAAAAAAATTCTGACCAATATGTGGGTGGCCATGGAGAGCTATATGACGAGCACAGGGGTGGGGGCCGGGTGGGGGCGGGTGAGGGGTATGCAACAGCAAATCTTGTTAAATTAGAGAATTAGGCTAAATTGGAATTGCATCCCTTCCCATCTGACTCCGCCCTATTTATCCAATTGTAGGGGTATTTAAAGCTGCAGTGGTGTCCAAAAGGGTTTTTTAGGAGGAGCCAAAGCAACTTAGGGCCTGTACTCCTCCGCCAGGAGGGTAATCCACGTCACACTTAGATTTAGAAATGTAAAAAGAATGAGCTTTTGCATGACTTTTTAAAGTTTTAAAACTAATGTTATGTATTTTAGTGCTGGCTTGCAGATGCCCAGCAACTACTGTCATGGAGCGGTAGTAATGACGAAATCGGAAGTGTCTATGCTTTCCATATCTCTCCACTTTTGGAGGGATAAATGGGGAAGAGCCACAAGAGTAGGAAAGTAATTCCGATTTGGCTTCAAGTAATATTGATGCTCAAAGTGTCGTTTGGTTTAAACCAATGCAAAGTTGAAAAAAAATGAATGCCTAAATAAAAATAAAGGTTCTTTCCTCTTTGTTTTGGCTTCAGATTCTTAAAAGAAAGGCAAAAATTGATGTTCCAGCATATTAATAATCTTTTAAATGAACAATGTTAATGTTTTTGATATTAAACAAAGTGTCTTGAGTTAATGTACTGTTTTCATTCCTATACACATGTGCTGTATAACTACACAGAGCACAATTCCTTCAGGAAAGATATGTTCATAAACTTGACATTCTTGCTGCTTGTGGGAGGAGCTATTGTCCAAAGTTTTTAATTTCATCGCAACATGGAAGCATTCACTGCATACCTGTATATCACATATACAAATGATACAGCTAGAGTTCAAGAACCGAAATGCAGAGAAGCCTTGGATCCACATGCACAAGTCAGAACTTATTTAATGGCAAAATAATCTCCATCCTTGATTGGAAAAAGGGAGAAAGAAAAATAGTGAGTAACATGAAAAGAAAACATACAAATATGCAAAAGGCTCCAACACAGAGAGATAAAATAAGGGAACTTAAATAGGCAAACAACTAAATGAACTGATAAGGTGTAGCTGTAAAAAGGAGGAGCTATAGCAGACCTGCCCAAAAACAAGGGAGAGAAAAAAGGAAACAAAACAAGCAGAACGTGTCAACAAACCCTGAGAGACACAGATGATGTTGAGAAATCCAGTTTATTTATTTTAAAGAACTCTACAAAAGTGTTGGTTAACATGTCTAGATTCATGAGATCATTCAGTGGTTCTCCCCTACGGTGAGAATCAACATCCACTGCAAGAGCTGCATCTGAATGATGGCTGCTTTCAGCGGTACTTCCCTCTCCGTGTTTGACTTCTTGTTCAGTATTAGCCAGGAGGAAAAAAACAAGAGGAACTTTTTATTATCGTCTTGATGAAAATAAGAAAAACGCAAGTTCTTTACCAGCGTTCAGCTTGACAGGTGGGGTCGGATCGGGGTAAGATCGCCGCGTGGGGGTGGGGGCAAGGACGGATAGTGCCTGTGGCCTATAATAACTTAATTAATTATTTAAGCAAACCCTAAATCTCCTTTTTTTGGCTTTTGATCTCTATAAATGAGGCTTTAAAAGTGCTGTCTGTTGATCATGGCTAAATTTTTGACTAATTAAAATAAACTTGTTTAATTCTTAAAAATGTAGTTAAAAACCATCTGTGTGCTGCCATTTACAGGTTGAACGATGTATTGCAGTTGAATTTTGTGATTGGTCAAACAATTCAAGTCCCACGTCATGATCTGCACCACCAGTAATGGTAACAGTCCCCAAGCCCACCCCTCTTACTGGATTTTCAAATTTCAACAGTGGGTGGAGTCAGCCTCCAACTTCACTGTTTGGTTACCCTTTAAGGTCAATTTTTCAATTTTATCACTAAGGATTGGTTTTATGCTGAACTTTGTCAGGTTGTGATGAAAAACTTTGCAAATGACAAATATAATTCTACGGAGCCCCTAAAGGGACATCGAACAAAAAAAAAAAAATAAAGTTGAAAAAAAATTAAAGTAAAAAAAAAAAAAAAAAAAGAAATTCTAACTCGTGGCCACGACATACTGGAGCCCCTAAAGGGACATCGAAAAAAAAAAAAAAACAATTTCTAACTCGTGGCCACGACTTACTAACTCGTGGCCACGACTTACGGATATGATACGCAGTTGCAGCCATTCAAAACAACAGGAGCGGCTTTTAGGTTTCGTTTTGATCACGTGGTCGGATGTTTAGGTTTCTTCCGGATCACGTGACTTTATGTGTTTATCTTTCTTCATTTTGTCTGAAAGCATCCTCGTTATTGTCACTTAAAATAACCGACATTTTGTGTTTGTTTATGAGGCAGAAAATTAAAGAAACATTATTGATGCTTGATACTCTTCGTTTCGGGATCACGTTTGACCGTCTCCTGGACCGAAAGTGGTCAGACTGAACAATTCTAGCGGGGCCCGATTTAAAAAGTTCCGAGCGGTTTCTCCGAACCTACCCTAACCCTAACCTTGACCGGTACTGATGCGGGTCGGGTCCCAAATCCTGCTGATCACCGGTTCCGTGATTTTCCGTGCACCCCAGACATTGCTGTTTTACGATTTTTGAGCCCGAAAAGTCAAGCAAAACAGACAAACTACGAACTGTATGTCCAAATAAATGCATGTCGTGATAGTAACGGGTACATTTCTCGCTAGAAATATTACCAAAATAAAGATTAGTCCACAAAAATATTTTATTCAGAGGGATTTTACACCAAAAAGTAGTGGATCTACCGCCATTGTTAGCCGGCTGTCAGACAGAAATCGGCAGAAACTCAAAAGTCACGTGATCCGGAGAAACATAGATATTATATATTTTATTTTATTATTTTTATTATTCCTCTATTATATCTATGCGGGGAAACTAAACATCCGACCACGTGATCAAAACGAAACCTAAAAGCCGCTCCTGTTGTTTTGAATGGGCTGCAACTGCGTATCATATCCGTAAGTCGTGGCACGACTTACTATCTCGTGGCCACGAGATAGTAAGTCGTGGCCACGAGTTAGAAATTGTTTTTTTTTTTTTTCGATGTCCCTTTAGGGGCTCCAGTATGTCGTGGCCACAAGTTAGATTTTTTTTTTTTTTTTACTTTAATTTTTTTTTAACTTTATTATTATTTTTTTTTTTTTCGATGTCCTTTAGGGGCTCCGTATAATTCCATGTGTGCATCTTGAAGTTGTTTTATTTTTTAAAACCAGAAAGAATTTCTATCTTGATCCACTTTATAAGTATCAGTTCAAAGACAAAAATCTTTATCACAGCGATAGACACACCTGTGGAAAATTGCATTTCCTCACTGCCTCAAATCAACCCTTCAGTCTCACCTTCCTTTAACCTTCTGCTTTCAACCATTTCCTGGAACATATAATCATCACTCGCACTGATAGGAAATGCGCTCCTCCATTTCTCATTTCGAGATTTTCTTTTTTTTCTCTTTGTTGGAATCATGGAGCGCCCCACTGTATGGACCTTCAATGTCAGATGATAAGTATGAAAAATTACATTTTCCAGCGGCTCTAACTGATGTTGACAACACCGAATTTTTCCTGATATAAATTCTCTTTATATGTCAAGCTCCTTTGGACTTCAAGGTCAGAATCTTTGTCCACAATCGGCCTCTGATGTATGAGGAGCAGAATGCTATTAGGAACTCATCTGCTTTTGAGGGACATGCTCTGTCCCTGTACCTCGGCTAATATACCTGATGGGACCTGCACCACAGGCAGACAGGCGAATCAAAAAATGGCATATTTCTAATTTAACAGCCATTGTCTTTGACAGGCACTGACCTCTGGCAGACAGGGGTCTTTGAGCGTGATTGGAGAGTTTGGGGGGAAAGTGAAGTTGTTTAGTCTAATGCGTGGCACAGGCACTCACCGAATCCAATAAAGCAGAAGGTTACAGGTTGTCCATTTAACTCTGCAGCTGAGCACTCTCACAACACTCGCTGAGTGCTTTGTGTTTCTCTTGCAAGGACTAGAAAAATCCTACTGATCAGATCGCTGAAAATTCAGATAGGAGATATAATCTAACAGACCTTTAAAGACAAAGAAGGTCTTTTAAGTAAAAATAGAGAATTTAAAGCTAAGTTAACTATCTTGTGAAACAGAAAGACTCTGTCTTTCGTCTGAAGGAAAAATGAAGTAATTATCGTTTTTTTGTTTAAAACCTCCAAAAAAATCTTGTTTTTTTAAAAAAAATCCTTTTCAGATTAAAAAATATAGAATACAAGAGGTTTTTCCCTTGTTAAAAGTGAAAAAAATCTGCCAATGGATCAGTGTTTATTCAGATTTCTTAAAATAAGTTGTCCTGCCCTTTTAAGACATTTTATCCCTGAAATTATCTGTAAGTACTCTGTTACATTTTAAAACAAGTATATCCTTTATATTGATATTTTTAAATATTGTTTTAAGGTTTTTAGGTTGACAATTTTAACATCTGTTGAAATAATTTTTCATCAACAGATTAAAAAAAAGCTGCTGAGCTAATTCTGGCTCATTGCAGTGATGCTTTTCAATGTGCACTGTCCCTGAAAAATCTAATTTTAAAATTAAATATAATGCTCAAAAAGTTTGCCTATACTCAGAACATTTGCTTAACTTCTTTCAAAAAATACATACTATTATGAGTACTCCAATTGTCTTTATTTTGGGACTATTATTGTCTTAAAATAGGGGTAGAATTACACATTTTCAGATAAATTTACTATATCTTAAAAATTATTTAAAAATGAGTCAAAATCAACTTTTAAGTTTGCCCAGATCAAACAGGTCTGTTTTATAAAAACAAGATGGCTTACTTTCCACAAAAAAACCTTCTGCTTCAACGTTATTATGTTAAATTAAACAAAAATATTGCTTAAAAACTATGTTTACATAAAAAATATTAAAGATTTTTTTGTCTTAAAGCAAGTTGTTGCATAATACTGAAAAGTTAATAAAAAAGAATACAAAGTAGACCAAAATACTTGGTCAAATTTAATTTTTTTTGCTGCTAATTGTACAGTGAACTCTGAAGTTTTGAGCAGAAACAATGTGCTCTCCTTGTTGACTTTTGTGGCGTCTGTTCCTCCTCACAACAGTAACTGCAGCCATTTTTTTGTATAAAGTGAATGTCAGAACTTCCATTTCAGAAGTGAAAAACAGATAAAAACCAGTACCAGCCATCCTGCTTGACATTTAATAAATCACATAGCATTTTCTAAATTGGTTAATTAGTTAAAAGTAAAAGGAGAATGTCACATGAAAGTGGGATTTTAGTGAAAGAGGAACCTATTCCCATCATAGCTATAAACACTGGTCACTTTTTGTTAAAATGTAGCATATGTGAGTAATATGTCTATTATTACTGCACCAAGTAAACATCTGCAATATCTGTTCAAAAATAAGGAATTTACTGTATTTTTTTGCAGGATTGAATCAATCTTCCTTTAAATGAAAATATACAATTATATGTCTTTATCACTAAATGTATTCCATTAATTGTAAGTCTATAAAATAATTTGTTCTGATAGAATGATCCATACATTTTACATTTTAGTCCAAATGTAATAGTTTTTCCTTGTTTTTAAAGACAATTGCAGTGACTTACAGACATGTATGAAGACAATCATCTGTCCAACACACATTCTCATTATTTCTGCTTCCTGCAGACTCCTGGCTCTCCACAGTTTTGAGCTTTTATTGTGTGTAACAGATGCAATCTGGTTCGAAAAAAGCAAAACAACATGATTTTAATACATGTTCTCACATTGGAATTGTTTTCAAATCCCTTTGTCTCTTCCTTTGGTACTGTGTTGTTGTCCGTTAGAGGGAATGTAACAAGCAGCTGACTTCACACTCTTCTTCTGGTAGTTGTGCGAAATTGCCAGTTACACAACCTCTTTCAAACACAATGAAGAACTCTGGTTTGGAGTCTAAAGGACATAACAGTGTTTGTTTTACACAAAACTGTATGTGGACCGTTCTGCCAGTTCAGAAGGAGTCAAACCTTTTCACCAAAAACTGTTTCTACAGCAGATCTCCATAAACAAGGAAGCATGAGCACAGTTCAGCTTTGTGAGGCTGCAGCTTCTTGTTCTGAACAATATTATGAAGCTGATGACACAACAGAAATATTTAATCAGCAGTGATTGGAAATGATTGCTTGGATTAAGACCTACCAACATACATTTACAAATTCAGACTAAAACATCTAAAATCTTTTGACAGCTTCTCCACCAACCCCTGAGCACCACTTCAGTCAGCAAACATTCCAGCTGATGCATTCAGGTGCCAACAGACACTCTCACAACCTTTAGTCGAGTTTGATTGTGGCTGAAAAGAGAAATCAAGCGCTTGGCTGATGGAAGAATAGAGGGAAAAGAACAACAGCGTGAACACAAAAGGAAACTGAAAATGAGGACAAGGGAGGGATTTTTATCACACTTCACAAACCCCCCCCCAAAAAAGAAAGATTTAAAATACAACTTTTAGAAATGAACAGAAAGAAAAGATTAAATTCTCATTATGAAACTTATTGTTCAGCAAATCCTTTAAATATTTTACCCGGACGTCATAATTTAAACTTGAAATTTTAACTTTTAGAAATGAACAGAAAAAAAGCGGTCCATATAATGGCACTTGAAAAAAGGTTAAATTTCAATTCAATTAAAACAAACTCTATAATTTGCTATATTTATTTTTTTTAGTTTTAATGAAAATTTAAGTTTTGGGTTCATGGTCTACTCAATTAAAAAAAAAAAATTTGATGAAAGCATATAAAAAATACAGAGCTTTTGTTAATTGATTCAATGTTTTTACAGTGTCAGTCCAAAATTCTCAAAATTTGAAATCTGTCATCTTGACAAGTTAACCAAGAATTCTTGTTTTAGCAAAATTCCAGTCACTAAGAAATACTTTCTTAGAATTTTTTTTTCTTTGCAATTGAAAAACTTTCTTAATAAGATTTTTTTTCTAGGAAAAAATATTTTTTTTTATCGAAACAAGGGTCCTCATACTTTAATATGAAATTTTTAAACCGAATCCATTCAGGTACAAAATACATGTCCTTGCTTAATAATGTCAAATATTTCTTAAACTGAATATCCTTTGGAAGAAACATATTTTGTTTTATTTCCAAAGCTTCTTTTATGACTGCTATTCATTGATTCTTGCTGTGGAGAAGTGTCATACCCACAAAGATCGCACTAACCTTTTTTTTTTAGAACCGCATTCTTGTGTTTTTGGTCACATGCTGTGACGGCACCGCAGTGGATTTTCTAAAAGCCTGCTTGACCTCTACTACTCTTCTTCTCACAATAAAACACACTGAAGGGAAATGTGGACTTATGAAAAAGGGCATTGTGCATTTATGGGAAATTCAAGAATGAAGGAATGTGTAAATAAATGCTAAAATACTGCGGAGGTTTTGGCATTTCATTACAACGCGAGATGAAAAGTGAATCAGAGTCGGAAAATAAAAGATGGCTGTCGTGGATTGATATTGGTAAATCTTCCAATGTGGTAAATTATTCATAGTCTTGCTTGTTTGTGGGGAGCTGAATATCCAAAAATACACCGGGCAGGGCTCCAGATAAAAAAATATAAATAAACGGGCCACCACAGAATGACAGCCATTCAAACTCTCACTGGTGGACAAAATGACTTATCCATTACAAGCTGCTGTTATTTCTTTGGATAAAATCCAAAAAGTGTTCAGACAAACTGGGTAAAAACATGCAAATGCTCCTGAAATAGCTGCAGTCTCATCATTTTATTTTACAGCCATTTATGAGCTTTCAAGAAATTATATTTATCTCCAGAAATGTATATGGCAACAAGGTTAATGGCCTAGTTTGCTTTAGTGCCTGGACGTTTTACTTGGTGCTGTAATGTGTGGCTTATTTGAAATGAAGAGCCCATATACTGCAGCCCTGAAGAGCGACAATGCGATTAAAGCTTTGGCAACTGAAGATAAGGAGAACATCCTGCTTTAGGTAAATGCTTTGCGGGGATTCATATTCTTTGACCTAGAAAGTCTTGTCAATCCGATATTTTCCATCTGTCTTTGCACACATTTACAAGTTAGTTGCACTAAAAGTTGGAATTTGCTGCCAACTCTGAGGTTGGAGCATTAGAGGGGATGATTTTACAAACTTCAACAATTTTGTTAAGCCAAATATTCTTAGCAAACAAAGTTTAAGAAACAGGGATTTGTACATTTGCACTTCTACTTTTTCTTATTCTTGGTTATGTATATATTCCTTTAGGTTTTCACAAATATGGAGCACAAACCCTTTTCTCACTCCCAACTCCTATGGCTCCTCTGCATCACTTTTTGACGTTTTGGGTGTCCCCAACTCATCATTGGCTGCTCCCATTAAATCAGGGGTCCCTAACCCTCAGGACACGGAACGAGTACCGGGTTAGGTTACCATTTCGGTACCGGCTTGCGTCCCAAGGGTTTGGGACCCCTAAATAGTATCTGCATTTTCTCCCTGTCTGTGGCCTGGTACCAAGCTGCCCTCAGACTGGTAAATGAGATAATGAGGACACGGAGGTATTTAGATCCATGTGCAAGCAGGTAAGACTTAATAGCGACCCAAACAGGCAAAGGCAAAAACAGACATAGTCATAAGCCAGGCAGAGGTCAAAAGGCAAACTGTACAAAGAACCACTCAGTGATTGCTAGGAGACGCTAGGCCAGTGGTCCTCACTATTTTTTAAAGAAGAGCCACACTGACCGACCAAAGAGAAAGGGCGAGCCAGAAAACATTCCCGGCACAAAAGAATTGTGTGTATTCGAAACACCGCTTTAAAATCACACAGCCAAATAGTGTGTGTGTGCATTTACCTTAGTGCAGGGAAGCACGGAAGCTGGTATGCAGTTCCTTGACTTTCTTCATGTCGTATTTGTAGTTTGTTGTAGCAATGCGAGTGAGACATTTCCAGGTGAGCATTGGTCAGTCTGTTCCTCTGTTTTCTCTTGATTGTGTTCATGGTGGAAAATGTAGATTCACACGTGTATGTGCTGGAAAAATGGACATCACTTTCTGCACAAGGGGTTCAAAGTTGGAAAGTCTGCTTCAGAAACTAGATTCCAGAAGTGAATGACACCTGTTTTAAGCTCAGCTTGGAGAATGTCATTACTTTGGATCTCAATGACTTCACTTTCAATCCTGGCACGATTGAGAGGAGAGAGCAGTGTGATGGTTGGTGCAAGCTGGGTTACACTCAGATGGTAGGGATTTTCAATGAAGTTAAAAAAGTCTTGTGTTCATTAAAATCACTGAACCTGCATTCAAATTCCTTTCAGCTCATTCAAAACCTCCACAAGTGCAGAATGAGAAAAATGCTGCTCCAAGGATGGATCTTTTGTGAGGACTCCTTGAGTTTTGGAAGTGACTGTGTTTTTCATCAGGTATCCAGAGATCACTTATTTTGGTTTGAAATGCTCTGACAGCTCGCATCATTTCACTTGGAAGCTTGCATCTCCCTTGGAGCTGCAGGTTCAAAGCATTTAAGTGGCCGTGATGTCTGTGAGAATGGTCAGTTGTATGATCCAGGCTGGATCTTTCAGCTCTGGATGATCTTTCCCTTGCTTTCCAGGAATGTGCAGATTTCAGGAAGAAGGCTCAGAAACCTCTCAAGCACTTTTCCACGAGATAGCCATCTCACTTCGCTGTGCATCACCAATCGCTGTACTCTTTGTCATATTCTTCTATTAATTGCCTGAACTGTCTGTGATTTAGAGCTCTTGAAACAATAAAATTCACAACATGCACCACTGTTTTCATCACATTTTGGAACTCTTGGTTTCTAAGCTTGGACACAAGGGATTGTTGATGGATGATGCAGTGAAAACTGACAAAGCTGGGGATATCCTCTTTTTTGTTCATAAGCCAATGAGACCCTTCTCTTTGCCGCGCATGCTGGGTGCGCCATCAGTGCACACACTCGCAAGTCGGGACCAGCTGATGCGCTTTTCTTCAAAAAAAATCAGAAGTGCATTCAAAATATCCTCTCCTCTAGTTTGTCCAAGGATTGGTAGTAACATAGCATTTCCTCTCGAAAAGAATCTTCTCTGGGGAACCTGACCCAAACACACAGCTGAGCAGTATCAGCTACAATCGGTTACATCTGTCTCATCCACTGCGATGCTGTAACAAGGTGCACCACGTAAATCAGTCAGCAGCTGGTCCTGTATTGCTCTCCGATGTCTTCAACTCTTCTTGTAATTGTTGAATCTGAGAGCTGTAATCCTTTAATCTGCTTGATAATTGCATCCTTGTTGCTAAAGTCAGCAAATATATTTCTGCAGACGCTAAAAAACAATCCTTAACTATCTCAGAGTCTGAAAAGGTTTTTTAGCCCGTGCCAAAATCCACGCAATCTCAAATGATGCCTCCGTTAAAACCTCTGCAGATGAAGTGGCTCTGTGAATTAGATTTTGCTGTCCTAAAAGTGAAGCAGTCAACTGTGATATTTTATTTTTTCTGAGTTCACTGCCAGGTGGATAACTTTTGTTGAATTTGAGATGCACAGTTTTGAAATGACGTTCCAAATTACTCCGTTTAAATCCAGTCAAAGTTTGCTCACATATTAAGCACAGTGGTTCGCCCCGTGTAGAACAAATAAAAATTCGTCTGTCCATTTCTCTTGAAATTCCTGTGTTCGTCTTGAATTGCTCTTACTTTTCGTCTTTTGCCCGGTGCACCGGCATTTTGCGCGCTCTCCCTCACCTGCATCTTCGGTGGACTTTCGTTTTGTGTCTCCTCCGTAATCACATCCTCGGTTGTCTTTTCAGGGTTTTGTATCCGTTTGCAGTATTTTGTCCTGTTTTTTTAATCAGAAATCGATCCATTTTGTTGCTTTTTTTTGCTGCCACTATTTAGCTAGCATCACGAGAGTCAAATAGGGCGGCGCCGTAGTGACCATTCATTGGTTGTGACGCTGTCGTAAACCGTGATTTAGAGCTTGTCGTGAATCTGACAAAATAACTCCCAGGAAAAAAATAACAGACAAGGAAATTGAACTCAAATATGTATTTATAACTTAAATTGAGTACAAATATGCAGATAAAATTTGAGATAAATTAATTAGCTATTATTTGTGGATTTTTAAAACCAGAATCCAATTGAGAGTTGAGAGCCGCCAAGTAAGGCTTTGAGAGCCGCACTTGGCTCGCGAGCCGCGCATTGAGGAACACTGCGCTAGGCAATTCTTCGCAAAGAGTGAAGTGAAAACTGGGCAGATACAAATGGAGAGACTGATAAGATACTGCTGTAGCGGGCTCCCTTTGGTTGTTGGAAGGGGAACTGGAAGTCCGAGCCTTGACAGCGACCCAGAGGTTGAGGACCCCTGATTTCACGTGGACAACTGGCATGTCAAAAACTGACGAATTGGGGACATGGAGGGGTCCCGAACCATTCGTGTCACAAACCGGCAGACAGCTGGTTCCACGTTCAGCAAATGTATTAGTTTAGACAGGAACTAAGCACAGCTAAAAGCCCTTAGTGCTAGAGCAGGGCCAGACAGAGAGAGGTCAATCGTAAGTATGGGATCATCCAAGAAGACAGTAGAGTAGTCACAGTCCAGGCAAGGGTCAGGGCAGGCAGCAAGCAATCATAGAATAAGTATAGTCAGAAGCAGAAGATCAAGTCCAGAATGAAACGCTCGGTAATGCAGCAGAGTGGCACAAACAATACTTCACACAGAGTGAGGCTCTATGAAGTGCATAAGTATCAGGCGGATGATTGTCAGTTTGATGTCCTGCGAGTTAGAAATGATCAGAGGGGGAGACAGAGCAATACGTCTATATTTGATGAGTTGGAGAGTAGATTGCTTCTCTCCTGAGTACTCAAGGACCAAACAAACTCCTCTTTCTATTAAAACACTGACTCAGCCACAAACTAAACAGTAAATGACAGTTCATTACAGCTTCAAATGATTCATAGCTGTATAAATAAAAACAAAACTGTAATAACAATACTAGTGTCAAAAATATCTCTGACTTTTTCTAGATTCTCCCCAGAGTGCAAACAAAACGGCGAGTGAAAGAGACAGGGCCCCCGTCCATTTAACGGCAAGGCAATCCCAGCAGAACCTAACTCAAGGAGGGTGACCATCTGCCGTGACCAGCTAGAGGCCGAGGGAAAAAGTCAAAGACAAATCCCTGAAAGTAGGTCGCTGATACTTGCAACGTGGGGACAACATCAAGGAGTTAAGAGAAAAACTGAGAGGATGAGTTTTCTATCTCAAGTAATGTATAAATGTCTCTATGACAAGTGGTACAGATATAAAGGTTTTTGCCAGTAATTTTCATTATAGATACAACTCATCTGTGAGAGACAGAATGTAAATAAAAAATCCTGAAAATCAGATGGTTTGATTTTTAAATAATTTATTTGTATGATGATGCAGAAGATAAGCATGTCCCATCTACAAACAAGCAACGATTATCCTGTTACTTCTTTACTAAGCTCTTCTATCCTCCACTACTTACCTGCTGTTTGAACTGCTTGTCTGTACAAAGACACCTGTCCACACCCTAAACAACCTCTCCACCAAGACCAAAGAGCTGTCGGACAAGACTGAGATAAACCGATCTACAATAAGCAAGCAGCTTGATGAGAAGGAATAATCTGTTGGAGGATTTAACAGAACTACAAGATCACTGACAATCTTCCTCCACCTAGAGATCCATCCACGATTCAACGTGGTGGAACAAGTGATCTAGAAATGATCCAAACAACCTGCCATTGAAGCTTCTCATTGGCCAAACACCGGTAAGAAACGGCTTATAGGGCAGGGTTACTGGAAAACAAGCAGGAGGCGGCCCTCGAGGCCTGGATTTGGACAACTCTGAACTAGAGAATGTTGAGTAAACAGCCCAGAACTGCATGGGGGGTGTTGGTCAAAGACCCAAAGAAATATGGGACCACAGTAGCTAAAATTACTTTGGGTTCACTTCTTGAGCCAGCACATGTCCAGGCCCGTCTGAAGTTTGACAGAGACCATCTGGATAGTCCAGAGGAAGAGAGTGTCATGTGGAACCAATATGAAACATCCCAAATACACCATCCAGACAACAAAGAAGTGGCTACATAAAAAATCTCAAGGTTCTGGAGTGTTTCAGTCAGTCTCTGAACCTTATTCCGATAAAGAATACGTATAGGAAGTTGAATGTCAACACCCTCAAAACATCACAGCTCTTGAGAAGATCTGCATGGAAGAAGGACCAAAACAGGAACCACAGTGTGTTCAAACCTGCTTAAGACCAATGAAAACTTTGTCCTCTGTCACGGAAATCAGGATTACATTTTGAAGTTTTGACTTGAACTTTTGTTATGGAGAAATAATTTGAACAAATAACTTCTTAACAAAACACAGATTGTGATTTCCTACATTCTTTTTTTATGTTCTGCCTCACAGTTGAAGTCTTCAATGACAGACAGGTCTAATTTTTCTTCATTTTTACAGACCTCATCTTTTGGACGATTTTCAGAATCGTGACTGACAAATACTTTTTAAACCCACAGTATTTTAATAGTCTGTTTGCAAAAGACACATTCTTACACTATTCATGTTCCCAGGACTCCTTTGGTTTGACTATAAAGGGAAATATATGTAATTATCCAATATTAAAAACACTGCAGACTTTATTCCAGTCTTCCTTCAGAGCTGTCAAGCTGTAAGTGGTTATGTGCAGCAATTTAGAAGTCAGGCTCCACAGGAGAGGATTATGGGCTTTCACCCATTTATTTATGACAAGCTACACAACCACAGTAGCTTGATTTGACTCAATCACACTGATTTAAAGCAATCCCCTGTGAAACATGCAATATTTCACATTTCGCAGCCACAGCTTCTGCTTGCCTCTAAACCAAAATGAGCTGTGTTTTGTTATCTAACCAATACAAGATAGATCATGTTTGCAGCATAATTGACAGACTAAATCTGCTGTTTAGACTCATTACATCCCTGTAATGTGTCCTGGCACAACACAGATGTAGACTTTATTGATAATTAAACATCTCTTAATGTGTATTCGTAGGACTGATTCTCATTTTGGATTTTATCTGAGCTTTTTCTGTTCAGCCTTGCCGGGGCAGTGGAGTCTATCTGACTCATTATTGAACTGACTACAAGAAGTATTACATGACACAGGCTGACCATGGCTCAGGTTTTACAATCATCTCAGCTCCTGAGGTGGAAAAAATATCAGAGACCTGCAAAGTGAATCTCTAACATCAGCACAAACTATTATTAGGACCTGAGCTTAAAGTTTACTTCTTCTATACCTTAAAGACCCACTCTGATCGTGTTTTTATCAAGTGTTCTCAGTGGTCTTACAATTAGAATTATGTTGTTTTAAACCAAACATTTAAAAAAAATAATCTCAGTTTCTGCAGAGCGCCATCAGTTGGTTAGAAATTTGCCTCAAAGTTGTGTGCTAGACCTTTGGCAATAAACAAAGGACAACACAAATATGTTTAGTTTATTTGTTCATGCTTTAAATGTGTTACAAAAGTATCGAATCGGGACTCGATATCGGCAGATACACAAAATCAAATGACTCGGAATCGGATCGAGCCCAAAAAAACTTGATCGGGACACCCCTACTTATGACCCACCCAGCGTATTTTTTTTTTTATGTCACAAATACAAACTCTTTAAAACTGTTTCTTTTTGTTCATCTGAATTAAATTTGTTCATTTTAATCGTATTTTATTTCTACTTTATTGTTTGAAGTAGGGCTGGGTATCGACGATTTCCAGAAACGATTCCATTCTATTCGATTCACAAGAGCCTGAATCGATTTGATTCAGATTTTTTTTTTATTCTTTTGATCCTCCCGTTAGTTAGTCCGAGCTATTGTGACGTATTAACAGTTCATTCATTGAAAAAGAGCGTTTCTACAGCAGTTTGATTGACAGCGATTTAAAAGGAGAAATAATCAGAAATACAAACATGAAATAATTTTTTATTACATTTGTTCTCTTTTATAAGAAAAATTCCACACATACTTGTTAAAAACTCAAAAAACTTGATTTTCATTGGAGAGGGACTTTAAGAAATCCCTTTGCAAGAAGCGGCCATAAAAAAAGAAACCAGCCAGCACTGAGTTTTACTCGCCTGTACCTAAAATATATTTGTTTATTTGGAGATTAAAGAGGACAGCAGGAAAGCAGGAAGTGCATTATGGGAAACAGCTCCCTGTGCAGAATGGTGGTTGGTTCTGCGTTTAAAGCAAGACGAATCATTTATCTGTGCAGCTGGGAATCTGGAAGATGAATATGACTTACAGCACCTGAAAGCTTCTGTGTCGTAATGTTTTATTGGACTATATCGAAGGCAGCTCGAAGATCTGCCAGGACAACCAAAACCATCAGGAAGCCATTTTCTGTGTGACGATGTGCTGACAGCTGATTTGACAGGAAGTTGGTTAAAAAACAAATTTTTTTCTGAAAAACATTTAGGAAAAAAAAAAAAAAATCGGCTTAAGTCTGCATCAGCAGTTAGAGGTTTAGTAGAAAAGAGATCTCTTATACCTCGTTTCCACTGAGTGATTCAGAGGCTGGACAGGACAGTATTTTGAGCATCTTCATTATAAAATGGACCCATTAGTGTCCATCTCTGAGCTCACAGCAGTGGGGCAAGAAAAGGGGGGCGGAGTTGCTCTGCATAAACTATTCCATCCACACCTCAGAGGTTGTGAAGGAACTAAAAAATTACATTTATTTATTTATTTATTTTTTTAATATTGGCTAAAAGCTGCTTAATCATAATTAAAAGACTTGGAACACTTTAACAGTTGATCGAAAGATGATTAAAATGGTTTTTAAATGTTGATCAAGTTATCCTATACCAGGGTCTTCAACCTGAAGCTCCAGATCCACACGTGGCTCTTTTGTCTCTCCATGGTGGCTCCTCGGCCAAACAAAATAAATCAGAGAGCCTGCTGACCCAGCCATGTTGACCGTCGGAGAAAAGCAGCTCCCTGCCACGGGCTGCCCAACCAAAACTACCAAAAGAAAACAAATATACTAAGACTACCAAGGTCTAACCCCAAACTAAAATAACAAAACCTAGCAGAGTAAGACTGCTGAGGACAAAGAGGGGAAAAGTAAGATAGAAATTTTTTATAGCAAGGAATTCTTGAATAGCATTTGTTTAATTTAGATTAGTTACATTTATAAATTGATGACTGAGGTGGACATAAATGATAAACTATGTAGGTTTTTACATCCCTCTTGATCTGAAGAAGTCTTATTTGCTCAACGCCATCTCCAGAATACACAGATTTTATAAGCAAAACTTTGGTAAAAAATTAGATTTTTATGTGTTAAAAGCACATATTATATTGTGCTGCAGAATACTGGTTACTAGATGTCCAGAGCTGCTCTGAGATTATCCCATTTGGCACAGAGCATCTTTTATTTTGAAAATAATTTATTTGAGCTTCTGTCAAAAGTAAAAAAAAGTCACATTTCAAGATTTTGTGGGTTATTTTTATAATTTTGCTTTTCTTCGTCCCAAAAAATAGACATGATTTATCAGTTAAGGGGGATGGGAGGTGTGAAAAGAGATTTGTGTGTGGGTCTCTGTAAGGGAGGGCTTCATTTATTTTGTTTTTAATTTTGTTTTTATTTTCATTTGTTTTACTTCGTTGTACAGCACTTTGTGTTTTCTTTCATATGAAAAGTGCTCTATAAATTAAGATTGATTTGATTTGATTTAATATTAAAAATAAAAAGGCCATCCAAATCCAAATGTCTTAAAGGCTAAAGTAAAAATATGTGACTTCTTCTCGGTTTTGAACAGTAGAAAACGAGCCCAAATGTCTCTTTTAATAAAGCACAAACATTATTAAACTAAAGCATAATTTAAAGCCAACAAACTTTTGCTCGGTGATATTTTTGATCCAAGTGCATTTTCCATTATTCTAAAAAGCAGAAAACACACTTTGATATTTTTCAGTCAAATCTATTTCCAGCATATAACATAAAGACAAAAAAAACCTTATGATCTTAATATGGTTTTATTGTTTTAGCAAAGAATAATCCCTGGTTTCCAAAGTTTGAAAAATAGTTTTTAACTCTTAAGTTTGTGTAGATCTCACCACAACAAGCCTCCCCTGATGAGAGTGGGGAGATCGGCTCGTCGTCCTGTTGGTTTTGCATCTGCGACTATCTCCGCACCACGGTGCTTAGATGGCATCCACAGATGGGAAGTGTGCATCACAGCTGTTAAATGTGCTGCTTTAACAACCTGTCAAGAAGCATCACACCCCAGAAGTCAGTGTTATGAGTATCCCACAAATTAGAAATCCTCTGATAGACTGGCTGTATTTTGGTTAAGGCTGAATAAATCAGTGGTTTTACAATGACAGCATATGGGGGGCCTAAGATATTAAAAACTGTGAGGGAAAAAATCTCACTTTTTGTGCACACACTGCTGACTCTAATGGTGCTTTTGCTGTTTTTCTGTAAACCAAAATTGATTGCCTTTTTTTTTCTCTTTCACCACTCAGCGACGCACACAAACTCCTCTGTGAGAGAAAGACTTGCCATTACCACGAATTTCCTCTATCAGTGTTGCTGCTTGAAAATTTAATGATGCGGTCTATCATATTTTGCAATGCAGTCATGAGTGAAATGTGAATGTAGAACAGTGAAGTAAGGCTGCACCTCTGGAGTGCTCTTGCATTCATTATTGCTGCAGAAAAAGGGAAATTAGACATTTTGTTCCCTCGTCTTTTTTTTTTTTTTTTATAAAAGGGAAGCAAAGACTTTGCCTGATTCTAACACAAACAATCTGGATGTTATTAATAACTACACAATTTTCTGTTGTAGATTTGAACTTTTATGCAGTTTTATTGGGGTAAGTGGGAAAATGTAATGAGTTAATGAGTCACGTTTGATCTAGAAAAAAATATTCTTCAGTAAATATTCTTGAAACATTAAAAAATCTGAATCTAAAAAAAAAACATGATTAAGAATGAGAAGCAGAATGTAAAACATCTTTGAGTTGCCTTAAGTTCATTGTGGATTGCCAGTTTCTCGACCTTCACAGGGATCAAGGTGTTCACACTCTAGAACATGGGATGTCAGACTGCACCGTATGTGGCCAACAGGTGAAGCCAGAGGCCGTCTCACCTGTTCAGAGGTGATAATTACATATCCCAGCGTTTGGATCAGTTTTAAGCTTCTCTACTCAAGAGGAAAGTGACATGGATTTTTTGGTTTTCTTTTTATAATTGTCTCACTTAAGAATGTGTTTGTTCAGGTCAAGACAATGCAACAAATAAACATTTAGGAGTCTGAACAATCCTTTTTAATCCGAAACCCAATTACATAACATGAGAATGTCTAATTTAAAGCAAAAGGAGATTTAGGGGGTTTTCAGAATGGAAAAGTCCTGATCGAGTCCTGAACATGGAGTTCTGTTTAGAACTAAAGCTTGTAAACAAAACCACGTTACCAAAGACATCTTCAGTCATTGGCTTGGAATTTTAAGGGTGGGTCAAAGCAACGAGAGTAAGGATAACGGAAAACCTGTGCTGACCAAGTTTGAACGTCTCTATAAAGGTCAGGTACAACACTTGCTGCAAGGCGGTTACAAGGTGGCAACGGCTCTGAAGAAACGCTGGTAAGTGTTTATGACTTATCGAGAAAACCGTGTGAGAAGCAATGTGTATCACTTTAAAAGTTGTTTTAATACATTTACATTCATTTAATGTGTCTCATCGTGGCGCCGCTACTCTGTTTACATCCCATAATTCCTGACTACGGTGAGCATTTTGGTCCACTCCGAGCATGGAGCTTATTCAGCCTGAGAAAAACTGATCTACTGAGAACACTTCAAAAGACGGATCCGGTTTGGTGCATTCAGACAGAAATTTTGTTCTGGATTATCTGGTTGACTTTGAGCGAAACATGTGTGTCCATTCTGAATTCACCTGAAGAAATGACGTAAATCAAATGTCAAAGCACTTTTTGAGCTTCTATCCATTTTCTTCCACTCATGCCTCACAGGTGTAGTCACTCCCATCCAGGTGCTGTTGATGAGCACCTGGCCGCCTATGAAAACTGGATTGAGTTGGCTCCTCCTCGCCCCCTTTCTTTGTTTCTGCTCCACTGCCAGTGCCACACTTGGGCCTCGCTCCCTGCCTCTTTCCTTCAGGGGATGTCCAGCACAGAATCTTCAGTGTGAAACTCACTGCTGCTTCTTACAGGTCTTGTCGCCTTCATCACCACTAACCACAGATGCTCTCTTTCGCTGAGCATCAGCATCACCCCTCCCTTCATGCACTTGTGGGACTTGGTGACCCTTAGGGACTCGTGTCCTTACCTCTCTGTGGGAGTCCTGCTTGAGAAGCTGATGGACTACTGTTGATTTTGATGGATCTATGGGCCAAATAAGGGTCTTTTTGCATGTTTTTCTTTTTGCCATCATTTCAGAGCTGCCTGGATCTGTGACTGGTATTCAAACAGAGGTTCCTTTGTTTTTTTTATGCTGTGTTCCTCCTGGGTCAGATTCCGTTTATGTAAATGCACGTGAGTGGGGTGTTTTGGTTGATTTTGGTTTCGCTTGAGTAAAAAGGGTCTCTTTTTTTCTTTTTTTCTTAATGATTAAACATTTTAAACAACTTATTTTTTAGTGTTTTATTTTTAGTGTGTGCCTGAACTGCTCATGTTGCCACATGATCAGATGCCCAGACTTCTCTCTTCAGCACCTTTTCCTGCCCCTCTGGGGGATTTCTGAGGCGCTCCCAGGCCAGTCGAGAGACGTAGTCTCTCCAACGTGTCCTGAATCTTCCCTGGTGTCTCCACCCAGTGCGACATGCCTGAAACACCTCCCCAGGGAGGCGTCCAAAGAGGTATTTGGACCAGATGCTTCGGCCACATCAACTAGCTTCCCTCAATGTGTATTAGGGTCCTTTTTTGAGCTTTTAAGGTACTGAAAGAAAGAAGTCTTAGAATTATAAATATAAAATAACATTATTGAACATGGAGGTTAACATAAGTTGGACTGAGGTAACAAAAGTCACAATAATTCTTCATAGACTCAAAGGCTTAACTGAGAAAACTCCAAAATTTACCATTTTGATAAACAACAAACCTTTGAGGTAAAAATAGAGGGTAAGCTTATCTTTAAGTTCAGAAGAAATGTCCAATATCTTGTTGCACTGATAGATTTACTGCTCATCTGAACCTTTTCTTGAGTTTGGTGGAAATCATCTAAGGCAAAAGCATTTTTTAACTCACTTTGAGTTTGCTTCTGTTTGTGTAGCGGTTGTTTAGTCTTATCCAGAGTGGGGGCTTTCTGCTTCACTGAGCAGCTGCAGCTCCATGCTGATGTCCGTGATTGCCAAAATAAATATTTTCAGCATTGCTGAGGAATGATGTCAAATATTCAAATCTGAAGCAGCTGGAACCCAGCAATGTTGGATGTTTTTGATGAATTGATTGTGCATGAGGTCAGATTTTTGTTGTTCTTGTTTTAATCATTTTAACACTGTTTCAAATTATTCATTGATCAGAAAGTGCTTTACTTTGTTGTACGTTTGACAAAAACAATTGAGTGTTTGTCTTTGATACACCGACATGAATCCTACAGATCATATGAGAATAATCACAGTTTTCCAATTCTTACTAAATTTGTCATTTTAATCGTGACTCTGATTCTGTTACCATTATTTTGCTGTTTTAAACTGTCAATAGTTGCCTCAAATAACTGAGTTAGAAGCAGGAAGTTACTCATAAAACTTCCCATGCATTAGCAGATGTCAGCAGTGGAAGGATTGTGGTTGCTTTCTCACTGAAAAAGTTTCTTGTTAAAAAACTTAGATAGCTACGGTGAATGTGAATGTTTTGAAAGCAGAAGCCTAAAACGGAGACTTTTCATTGGAAGTGGTCGGTTTAACGCTGTGAAGATAGCATAAGACGTCTCATTAAAAGGAATTCAGGAACTTGTTTGTTCGTTGACAACATTCAGCTCCTGGGGCCCGTCCCAAGAAGCAGGTTTTGTTGAAACTCTGAGTTTGTGAACTCCAAATTCAGGAAAACTCTGAGTTTCCAGTTTCAGAAACGGAGATAACTTAAACCCGTAAAAGTGGGTGAAACCAAACCCGTTTCACAAAACGGGATTCGCTGAATTCAGAATCAATCACTATGGCAACTGAGTCTGAACGTGACCTGGTCTGGAGCAGGTTTCCTTCAGGAAACTTAGAGTTCCCTGCAGTCTCTGCCCCTTCTTAAAGTGAGAACATTCACGTTAGAGACTGCACGTTTCCGCCACACAGAAACAAAAATAGCATGTCCATTCATAGAGGATCCCGAAGACGACAAATTCATGTCATTCACATCAAGAGAGGATTTTGACGCCACGAGTCGATCGCTTCGTGTTTCCCAATTTATTTTTGCGATACAGTTTTCCAGGGAAGCATTATTAATAATACCGATTTTTTTCTCCTCTTTATAAACCCTTAACAAAATAAATCTTTAAACCTTAAATACTGGAGATGCCTGTCAAGGCATTTACCGCGCTAAGAGAGATACATGAAATGTTGGTGCAATTGTCAGCTTAACCACCTTCTATTGCAAAGGGCTCGGTTCTAGTCCCGGTCATGTAGTCATGAAGTTTTATTTTGAAAAAAATATATTGTGACAATAACAAGTTAAAAAATATTGGAGCAAAAATGGCAATTCTGACAAACAGAATGGCTGAGTAACAGATGCTTATATCTCTGTAGAAGTCTAAGGGATCCAGTTCTCTTATACAATAAATTGATACTATCCAGCTTAGTTAAAAAAAAAAACAACAGATTTTCATCCATCTTGATGTAATAATTAACATAAAATTACAATACAGTGAAAAAAAAACAACTTTTCATTTTCTTGCTTTATTTAAAGAAACTGGAAATAGGTAGTTCATCTGTAAGGAAAACTCTGTGAGGATTTATGGAGGAAGGAGCATTAGTGTGTAATCAAGCATGTAAAAATCTTCACATAGTTTCTGTCACCTCCAACAGTGTCACCTCACAGTTTACACCTCACTAATGAACAAGATTTGGTCTTTTTTTTATTTATTTACTTCAACATCTGCTCCTCCTATTGAGGTCTCACATACCCTGACTAAAAAAAATTATCCCCAATTTTCTACTTGAGTAGTGAGAACAGTTTTGTTTTAGAAAAATATAACCAGTGAGAGTTTCAGCTTTCTAGAGAAATGCTCTCAACAGCCAAAAAGATGGGTTATGCGTCAGAAATCCCTACACTTGTCCACTGTAATGACAACACACACCTTCTCCATTCGAGTGTCTGCGACAACAGCCACAAACCCGATGATTGACCCAACCCCCTGGGCTTCCTGTCCCACACCTCCCACAGCAATATGCTGTTCCCCTAATTGTGAAGTCTGTGGATTTACAGGAAAAGGATGAGCCAATCAGGATGTCTTCCTCTCCGCAGGAGTGGAACTGCATGCTGGCTCTGGAGCTTGTTAAGGCCTAGTTACTGGTGACATTGCAGCTGCAGCACACGAGTAGACGTTCAGCAGCTACTGGAATCACCAAATGCCTGGTTGCCATTAGAAAAGCTCTGAAAATTGTGCTTTGCGGCAGGAGAAATTTTACGAGGCACATTTGAGGAAAATGGTGAACCATTTCTCCTGTCGAGGGAATTACCTTTAAAACTTTGCAAAACAGCTTTTGATAAACCAGAGAGAGATTTTATCCTGACACATCTACAATGAGACAACAAAAGGGAGTGAAGTGAAATGGCACCAGCGATCCTTCAAACAGTCATCAGGATACACTCACTACAATTCCAACAATGAAATGATTTATGGCAACTGTTTGTAGGTCCGTGGTGCAGAAATGTATTAACCTCACAGAATGTTCCAAAACTGAGAGGGAATGTGCAGTTTGGAGGACATTATTTTTCCACTTCAGTTGGCTGCTATTTTTCCTCCCTTTTTACCATTAAGGGAACAAAGTCCACAGTCAAACCCAGAGGGATGGAGAGCAGAAGTCACTGACAGCACTTTCACATGAGCAGCTCGGGTTAGAAACAACTCAAGATACATTAATGTTGCATTTATTAACCCTTGCTTGTCACATGGAGAGCCTCACAGCTAATGTTTTTGATTCAAACGGGTTCGTTAGAAAACTACAAAAACTGTTCATTAAAGCAAATTAAACTCAGTGGTAGTAAAAATAAAAAATAACTAGCAAACGACTGAGGAACCAACAGAGTTTGATTATGGCTTTGCTGAGGGGAAAATAAAGTAAACACTAAAGGTTACTTGTGTTAAGGCCCGGGGGCCAGATCCGGCCCTCTGGGTAGCTCTATCCGGCCCGCCAGATCATTTTATTCATTTTATCGTTATTAATGGCCGATGTTATCGTGCGCTCATTTCAAACTTGTTTATATTTTCATTTTTTATTTATTATTTCATTTATATTTTTATAGAGAGTAAAATATTGAAAGTTATTTATGGTTTGACTTGATTTATTCTGGAATAAAATTTTAAATTCTTAATTATGTTAAAATTTTACAGTTTTAAAGTTTTAAAAATTGGAATTCTGTTAGCTTTTTGGACTATTTTGGCATTTACTAAGATCTTTTTAGGCTGTTTTGGAGTTTAGCTCATATTTCAGCTATCTGCTAGCTATTTTGGCTAATTTGGCATTTAGCTAATATTTTGGCTGGCTATCAGCTTCAGCGTTTTCAGCTTTTAACTTCAGAGTTTTTCACAATCAATTTTAGCATCTTCTGCAGCCAAATTCAGCTTATATATCTAGATATATATCTAGTTCATTATTATTTATTGACATTTGCAAAAACAACGGGAGGATCAGCCCCTTAAGATGAGACATCTCGTTTCCGAGGGGTTCCTCTTTAAACAGATAACTCAAATGAAGACAGAGTACAGTGTACCCAACAAAACAAAAATGCAATTAAACTCCAAATAAAGTACATAGCTAAAGCAACCACACACAGTTCTCCTTTTATCACCACTCATCACAATTCATAAAACAAGTAAAGTCAGAGCACAGGGGATAAACACAATGAGGGACAAAACCAAACAAAAAAACAAACTAAGATTAAAACAAAAGAAGATTTAGGAACTAAGTCAATAATGAGAACAAGTATAATTTTCTTTTAAATGTGCTGAAGAGAGTGTTTAATAAATGTTTATCCTTTTTCGGCCTGCGACCTAAAGTAATGTTTTGTATTTCGGCCCCTTTTGCGATTGAGTTTGACGCCCCTGACTCAGGGGATTTTCAAAGTTTTGGTTCATTAGAAAAAGCCTCACGATCAGTTAAAACTGATGCGCTTCTAGTAAATGAGTGTCATCCTAGCTTTAAAGTCCCACTCCGATCATCATTGGATCTATTGTAAAAGCGTTCCTGGTGATCTTTAAATTAGGATTATGCCATTTTTCCAAATATCAATAAACCTGGGTTGTTTTCTAGAACATAGTGTCTTCAGTATCTCACTAGCTTACAGCCCCTAACATTACTGGTGCTGTTAGAATTAGAATCTAGAGTTAGAATCTAGCTCTAGCTTGTGGCCCACCCAACATAATCACATTAAAGGATTATTACTGGAACGATTTGAACTGAATTAAGTTATAATGTTCAAAAAATCTAGAATAAAGCATTTGTAACCTCTGTCAAAAACTGATTTATTAGAAGAAACAAATGGAGTAGAAGTCTATGTAGCGTCTGATAATGTTGCGAAAAAAACCGAAAGTTTCTACGCTGTCAGAAGTTTTAAAGATGTAGGATACCAAGGAGGATAAAGGTCAGCAAATTAACATGAGTTTCATGTCCAAGCCTTCTCTCCTGCAGTGGGTCCTGCTCTCAGCAGCTCCACTGTGTGGGACAGACCACCATATAGGTGTTGACATATTTATGAAATCTCTGCTACCTGACAGACCCGAGGTCAGACTGACTCCCGTCCTGTCTTGGCTGGTTTTCCATGTTAAATGCTGAACAGATACTCAAACAATGGAACCACAGTTGAGGTTCAACAGCTTTTCCTGAAATTCAAAATAATGTGATCAAACAAAAAAAAAGAAACTCTTTTACTGTGATTTTTCTTCATTTTTTAACTATTGCCTCCAGGGATTTAATCTTTTTTTTTCTCTTTTGTCTTTCATTTCACACCCACTACATACATGTTTTTCATCACCACATACAGGAAATCTCTGCATCTCTCACAGCCTCACATCCATCTAGGGTTTCACTTCACCTCATTAAAAATGTTGAAGTCGCCTTAATCTTTCTGCTGTCTGTTCTTCATAGCAACAGTGTCTTGATCACACACCAAAGCCGTCGTTTTAAATGTTCATTTTCTCACTTACACATTTCTACTTCTCTTCTGTCTCGCTGTGGCCAAACTTCTGCTCTAAAAAACCTTCATTTTTATTGTTCAAAATGATTCTGATCACAAAATACAACTGAGAAGATCTTAGTTTGGGTTTTCTTATGAGAGTCCCACTCCGATAAAAAACGTGTTTTTGACTTTTTCTTGTGGCATTACAATAATTGAACTTTTTGATCTTTTAAAAATCCGTTTTCATAAATTTAGAGAAAAATAAATAAAACTTTTGAGTCTGTATTATTTTAAACAGTAAAGAACAGACGAACGTTAACATTTATCATTAGAATTTTGTGGTAGAGGTGATAATTCTATGACTATGAGGAGATTTTTCCTCTTTGGATGGCAGCACAGGTGCAAAAATTTGCTTATTAGGTTTGTCAAAATTAATTTATTTACTTTTGATCATCATCCGATTTAGATTGATTTTCATAATTCCATGTCAGACAGCAGCTGCTGCAAGCCTGCATGTTGTGGACTGATAGGTGTGACTACTCAGCAAAATGCTAAATGTCCCTGAAGGCAACATGAAGCCCATATGTCTCTAATCACATGAAATAAGATATGTAAACATGAAATACTCCGTTTTTTTATTTTTGGTTAGGGGATTCATGCTTCAAAACAAATGACCTCATTCATGGTTGACAGAAAAAGAAAACTTTGCTTTCAAAGTATTTCAGCTTTTTGCTCCTCTCTGACTTTTCTTCCTTTATGGATGCCAGGAAAAAAAAAAATCATCACATTTAATCTAAAAAATATATATATTTTTTTGAAGTAAAGGCCAGTTTTCCCTCAACGTTTTCAAAGCACGTCCAACTGGAGCGTGTTCAAAGTTGTCTCTGATTATATATGCAGCACAGTTTAACAGCTGAGGCGATGTTCGTCCAAAAATGATGTTTTTATCTTTTGCATCCATACATCAACTCAGTTTTCTTGACAGTGCTGTCTGAAATCTATTCAACTTCAAATAATGAATTTATGCTTGAATTATTTAAAGAAAATATTTTGAAAATTTTCCAAATCCTTGCCTTAGAAGCAGCACCTCTTCCATTGCTTTCTTGGAGCCGTTTAAAAGCCTGAATATTAGTAATACAAACATGAACAATGAGCAGAGTTGCAGCACAGGTGTGTGATGCTGGTTATCACGTTGATTATTAGAAATTGGGTTCAGATTTGAAATGAGCTCTTTTTTCAAATTGAAATTAACATCTGAAATGAATAGAAATATTGGTTTAAAATTAATTTAACTTTGGAAATGTTCAGCTTTGCAATATTTTCCATTTTCGTCAACCGTCTCTCCACTCGGCCTCCTGCTTGCATTTCCTTTTGTGGCTCCCAGCACACTGTTGCCATGATTGCTTCTGAAGGATGTTTCACCTCCTGTTCATCTGTCCATTTTCTAATCACACTTAATCTTGTCCAGGGTCATCAGGTTGGGATGCAGGATCGTATGCCAGAGCTATCCGAAAAAAGAAAAAAAAGAGCGATGCTCCTTCGACAGATCACCGGTTCACCTCAAAGGCGAGCAGAGAGGCTTTCACTGCGGGGCCATTTGGTCTACTGAAGCATTTCTTTTCTTGGGTTGTCCACTTAAATTGTTGACAGTGATCATCTGAATCCCCCTTCACTTGCAACTGAACTTGGGGTTATTCATCTACAGTCTGACGATCCAGGAGAGCAAAATCCTTTTTGTGTACCAACACTTCCTCTTTAGCTTATATGCAGTCTGCAGCTAAGTAAGGTTACAGAGCATTCAAATTTCAAAACAGCACAGAGAGTGGAATCATTTACCTACAAAGGCAAAACAATGTCAAAATATTTGTCAATTTAAAAATAAATACTAAGAAAGTATTTTCAATCTTTACCAAAAATAACTCAATAGATAATAGCCATGTGGTCATTTAATCTGTTGATGCCTGGGTATTTATTCTTTAATCAGTTCTGCTGTGATGATGACATGCACAATATTAAATCATTAGACTATAATGTAGATAATATCAATATATTGTTTGGGTTTTTGTTGTTTTTCTCGTTAGCTCCTGCCTATATTTATTTTAAAGTTGTGTATTGTTCTGTTAGACTCTTAAATGACTGATTATCAGTGATGGTATAAATGGATCTATTGTGGTTTTTATGTCCTTGAAATAAATAAACTAAAAAGAAAAGAAAGAATTGTGGAAATAAGCCTCTGAAAAATTGGCTTTCTATTGTAACAATATCCTGAATAAGCATTTTTCTGATCAGAATATTTAAATCTTCATGTCTTAGTCACATGCATACGTGCAGGATTTTTTGGGTTGTCCCAGGCCACAGCTTGGTACCGGGCCACAGACAGGGGAAACCATGGGACACAGACCAGTACAGGCACCCTAACCCTAACCTGAGGGGTGTCAAACTCAATCGCACAAGGGGCCAAAATCCAAAACACACCTTAGGTCGCGGGCCGAAAAGGATAAACATTTATTGAACACTCTAAATCTAAAGTTTTAAAACTTTAAAACCATAACTTTTAACATAATTATGAACTAAATATTTAACATTACCTGTGATAATGCTAGTATAAATGCTGTTAGCTGAATTTGGCCGCTGAAGATGCTAGTGCTGATAGCTGAAGATGCTGAAGTTGATGAGTAGAATCATTTAAGCCAATAGCCAGCTAAAATATTAGCTAAATGCCAAATTAGCCTAAAAAAAAAGCAAACTTAGGTTAGCCAAAACAGCTAGTATGTAGCTGAAAAAACAGCAAAACTTTCATATTGTCTAAAAAAGAAAAATAGCCAAAATTAGCCATAGCAGCTAGCGTGTAAATATTAGCTAAACTCCCAAACAGCCTAATAAACAGACGAAATTAGCCAAAACAGCTAGCATGTAGCTGAAACATTAGCTAAACTCTAAAATAGCCGAAACAAATCTTATAAAAAAAGCCAAAATAGTCCAAAAGGCTAGCAGAAAGTCAATTTTTAAAATTTAAAAAACAATACTTTTTAACATTTCTATAAAGAAAAACAGGAATATTCCAGAATAAATCAACTTAAATTTTAAATAACTTTGAATTCTTTACTCTTAGTAAAATATATTTTGTCAAAATTATAAAAGTTAGTAATAAGCAAAAGACAACATAGAGCCATTAATAACAATAAAATAAAATGATCTGGAGGGCCGGGTGTGATTACCTGGGGAGCCTGACCCGATTAAAGTTAAAGTTGTCCCTATAACACAGAACTGCAGAGCTATTTTCACTTATCTGTTAGCTTTAAGCAAACTGTGGGAAACTTTCTGAAACAAAACGACTTGGCCTCTCACCAGCTGCTAGCGCTGGCATTGAACAGTGATTATTAAAACACTAATCCCTCTGCAGAAGGAGTCAGATCAGAGGCTGCAGTACAAGGATGGGTGTCTTTGGTTCACAGCTCACAACATAATTGCATCTTAAATTGAGAGCATGATTAGCACTCTGCCAACTCCCAGCCTTCACTGTGTGAGAAGCCTCTCATCATTTTGTCGCGTGTGACAGATATCTGCACGGGGGTACATGTTGCAGATAACCACGACAGACTTTATTAAATCTTGCATCTTGCAGCTGCAACATTCAGCTGATCCCTCTCTACACAGCATCTTAAATATAGCATGACCTTTTCTGGTCTCATCAGACAGCCCAGCTGTCTGCTTGATGTGTTTGGGTCCAGTAGGAGCTGACAGGAATCTGAAAGAGGAGCGAGCGGCACCAAATCAAAGATGTGAGGCCACTTATTCAAGTCCACCCTGATTTGACAGGTTTTTTTCCCCATCTTCAGAATCCGTTCTTTTCAGACGTCCTTGTAACCCAGCAGCTTTGAAATTTCAAGTGACATTAAAAATCATGAAGTACTCATCACTTGTAAAGTGCTCCATAGTGTTGTATAGCACTCTCGAGAGTCGTCAGGATGATTTTAGAGGAACTCTCACTTTCATCATATAACATGACCAAAATACAGAGTAGGAAGAGTTTAAATAACTTTCTATACTCCAGCAGAACTACAAGTAGCTGTTAAGTTGGCTAAACAGTTCATGTATTATGTGAGGAGGAATTTAAGAACAGGACATGAATGGGGAGCTGGATGGCATTGATGAGATGAGCATCTTTGTGATGTGTAACAGGTGGGACAGATTTTTTTCTTCATTTTTATAGATGTTACTGCATTTATTTATATTATTTATAGATGTCAGCAGCAAACGCAGATCTTTTCATGGCTGCTATTTGAAGAGAAAAACAGAAAAACTGAGATTCACAGTAAAAACCTGCTTACATATCTTTTAAACTTAGAAAACCCACTGGGTACATATATTCTTTTCATAATTGTTATTTTTTTTTTGCCTTATGTTTTTTTTTTTTTTTACTTGCTTTATTTTCTAACATTTTTTGTCTGCTCTTAATTGCTGATCCTCAAAGTAAATGAACAAAACCAAAAAATTGCCAAATCCCAGAAAAAAAATTCCCCTTAGATTTTTAAGGACTAACAATACTAATATTCTGCTGTCGGACAGTTTGATTATTAGTATAATCTAGCATAGTATAATATGGTACATTAGTTTATTGTATAGTATAGTAGAGTTAAGTACAACATAGTATAGCACAGTATTTTACAGTATAGTATAGCACGGTAGGGCATGGTACAGTACGGTACAATATAGTATGCTAAAGTATAGCACAGTATAGTACTGCACAGTATAGTATAGTATATCACAGTATTGCTCCGTATAGTGTAGCAGAGAGAGAAAGAAAATAGTGCAGTATAGTATAACAGTATAGCACGATATGGTACAGTATAGAATAGTACAGCATTTAGAATTTGGCGACATCCCTCAGTGGTTATTTAGTAAATTAAAAAAGAATAAATAATTAAGTGTTTACTTTAAAATAATTATCTCATAACTTTCCTCTTGGATAAGATTTCTGTCATCTTCCACGGTGTTAATGGGTCGCTTTTGACCCGTGTCTTTAATCAGCTTTAAAATACACGTAAGACAAATTTTTTTTTTTTTTAATCTCTTGGTCATCTCGTCATTCGTCCTTATCCATGGAAATGTTGGTTTTGTTATTTTTTTCTGTGAGTATCTGAGCCTTTAAAAATCGGCTCGCCTCTAAATTTCAATGAAAAAATCTTCAAGAGATTTTTATAAACAAAAAGAAGGTTATTGTGTTACTTGATTTGTACTGAGGGGCTTGGAACATATCTCTGAAATTAATTTGCTTGATCTATTTTTCTATTTTAGATTCAACTTTGGTAACGTTTATCGTGTTGTGGATCAGTTTTGCCTCACATATTTGTTCTAGAACATGCAAAAAAAACATCTAGACTTCATATCAGGTTGGATGAAAACTAAAAACTGCTCATTACTGACATGAAGAAAAAGTTAAAGGTATACATTTGATCCAAAACAAATATTAACGCAGGTGTTTTGACATATCAGATCAAGTTTAACCAGCATTAAAACTGTCAAAAATTGTCTTTGGGTCAATAAATGACTGACACCCCCCCATGGGTGACGACCACAGCTGGCAGGGACGGGAGCCTTTCAGCTTTTCATCTTCAGGGTCAAATCATTTCCCAGAATCCTCCTCTCTAACATTAACTGCATACGTGTGCTCTTTTACAACATCTCTAAATGTTATATTTGGTTTTATTCTAGATATCTAGCCTGGAAGCTCTAAGTTTAATGTCATTTTATTGACATATTTACTCTCCTGTGTAAATATCTTAATCGGAATGCCCTGGATTTGTCTGCAAAATACCCAACTCGAGATATTCCTGAAATGTATTTGTGTTTGATCTCACGGCTGAAAAATAAAACAGGAATTTCTTCACCTCCGTCTCTCAAATGCTGCAGTTATTAAAACATTGGTCCAACTTTCTCGTACATCTTAACTTTAGTTTTTACTTACGTTTTGCTGATACACTAAAACGTGTCGAGCAAAAAAAAAAAGTCACATTTCTTGGAAACATTTTTTAATGCAAATGAGTCTTGTGTGATTTTCAATTCCAATTTGTAGATTCATTCCTAAACCAGCTACAGTTCCATTAAATATTTTATTTAGTATTTTTGGTGTCTTATTTGTAAGTCTAATAGAATGTTTCTTCAAATGACCTTGTGATTTATTCTCAATGCAGGCCGCCTCATCAGTCACTAAATTTGATTTAACTTGAATTTAACTGTCGTCTAGTAATGACCTTTCATGTAATAAAATGTTAAACTGTTTGACACAAATGTAACAGTTTTGGATGTGGCAAGTGGCTGTTTGCAGTTGAATAAACAAATTTATAAGACATCTGAATTATTAATGTCAGCAACAAACATGCTGGTTGGGAATAAAATGCAGATCCAGCAGAATAAAAAAACAGATGAATTTTCCATGAAGAAACCAGCTTTCCTTTGAGAAAAGATTCCTATTTGCTATAGTTTGGGTTTTCCTTGACAAAAATCATTTTAATCCAGACCTTTGTTTTGGCTAAGTGTGAATTGAAACTAAGAGCATCATTATGAGATGTGGTGACCTGTATGGGTCAACAGCAGGGTGGATGGGTTGTCAGGGCCCATGGGGCATCTAAACACTGTGTCACACAGCCACCATGTACCATTTGCACATATTGAACAGATCATAAATTGTTCATATGTGGGAAAAAGTGAGAAAAGTTTATAGATATATTATGAAATAATCACATTATAATCATGGAAGAAGGACAAATAAACCATGCAGAGAACCCGTAAACTCGTGCTTCATTGAATTTCTTTACTTTGACATTCAGATTCCAAATCACGTCAGCACCATGGACAGCACCCGACGCGAGCTGTCGCGATACTTTGTTCTGAGGATTTCCCTGGTCCGACACTCATGTCACATATTGACGTTTGGTTAAGGCTCCTTCCGCGTCACTTTTTGATGTTTTGCGTGTCTCCAACTTGTCATTTATTTGACGTGCTGGCTGTGCATAAAATCAAGGGTCCACAACCCTTGGGACGCAGTACCGGACGCGTCCAGGAAAAGTTAAATTTAAAGTCCATTAGTTGTCACACACCTAGATTTGTAAAACTTGTTCTCCTCATGTGACCCATTCCCCAAGGGAGTGGTGAGCTGCAGACACAGCTGTGCTCAGGAACCATTTGGTGGTTGAACGACTCCAATCCAACCCCTTAATGCCGAGTGTCAAGCAGGGAGGCCTTGGGTTCTAACTTTGGTACGACTCTGCCGCTAAATCATCCTCAAACATGCTCTCCGGTAAGTTTGACTTTACGTTTTGACAAAGTGTACATGCTACAGCAGTATTACCATGACACAGAAGCCGCTAGCTAATGCTAGGCTAACACCATGTCATTAGTTCTTGTTTTGATATTTTCTAAGCAAGGCTTTTGCCTAATTAGTTTTCCGTTTCAGACAGATTAAATCGGACAATTTGAGTTTACCTCTTATATTTTCCTTTTTTTGGTGTCATCCATGTTTTACTGTTTTTGACACTTTTTGCTGGTCTGAGCTAAAACGTTGATGGAGTTTTGTAGTGTTTTTTTCTTCTCTTGTTGCTGCATGTAATGCTCTTCCTTGAAGTCTGAAACTGAGTTCAAACAATTTAAAACATTATTTAATATATTATTTTATAGCATATGCTAATTGACCTAATAAGTGCACTTTTTTTTTAGACTTGAAATTCTCCTATTCTGAAAAACTTGACTTGAAAGTATTGATTTCTCAGTACTCATAGTATATATGTATATGGTGTTTAACAATGAGTTTGAATATGTTTTCTGATCTTCCTACCTTTTTGTTTTTCCTCCATTTTTCTCCCTTCTGGACTGACATCCATTCACCAGTTGAATGATGTAAAGGCGAGCTACCCAAGACTGGACCTGCAAACTGTAAGGAACACTGAACAGAACTCTGAAAAGAACTGGAAACTACACAAAAGGTCTGACAAGGAACTTTAAAACAGAGAAGAGAACTCTGGACTTTTGTGCCTCCTCTGCATTAGTGATTTGTGTCATTTTAACACAAACTGTGCGCCATATGTGCAATATAAAAGTTAGACATACATGTAACGGTCCTTGAAAGCCACAAATATGTGTAAGCATCTCCCAAAAGTCAAGCACAATTATGTCTAAACTACATAAGCTACACATAATAATTCTCAACGCATTTCTGCACAAATGGTTGAATGACAAATCCAAGACAGACTTGTGAATTCCATACACGAAAGACCAAAACCTCATTTGTGGACGATGTGAAATTTGTACGTAGCAGCAGTGAGACACGATCTTTAAGACGGGTGTAGGTATGTCTTCCAGTTCACTTTAGACTCGAGGGATTTCACAAAAATTATAAACGTGATTGTCGTGATTGTGAGAAGTTAAGTGTGAGATAATTGAAGAATAATGCGAGTTACATGCACTTATGATGATTGAGTGATGCTGCCGTATGTCGCCCTTATCTCACCCTGTGGTCAGTACGATGCGAATGCTGCAAGTATGGAGTTGTGCACGACATATGTGTCTGCAGGACACCCACACAAACTACACGCCGGTCGTCTAATTTCCTTATTTTTAGAAGTCAGGCTGTACACAAGTAGCGTGTGTGAAGTGCACACTTCCCACCTCAATAGCACTAAACGGGCTCTGTTGGAGCCAGATCCAGTGCAGTTTTTATTTTTTAAACATGTCCAATGTACTATATTACACCATGAAATCATATATTTGTATTTTTATTAAGGATACTGGAATTAGAATTGTTGTTTCGTGACTTCTCCACCAGAATCTGTGCTCACCTGTAACCTCATGTGGAGACAGTGAGAGGGAGGAGAAAAATGTTTTTTCAAATCACAAATTCTAACTTCTATTGAATAACACGTTTTTAAACAAGAAGTCAATTTTACCGATGCGAGGTCATCCACATTTTTTAACTTTCTGAAGACTATACTGTATATATTTTCTCTACGGATGGTTGTAAAATAATTGTTTCTTGAATATTTTTGTCTCCTGTAAAGTACTTCAATCTGCCAGTGTGTCTGTTCTACTAATGTTCTTTTTTGTCACCTGCAGCAAGCCCGCACAAAAAATGTATATCCCTTTTCCCCTGTATGGGTTCACTGAGCGGTCTTGACGTTTCTTGCGGATCACCTCTGTATGTTCCTGCAGACAGCTCGTATCCACGTAAGGGCAGTGGTGACTAAGGCTTTAATTATCACCCTGAAAACTCCCCATAAAGGGAAACATTCACAGTATTATTTTATGAATTACCTCAAAGTGTGAATTTTTCTAGCCAGCACATTACCACGCCACCCCTCCAGCTGTGCCGTTAGCATGGCTTACAGCTACAAGCGTGAAAAGGTCACTGCAGTTAACAGCATTACAGCTGAACAAAACAACACAAACTTTACAATTAGGTTCAAGTATTTCCATGTGTGATATAGTCCTGTTATGTCCGTAGGGCAAACCAGTAAGCTTAAAGAGAATGGAAGCACTCAGACGGTCATTAAGCATAAACTGGAGAAAATTGTGTTGCGCTGAAGGGTTTGAAAGTCACCAGACTCCTCCTCAGATCAGACGGACCTTTCTCGCTGTTCTTTACGCCGTTTAACCTGCAGCCCTGAGATAAGACGTCACTTTTCTCGTCGGTCTCTGAGCCGGTCGCATTTCCACTCGAAGAGGAGCGTCGTGCATCCTGCAACCCGGAAAACAATGGCAACTGGAACAAATTCATTAGCGGGTTTGTTCCTTTTTTCCCTAACTCCTGGTGTCCCCGGTGGACCATTCGCTAATCTCATTAATATTTAAATCACAACTTTATGCCATCACAGGGAAAATGGGACCTGTTACTGTTTAAAGTTTAGCTTAAGCGAACAATGATTAGAGGGAGTGAAACGTCGATGTTTTTGCTCCTCGATGGTCGCAGTAGAACCATCTCAGAGGAAAAGCCAACGACTTAAAAAGAGAGGAAAGAAAACGTAACAATTGCTTTTCCTTTTTCCTGTAATTAATCTGGTCTTTGCAGGCTAATATTAGATCAATTTAAACGAACAAAAGCTTAATTAAACGAACACGTTTACACTGATCAGATGAGAAATCATCATGTTTCTTGGTTCCTGTGCAATCACACAGAACAAAACGGTGGTCTTGATTAGTACTCCCACCAGATGGGGGCTGTCATCCTTTTTATGCATTTCAATTCACACCGATCTGGATAGGACAGATTAAACAAAGCAAAAAAAAATGTCTTTTTCAGTATATGCAGATATAAATGACCTAAAACTGATATATAACTTCAAATAATGGAGATTATGAATCGTGGCCCACCTCTGCTTAAAACAGAAAGTGATCACAGCAATTAGAAGAACAAAATTTATGTGAAATGTGATTAGATTCATTTTAAAAACCTGTTGGATCCATTATTTATTTATTTATTTAGAGTGTGGAGGTTCACAGGGTTGCTGGGGCTTTTTTCCCACGTTTTGGGACTGTACAGGAGAAACCCCACAGATGAATAAGAAAAGCACGCAGACTCCTCTCAGGCGGGATTTGAAGCAGGGCCTTCCTGCTACGCTCACACCGCCCTCGCCAACACGTGTTCAAGGGGCCACTTCCAATGGAAAATGTATGTAAACGGGGATTTTAGGCTTTCACGTTCAAAACTTCCACATTCATGTGTGGTTTTGCAAATTTCTACAACCGTTTATGGGCTCGACAAACAAAACATGTGGTCATGAAAACACCCGTTGCAACTTAAACCAGTGGATCGTTGACCAATCAGTGACTCAGATTTGGTAGTGATGTATGGATGTTGTCCTCTTTGATTGAGTAGCAACCATTTGAAAATTGATCATGGAAGAGAAAATAAATAAAAGCGGTTTGTACCCGGATGGAATTCCATGACACCAATGCTATGTCTGGATTCCCCCCTTATTCCCTATATAGAGCGTTTGCCATTTTCTATTGCTGTCTGAATCTATTAATTCCAAAATCAAGTGCACTGGAAATGTCCCAGAAGTCTTTGCGATAAACTAACGTGCATCTATGCTAACTAGATTAGCAAGTGTAGACCACAATCCATTGCAGTCGAACAACTGAGGAAAAAAAACGTGTTTAAATGTAATTTTTGAATAAACCATCCACATTTTCATAATCAGAACACAGTGGAGTCATAAATAAAAGTCGTGAAATGTTCGTATTGATTTTGACTTCATAAAATCATTGACGTGATATCCTGCGTTTAGAAAAACGGAAGAAAAGAGGTGAGCATCGTGTCCGGATTCCCCTTAAAATCCAGGGCTCTAGATAGTCCTGCACTGTATAGTTTTTTAGTAGTTAAGTCTACCTTGTCTCGAAATGGAGCTGTGAAATAAAATACCTGAAGCAAGATTCAGGAGCTTTGCTCCTCTACCAACTGCAGCAGCAGAATAAATAGTACACAATAGAAAAAGTCTAAGAAGAAGAAGAGAAGCCCCTCCCTGCTCCCCCACCATGTGCTTAACATAGTCACAAACAGGCACACGACTGGTTCCATGTGGAGCGGGTTTATTTGGCACGGATAGGACAACAGGTGTGAGTCCACAAAGCTAAATCAGGGTCAGGCAGCCAGAGGTGAAGCATGAGGTCATCAGAGAACAACCAGAGTGGTCAGGGTCCAGGCGAGGGTCAGGGCAGGCGGCAGGGGTCAGATGAAACAGAAGATCAAGTTGGGGTTGATGGGAGTCTGATTCGTGACTCATGTATACAAGAACACATGTTTAGCACGCGTCAAATGCCGGGTGTGGCTTGAAGCTGAGCGCCAAGCCCCACACCACCATGCAGCCCGTCTCATTTCTAGTTACTAAAATCATAGTGCATCTCAACTCAGTGAGCGAAAACGTGACCTGTTATGTCATGAGTTTTCTCAGCTCTGTAGTTGTAACTATGATTGATTGATTGATTGATTGATTGGATTTCAAGCATAGATTGAAAATACAGGACAAAACACACAATTATTTCAAACTCATTACAGAAATTGATTAGAAAATAGAAAACAAACAAAAACAAAACACACTTATGTCACATTTGGTTCATTCATTCTTTGTGATTATTAACTAAAGTCAGTAGAGTTTGATTGATTGCTTGAAAAGGAGCGGGAAGAAGCGAACTTATATAATCCCACCCCTCTTGATTACTTCATTTAACTATTTTGCATAATTATGTCATCCGGTTGTTGTTTTTTTTTTTTTTTTTTTTTTTTATATATATTCCCAATAGCAAAGTAAAGTGCTTGTTGATTATAATAGTGAAATGAGAAAAAAAAAACAAAGTTCCTGCTTTTAAAATCCTGATGACTGAGATTTTTATTAATGGGTTTGAAAGTCTTAAAGTAAAGCAGATGCCAAACTTGTTTACAATTTGTTTCATCCAGACCCCCCATTACCCTTTGGTAGTGTTTAAAACCGACAATATATTTAGAGAACTGTGTGTAATTAAATTTTGCACATCATCCATAATTATCAGGCAAAGCATAATTATTTTGTTAGTGAAAACTTTGAATATCCTAATCTAATCAATTTGCTGAAAACAACAAATATTCATACCTGTACATTCATGCATTTTTTTTGTTCTTTCTCAAACTATGTCTATATAATCTGATGTGTAAATATTAAATTATCATTGTTTTCTAAGATTGCTGACAGTTATTGATCACTGTAGCATAAGCTTCTGCTGAAGCAGCAACTTCAGCCTCTAAATTCTGCCTCTTTTTGCGTCTCTCTCATTTCATCCCCATTCATCTCTGTTAGACTTCAAAGTGTCAAGTTAAAAATCTTATTTACAGTTTGCCTGTAAATTTTATTCCTTGTATGCAACTAAAACCCAATTTTAACTTTAGGACATGACAGATTTAACTTCATTCATTCAAATCCGGCTGTATTTATCTCAGGGTACATCATCCAATCTTTGTTTAAACCACTTTTGACCTATTTTGAACCATCTTAACGAAGCAGCAAATTTTTATAAAAGGTTTTAATCACTTTGAATTAAAACGATTAAGCTCTATAATGAAGAATTATGACTAAATTGCTCAAAAACGTGTCCAGAATTATGAGAGTCTCTTGGCAAAATGTTTTTTTTAACATCAAATCAAAAAAAAAAAAAAACTGTCAGTAAAAGAGACATTTTTGTTGATTTTGTTACATTCATATGTGTCAATGTATATCTATTTAGTTTTCTGAAAGAGCAGCATATAAAACCTTCTAACAACAAAATTAAACAAAAGGTTTTTTTTCTATTTTACTGAACCCAAGTCACAAGCTCCTCACTTGGTGTTTTAGAGTAACAATCTTGTAATGTTGGGATTGAAAAAAAATGATTTTGAGTGTCTTCAAATGTCAAAAATTTGCAACATACTGTATGTCATTTTAATATCTAAAACTTTGTCATTAGTTTGTCTTATCAAACATGTTTATACTTTTTATAAGGACCAAAGCTTTCAGGAATGTTGATTATTTCCATGTCTTTTTTATCACAAAAATTAAAGGAACACTTTATTTTATTGGCCCTGACATGAATTGAATTAAACCTGTCTGATCATTTTCTTGTTGGTTCAGCAGCTGAGGGCCTCGTTAATCAATTCCAGCTGTGTTGGTGTTGATGGATTAACAACAGGTGCACTTCAGTGGCAACAATTAGAAAACCCTCCAAACAGGACTGGTGTTACATGTGGAGGTCATTTCAAGTTTCTCCCTCTTGATCTTTTTTGGCTGGTTTTCCACTCCTGCTGATTTTGTCTTGTGTAATTCTCTCTACTGGCAGTAAGAGGAGATTCCTTAACCCTACAGAAGTTGCACAGGTTGTCCGACTTCTCCAGGATGGACATCCACACGTGCTGCAGCAAGAAGGTTAATGGTCGCTCTCCCAGCAAATCTCCAGAACATGGAGGAGATTTCAGGAGACTGGTGGTTATTTTGGGACAGCTGGACAGGGCCGTAGAAGGTTCTCAACCCCTCAGCAGGACCCATACCTGCTCCTTTGTGCAAGGTGGAACAGGCTGAGCACTGCTCGTGTCCTACAGAATGACCTCCAGAGGGCCACTGGTGTGAATTTCTCTACCCAAACAATCAGGAACAGACTTCATGAAGGTGGCCTGAGGGCCCCACGTCCTGTAGTGGGCCCTGTGCTCACCGCCCAGCACCGTGGAGCTCCACTGGCATTTGCTCAAGAACACCAGAATTGTCAAGTCCGCCACTGGCGCCCTGTACTTTTCACAGACCAGAGCAGGTTCACCCTGAGCACCTGTGATAGACGTGAAAGAGTCTGGAGAAGACGAGGAGAACGTTCTGCTGCCTGCAACGTGGTTCAACATGACAGGTTTGGTGGTGGGTCAGTGATGGTCTGGAGAGGCATATCCATGGAGGGACGCACAGACCTCTACTGCCTAGGAAATGGTGCTCTGACTGCCATAAGGTATCCAGATGAAATCCTTCAACCCATTGTCAGACCCTCCTGTAGGTAGGTCCTGGTTTCCTCCTAATGCACCACAATGCCCGGCCTCACGTGGCAAGAGTCTGCAGGCAGTACCTGGAGGATGAAGGAATTGAAACAATTGAATGGCCTTCACCATCCCCTGACTTAAACCCAATAGAACATCTCTGGGACATTATGTTTGGGTCCATTAGGCGCCGCCAGGTTGCTCCTCAGACTGTACAGCAGCTCAGGGATGCCCTCACACAGATCTGGGAGGAAATGCCACGACGTTGTCAAGCATGCATACAAGCTCGTGGGGGACACACAAGATACTAAAAAGCATTTTGAGGAGAAAATGGACTAGCCTGCCACATCTTCATTTCACTCTGATTTGATGGTTTCTACACAATTGAGCCTCTGTAGACTGAAAAATTTTATTTCCATTAAAAGACTTGGTATCCTTTTGTTCCTAAGACACTGCCCTGTTGTTATTTGTATAGATATCCAACTTCATATTGAGATTTGATGGATCTAATGTGTTTCTTTAAAGTGAAACTTTAATTTTTGTGAGCAGTATATATATATATATATATATATATATATCAAAGCAGTAAATACAAAAACCCACACATTTTCAAGGAGTTCATTTCATAAGATCCTTTCAGATTAAAGCTGCATGAATCTTTTGTGCTCACGAGTCTAAAAACATCAAATTTAGGTTTCTTTTGATGAGCTAATGGGAGCAACAAAGACTGTATGTGGGCTGAGTGGCGTGTACCTTATTCACTTTGATCTATAGTCCCTCATGGAGGCCACAGTGGAGACCACTGTATGATTCAACAGAATCATTACAGAGAGAATCACTAAAGCTTTTGTTTGTCATATTACCTCCATTTGTTATGGAGAGAAACAGCACCAATGCAGCACAACACATACTCAGTGTTTGTAAGACCTTCTGAACAAAGATTGAACCAGAAAATCGTACATTTGCTCTGCTCTCCTCCAGCCTCGTTCCATCACATTTTCAAAGCTGAACAGACACAATCTGGGTTAGAAAAAGCGCGGCATAATTATCTGCAGCAGCGGTGGCTTTGGAAGCTCCCCTGTCTCAGAAATAAAGTGCTTGGTGTGCAAAAGAAAAGGTTTGCTTCTTTTTTTTCTGGATGCGTGTTGTTAGCAGCTTAATCATTTACACTGAACAATGCTGACCTACATATGTACACTATTCATTCATTCATTAACCACTAACAATAGCGGCTGCAGATTCAAAATCTTTAAGGACCAGTGAGATTTTTAACATGTTCTTATGGCATTTTCTAATGGAGGAAATTCAGCTCAAAGTTGCATTTGAGTACTCTATTTTCCACACGACAGGGCGCACAAAATTTTTTAAACTTTTTTTTTTTTCTTTTGACCCCTATATTAAAAGTGCTGTCTGTTGCCACATTTTTTAAAATTTAAAATAAACTTATTAATTCCAGAAAATAGAACCTAAAACCATCTACCCCCTACAGATTATAGGTTTTAGCTGTTCAGTGCAATTGGCATTGAATCCAGTGAACTCCATCCTGGTGAGGGAATTTGCAATCAACATCTCACTCTGGATTGTTTGCTAACACGTTAGCCTTTGTTAGCTCTATTAGCTCAGTTTACCACTCAAGACTTTTTTGTTTAAGCACGACCTTTTTAAATTTATAAAACTGATGTGAATTTTCCTAGCGCTAACGTATATTCCCGACAAATAATGATCGAGTGGGAGTGACATCTGAATTTGAAGACACTATATTTTCATAATTTGCAGGGCTAAATGTAGGGGTAGTGGGAGAAATTCTGATTCGGCCTCAGAGGTAAATCTGTCAGTAAGACTTTGTTAATGCGTTCACGACTAGAACTTGATTGTAGCATGCTATATGTTTGCTACATTAGCCGCAGGAGAAACGCCGCTCACGTCCAATTTGGTTTGAAAAACAAAAAGACTGTGAAAAAGAAACTTTACTGACTGAGACTATGTTAACTCCCAACCTTTTTTAGCAACACGTAAAGAAACTTTAGAATATTCACAACAACACAAAACAAACAAACAAAAAAGAAAAAAACATTGACTTAATGACACATCGACATTTCATAACTGGATTAACATCAGTTAGCATGACCAGAAATAAACATAAAAAAGGTGCTCTGGACTATCAGCAACATCCTTTATTTAAATGAAGGCTCTGCAATGTGCCGTATAGTGTGTAAAATACAATTTTATTAGCCACAAGCTCCATCCACTTGTACACGACTAGATCCATGAACGTCTTTATTTTCCTCATCTGAGCTGATATCCGTTTCAAAAGTGAATGGCTAGATAGCGCCAATAGTTCTCACCATTTTTTTGTTTTAGCTTCGATTAGTGAGGTGCTGTAAGCTAGCAGAAGAACGTGTAAAGAGCTCCCAGTTATGGGTGATGGAAAGGGTGGGCGGGGTTACTCAACACCAATAGTCTCGCCCAAAATTTAGAGAAATTTCAAGAAAACAAGTTATTTGATTTTGTCTAAAAACTGCATTATTGTGGTTAAACAAAACACAATGGGAACGCCTTAAAAATGAATCAAGGATGATTGATCCGAGTGGGACTTCAATATTCTTGGAGGAATTGAAAGCTCTTTAGGAAATAGTTTAATTTGTCTCTAGATTAATATCTGAAAGTTGTGAGATTTTAACGTCAAAAACCCAACCCGCAAAATATGAATGTTCATTTTGGGCAGAAGTTTGGCCACAAAGACCATCTTCAGCGAGTCTCAAACTCTGTCCATCCTTAAGAGGCGCCATCAGTTCTGCCAGTGGTCCAGGTGCAATCGCCTCTCACCTTGCACTAAAGCATGTGCATTTGTCAAAATGATAAATTATTTGATCCTCTCTGAAATCATCTCATAAAAAAGACCCAGAGTGCAAAAGGAGTGATGGATCACACCTAAAAGAAATATAGCAGCCACATAAAACTCTCACGGCTCTGCTTTTTCTTCCATGAGAAGGGAAAGTCTACGCATCGACAGCGCGGCTCTCAAGGTGCTTTAATGCAGCTGCTGCCGGGCACAAGAATTATTTATCTCTTTCTCTATTCTGGGCCGGATTCTGTTGACAGTCTTTGGTCTCACTGTGTGAGGATCAGCAGCTTCCATTAGGGCCAAGGGGTTGCTATGTGATGTCTTTGTGATAACAGCAACATTTAAAAGCTTCGGGAGCAGCAAAGTAATACCGAGACCAAGAAAGAAAACATTTATTGTTCATGAATGCGGAGTCACAGAGGTCCTGTCAGAGAAGAGCAGGGAGGTGAGTTGGTCTTGAGGTCTCTGGAGTCTCCCTGCCTCCCCTCAGTCTTCCCTCCGTCAACCACCAGCACATTCGTGTAAAAGTGATACATTGCATTTGCAAAAGACAGTCTAACATTCCACATTACAGCTAGGTTTTACATTGGTGTGCCCACTGTTTTATATTATAAAAATGTACAGAATAACATTTGTTTTGTGTCTCAGTGCAAAAGATAAATCACAAAAGAATTTCAGGAAAAGCCGTGCCCTTGATACATCGCCTCAACCGTGTTCCTTGTTCAAACAGTAAAGGAAGTTGCCAGCTTACGACCAGAAAAGAACCATTAGAAGCAGTTTTACAGTCACCGTCAAATAGCAGCAGTGGTTCAACTTTGACTTTAAATACATATTCACAAACAACAGTGTGCCACTGTACGCCCACAATTCATCAGGACTTCAGCTATGGATGATAATAATTACATACCGATCGTAAGTACCATGACTATTACAACAAAAAAGAAAACAAGTATTCCCCTGTGTCACACTGGGATTTAAATATTTACATGGTTTTTCCTTTTTTTCTCTTCAAGTTCTGTGGCTTAAATTCCCATGTGTGAATTTACCGAGTAAAAGAAGGCAATGAAGTGTCTCTAAGTTAGGAAATTATCAGCTCTTACAGATGCTGTTGATGGAAATGATGGCCGGGTCCACCAGGCCCAATTCCTCGTGCTCGTTCACGCACAGCTGGTAGCCGCAGCCCCGCTTGCGCTTCAGCGGGGTCACCTTGGAATCGGGTTTGGCGCGGGGCGGCAGCAGGAAGCCCACGCTCCCCGCGATCAGCATGTGCCAAATGCTGTGGATGTAGAAGTAGTTCTCCTCGGTCTCCACAAAAGCGTACAGCGCCACTGCGGATGTCGCGATCATGGTGCCCGGGAAGAGGAAGAACACCCAGCGCTTCCAGGTGGGCGGGTAGCAACGTCTGCGCCGGATGGTGCGCACAGTCTGAAAGAAAACAGGAGAAGAATGTTAGTCTGCTAATTTACCGTCAACATGGTTTAAAACTGAATTAACCAATTCCGATTACTCCTTTGCATTGATTATCAAACATATGATTGGATTTGCATCTCGGTCTAAAATTTAATGCATAAAAAGATTCAACTAAGTTTGTGGCGATACGATGCCATCCAATTCTTTTAAATTGGAAAGTATTCTTTCAGTGAAAACAGCAGCATCCTTCGTTTTGGTTCACTTTTAGCCAATTTACCTGACTTGGTAGAAGCTAGCTTGTGATTGGACGTTGTTTTGTTTGCATTGCACGTATATAAAAATTCAAACACAATAGAAACACCGGGATGACAGTTTTGGTGACCCATGAAGGGAAAAGCCGTAAGGAAAAGATACAAGAATACTAATCTTTTGATCTGTATAAGAAAAATATCAAAGTTTAAGAGGAAATCAGTCATATTTGTTTAAACATGTGTACGTTGATTTTTCTTTAACATTATATAATTGATTAACATGGTTCAACACAAAGAAAATGGGACATTTTTCCCATGAAATGAAAGAGATCATCTGAAAACGTAACTATTACTGAGATTAATTAAGTGCTGAATATTGACATTTCTTTCCTAGCTTGTTGTCATAGTTGATAGTTATAGTGAGAAATCAGTGTCTTTACAAAGAAGAGTATCATTTTTCATTATTAATAATGTATAACTAAACAAAATTTGTTGTTTCAAAATGGTAGTCCTTCGTATAACTAAGTACCCATGCAGTAGCCCTCAGGTTCAAAAAGGTTGGTGACCCCTGCAATTTATAGTATGTATGTTCCAGCAATCGCTCAGGCAACTACATGAGTGTTTTACTGCTGAGAAGGACAAACATGTTGATTTATTATTTTTCTGAAAATACTTGAAAAGTATTTTTAGCAGCAAAGGACAAAGCAGCCGTTTTTCATTTTTTACCAAGATGCAGTTTATTATTTCCAGACAAAGGTTGCTGCTAAGGAAGTTTGTGTTTGTTCAAACTACTTTAAAGCTTCATAATCCTTGAATACCAGATCTTTAGCTCCATTCTTTGAATTACCTTAACTTAAGTAACCCGTGTTCCTGATCCAATCCTCTGGATTTACTCGTACTTACACTGAAATCCTTCCCCTTATGCTTACAATTAAATATAACATTTGTGTGGCAACCAGGCTGCACAACCCATCTGAAGAACACTAACATTTTTCTGTTCTTGATGGTAGATTTCTTCCATTTATGTCCTTGAATGCAAATGGTAAAATTAAAGAGATGCCTTCTGCCTTCATGACTTGAGATCTCATTACATAAATGAAAATAAGACAAAATCTCATCTTTTGGAGGATCATTTCTTACTCTGCTCTCTTTAAACCTCCAAGAGCTTCTGTCTGTTTCAGGAGCTGTTACAGTGTTTTCTGTTTGTCTCTTTTTATTCCTCCAATCTCATCTGATCAAAGCTGGTTGTCTTAACTGAACAAGTCTGCAAACGATACCTTTTTTGGGTTAAAATTATTTTTCTAAACCGTCTCCTCATCCATGAGTACTGTAGTCACTGTGTCACATGATCAAGAGGTGAAAAGCACTGTGAAAGCTGCCACCAATGACTGCAGATACTGTGTTCAAATTGGTCAAATAAAAACACAATAACTGAAAGAGAAATAAATTGGTTTGACTAAAACCGGCTGATACTAGCGGTTAAAAAAAAAAAAAATCTATTTTTTTCCTGCTTTACAAATTTCACAACAGGCTGGATTTGTTATGAAACCGTTTTAAAAACAAATTGTTTTCCAGCAGTTTATCCAGAAATCATGACAAACATAAACAGTCTCTCAAGCGGTGAATTGCTTTAATATGTTTTTCCATGTTTCAGTTTAGGAAAACTATCCGGCACTCAAGTTGGAGCTCATGGAGCTTCAGAAGCGCACTGCAGGAAAGCTGGAATGACACATGACCAGCATGGATGGATTTATTGAGACACAGCCAGCGATTGGTGGTGTGGCAGATGTTTTTTTTCCCCCACTATTCTCTGAATTATGTGCCATCATAAAACTTACAATTTTCAGAACACAGATGAGTTTTGAGAGCATTCATAATGGAGGCGAGTCTTACAACAAACAAGAACGTTCTCCATCCAGAAATGACAAAGTCCAACTTTTCATGAAGGAAGACACTATGGACTCACTGTGTAAAATGGCATAAGCAAAACAAAAAAAAAAAAACCTCTTGAGTCATTTTAAATAAAATAGAATTGTTTGTGCAATTTTTAAATTTATTCACATCTTTCTTCATTAAAATAATAAAAAAAAAACCTCAAATGATGGCCCGTAAAATTCAATCCATGATGTAAAGAAGCTGATTTCATATTTTCTTATAACATTTGTGATCTGTTTGTACTATATTCATCTATATTATTAGGAGGAACAAAAAAGCAATCATTGATTTGAGAAGTGGATGACTGAACTGGAGAAATAAAACAAAAACATTTGATTGTTGGATTTTTTTTTACTTATTCCCTCATTTTTGAAAACTTAAAAAAGTCAGGGACACAGAAGGCATATATACAGAAATGTAAAATTATCCGACAGCCAGAAATAAACTAAAAACAAAAATCAATTTAAAATAAATAAACCATGAGCTGCATCAAGTTGAAACCAACACATGACAAACACCTGAGAATCTGAACCGCGGAGCTTCTTATTGAACTGAGGGTTAATCAAGACAACGAGCAGCAGCTGAGGTCAATGAAACCAGAGAAACAAAAGAAAAAGTTAAGTAAAAGAGTTAAAAACACAGAGATCCAGACCTTGTTGTGGAGATCTACAGCACCATGACCAGAAGCACAAAACTAGTCATGAAAAGAAAAAAAAAATCAACATCTGAAAGGTTTAGTGAGCAGTTGTGTTATTTTAAATAAATGTTTCATTAGCTGTGACATTTCATTTTAATACCTTTTAACAATAAATGCTGTTTAGTGAAATAACCTGGTGGTTTCAAGAAATATTAACAAATTATTCACTTTTTTTATAACCACACACAATCAACATTTTGACAGTTGAATAGAAAAATGTTTAGATAAAATTAATTTAAATAAATGTAAAAATATACAGATGTATTGGACTCTTTTACTGAGATAAAGTAGTGTTTTTGTAATCAAAGTATCAACTCCCACAAAAGAACTCATAGCTATAATTTTACCAAAATATCCAGAGTGTAGAAGATAAAAACACTGTTTTTCAATAATTTTTTTGTTTTACAGTGGAGATTTTATTTATTTATTTTCTTCAAGTAGGCCATAAAAATGACACACAAGAGTATGCATTAATGTAATTTTTTTAAACATATATATTCATTAATATGGATTCCTTTGTACTGTAACAAGAACAAGAACGCCTATTTTCCTGCATGCTCCTCTAAATATTTAAACATAAAGTCTTAGATTAATACTGTGAACGGTTTTATCTATTTTGTCATGTTTTCTTTGGCTTGAGCTTGACATCTGCTAAAAGGACAATATGCTCGATCTTTCTCTAATGTGGCTCTGAGAGCACAGCACAAACAAAATCCATATTCAGCTTTCCACTCAAATAGAAATAGATTTTAGTAAAAAAAAAAAAAAAAATCCCAAATTTGTCAGCAGATGTTAAATGGCAAATATAATGAGACATTTTCATCCTGAAAAGTGGCTGCGATTACTTTCTTATAAGATCTATTTGATAAATATATATAAATTAAATATATTTCTTTTGTGCTGCATCTGTCAGAGCGAATTAATCCAGATCAAAATGGTTGTTTCACACTCAGATCAGGAACCTCATTTAGTTTGGAGAATCAGGGATATTTGGCATCGACGGCTCCAAAACCTCTCTTCTGGTTTTATTTTTGTGGGCGCTGACGCCCCTCCACAGCAGCAGACGTGCTGCGCCCTTCGCCTCAGTGAGCTAATTCCATTGTGTCTGGGAACATTCAGAATGCCAAGCCGCGCAGGAACATGACAAGCTGAAATAAAAGGCTTCTTGTCGAAAGCGCGTGGCACTCAAACTGAGAGGCGCAGCGCTGGAGAACTGTTAGAAAGCAGCTGTACTCTGTTGAACCGCTCATAAATATTTAAATGTGGTGTAATCAAAGCATGAGCCCAGGTTTACCTTCAAAAGCTGCTACTTTAGCATGAAATTCATCAGGTTTTTTAGTGTGTATTATGAGTGTGTGAATTACAGTCTGGCAGGATTCTTCTTGTTATTGCAATATTAGAATTTATTTTTTCAATATTTGCATTCAAGAGATGTCACGATAAACAAAAGTCTAACATTTACTTTTTCTATTTTTGAGGTGCTTCATGTTGCATAAATATTTTGTGCCAACATTTATTACATTTAAAGTCCCCCTGAAAAAAGCGTTCCCAGTTGTGTATTGATTATGATTATGACGTTTTTAACCAAAATCCCACAACCAAAATGTCTTAAAAAGACATTTTTCAGGTTGATCTGAAGCCTCTGTTTCTGAGGGGGCGTGGCTATTGGAACTGTGCTGAGCAGCTCCGCCCCTGATTCCCCGTCTTATCATGATAGCTCTGTGTCTCGCTAGCAAAAAATTCTAACCGCTGGTGCATAAAAAAGTCAATATCAGTAATGTCCAGCTGTATCGTTTTGACCCGTATGTCAGCTCAGATGAGGAAGTGAAGATCTTCATGGACCGAACTTCCTCCAGAATCCTGATTCTTTCTCCTTCCAGTTCTCCAATGTTTATTGACGTTGCTGTGATCAATCCATTCAATCCATTGGTTTCTCAGAGCAGAAAATAATGAAAGCTAACATCCAAATGCTCTTTCATTGATTTACAATCCTTTCCAAGTGCGGTCAAACGAGCCGCCGTTCACACTTTCGTGGTAACATCAAGAAGCTCCGTGGAGTCTGGTGGAGATTTTCCAGCGTTCTCAGGACTGCTACCATAAGTATTGGATGAAAGTCAAACCAAAAATCCAGTGACGGCTGATTGGACCACAGAAATGTGAACGGCGGCTCATTTGACTGCAGTCAGTATGAAGATACCATCTTTTCTTCTCTTGTCCTGAAGCCGAGAACTCAAAAAACAGGTTTTTCATTAGAGGGGGAAAAAGAATCTTTTCGGTGGTTCCACCCAAAACTGAGGCGGTAAACACTTCAAAGGGGTTGGTTATTGCACCAGTTTCATCCACAATCGCATGGTCAAGTTCATGCTAATGTTGGGTGGCTTCGTTTGCGAGTTTCCACTGTTACTGCGATGAAATTTTGAGGGATTTTTAGACTTTTCATGTGATACAGTGTTTAATTTCAACGTGAAGAACATCTTCCAAAAGGGAGAGGAGGAAGTCGTGTGTTCTTCCACTAAACAGAGCTAGGCAATACATCGGCAAAAAAATTAAATAAAAATAGAAAAAGGAGAAAATTGTCTTCTTCAAGATATGAAATATAACACATATCTTTCTTGTAATTTGCTCTATTTTCTATCTAGTCTCTGTGAATTTCTGTATTTCCAGTACCTTCATGAGTGAAGTCTTCTCCATTATATTCACAGACATCTTTACCATTATTTAAGAGAGCTCTTATAGTACATTTACAAAACACTTTCACTTGTTTTCACACGAGGATTTGTCTTTTTCAATGATGTCAGTGTCTATGTTCGTACTTTGACTGAATTTGTTTTGTAACGTGCTGAGGGGGAAAAGTTGAAAGCTGTTATGTATGAATGTATGCTAGTGTCGATTATATACTTAATTTGTATCTCAACTGCATCTTTGTTTGTAAAAATGTTAAATAATAAATAATAAAACACTTTTCTGGACAGTTTCCTCCGTAGTCGCGTACTCTAATAATCGCTGAAATAAATGTAGGTTAAATGACGCGATTTGGATGTGATAGCACTTGCAGTAGGACCACTGCGACTATTACCAATCGTTTATAAACCAGTCCTCAGCTGTGAATTTCTACTAAATTACTGCTGCTCTGCAGAAACCATGTTCCACAAAAATATAATTTTTTTTATTTGACTGAAAACTGCATAATTATAGTTTAAAACCACTGGGAATGCTTTTGAAATGGATCAAAAGATGATAGGAGTGGGTTTTTAACCCTCTGGAACTGACAGACGCCCGTAGGCGTCCTGCTGTGCAGCTGTGAGATCAACGTGATAAACTCTGTCTAAAATGAACTTTAACTGTTATTATGATCTGTCAATGGTTTTTTATTGAATTCAAGTGAGAATTTGGCCCTTATTTGTAGTTTTTGGACAAAATCAATATTTTATTTGATAAATGAGGCAGTAGACAAACTTTGATCTCATAGCTGAAAGGCAAGACGGCGTTCCTGCGGTGGAGGGGCGGAGCTAGACGGAGCTGTCTGCTATTAAAAATCCCACAAGGAGGAAACTGGTCATGATTTTTATTTTGGGATGGGGTCCAACATGAGTTTACTACAACAACAACCATTGGCATTGCCAAAATAAAATCATGGAAACTTAACGTTTCTGTGCAAAAGTCCCGCCCGCCATCATTACTAAGGGTTAGGCGAGCAACAGAGCGGACAGACACGCCCCCATCTGAGACCAGATTCCTGGCGAGCCGACCTGAAATCCAGCTGGATCAAACCACTCCCTAAAACCTTTTTATTATTCCTCACAAACAAAACAAGGAAAATGTAAGAGAAAAAAGAAAAAGCTGAAAAAGAAAAAGAAATATAGAATTCCTGGAAAAAGGTTTGCTGCGCGCAAATGTGCACATGGCGGCCGAAGGTGCCCTGAGCACATGCATGCACGCGGCGCGGTGGGGTGCAGGTACGGAGCGGTCTGTCATATTGCGCTGCGCATAGCTGCTGTACAACATGAAGATGAGGGAAATGTACAGAGAGATTGAAAAATTTTACCTTCCCACTTTCTGGGGAGAACATGGAAATCTGAGGATTAGTCTGATTATGCTGTTTTTTTTTTTTGTTTATATTTTTTCACTGGAAAATGTCATTTTATTTTAAAGTATGTTTAAATCCATGCACAAATATTTGTGTTATTATGAGCAGAGAGGACCAAAGGTTCATTTTATGTTTCACAGTTCTAGTTAAACAACAGCACAACAACATTGTATATAGTGATGGTGAAGCATTTTTTTGTGAAGTTTATTTCATAATTAATATTTTGTAGGTGCTTTTCAAAACAAGATTATATATTTTTTTTTAAAAAGCGCAACTTTTAACAAAAGCTGCCACAGCATCAGGCATTTTTTTCAGAAAATATACTTCATTGTTGTATATCATGATATAAAATATTTTATGTCATGATATACACTTTTTTCCATTTCGCCCAACACTGTGGACAGCAGTACTCTTAGGAGAGAAATTCTTATTTTTGGATGCCTATAGGAAGCTGAGGCTACAGACAGACTGACTACTGTCTGTATAACAGCATAAAAAGGTGACATCATTGACCTGTGAGGTCTGGGATGTTCTGTCAACAGAAACTTTTCATACGGGGCCCAAATAAGGAATCTGGGAATTACGCCTGGAATTATTTTTGGTATTTTCATTCAAAAATGTGTTGATGAGTTTGTTGACTAAATTTATTCTTGTTTTTTTTTACAAAATTACACCTAAAACTTTCATTCTCTGTTGTAAAAACATTTTTGGGGTTTCCACAGTCAAATGAATCCCATTTTCTAGACGCAATTTTCTGTTTTTGCGTGATTTTATGTCTAGTGTGTAAAAAAACACGGGGAAAAATGACAAAATAAAGGTCGTGTCACATAGGACGGGTTGTACTGATTAAAATGATACCAACTAAGCATGCATTCAGTCTTTTGAATTGAAAAATACAGAAGGTAAATTTAAAATTAGACAAAAACAGAGTTTTAGGCTCTAGTTTCCAGAGAATTAAGCTGTAAATATATTGTCTTTAACATTGAAAGTTCAAAACGTTTCTAGTAACGAAAAAAAAAAAAAATCCTTTGTTCAAATGTTTCTTCAAGGCCTTAAACTTAAAGAACTTAGCCAGAAAGACTTATTATTTTTATCTTCTCAGTTGAGAGAACACATTATGGATAAAGGAGTCAATGAAAGTACAAGCAGTTATAATGGAACTACAACCCATGACTAATACCTGTGAGCTGGAAAACTTTCAAATCCCCGTTCACCGTTCGCTCACGTCAAATAGCATCTTCAGGCAGAACCTCACAGTTTTTAAGGGGCACGTTTATCTGGTGGTTAATGTACATTTACTGGCAGAAAAAACAACATAAACCAGCTAAATCAGGCTTCTAAAGGTCTGATTTCTTCCCAGTTCCGTCTTCACAAACAATACCTACAATTTTCTTTTCCAAATGAATCATTCAATAATTTTGAATCTAAAAAAAAGAAGTTTCTTTGCAGATGAGGAAAAAGGGGAATTGTACGTACCCATGCCACAGCCATGATGCCCAGAGCAAACAGACTGGGTCCCAGCAGGTTCCAGAGACCGTGGCGGTCCAGCTGCAAAGCCATCGACAGCGACATGGCCCCCAGCAGATACAGCACCTGCACAAGAGCCACACGCCTGTCATCAACGCCCGCCGCGTCACTGAATCACCAGAGGATGAGGAGGATTGAGTGATCACGCAGCAACAAGCAGTCTGGAGGAATCTGAGTTTTCTTTTTGAACAAGATTACAAACTTGAGGGATGGGAATCTTTATTTAGTAGTCATTTTATTTGCAAAAATAACAGGTTTTCTAACCATTCAAGTCAAATAGTATTAATGTTTCGTTAAAGAAAATAACTGTAAACGTGTTGTAAATAGACATCCCGAAAAAATCAATTAAAGTCGAGTCAAATTTACTAAATACAAGCTCAAACAAATGATAGCACAAGTCTATTTATTCTATTGGAAAATCACAGCTGCATGTATTAATAAATGACTGATCTGGAGCAGAGATGCAGCAGCCAGAGGATTTAGGAGGGCAAGTCGAGGCAGGTGCAGCTAATGATCAACGCTTGATGAATTAATGATGAACAGGTGTGCAGACCAACAAAAAAAAAAAAAAAAGGTTTGGTGCTTTGGAGCTTTTAACAAAAATGTCAATAGGGAACCCCGGAACACTGGAGGTGTAATTCAACCAGAAAATAAAAGTATTTTAACACCATTTGCAGTTTAAAGTTCTACAAGGACAAATGTTATCCTGCTTAGGTGTGAAAACTAAAGAAAATTGTCTTTTTTTTTCTTTTTTTAACACATGCTTTAGCATTTTTCTGATGATGGATAACATGGATAATATTTCTTTATTCAAACTGTTGCAAATCAGGAGCGGAAAAATACAAATTCATTAAAAAAAGAGCATATTTGTGACGAAAAAAAATAAAAAATACAAATTACGATGAGGTGAATTTCTCATAAACTCGTGGCGCTCTGTAGAAGTTTTCACTAAAATTGCAAAACTATTATTAAAAGACCGCTTTGAAAATAAGGATGTATTCAGACTGGGATCTACCGGAGATTTCTGCTCTGGACCAAAACTCGTATACAAAGTCATGTGACTAAAGATCTCTTCAGTCATTGGTCAACAGTTACAAGGGTGGGTAAAAACACCAAAATCTCACCCCTGACTCGTCACATATTGACGTTTGGTTAAGGAACCCTCCGAGTCAAAAATTGACGTTTTGGGTGTCCCCAACTTGCTGTTTTTTGATGTACTACGGTTCCCATTAAATTATGGGTCCCCGATCTCCAGGGTGACAACCAGAACAGGTACAGTATTGTGACGCATTGCACACCGCTAAAGGTCAGGGTACCAGTACTGGACATGTCCCAGGACTTGTGGGGATCCGGTACTGCTTTTCGGTACAGCGACCCATTATTTAACAAACAAACAGCCAGTCAAAAAACGAGTGGATACATCCAAAACGTCAAAAAGTGACGCAGAAGGATCCCTAAGTAAACATCTATATGTGATGACTTGGGGATGAGAATGTGTTGGTCAAAACAAAAAGAAAAGAAAGATGGAGATGATCTTTGTCAGGATAGTTCACTTCTTTAAACTTATTTTGGTCTTGGAGCAGATCTTATCAAAACAACACAAAGTAATGCATCCAAACATTTCAAATTAACTCCCTTCATTATGACATTATTCTAAAAGCCAGTGTTTGATCATTACATTGTTTAATGCTCCATGTGAGGAAGATGCTGTTTTCAAACCAACTTAATGATGAAGAATGCAGTGATAAGAAATCTTCATTTGAGAGGAAAAGACTTAATAATTCTGAGAATGAAGGCCTTTTCAGGCTGCTTGTGTGTACTGTACATCACAGTGATGATCAATACAACTTCACTAATGCTATGTTCACGTTCCCTCACTACTCTCTAACCCCCCAAAAGACCATATAGTGCAGGAATGTTGACAGCCCTGAATTTTAATTCAATTCAGACTCATGTTATCTAATTACTTTTCTAACAGCAAAGATGATGTCACAATTGCTGAAGTAAAAACCTAATAAGTTTGGACATTTTTACGAAGACTACTTATAATTCCAGTGTGTTCTTTGTTGTTATTTTATTATTCAAATGCAGTGTGGTCTATTTGTGAGCATCAGCACTTTTGAAGAGAATTCTGGGAAATTTTCAGCATTGGATTTTGGTGTTATAGGTTGTGTTCTTTCACTACTCACTATATAGTGCGTTCACAATTTTATAAAGCCATCGGAATCAAAAGTTCTAGTAAACTGGAAATTCTGGAAAGTTTTTGCGAAAAAACTAGTGTGCCTTGATGCTCGCTAGATTGGCATAAATAGACCACAATGCATTGCTTTTGAAGTCCTCCTTCAATGAAAATCCTGTTTTTTGAGTTTTTACATGTATATGTCGCATTTTTCTTATAAAAGAGAACAAATGCAATAAGAAATCCTTATTATTCGAGCTGACATCTGGATCAGAACCATACGGCTGGACGTTACCCCATATTGATGGATATTTTTATGTAGCAGCGGTGAAGATTTAAGCTAGCGAGACACAGAGCTCTCATAATCAGATAGGGGGAGGGTCAGCTGAGCTATAAGAGCCACGCCCTCTCAGAGGAGATTTTGGAAACTGATATTTTTTAAGACAAATATTTTCAAGACATTAGGTTGCAGAATTGTGGTTAACAAGTTTGTAATCAAAATTAAAACGATACTGGGAACGTTATATTTTTTAATGAAAAAATTACTATTGGGGGACTTAAGATTATTATTCAATAAAAAAATGTATTTACATTTATTTTCTATCAAAACAAAACTGGATTCATTAATTTAATAAATCTTAGTAAAAAAAAAAATGTATTCTTTATTTAAAAATAAAAAATATCTCTGTAAATTGTTTAGTTTTTGTTAGATTTTTACCTTGGGAAATGGTTTTGTCATATTTTCAGTTTAATAAAAAAACCATGGTGTCCAATTTGTTTTTTTCTTATATATATTCCAAAGTCTCATTCTGTTGAATAGTTTTTTTTATTTTTTAAAGAGCAGTGAGGGAATTTGGAAAAAAAGCATAACATGTAAGCTATTGTGCATCTTTAAAACTTTAAAAAACTATATGGGACAATCTCCAGATTTTGTGGTCAATTTTTCATTTTCTTTAAACTTCAAAAAGTAAAAGCTTTGTCATGCTAAATTAATTGAGATGTAAGTTCAAGCAAACAGAAACAGCAAGCTTTTTTTGAGCTTGTCATGGATGTTAATTTAAAAATGACTATTTAATGTTCCACTCCGATTCTCTTGTGATCTATTATAAAAGTATTCCCAGAGGTCTTTTAGTTATGATTATTAAACCTTAAATTAATAAACCTGTGTCGTTTTCCAGGAGACCGATCAGTCCTGTCCTCATTTCCCATCATCCCTTTTGATACACTGTCCTGCCAGCTTTCAGCCCCTCACAACCCGAATCCAACATTACCGATACAACAAAAATGGCGAGCAATATTAGAGCTATCCTGCCGTTTAGATTCCAGCTCAGACGAGGAAAACGAACGTGCATGGATCTATTTGCTTGGAAGTACAGAGCAACCAGAAATACAGTTTTAATTTAAGTTACTTTAAATATAATGAGAAAAATGCTACAAGAACATGTAAAAAAATATCGAATTGAGATCACAATTTAGGGATTTGCACTGTTTCTTTAATGTCGTACTATTTTACAAGTCGTGCTCAGCGAGTAAAAGCCAGAGAACGTGAAAAGTCGAGCTGGAAACAAAAAAAGAATCAATAATCTGTGTATGCTCTGGCGAGACCGTGGGGTGTTCAGAATGTCTGAGGTCTGCAGTCTGCTGTCGGATGAGCAGCGTGAGAATGAGCTGGGAATTTCTGAGCGGGGAGAAATAACCTGTCTGCGGAAGAATAGGACTAATTGGCATCGAGTGGGGAGGAAAGGAGCAGCGTGAAGCGGCCCGAGGACTGTGTGCAGGCACAGTCATCAGTCATACTGCGCCACCGGATCACACGGAGGCGCCCAAACATGCCTGCATTCTGCACAGGCATGAATGCACCAACGCTCAGAGGCAGGGCTCTTTCTCTTTTTTTTTGTGTTCCCTCCTATAATGAATTATGTGTCACAGTGACAGACAAGGTTATAAAAATCCTGGTGCAACTCTATTTTTATCAGACACACATATTTACATGCTCACAGTGTAGCACAGGGTGAAGAAGTCTTATGGATGTGAGAAATGCATCGGCGTCTCAGAGGGACAAACACATCGAAAGCCACACAAGATTTAATTAATATGAACATCCAACCTTTCAAGCTAATCTCAAAGTCATTCATTAAATTGACCATAGAGCTTATTAAGAATTTAATCATGCTGAAGCCCTATGTGTTCCTTTAGTAGCACAAGCTTTTATAGGTCGTTGCGCTGATTTTATTGGTCTTTATGCCGTTAAGATCTACTTCCCTTATTGGCTGCTGGTAAGAGTGCTAATAACCTTGAGTTTCATGCAACATAAAGGTGGTTAATAAAAGTTTATGCCACTGCACCCGTTTATTTGTTCAGCTCTTTGTTAGTCAGATGTTGAGTAGAATGAAACACAAATACAGAATTACGTTTATTGCAGCAGAAGCTTTTTGGAAGGAAATGTTGCAGACTAAGTCATAAAGTAAAAGAACAGGCATCACTCAGGAGAGAAATTACATGTTTTTTATGTTTCACAGTCAGACTCAGGAATATATTTTTAAAGTGCTTATTCTGTAACTTGTGAGATAAAAGTAGGGATGCCCTGATCCGATCACGTGGTTTCAGACTTGATCAAAATCAGATTTTGTCTCTTGATCACGATTGGAAATTATATATATATTTTTTTAACTTCTCATTGTTTATTTCAAGCTTGTTATTTCAAATAAATGTCTTAGTAGAAGTCTGCATTTCATTAACAGTAGGACTGTAACGAGTATTCGAGTACTTGGATAATCGCAATTTGCTCCTGAAAGTTAATTTTCTGGATATTTCCGACGTTCAAGATCACATATTAGTGACCCTCATAAATATAGTAGTAAAAGCCCAATTTGGACACAATTTACTATTTTTGCTCTAAAATGCAGATTAAAGCTAGATTTTAAGTTTATAAATTAAAAATAAGCTGAATGTGTGGCCCCGCTGTGATCAGAGGTAAACAAATCTTCAAAATAAAGTGTCAGTGAAGCTTTCTATTTTCAAAGTTACAATATAATTAGATGAAAAATTTTAAACTGAATTTCTATTTACTGAAACAAGTCCTGAAATGTGTCATTTTTATTTTATTTTCTGTTGGTTTTAATCTCTATTTTACAATTGCTCAATATTGTGGGTTTGTTTTCCTTGTGCATTGCACTCTGGGCCTCCTTGGTTGGTGGTGGAAGGTTAGAGGTAAATAAAATTAAAGTAAATGTAATGAATCAGCTGACTCTGCAGCAGAGAGAAGCATATTTCAATAACAGCTTTGCACCGGTATGCAATGATTTAGAACGTAAAGTGTTGCAGAACTTTGAAGATGAAAAACTGTTGAAAATATTTTCATAATTTATTAGAAAATGACAACATCAATGTTTATGTATTTTTATTTACTTTTATTTTTGTTTTTTTATCGCTGAAGATTAACCAGAAAGTTGACCAAAAAAAAAAGCTTGTTTAAATTGACAAACACCATTTCCTTCTGTCTAAATCTTTGTGTTTTTAGCAGTTTTGTTGATTCCAATATCCTGTTCTAAATAAAAGTATAAGTGATGGGGATTTCATACACATAATTGTAATTTCCATAAATCCAATAAAGAAACAAACATAGCAACTGTACAGGTATGTTATTTTAAAGAGTAAGAATCGTGGTTTGATCTGTGAATTGTTAGTTGACGAGGTTACTGATGTGAACTACAGCAGAAGACGGCGCAGTTTGAGCACAAAAGCAGCTCGGTAAAGAGAGCAAAATATTTACAGATTTTGACATTCGAGCTCAAATAGTCTTTCAATAAACGTTTAAAACTAGCTGCGTTTCCATTATGCATTTGTGCAAAACTTTATTGAAATTCTAGGAATTAAAAAAAAAATACACAATTTGCAATGACACAGTTTCCGTTAAATCATAATTTTGTGATAAAAACTCACATGATAAGTCATTAAAGACACGGCGATGGATGAGACCAAGTATTTTTTGATTTGGGTGATGTCACAGCAGTGTGGCGTGCAGCGTGGCGAGGTCATTGACACTCTCAGATGTGTGACAAGCCTGTTTAGCAGTTTTTAAAAACATAACCATTCAGAGCAGCTGGACCTTTTTTTCTTAGAAAACACAAAATTAATTTAAGTTTGTCACGGCACTCGCGCTCATTCTCAAAGGAAACTTTTGCGTCTAATTTAGGCTGTAAGCCGTGAAAGAGCGGCTACAGATGGAGCGAAGACGAAAGCTTGGTTGATGATTTTTACGGAGGAGCTGCACAATTCCGTGTGGCACGCAATTTGTAATGAGCTGTGATGCCATTGGACCGCTCGAGAAGAAGCGCATTCATTTTGAAAAAAAAAGTGATTCCATTACAGTTGTCTCTTTCGATACGCCCCCAAAAAACACATCCTCCACGTGCAAAAACTTTTTTTTTTTTTGGGAAGTATGAGTTTTTTTGAAATTGTGGTGTTTCCATTAAGAGAATTTATAATCAAAATTCCAATTTTGAGAGCTATTGGAAATGCAGCTGCTGAAAGTAAGTGTCTCTTGTTTTTGTCTTAACGCAAGCAACGACCTATTAAGACTTTTTAACAGGAAAAAGATCAGAACTTTGGTTCTTTTTAAGGAGAAATTCGCTTTCCTGCTGCTAGCCTAAACACGGCAGTGAGGTGGCTGCGAAGTGCAAACTCCACAAGCAGCAGATAAAAAATAAATAAATACATAATCTCTAAAAAAACAACCAATATTTGAGCTGCCCATCATAATCCTTTTTATTTTTATTTTTAATGCATTGTTTGAACACAACTCCATGCACATTAATTTTATCTTTCTATTTGGGACAATCTTTTTTCTTTTTTTGTTTTGTTTTGTTTGTTTATTTATGCATCTTAACTTACTTCACAGATATATTTTTATTAAATGTGAGCCTATTTGGATATTTAAGCATTTATTCTTCATGCTTGCATTTCTACCAGTTTTAGCTTTTTCACATCAAGCATTTAAGCTAATGTTGGATTTCCTAAATATTCTTTACATTTAGGTTTTTTTCTAATTTATTTTTTTTTTCAACAATATTAGGATTTGCCCATACCCCGTTTTGTTTTTTTTAACATGTTAATGTTAAAAAAAAATGTTAAAGCCTTGATTAATTTTCTTTCAGCATAAAGTCTTAATTCCTTGATTTTGATGTAACACTTTTATATAAATTTGAAGTTCATTCCTCTTATTTCTAATTAATTCAGAATTTTCCCTTATTTTGGTCTTTTTTATGGTTGTTATACCATGATTAACATTAAGTAATTTCTCAAACAGTCTTTATTTGATCATATTACACATTGATAAGTTACAAGGATGTCTTTTTTTAACCTTATTTGGTCTCATTTTACTTTTTGTCTTTCTGAACTTTATTATTAAAGTATTAACAAATTATTTTTGGCATACCATTATCATAGTTTTATAACTTAATTCTGAGCTTTTATTTAGAGTTAGAAAATTGTACTCTTCCTTTAGTTAATTGATCTAATTTAGAGCTAAATCGTTTTCCTTAAGCAGATTTAGGGGCTTAAAAACAACATTAAATTATTATTTAGGTTATAAGCAATAAGTAGTAAAAGCTTTCAGCAAATTAACAATAAAACACATTTATTTTTGTCTGCAGTTGCTTGCATATTAGTTAAAATTTACAAAATAACCTTTATCAAGTTGAGAAGGACAAGGTGACGTTTTTTTTTTTGTTTGTTTTTTTTTTAAACAGACCTTCTCATAAATGTCCTTGCAACACATTCTGCTGACATTTCTGTGGAGTTTTGGGGCTTTGTGGGTCTAAAAGTCACATGTGTGTGGAAAACACACACACTAAATAAGAAGGGGGGGTCTTTACCCTCTGCTGCACCAATGGCTGCAGACATTATCATAGCCACACACACAAACACACAAACACTTCCTTCCCCTTGCCAGTCCTGACATGTGCGATTTGATTAGTGACCGCATACTGCAGCACTAAGCAAAAATGAAAACCCTAGAGGACAGCAGATGCTCATACCCCCCCCCCTCCTCCGCCTTCTCCCCCCCCATCTCATTTATGGACAGGGTCACGCATTTACACTTACACAAATTTACACACACTTTTCTTCAGACCGCTCCATATTGGTAGGCAGCCAGAGGGTGACCCAGCGAGAGCATGCACCTGTTAGTGTTTATCCTCCTCAATATGTCAACAACCACAGATTATTTAAGAGCCTCGCTTCACTGCTTCCACCTTAAAGGTATTCCATTCTACTGGTAATAATTGCTACACAAATTACAATCATTTATAAACGCAAATCTCTCTATTTTGGACATTTTTCGCCCATCTTAGTTTGGGTTTCATGCAATTAGAAACACAACAAGAGAATAGAAAAACCAATGGAGATCCTTATTAAGAATTAAAATTAGCATTGTGTGAGGTAGGATTTATGAAATACCCAAAAAGTAAAACATGGCCAGAGTAGTTGAGATTATTTTCTAAATTTTTATAGATAATACCAATTAGATTTCTTTTATTCTTTGTTTGTTTTTCTCTTTAATTAAGGTTATACTTATAAACGAGCTCTAAGTGATGCTTAAAAAGAACAAACTTCAACAATTAAGAAAGAGCATGACAGTTTAAAAAGTAGTTTCCTCATTAAAATTCCTTTTATAAGGCATTTCTTTAAACTTTTTGCAGTGATTTTGTTTTTGTTCATTACTTTTTCTTTGAAATAGTATTTTTAACAAGATCCTGTTTTAATCAGCATGTTTTAAAAACTTGAATAAAAAAAGTTAAAAAAAAAACTTTATGCTAAAAATAATTTTACCAGGTGGCCAACTCAGATAAAAAGGATTTTTTTTGTGTTCGTCTCCCTCATACAAACTTTAGCAAAACACCTGGCAGTGACTGGATTTTCAGATCTCGTTTTTTGTGCAGAATGACAATAGAAACGCACCTGTTTGATGATGGACTTGAGGCGCGCCATGGCGATGACAGTGACCCACACGGACATGAGCGACCCGAGGAAGTCACAAAATTGCAGGACGTCGTACTCCATGATGCAAAACACCACAATCCCCGGCTGGTCACAGGCGTGGTAGAACTGTGGGATTTGAGATATAAAGCAAAATTGTTAGAATATGAAAAAAAAACAAAAAAAACACTTTTTTGGTACCAAAATTGGTGTGTAAGAAAATATCAATTTATTAGAATATCGCAATACTTCATGTAGCGATACTTCATGTAGCGATACTTCATGTAGCGATACTTCATGTAGCGATACTTCATGTAGCGATACTTCATGTGGCGATTTATTTTTATTCATATTTACCTTTAATTAACGAGGGAAGTCCCATTGAAATTAAAAATATATTTTTCAAAGGAGCCCTGGGGGCATTACTTGCATCGATTTAAAATGCTATCAAGGCAATATTTAATTATTTCTAGACAAACATGTAGCTCAGCTTTTTGCTTTTGTTTTCCATTTAAACCCCTGACCACTAGTTGGCAGCACTGAGCCTCCTTGAACAGCTCTCAACCGCATCAAAACAAAATAAGATCTCACGAGAACCATCATGTAATAGATGTGAACCTGATGTGAACACTGAGCCTCGCAGTTGTTGTTATTAATTCCCGAAATGAGACATTTACAACTCAACTAAGGACCAAACAAAAAATCTGTGCCAAGTTGGTTTTGCCGTATAAAAACTGTGGTTGTAAGAAAAAAATAAATTCCGTGAAATATCATGATACTTTCTTTGTTGATAATTGTATCGAATACTGCCAAGGCGATATTTAAAAGCAAACATGTACTTCAGTCTTACTTTTGATGCTCACTCCAATATTTTTTATTTTTATGAAAAAAAAAAGAAAAGCCCAATGAATTTGCTTGGGGTAAAGCAACAGAGCTTAAATGCAGTTCTGATCATTAAATAACATGTATTTTACTATTGTACTTTTGCAAAAAATGTCTGGTTCTTTCTTGGAATATATTGGGATATGTATCGTATCATATCTATCGCGATACGTATTGTTTCACCAGACTCTTACAGTACACACCCCTACTAAAAAAGCAGATTCCTGTGAAGAACGAGGGAGACCAGATGCGTAGTGTTCTAAGCTGTGGTCTGTGAAGATGATCCGTTCATCCATCTAAAAACCTGCACTCTCAGCAGCAGACCCTGCTGCTGAGAGTGCAGCAGGGGCTGCTGTCACTTTCCCATACCCACAAGAACGAGCAAGTGTTATCTTGCTGACATCAGCATGATGTGAACCGCCCCCTCCAGGAAGAATCTGTGCTGCAAGCTCCGCCCCCAGACTACAACTCACACGTACCCACTTTCTCTGAGTAGAATACGGTGATCATCAACAAAGTGTTGTAATCTGTAATCTTTACTCTGAAAAGCTAAAGAAAATCACAGTATGTCCCCTTTAGATAAAGTTTATTTTACAATTATATGTGAATAAAGGTGTAGTAATATTCAGAAGAAGTCACAAATAAACTAAGGAAAATGTTGTCTCTGGTACTGTCATGGGGTATATTGTGACATTTTATAGTGAAAAATGTCGACAGGCATCATGATCCATGTCGACATATCGTGATATGTATCACATATCATGATGCATATCATGTATCTTGACATTATATCGTATCATATTGTGCCATGTGTACTGCGATACAATACATATCGCCAGACTCTCGCCAGTACACACCTCTACCAAAAATCAAACAAAATAATATTCTGGACACATAAATGCTTTCTGCTGTTATCGTTGTTAAGCAGACATAACAATAATTTTTGACTCAAAGTTTGTTTGTGTTTTTTGCACTTCAATCTATATAACTTTTATGTTAAAATGACAAGTTTTGAACTCGTGTCACAGCATTCCCACAATCTAAATAATGCAAGCTAATCCATACAAGAGTTTCAAAAGCACATTTTCAGATCATTACTTTCACTAATTGATGCCAAGTGGTTCAGTTAACTCGTTCTAATCCTTATCCTGCTTATTTATGAGGTCTTTTATATGTGCGAACGACAAGCAATACATAATTTTGACCTTTATTTCCCCAGATAAAGACCCGTTGAGATTGAGATCTAATGTTTAGCACATCTCCTTATGTGTGCTTCTATCAGCAGCAGCAGCTCACATTAGGGGTTTGAGATACTGACAGAACAAGGACAATAGAATTACAAATGAAAAGAAATAAATCATCTGGCTCTTCCCACTCCTAAATGAGGTAAATACATCTTCAGGTGATGAACAGCCCATGGAGGATTACACCGATTAGACGCAAAAAATTGGACAAAGCGCCGACTAAAAACCGAGGAGAAGTGGCAGCAGCTGCTGTTAATCAAACACACTTGATTAATTAATAATCAGCCAGTGCGGGGACCTCTGTAAAATCTGTTTGCTGATTTGGGTCATTCAGGTGTGTGTTCACACGATCCAACCAGGAAAGAGATCAACAATTATCCCAGAGAAGCAACTGCTGCTAGATATCAATTTGGAGGGGGCTATTTTCAAACAATTTAAAGTCAATTTCTGGAAAATGAGAATGATTGTTTCATTAAAAGGATATGATTCAAGCTCATGCAGTTCAACACAACATGAATTCTGTTCTTTGCATTGAACATGGTTATGTTCGCAGCGGAATTACAGTTTGACACGTGAAAATAGACCTTTAAAACTGGAATAAGCTGCTTTATGCTCAGTGCTTTTATAGTAGGAAAATAGTTTCTGTTTTGAATGAAGAAAATCAAATTCCCCTAGCCTTCATCTGAGCTTTTATTGTCGGAAAAAGAAGGTGAGTCAAAAAATTTGACCTTTTTTAAATGAACGGGAAGAAATAACCAAAAACACAACTGGGAGACATTTACTTTTCTAATAAAATCTCACTATAAAACACACAAATAAAGAAGCAGACCTTTTGAAAGGAAGTATTCTAAAAAGTAAAATGTATTTTTAAAGATATATTCCATTTAGTATTGAACTTCATTGCTGTATTCACACTGATCAAAACCACATCCGCAGCTTCTTTTTTGATTTCTTCAATGCATATTTAAAAGTGTAATTGAATGATGTTGAGAGATCAGGTTTTTTATTTGAAAGAGCTCAACAAAAGTATCACGTCTCCGTGTCAGGGTTTATTCAGAGTTTCACCATCTACTTTTCAGAGCTACTTTCTGCCTAATACTACAGTCACAAATACAACTGCCACCAGGCGATGAAGAGGTATTGGCAGAGGTTTTCGTCAAGGTTTCATGTTGCTGTACACATTTTTTGAAGATCGTTGGCGTGGTCGTGAATTTAGACGGCAACGGTCAGGCGTGCAGAGTGGTATGTAAATGGAAAAAAGTAAAGTAAAGGAACGAGTTATGAGTAAATTAACTGAATTACAATTTCAAGCAGTAACTAAAGTAAAGTAATCAATTACTTTTTTAAATCAATTTACCCAACACTGTCCACTTGTTGGGATATCAAGCAGCTGGTGGCCAAGTGGCACTTGATATGGACATTTACATATTGTCCAGTCAGAGCCGGCGATTCCGGCCGCCACTGACCATAGCCACTCAGCTTTCGCCCAATTTCATAATAGTGTCATCCATGCCTGTCACTGCGCGACCTCGAGAGGTCAACTTTTAGAGAACAATCATGCGGTCCATCCATTTGCAGTGTTGGGGGTAACAGATTACTGAAAAAATTGGTGCGTAGTGTTGAGGTTAGGGTTAGGCAATACTTGGTTTTTTTGAGGCATCTGATTGGTCAGTTTATAACTTGATTAACTTGCGATTAAAAAAAAAATCTTAAAAAAATAGGATTAGAAAGAACGTGTTAAGAATAAGGTATCAGAGCAAGAACGGTTATTCTGACAAAATCGTCATCAAATAAAATGACTAAGAAATAACTATTTCACAGTGGAAGTCTATGGGACTTTGGCCTTCTTGAAACCAGCGAGTACTTATTTGGGACACGAGGAGGGAAGGGGTTGCTAAGTCCACCCTCGCGAAATCAGGCCAGCGCCTTCGCCGCCACTTCCTGGTACATCCACCACGATTGCAACCCGTCGACAGCGATTAGTCCGAGTTGGTCTGAGACGCGTTTTTAGAGGAAGTACTGTCAACCAATCAGGAGTGAGCTTGTTTCGGTTGTTCTAAGCCCATACTCCTCCCACTGGAAGCGACTCGGAGGAATCTGTCAATCAAACGTTCGAGGCACGTGCTTTTACTGAGGCATCTGATTGGTCAGTTTATAACTTGAATTAACGGGTGATAAAAAAAGTGTCTTTAAAAAAAAAATTAACGTTAATTAACAAAAACATTGTGTCACACTGCCCAAAAGAGGCTGCTTTCAGGACCTCCCAATCCGTCTGTACACTGGCTCAACATCGAAACCAAATACATCTGTAGCAAAAATCAGGTTTAGTGTGAATGCAGTTTCAAAAAGTCACTTACCGTGGAGAAGAACATGGTGAAGATGTAAACGGAAGCCTCCAGAAGGTAATTGCTCCTGATGGCGATGGCGACCGGCGGGACGAACATCAGGTTACTGAGACAGAGCAGAAGCGTGGACAGGAGCTGGAAACTATAGGAGTAAGCCTCAGAGTTGTCGGTGCATCCCCAGCCATTCCAGCCTAAAAGACAAAACCACACACACCTTCAGTTCATGGGACGTCCCCTAATATTTATGGAAACATCGGCCTTTTCTGAGAAGAACAAAAGTCTAATAGTGTGAAGTTGTTTGTTTGGCACGATAAAGCTCCATCTGTTTTAACACGCCCCTTCTTTGCCACACTTTGGATCTCTATCAAGTGGCAGATTGGATCAGACGGTGTGGATTAAATATTCGCGAGCGCTGCTGAGCAGAGGTTTCGCCGTGCGAGACGCGTCGAGGGCGAGCGCTGAATGCAGATGACACACGTGAAGCACAACAATAACTTCTGCTGAGAGGAAACGGACGAACACCGGCAGGATTCAGGGAAGAGGACATGCTTTGTTTAGATTCGCCAGCTTATCTCCTGTTAAAAGCTGCTCATAATTAAAGGCATGTTTAACTGTCTTATCACAAAGGCTTATATTAGGAGATTAGCACAAGGGCTAGTTGGACGTAGAATTTAATTGAAGCATTGTCGACTCACTTCTGGAAAATGACTTGCTCCGCCATACCTGGCTCTCTCCCATTTTCTTGTCACTCCACATGATGTATTTTCCAACAAATTAGAAATTCATTGCAGTGGCGACGACCCCATTTCCTCACGGAAAGTTTGACGGATGAAAAGTAACTCCGAGCCTGACAAGCACAACAACAGCAGCAGCAGAAACGGCTCACCTGCTTTGCATTCGCACGCGGCGTACAGGTAGTTGTTGGTGCGCAGGAGCTTGCACTGCCCGTACGTCCCGCAGTCGTTGATGCACGGGGTCAGGTACGAGCGCATGTACACCTCCGCTGTCACGTTGGGGCACGCCTCGAACCTGGGAAAAAGAGATGGAGCTGTCACCTCCTCCAATAATTACAAACAGTTTAATCGTTAATTTCTCAAGAGAAATAATAAATTATATAAGAATTATATAATAAAAGAAATGGTGTCTTGCTGAATTGTTGCTAAAGGATTTAAAGCTGCAGAAATTACCAAAGAAACTTCACATCGAGCCTCATTCACCTGTGAGTCGGCGACAACACACCAAAAGGTTCCTGAATGTGCATCACACGTGTGCGTTCGTAGCATTGGCGTGACACATCGAGGTTTTCATTTTCTGTAATAATTTTTGCCTTGTCCTTCGTCCCTGTCCACATCAAAGCCTCTGCCGTCACCAAGAAAGTCCAAAAAGATTTTTTCTGCTAATTAAATCCTTTTCACTCCAAATTCCATTAATTCCACCCTCTGCGAGAGTCAGATTTAATTAACCCAACTGGAGATGTTCACATTGTTTTACCTGGATCCAGAGAAACCTGCTCTGACATTTCCAGAGAGCCTTTTCAAACGAAATGAGACCGCAGCCTGACAGAGGTTATTGCTATGCAGTTGACTGGAGCCCACAAACAACTGCACATGAATCTATTCATGATTTGTTTATCTCTGACACTGTTTGGCATGAAGTTTTTGAAGTTAATTAGGGAGAGTAAAACTAAAAAAACTGGTTTTTAGTTGTTCATCTGCTTGTTTATTTGTGACTTTCAGTCACAGGGAAAACCGTAGCTTTTCAGAGGATCTGTCTGTCACAAAGGCATCGCTCCTCTACATTTACGCTGGACTCATTTAGCATGTCTAAAGGTGTGAAATCTAACACCTCGCAATGGGAACGCTTTTGCGTGAGGACAGGAACACGTCCCGCACCATCTGTTAATATCTCTTATTTGATTTTCTGTCACAAGGACCAAAAATAACCTGTTTAATTTGATTGCATTCAATGGTGGATTACTTTATGAAAACTTTTAGTTGCTCACACAAACTGTCTACCTCATCTGTGAAAACTATTGAGCTGCAATTAAAAGTTGATAAGCCACAATGTGTCTGTGTCATTGACATAATCGGTTTTGTTCATGTGATCGTCACAATATCGCCGTCTGTTTTATTCTACTTTATTCACAAAAGCAAAACATTGGACAAAGTTCTATTGACCAGAATGAACTGTTTATCCTGTCTGTGGTGATCGCTGCAGAAAATGAGTGACAGCCGGAGTTTGATGTGAAGCTGCAGAGGCAGGAAGGGACTGTCAATAAAGTGCATAAGACAAACAATCTCTCTGTGATTCACCCTAAATCATGTCAAAAACATCACAAGTATTCATTGTTGTTAAAACAAACTCCACCAGAATCCCTAACATCATTACTCTCTCGCTTAAAGGGAATCAACATGTATAAGGAATGCAAGTTGTGGACGAATAAGGTTCTGATTTCCTTGCTTTAGGACTACAACTGTACAACTGTTTCTATGGAGCTAAATCGGGGACAATATTATTTGAAACCAAAATAAAATATTTTGAAAAAAATATTAATGTTTGGCCGAAAAAATAGGTTTCCAAAATTCAAAATTTCCATTTCAGAACTATTTTTTAAGTTTAAAATCTTTTTTTCAGTTTCAAACCTTTTTTTTCGTTTACGAACCTCCAAGTTTCAGCTTCAAAACTTTTGGCCCCGTTGGGGCGGGGCTAACACGAGGACCAATCAAAATCGAAACAAATCAAAACAAATTTTGGAAACATTTTGAATACAAAACAAAGACTATTATAACAAATTCTTTAAAAAAATTGAAACGAATTCTGAAAAATTAAGGCGCAATTTGAAAAAAATAAGCAAATTTTGAAAATATTACAGCAATTTCTGAAACAACTACAGCAAAATTTTGGAAAGATTAGTAATGCTTGTGGATAAATTCAGTAGGAGGAACAAAACAGTCTGGACATACCGTGATGAGCACATAAACAAAACGGATCATGTCTATGAAACATCGAGGCTTTTCAGCTCATCTTCTAGTTTTCATGAACAGATGACATCAGAGCTCTGCCTGTTTGGAGTTTCTTGAAAATATTAGAATGAAAATCACAAGAAAAGATTCAAACAAATAAGTGGGGGTTTTTTTGTATGTTTTATATTTACATTCCCTTTGCTAAAATGTAATCTTGTTCACAATTAAGACATCCCTTTCACCAGGAATCAACATTCCAAATTAAAAATCATTTAAATTCTATTCTTCTGATGCTCAGTTTGAACTTCAGACAAAAAGGGAAGCCATGCAATTGACTAATCAGATAATGTTATGTCTTTTAATTATTACTATAATGATTTTTTTGAAAGGAGGCTTTTTCCTGAAGACAAAAAGTGAAAACAGAGCTCTTATTTGAAAAATGTTGCTAAAGATTATGGCAAAGTTCATTACTTAAATCAGAAGTGACAAGAGAAGACTTAGTTTAGCAAGCTGGGCTGCAACAGCTCACAATACTTAAGCAAAATGTGCAAAAAATACACATTTCTCCAGGAAATACTACATTATTACAACACAAATGTTGCACAGAAAACCAGCTGGGCTACAAATATTTCCGTTTGTCCCAGACTTTCCTCACTTGTGTTGCCAGGGGTTTGGCTTTTGATGCCTCTATTATAATTCATTTTGAAGAAACAATAACTTTACAAGCTTTACAAGATCCACAATGACTTCCATTTATTGTGTCAAAAATTCATTTCGGCAGTGTTGTCCCATGACAAGATATAAATAAATATCTGCAGAAATCTAAGGGATGTCCTCACCTTTGTGAGATACTGTACATCCACATATCAGTTTATGGCTTCTTGAAGCCTGCGAGTACTTCCTGTTTGAGGGGAGGAGTTACTTTGTCCAGTTCTCCTATACACTCAGTGGAATGAACCCTTCAAAGAGGACACAACTTCCATCCATTCGTTTTCGAGTTCTTTTTTAGGGTGACAGAGACGCTGGAGTTTACTCAGCAACTGAAGATCTGCCAGTCCAACAAAGAGAAAACAATCACACTCTGTCTCTTCTGTTCACCACTGAATGATGTTTTTGGACTCTAGGAGGAAGCCAGAGAGCCCAGAGTAAACCCACGGAGAACATCCAAACTCCACTCAGAGAGAACGCAGCTGGAACTTAAACATTTTTGTTCAAATTTCCAGTTGGGTGAAAGCAATAAAACCGTTTTGAAACATCTCATAAAATGATTTTACCCAATGTTCAAGTTTCTCAGGAGCAGAGAAATGAATGTTTTTTTCTTTTTTTGTGATTATTCTGTTCAATCTCCATGATGTGTGCAAATATGGATGATCTATTTTCCTTCAGCTCCACTCCCTCTGTTTGTTTCGTTCCATAAACATATTCATGAGGCAATGCCAAATTTATGTGCTGGTTGACAGATGGAGAAAATGCTGCTTCAGGAGCACACTTTCTTCATTAAAGTGCTGAATTATTTATTTTGATTAACAAAGTCATGATTACTGTTTGAATATGTGTGCGCTTGTTTGCAGGGTGGCAGTTATTATCTCTCTGAGGAGGCTTTCAGGTTTGGAAAAGAGAAAAATGGTGGATTTTTATAAAAGCTTTATTCCACTTTAAAATAGAGGTTGTTGCTTTGGGAAATCTTGGCTACTTTCCTGGTTTGAAAGATAAAAACTGTCTTCTGTTGTCAAGGAGATTCAGACATTTTCACAAAAACCTACTAAACACATTTTAACCCAGGAAAACCCAACAGCAGTCTAAATTAGAGCTTTTTTTTATCATTTGGATATTAGTAATTAAAGCAGCATAAAAAGTACAAATAAAGAATTTAATAATCAAAGGTAAAAAATAACATCAAACATATAGAACTGACTTTTTTTCAGATTTTTTTTGTTTGTTCACTTTGTGTTGGAGCAATACACAGCGGCCCGAAACTTACAAACGAAAAAAATAAATAAAAAAAAAAAACTGGCCAAATTTGACAATTTTTTGTTTTTTAGGTAATAGCAATTAACCACGACCACAAAATACATATAAATAGTTACAAAAAATTAACAATGAAAATTTAAAGAAAGATAATTAAAAAAAAAAAAGCTTCATTCAAATGTTACCTTTTTTAAAACTTAGCATGTAAAAAAATAGAAAAATAATTAATAAAAATATAAAAAGAAAAATAATACAAATAAAAAAATGAAAAAAAAAAATTTTTTGGTAGCAGGAATTAACCAAAACCAGATAATTGCAAATAAAAATCTAAGTAAAGGTAATAAAAATGAATCTAAAAAGAACTTTTTCTCAAATTGAACATTTTTTTTTATCAATGTTGGGTAGAAACTTTCAAATAAGAAAATGCAAAAAATAGATAATAAAAAAGTAAAAGATGATTTAAAAAATCCGTCAAATTTTTTGTTTGTTAATTTTGCAATTAGCAGCAATTACTGTATAAGAGCAGCCAAAAAATTACAAATAAAAAAGTGTAAAAAATAAATAACAAAACACTGAACAAACTTCCCACATTGAATTCTCTAGGACTAGATATATTTTTCTAAGATTTTTTAGTTGTTTTTTTTTTTTTTTTTTTTTTGTGCAAAAACTGCTAAAAAAAATTTTGGGGCAATAAGCTGCCTCCTTACCCGTGTTCGGTGGCACACAGAGAGCGCAGACTGAGGTACCAAGTGCCGGTTTGTGGGTACGGAATCCTCAGTTTAGTGATGTTAGCAGAAACGTTGACAGAGAGGAAAAATCCAGCAGCTGATTCTGGAAGTGAGCCACAAAACAGCAGCAATGACTCTCACACTAAAGGGATTTCACACCAAAACCATCAAATCTTGAGTACATTTGAGGGTTCTATACTAAAATATGAAGGATTACTGTTAGTGTACACACCTGATTCACATTTGAGCGATGCGTTTTCTCGCAGGAAAAGTGGCATCCCGTGGTTCAGGCAGCCGAACACGGTCAGGTTAGCTCCTTTCACCGTCGACTGCAGGAAGAAACACAAGTAAACATCAATCATCTGTAAAATCATTAAGCATCTGCCGCTGTGAAGGGGAGCAAACAGGCTTTCCTCGGGCCTCGCCTCCGCTCTGCTACGAGAAAAGTAAACTTTAAAACTGACAAACGGAGTGAAGCCGCTGTCCTCTGTCTGCCAGAGGCACAGATGAAGATGTTGGCAGCGTTTCTCCTTCAAGCATCCGTTTTACATAAACCCGCTCATGTATTTAAAGGTGGTCCAGCTGTGGGAGCTGCGGACTTTTCAAATTAGTTTCACGTCTTTCTATCTCAAGCAGAAACTCCGCAAACCATGACTCAGCAAATCAAAACCATTTACTTTCTGTCAAAAGGGAAATACAGAAAACTTAAGGCAATTATTTCTGGAATAAATAAGATTTCTTTCTGCCCCCTAAAGCACAATATACCGCACATGCGAGGAGTTTGCAGAGTTGCTGATTAATGCGATGACTAACGAACGCTTTGCCAGGTGCTGAGATTTCAGGCTTCCTAAACTCACCATCTGGCCTGCGCTCTCATGGTAGGAAGACTAAATCACGCCCACCGGCAGTTTGAAACGGTTCCTCCTCCACTTTCATCCCAACTCTTTCCAGAAAGTTAAAGATGAAGGATTAAGCAAGGAGCACTCAGGGGTGGAAAACTGAGGGAGCGTGCTTATGAGAATCAGGAGACAGGTCCTAAAGTGGGATTTGTTCCTTCATTTAGTCAATCACTAAAATTCAGTGGGTCTCACTGCAATCATCTTTTGATTTATTTTCAAAACGTTCCCAGTTCTTGTGATTATAATAATGCCGTTTTTTTTTTTTTTTTTTTTTTTTAATGAAAATACTTGTGTCATTTTCTGGGACATAGTTTCTGCAGAGAGGCAGGAGTTCATTAGAAATTTGCTTCTGAATTGTGGGCGGGACCATTGGCATGGAGTAACCCCGCCCCCTTTCCCTCCCACTTGCGAGTTTGGGGCAGAGTTCTGCGCAGCGAATTTTTTTCATCACCAATAATCTCTTTTTCAAACTTCTTTTTTTTTTTCTTCGTCTGCTCCTGATTCATAACAAAGAAATATTTAGAAATGCACTTTTTAGCTCAATTTTTGTGTCTTCCATCAGCAGAAAACATGTTAAAAACACCATAAACACTACTTCCATCAGTGTGGGTCTTTCACAAGTGACACGCCCTCATGTTCCATTTACAAAAGAGGACAAAAAAAATAATAATAATGTATTCAAAAAAGGAAAGAAAAAGTGAGTTTCTTTAATTTTCACTTTACTTGTAAAAATGATTCTCCTAAAACAGAATGTTGTCCTTGAATTTTGTCACATTTACTAATAAAAGAGATAAGCAGAATATTATTTTCTTTAAATTATTTTTCACTTATGCTGGGGCTACATACCTTTACTAGGTTTGATATACTATTATTAGGGCTGTGAATGTTAACGTGTTAAAACACGTGATTAATCAACAAGAATAACATGGTAATATTTGTTAATGCAATTTAATAACACATTAATAGCAAAGGAAAGCAATATAAATGCTGATCATCATAATAGGTTAAATAAAGAATCAGTTAACCTCTTACTATTTTTTTTTTCTTTTTTAAAGCAGCTTGCCACAGAACATTTGGACCGTGTGACCAGAATTTTTGTTTTTTGGTCTGCAGGTTCGTTTCTAATGTCTGTCAGTATCTTTGTTTTCTTGGAGTAAAACTGCAGAAATAAAGTCTTCACAGTTCTGCTTTTTTTTTTACTGTTGATGTGTTTTGTATACACAATTTACAGTTAAGGGCTAAAACCTGATAAAATAAGTGAAAATTAAGGAAAATTTTGATTTTTTATTCAAATTCTGCATATAGATTTACCTAGTAAAACGTCATGATCACTAGTGTTTTTGTAAAAATAAAAAAGTATGATTAATCTGATTCCTTTTTTTTGAATCAATTAACGGCATTCATTACAAATAAACATTCTAAATGTACAGTTTTGAGTGTCATTTCATATTGTGATTGTTCGCAGATAATAAGTGCACAGCAAATACTGTAACCCAAAAAAATTCTTGATTAACCACGATTACTTTTTTTTTCCAGATTTGCGATTAATTAGTTAATTTTTTTAATCGATTCCCAGTCCTAATATTTATATATATATATATATAATTTTTTTTTTTTTTTGCTTGAAAAGAAACCAATAAACCAACATTAACTTAAACCAACATCATTAATGAATTTACCTGCTAATAACATCCCAGTGGGTTCTTAAACAACATTTTTTAATTAAATATATTACCTTGATAAAGTTTTAAGTATGGGTTTATGATTTCTGTGATTTTTATTTTGAATAAACTTAATTTAACAAATAGAAATAAAAATATTTTAAAAAAACAACTTTTCTGTGCTGTTTTATCACAAACATGTTTGTACTTTTTTCAGCTTTAGAACTTTTCCAAACTTTTATTGTAAAGGTGAAAAGGTCAATGATTAAATAAAATCATCAACAAACACCAACAGAATAATTTCAACCCAGAAGTCCAAAAGTTCTTTTCAGGCGATTTCAAAATAAAATCTAGTATTTTCATGAAGGATCAATTATTATGTTAAAGACGTTTGTCTTTAGGTAATAAGCTTTGATAAATTATTTCCAGCTTCAGATTCTAAAAAAGACTTGACCTAATTATCAATTAATCATTTGCTGTTTATAATGGACCATTAACTGTCATAATAATTTCAAGAACCAGAGTTCAAAACAATTTAGTTCATGATTTATTATTGAAGAACTACACAGTCATTTTAGAGAAACAGTTCTGCTTTCATCTTCTGGGACCTTTAAAGGCTGCAAGGTTTTTTTTTATGACATTAACTCTAATAAAAAAAAAAAAGTATTAGTATTAAGTTGATGTACTTTGTTACCTTGAACCACATTTCCTAAAACAGTTTTTATTAAAACTCAAAAGATTAGTTAATAAGCTGCAAAAAATAGAGTGAAAAATCTACAATAGAAATTTGACTTTTGCTAGTAAAATATAATCAGAAACAGAAACTTTCAAATTCAGATTCAAATTTCTATTGGGGTAACTCATTTAGGGAAAAAAAAACAATGCAGAGAGCAACTAAACAACAAAGAATTCAATTAAAATCTGACGATTAAAGGAAAAAAATCAAGTTGAGGCTGTTCTAAGTCTTACAAATATTTTAATTTCAAGCATTTTTTTCCACTCGGATTGTTGACAGAGGAAAATTTTGCAACTTTTTGTTCTGTTTTTATTTGGTTTAAACTATCTCGTTCACCAGGAAACAAGAAATTAAGGAGGTGAGATTATTTCAAGATGCAACTGATTATTTTATTTTATGTGATCCACATGTGACGAGCAGAAAACGAAGAAAACGAAGTTCTTGTCTATTTTTGGTTGAATTAAAATCTCACTGATAAGTCCTCCGTCTGTTAATTTAGAACTGATGCTTTTTAGAAAATAAATTTTAGCTTCTTGTTTTGCTTTTAGAGCTATAATAAGTTAATACAAAGAAATTTAACATTTTCATTTAATTGATTTAACCTTCAAACATAAAAAGACACTCTTGTGAACTTTGCTGAAATCCTTTTATTAAATGTTTAGATTTTTATGTCTATTCCATTTCAAATCTTGAAGTTACAATAAAAAAATACATGAATAAACATGTACTGAAAAGCATAAAATCAATTTTGAGAAAAGCAGCCGTACGTCAATTATGACCAGATTAAAAAGTTTAAATGAATGCCAGTTCATTTCTGTTTTCTGGGGCTGTGGCTCTGCTAGATTTCCCAGGAGTTATGATGTTGACATGATCAAGGCGCACAAACACAACACAATCTGCTGCAGCCACATGCACTAAGCCAACATGTGCTCTGAGAGCTGCACATATTGGTTCCCAAACCACTCGAATAAACTTCATTATGGATCCATTTTAGGACGGAATTCTGAACCGCATTCGTCTTGTTGAGATTCAAGTTTAGACCTCAGTTTATGAGCAAAAATGTTGATTTTCAATATGTAAAATGTGTTGTTAAGTTGTTTTCTAAGTTAAACTTTTGTTTAAAGAAAAGTCAAATTTACATCGATTTTATAGGAGAAATTTAAAAAAAGAGATTCTGCTGGATGCTGATGCTAAAAAATAACTCTAACATTTAAAAATATTTGTGTATAATGTATTTTATTCTTGTTAGGGTACAATTTTTTTATCTGTTCACATAAAAATAACTAATTCTGACGTTATTTGGCAAGTATGTCGCTTGCAGTTGAGTTTTATTTCATGAATTTTCTGCACGTTCCTGCATTTAATCGACATTATCCAGAAAAAGTGATCCAGACATTTGTCTGCATGTGATGCCACAGTCGTGAAAGAAAAGCCAAACACTTCAAACACAAATATTGTTTGTTAGATTCTTGAGTTGAGTCAAAAACCTCTTTAAAATCTGAACGTCAGGAATAAAAACTGCAGGAAGCAATCTTCGATCATCAACAGAATTTCTAATCATTTATGATTACATTTAATCAGATTCTAAATATGATAAATTCTTTAAAAACCAGTGAACATTTTGATTTACTAAATGTTTTTGACGATATTTGGATTTTAAATGGCTTCAGTCAGGATAAATCTTTGTATTAGGTCTAAAAATCTCCTTTTCTCACAAGAACTCTCTCTCTCTCTTCCATGAGCTTGTATTTTCACTAATCTAATTCCATTATCTATGATTTTATTTTTTAACTCGTGTTAATATCCCTATTTTTCCCCTTTTATAGAGTCAGACAGGACACTTCATCAGCCTCTCAATCAGCTGTAAGTGGCTTCACTGCAATCTGCAGCGTTTCTTCTTCACCATTACATACTTTGAGGATGAAAAACTGAATGAATAAAATAAAAATGTATGATCTTTACCATTTATCTATTTATCTTAGTGTGAGCCACTGATATCTTAATGGCTTTGTTGATATTTTGTCCAAAAAAAACACAAACTTTTATATGAATCTCAATTTTCGTATTTTCTGCTAATTTTTAGGTTTTACTAAAAATTAAAAAAATATCAAAACAATCAAATAAAAATCTTAATTTAATCTTTTTAAATGATCTTCTTTGTGCTTTTAACATTTTCTTGTAGCATTTTTCTGTAACGCTTTATGATAAGATTCTTTAACAACCTTTTTATTAACCACTTACAAATATTCGGATCGTGTTTATAGGGTTTTAGTAAGACATTTGTATAAGCCGAATACGGTTTATTAACATACTTAGTTGGATTCAATAACATCTAAAGATGAGAGAAGCCGTTTCCTACAAAGGCCATGTTAATTAACTGTTTTCAAGCTTAATTAATGTATTAAATATCTTTGTCGACTTTATATTGAGTGTTTTGCAGCACCTCATCTAAAGTGATAATAGAGGACATAAATAAAATAATTTTAGATTAAAACTGCATTTCTGAGTATTTCCTAATTCAAAACGTGTTGGATCAGAAAACTGGATGCTTAAAAAAGCTTCAACTCCCCCCGTGCACTCTGGGCCGCTCACTCTTAGGCGTGCGTGACGTGATGAGCGTTCAACCCCCATGCTGTAGCTAATTGCAACCAGATTTGCATTTCTAATGAGCCAGTGCCGCTGTGCATAAAATATGTCTTGAAAAAAAACTGCAACATTTTTGTGGATTTAGACTTAAAACTGTATAATAATAATTTAAATATAACTGGAAACGATTTTAAAAGAATAAAAGCTATATAGTTGGTGTTGGACTTCAGTGTTCTGGAGAATTTAATCATTCTAACTCTCACCATTATTTATATTTTGATTCCTGTGAATGCCATGTTTTTATGGTGTTGAAAATTGATTTAGAACCTGTAATCAAAATTCTATTCTACTCTAAATCAGATGAAATTCTAATAAAAAAAATCCCTATAACTGAACAAAAAAAAACCCCAAATATCTTTGTGTAGAAAAATGGAGATTCATCTGCATAGAATGTGATTCCATTACAGAAAATGAAACAGAAACAGACTTCTTGAGTGAAAATGACTGGATTTTCTCTTTGAGAAAGACACAAAAACCAGGGATCTATCTTGATCAGACAAGCAACCAACAAACAAATGATCTCAATGGAAGAAATCCAGGCTTCTTTGGTGGAGGCGAGCGACCCTTACAGAAGGATCAACATCAGTTCAGCACTCCACCAGTCACACCTTTACGCTAGATTAGACAGACAGAAGCCATTCATCACTAAGAGACAGCCCGCTGGGCAAACTCCTGTGATCTGATGAAACAAAGATTGGACTCTCCAACCACAATTCCCAGCAGTGAACGGGGGATGAAGCCAGGTAAGAGGAAAGCTGAAAGTCAGCCCAAGCTGGGCGTGCTGAGAGAAAATCCATATCATAGCATCAATAGTAAATGCTGCACAACATTAAATGTTTATATTTCAATCTAAATGCTGACATAATTTGTGCTGTGTTAACAAATGTGTCTCAAAAACAGCTTTTATGTTTATTTTTATCAAACGACGCTATTGTTGACTCTGTCTGGCAGCATTCAAACTCTGTAACCATTCATCAATATGTCGTTTTACAGGAGTACCTTCCAAAATAAAGCTTTGTGCTCAGCAAAAATACACTATTTAATTTAAAGAATATCCTCCTTTCTTCTCTTTGTGCTTCTTAAAACAGCAGAAGTACAGCGCCCTACATTCAGCCAGAGAGGGACGACGATTCAGAGAGAGGTAACAAAGGGGCATCATCAGGAAACGTCTCTCCTGGAGTGACCCACAAAGAGCCTGAACCTGAAGCGAGTATTTCTGACAGCTGAAACGGCTGCTAACTGACACTCCCAATCCGGCCCGCCTGAGCGTACATGTTTCTGCCAGGGAGAATTAGAGAAACTTTCACGGAAAAGCTGAGAGAACTTTCAGGATCAAAGAAGATCTAATTGCTGCCAAAGGTATTTAAACGATTCACTGCAAAGTAAAGGTTTGGAACATTTTTTTTTAATATATATATATTTTATTTTTTCTTGGAAATATGGATAAATAATTATTTAAAATGTGTAGTTTTATCAAAATGAAAAGACCGATGCCTCTTTGAAAATGAAAGACATTTTATTTATATTTTCTGTCGAGACATTTTCTGATAGAGAAGAAGATAAAACACTATAAAATTGATTAATTGATTTCAGTAAATTTAAACTTAACAGATCAATAATCGATTAATAAAAATAGAAATCCATTTAGCACATAAATCTAAAGTCCGCTTGCTTAATGCTAACGCTCGGTCGACGTAAACATACATGTGTTTAAACTCACAGGCACAAATTTTCCAAACTCTTTTAAGGATGTTTTTTTTTTTTAAAGTAACTATTTGTGGTCTAAAATGCAGCTTTTTATGCTTATACTGTCTTCTTCTTCTGGAATAAGGTGTAATGCTATAGGGTGATCGCCACCTAGTGGCCAAAAAGAAATACCCTCCAGAAGAAGCAGAACAATGTTTCTCCTTTTGAGAAACTTGTAAATTATTTCACTAATACATTGGACAGTATGTGAAATGTATCAGAATAACATAAATATATTCAAAACATATAGTAGATTATTAATGTATTTCTAAACAAATGTTTATAAATGTGTAAACTCAAAATTCAATTGAACTGAGGAATCGAAAAAAAATCGTAATTGAATCGATTCAAACTTTTGTGAATCGATTTGAATCCTTTCTGGAAATGACTATAAAATCGATACCCAGCCCCATAAAGCACACATCAAAACTCAGCCACACCATCTAAAATATGACATTATTAAAAAGTATTTTTATGCACAAGGCATTTCTTCGGGGACCTTTAAAAGATGGCTCTGAAGCAATTAAATCCATACACTTCCACCTAAGGTTTATTCATAAAGTAAAAAGTCACACGCATTGCCTTCAAACCGCGGCGCACGAGAATGATGAAAAGCAGACGAGGAGCTCCGGCGTTTGTCTCCCGAAGGCTTGCAAATCTGCCAGAGTCTCCCACTGGCAACGTGAGTATACGGCGCTGCCCATGACAAGCAAATGACAGATCATCACTGAGGTGGGGGGTTGGGGGGTGTCAGGCTGTAATATACCCTGACAGTCTCTCAGAAGAATACATCTTCCAGCGTATGGAACAATCACACGCTGCAGGTTTCATCGCCGGCTGAACTTTCTGTGACTTCTTCGGTAGAGTCTAAATCTGAGAAGCAGCTTGTTTATAAAATGATTTGGGGGGGGGCATTTACATCCTCCATCTTAGAAGATCCGCTCATTATCACAGAGGACCATCGGATGTCAACAAACGGAGTGTGTGCTCAGAAATGAGTTGTTGGAATGAATTATGTTAAAAACTGCATCAGATTTGCCCCAGAAACTACGTCTAAAGTGTTTGGTTATCAATCAAACATGAAGCTGATCAATCTAAAGCATCAACATTATAGTCCTCCCCCCCAAAAAATGGAAAGTAGCTGATAGATAATGATTATTTATACACCAAATACTTTATTTTTTAGAAAACTAATGAATGCTGAGATACAAAGTTCAAGGTCAAGAAGCAAATCAGTAGCTATCTGCTGATTAACATGTTTTTGATTTTATTATTTTTTATAATTTTTTTTTGTTACTATGCAAGGAAAAGAAAAGGAATTACCTAGTAGTTAAGATAAAGAAATATTTTAGAGAAAAAAATGTTCAATTCTTTAAGAATTTTTCATGTAAACATGGATTATAATCATTAAAAGGCATATAGTTTTAAAGAAACTAACGTAACAGTGTCCAATCTCACCCAAATGACTAATTATCACCTATTTTTACTAACTTTTTTGCTACACCATTTTTACTTAATTTTTCAAGGTATTTCATAGAAGTTCTTGGATTAAGAGTTAAAAGATAAAAGAAAGTGTATAAAATAAAAGTGGGGACCAACGTGGATCAGATTATTATGTTTTTATAATGTCTTTAGGTTGAAAGTAAAGCTTCCCTTAGAGCAGTGATCTTGAAACAGCCAACTGAGCCATGATCTCCTCTCGTATAGATTATTGGAACTCTCTCTCACCAGCTGATCATTGAACAGTTAGTTCTAAAGGCAGCAGCACGGCGGTTAACAGGAGCGAGCGTGCATCACTCACTGGCTCAGTGAGTTATTGTTACGTTATTGTTTGCTTTTAACGCTCTTCATCCTCCAGTTTATTTAGCTTTAACTGTCTGCAGCCGTTCAAGAGTCTTAAGGTCTGCTAACCAACATTTGCTTCGGGTCCCCAGATCACGACAGAAAATCTGGGGTGACGGTGCTCCTTCCATTGCCGACCCTCAGTTAAAGAACGGTATTCCTGCAGAACTGCGCACGCTATGAAACTTTAACAGTACGTACCCTTTTTAGAATGTCTTTTAATACTCAGTAGTCGAGTATTTTCTTTTCTTTTATTGTATTTTTATGTATTTTATTGCTGATTTTATTGCCATTTTAACAGTATTGGGAATCAGTATCAAAATACCAAAGAATAGATTGGGACGTTCGTTCTTTGGTAAGGCTCAGCCTGGTTTTGAGCTCATTTGAGTTCCATATTAACACGATAAGCCAAATTATTATGATTAATCAAGAAAAATGGCTTATTTGCTCCTTCAAAAACAAAAAGCTTTATTTTTGGCCTCAAAACCACTTTACCAACTTAAAAGAATAATAAATAGAATACAATTTCTCAAGTAATTCCAAATTAATCACTATAGTTTAAAGATACTACAGAGTACAGACATTATATTATAGCAGGAATTTTGTAAAGCATTTTTCTACATTAAATAAGTAAAAAATGTTCAAATTTAAGAACAATATTTTTAAAAGACAATTACCATTGTTGCCAACTATTAACTACTACTACCACTATTAACTTTATTAAAAGTGCATGTAGTCGGTTGCTCACGTGCTTTTTTATTTATTTATTCTTTTTTTTTGGTTGACTACAAAATGTTGTTTTATTCTTTTACCAATTATTCTCTTCTTAAAATAAATCTATGATATCGTCTGGCACCGACTAAAGCAGTAAAGTAAGGCGGTGAGACGTATAGAAGTGTCAGCAGTGAGGTGGGACTCTGATTACAGGCTGCCGTGTTAAACAGGTTAGAGGAGCGGTGGGAGGGGTCTGGCGGTGATATTTAGACACTAGTCATTTAAAGGATTTTCTCTTTGATGCCTGAAGCTTTGAAGCTGATCCCTGCATGGCCTGTGAAGCATTATACAAATGTGAGGACAATAAGAGCTGATTAATACATGGAAATGGCGCGCACACAGACCAGCGATGCTGGATAGATGATTGCATTGTGCAACCCCAAGCGTATGTCAGTGCATTTTTGTAAATTGCGCCACATTCTGCACGCATTGAGATCTGAAAGAAAAGGTGACGGGGTTTCACTTCATTTATGGAAGGAAAACTTTAATATGATTTCATTCAAATTAAATAACCTACCATTTACATGTTGTGGCAACTCAATTAGTAATTCCTGCTGTTTTATACGGAGAGAAAATAGTCTCATTCTTTCTGTGTGTTTGTAATTCTTGATTTACAACTCACTGTGTGTGTACATTTATTTACTTGCATTTCTGTATTCACACGTACAAAACTTACAAAATTCAAACACTTCATACACACACAAAACCGCATTTCGCACAATTCTAATTCAAGACTGTTTACGTCTCCAAGATTGGTGTGTATATGCTGCGAGATCGCTGTCATCAGTTTTCTTATCATCCGCTTTGAACTTAGATTGTGAATAATAAGTGGTGAAAACTTTTCCCACTCTTATAAACAGATATGTCAATCACGAGCATGGGAGCTTCCAATAAGAGAATAGAGATGCCAGGATTCAGGCGAGGGTCAGGGCAGGCGGCAAGCAATCGGAGAATAAGCATGGTCAGAAACAGAAAATCAGGTCCAGAATGAAACGCAGAGTGGCACGAACAATACTTCGCACAGTGAGGCTCTGTGTGTTGCTAAAAATACAGGTAGGTGATTGTCTGATTGGAGTCAGATGAGTGGCATCCAGAGACTGTGTGCTGGGGATGCTGGGAGGTGTAGTGAATTTAGTACACTGAAGAGGGCTCCTGCCAGTGACCAGAGGGGGAGACAGAGCTGTGACTCCTGACTGCCACGGAACTCTCCTGCGAGCGCCGGTCCTCCTTGTCCCCCAGAGAGTGAAGTGGGTTGATCAGCCTAATGCCTCGCTCCACTCTCTGGGTGTGTAGAAGAACCTCACAAGAACCTCGCGCCCCCTGCTATCGCTGAGACCAGGAACCGGCAGTCGCGGAACTGCTTCATGGCAAAGGCGCTGGCAGGGAGCGATCGGAATAGAGAAACTTTAGTGTTGAGTGATTTGATAAAATTATATTTAGACTTCTTTGTATTAATTATCAGACATATTTGTTTAGTAATGTAGGAAAATGTCCAGTTTTCACCAGATATTATTCACAATCTAAGTTCAAAGCGGCTGATAATAAAAACTCTGATGGCCGAGCACTCTACCATCATTTAAACGCATCATTTACACACAAAATCTTGGAGATGTGAAAGGAGTCTCACATCAGATTTGTGCGTAAATGTGGTTTTGTGTGTTTCATGTGTAATTATTAAAAATCTGTATGTTTAGCTAGCTTTAAGCTTCTGTAAATTTAAGTCGTGTGAATTGTATTTTCTATTTTTTGTAATATTTGTACATGCGAATTCACAACTAAAAGTACATACAGTTATGCAATAAATGTATTGTATGAGTCACAAATCAAGAATTACACACCTAAAGTTACACACAAATAGGCAAACACAAGTTAAGAATCAAGAATTACGTACATACAAATCAGATGAGACTATTTTCTCTCTGTAGTTTTACGGACGCATTTTTATCCATGTTGTATTTTGCTGCTTTGAGGTGAGCTGTTGCTGCTCTCTTGAGACAAAGAACTTTGAAATAAAAAGGTGAACTGTATGGAAATAGTTGAAACAGGACTGTAGACAGAGAACAGATCACAGCTGTCTTTCAACTTTTGCCAACTTTGACCAAAAAATCATTAAATAAGCAAACAAACTGATAACATTGTATTGTTTTTTTTTCATCCGAACATCTACAATTTGTGTATTTATGCTGTGACATTTCTGGAAGTGTGGCATTTTGCCTCCTTCACAGGGATGTGATCATCTATTTGATGTCTTTGTATTGAGCAGAGATGAAGGATGTTGCTTATCTGGGAGTCCTGTGGCAGGCAGAGGCTGCGTGGAGGAGGCTGTAGGTCAACAACCGTAAACCTGTCAGCTTTACAAACAGCGCTAAAATAGTCAATACCTTTTATTGCTATCATTTCTTTATAAATGTAATATTCCGTGTGATGTTGCCAGGCTGGGGGGATGCCTTGACCAGCTTGTCTTCTGAATGCAGAGATGACTTTATTCTCTAAAAGGCTGCAAAGAGGAAACGCTTCCTTAAATGCCAGGACTTTCTTTTGAACTAAAAGAGTCAAAGATTTTCTCCTAATGCTTCATCCTCATCTCATTTCAGCCCTTCCAGGCTTGATTTCTATTAGAATTGAAAGGTCTTAAAGCCTGTCTGTTAGCGTGTAGCTTCCCGGATCCCCACAGACCTCCGGGGCGACTGCAGGTGCATTTCTAATTCCGTGGCTCTCCGATGAACTGTCAAATCCCGCTTTCCCGATTCCTACCAGTTTTTTTTTTCTTTAACTCAAATAGAGATGTTGGTCTGTAGCCTAAACAGAGGCGCTTGTTTGGTTGTGAACTTTTTTTTTCCGTTCCCAGAGCAAAGTCCACGACCATACGTCCATTAATATTTAGCAGTCGGCTGCAGCTGAGCCAGACGGTTTGTGAGACCAATTAATCACCCCTGTGAGCTGGGGATTTTCTCTTCACAAACTGCTCCATATTTACTCCCCTGATTACTATCTGATTTCATGCAGCGGAGGAGCATGTGGTGCATAAAGAGTGAGAAAAGCACAATCATGTCCAGCATCCTGCATCCGTTTATCTCCAAACGCGGCGGATCAGGAATTTTTTTTTTTTTAGACAAATATTTTCCTTTATAGTCACAACACACATTATGACTGAGTCAAATGTATTTTGAAGTCTGTCTTGAAACAATGATTGGAAACAATATTTCCAGAAGCTGGTTGGTTATCTTTGAATTCACATGGTGAAATTGGTAAATGTGTCTGCTGTGCTGCTTGGGCTGAGGTCACAAAGGCATCAGCAGAATCTATAAGATTTCATACCAATTTTTTTTTTTTAATTGTTGACTTAGTCATAAATGTTTACAGCAGCAATCAGCTGAGCAAGATTTTTATATTCCCTCAGGTAGGTCAGCGTCTGTCAGAGCTACTGCCACCAAAATGTTGCTCAATTTCAAAATGACGCCAACCCCACCAGCGCAAAAACCTCAAAATTAAGTATTTATGATATCAATATCCATCAGATACTTACATTTTCTGTATTGATTAATCAATATTCTAACAATTTCCAAAACTATTTCATAAAAAAAATCGATTCCGCTCTTATAGACAAGGCCAGACTTTAGACCTTCCTTCTATCCATGAATCACAAGTTAAATTTTCTTTCCGTTACCGCGGCAGCACACTATTAAATGAGTTTGAGTTCCTGATAACAAGATTCAATAAAATAACCTAAAAGAAAATTGATCTCAAGGTATAAAAATGGGATTTGATTAAATAAAAATAATCTAAATAACTCAATTTTCATGAAATCAATTTGATTTGGAATTGTTATGTCAGAGGTATTTGGTTTTCTGCATTACGTTGTTCAATTTAGTTCTCTTTGTTTACTTATTGTATTTTGTTTGACAATGGAGGCCCAGAAGGGTTTCTGTAACACGTCATCATATGATTTTACTTTTGGTTTTTTTTTTTTTACATTTTTACTTGTATTTTTTTGTCTTTTTTATGAGTGTAAATAAATCAAAATCAAATCAAAATGTGCTTGAAGAGCCACTGACCGATGTCAACTTTGCGAGAAATATCACCCGATTGCCGTCCTGTGGTGTGTAAAAATATGACTGCCGCCTCCCACAAAAGCCGTTTCACAAATTTTCCAAAGAAATGTGTATTAGGTCACCACACAGTGGCATTTAGACGTGATTGTAGTCTTGAAATGACTTTTTTAGGTTTTTCTTGTTGTGAAAGACAGCAGAGTTGCATCTTCATTATAGAGAATATTTACAGTGAGTACAAGAGGTGTAAGAATATATCGATTCAGTGTAATATCGCGATACTTCACTTGTCCATACTTATATCGATTTAAAATGCTGCCAAGACATTATATAATTATTTATAAGCAAAGCAACTCTGCACTCACCAAATCTAGTACAAGATCTCACTAGAACCTTTTGTGTTAGTACTTGTATTGTGAACTCATTTATAAATTCTAGAAAAATAAGACATATGCAACTTAGTTTTAACTAAATATTAGTACTGAACCAAAAATTTGGAACATATAAAACCACGGATTTGGTTCTTCGTGGCTCATGGAAGAACGATTGAGACCACGCCTACTGTGCGCAGAGCTTCAGTCGAAATGCTGAAGACGAAGCGGGCCAAAGTTCTGCTGGACTTCACAACAAAGGATTCTAATTCATCGACCTGATGGATCAGAGTGACATGATGAGATACACGTTTACCTCTGACATGTAGCGCTGCAGTGCAGACTCTCTGGAAGAATGAAACAAAGCATCTGAGCTGCGTTCAAGCTCTGTCCTTCACCTTCTCATGCAGCTTCATCCCACTGAAATGTTTCTGTTCAAGCAACGTTCAGGTTTAAAAATACAGATTCTGCTACATTTTGCAGTGCTGGAAATAAACAAATCCTTATTTTCTCAACCATAGATATAGAACATTACTGGTTAAGGCACATTTAATATGACTGTTTTTTTTTCTATGCTGCAAAATCAGGCGTTGAATGTGGAAAATGTTTTTTCTTAAATTACAAAAAAAAAAGAAAAAAGCACCATGATTTTGTTTAATTAGAAGCAACTTTTACAGAGAGTTGCAGTTCTTAATGTTTTGATCATTAAATAAAATGTATTTTACAATGTTATTTATGTGAATGGTGTACTAATATTCAGATAAAGTCACAATCTTTAAAAAAAATGGTGAAATATTGTCTGTGAAAATATCGAGATATGTAGTTTCTTTTTCTTGTAGTGAAGCTTTGGATGTGGGTGTTTTTATTCATTTGTAGTGTGCTCTCTGGTTCAGTCCTCCACATATACTATCATCCAAAGATTAACCACCAAAAACCTGTGAATCAGACGTTGTGGTTGTAATGGTGCAGCCATCAGTTTTCTTTGATTCCAGTTCCACTTCTCTGGGAAATAAAAGAAAACGCTCCAAAGCAAACAGCTGCTGACGTTTTTTTGTTTTTAAATCTGCAATAAAGTGACTTTTTCTTCTGAAAATATGCTTATTCACAAAGAGAGAATTACTTCACCTGAAGCAGCAGAACAATTAATCACCCCACTGTCTGTGTGCTTGAACCCCTCCCCCCCACCTACCCATGTTTCTGTGGATGGAGGCCTCTGTTTCCAAACAGAAAGCCAATTAAGAGACAAAAAGATGGGAGAAACTCCGCTTTGGTCTCATTACTCCAGTTGAGCATTCGACACAGAGGAGGTCATCACCCAAAACTACTCATGCTTGACAAGAGAAAAAAAAAAACAGATTCGCTTTGTGATTCTAAAAGTTTCTATGATGCAAAGAAATGCTTCAGTATAAAAACAAATGACAGCTATTATGAAGGATTTAAATCAGTGGTAAACCTGAAAATTTAGAGGTTAGACAATATTGTTATGGATCGGTCCAAATTAGGCTGAAGTAACTAATATAAAGGTGAGAAACTTTTTCTTCATCCTTGGTAGAATATTTGCAGCTGCTTTAAACTTCATTTGTACTCTCAATGTCATGTAGGAGCCAATCAAAAGGGACAGATTTTTTCTTAACCCACAATTGTGAAAGTGAAAAATCGGGCACAAACTTCAGCCAAACGCCAGGTTCACAGCGCGCACGGAATCCGCTTCGCCACCAGTTGGGTGTTTGTCTGTGGAAGTGGACAGGAGCTTCTGCTCGGCTGTGGTTATTTAGAGCTTCTACAGTTCATTTGGCGTCATCCATCTTTGACTTGTGGGCAACTGCTCTCTCTCTGTCGTTGATTGTGTTTTAGACATCCAAAACCACACCGCTCCGTTCTGTTGTCGGCCCACTCTTTGTGTCTCAGTGTCTGTGTTATTTTGTGTGTTTATTTTATTTTCATCTTTGCAGTCCCTTTAGATACAAAAACATGATAGATTTGTCAATAGCAGTATTTTATTGTGAAAATGTTGTTATATTTTGAAAATTTTCTTGTGTCTAGGTTGTGATAAGTTAACAAGGGCGCCGAACGGAAGCGGCCTCCATTCTGCGCCACTTTGCGGCGCTTCGGCGTACGGTGTGAATTGGTGTAATGTCCAACTGATACATAGAAAACAGTCACTAAAAGCGGTATTTTCTGAATATAATAATACATGTTAACCACCCTTTGAGCACCTTTATTTGCAGAATCCTAATAACATTAGGCCGGTTGCTGAACATTATGCATAATTATTCTGGTGTGTGGGAACAACAGTCACAATAAATCAATTTTTCAAGTAAAAACTTTGTCTGTTGAATGCAGCTTTCTTTTTCTTTTATTTTGAAGGCGAAGGTTCTTTTTCTGTTTCCTCACTGACTCTTTACTTTAAAAGAGAAATTTTAAAATTAATTTAATTTTTCTCAAGTTTGCTGTCTTAGGGGGTTTTGATTTTTCAATTGATGATTTTGACATGTGTGACGTGTCACTTGACATGTGTCTAAAATGAGTCGGCTGTGGTGGGGAGAATCCAGTGGCTTTTCAAAATAAACATTCCTTTAGAATCAAATTATGGTTTTAATGAATTACATTTTAAAGTTTTGAATATTTTATAGATTTATCATATTTTTAATTAATATTTTTTAACTAATACATTTGAAAAAATATAGTTTTAATAGCTTCATTTAAAAAAATAAATTATTCTTCCTTTGCTGCCGCAGATCCAAAACTCTGAAGCAATCTTTCAGTTCATGTTAGAGAGTTTTCATCATTTCCTGTTTTTAGATCTTCTCTTAATACCAAGGTTTTTTTTTTTATCAGTTTCTTTTATCCCACCACATTCCATTTATTTTTTTTATGTATTATTTGTGACGTTATTTTGTTATTAAGAATGTCCTTTTATAACCATTTTATTGTACACTTTTAATGTAATTTTATCTGATTCTTTATACGTTTTTAATCCTCTGTAATTGTTCATCACTTCGCGTCTGTATGGGTAATGTAATTTATAAATAAAGTTTATTTTTATTTATTACTATTATTATTATTGGTAATTGCAAACAGCTGGCCGCTTTTAAATTTCCCTCAGGATGAATAATATTCTATTCTATTCAATTCTATTCTATTCTATTCGATTCTATTCTATTCTAGACTTTTCTGTTTTATTCTATTCTATTCTATTCTATTCTGTTCCAGACTTTTCTATTCTATTCTATTCTATTCTATTCTAGACTTTTCTATTTTATTTTATTCTATTCTATTCTGTTCTAGAATTTTCTATTCTATTCTATTCTTTTCTATTCTATTCTAGACTTTTCTATTCTATTCTATTCTATTCTATTCTATTCTATTCTATTCTATTCTATTCTATTCTATTCTAGACTATTAATAAAACAATAAAATGGACCGGTACCGGTCTGTAGTCCAGGGACCAATGGTTTAACACGCCGTATTAAGGTCGATTTAAACGAAACACAAAAAATGATCTAAACCACAGTCATAACATTTAATCCACCTCCTGTTAACTGACGTAAACTCACCATGTTCAGCTTGAGCTCCATGTTGAGGACTCCTCCGCTGTCTAAAACGGGCATCAGGTTGATGGCGAACACCGCCGCTCTGTCTGGTGGAATTGATATATTCGGACCGAAAAAGATGTAGAAGTGCACGGAGAAAGTGTCCAGCTCGTTGCGCAGCGTCGGGCGGATGGGCCAGCACTTATTAGTGTCTGCCGTGGGGGCGAGGTAAATGATGCTGTCCTCTGAGCTGTGGAGGTGACTGGTGTTGTGAGACAAGCCCGGCAGGCCCGCCATCAGCAGCGTCTCCGACAGAGAGAAGCCCATCGCCGTTCCGAACGACTGAGGCATGTTCATGGAGGAGCCGGGCTGCGCTCGCTCCTTCGACAAACTGGGTCTGGAGCAATCTGTTCATGCGAAGAGAGATCAGAGGAAAATATTCAAACCTGCAAAATTAAAAAAAAAATGGATGCTGCAATTAAACAAGCCATGAAAACGTCAAACCAACTGGATAAAACTAATTATTTTATTTCCCTTTCACCTACGCTCAGCAAGCATGTTAGATATTATCACCTTCAGTCGGCTTCCGTAACAAACGCGGCCAGATCTGGAGCTGCACACGGCTTCTTAATGAGATAAAGATTCACTGTAATTGCAAATAGTACGCTTTCCCTCAGCACAAGGCGAGCTCGCTGCAGAATGGTCATTGACGGCAACTCGCGGAGTACCATCAAATACCACCAATCCTCCAGGGAAAATTACTCGTCATTGGATTTTCTTGCTGAGCCTCATTTGGAAAAAGGTTGCCTTTAAAAGACTGGGAAGCCGTTTGCTTCAGGCAAAAATACCGTTTGAGACTTTGGAAGAAGTAAAGAAAATGTAGGAGTAAATGGATGGTCGGGTGAGGGGAGTCTGTGTTAGCATGTTACAAAAGCTTTGATCCATGGCGAAAAGGTTGCATAAACAAACTCGTAAGTTGGTCTGCACTCCAGACAGATAAAGCCGCACGCTTCCATCCCTCTGATGGTTCATATCAACATTATCAAGTGAGCGGGAAAAGGTGAGAACTTCAGATGGTCTCCTTCCTGAACTGGAGGTGTTCTTCAATTCACATCCGCAAAAGGTCAAGTTAGATCTGCCTAGCAGGCAGAAGGAGTGACAGAGTGTGAATAATTAGTGTCTGTGTTGCCATGGCGACAAAGTGCACTGTGCAGCGTGGAACAGAGAAGAGAGGATTGCTACATGGGAGGGAACGTCCCACAGATTTGTGAGCAATCCCCGTGGAGAGAGCCGAGAGAATATCTCCACTGTCCACGACCCAAAAGCAGCGTGTAGCACTCAGGCGTGGAACAACTGGCCTCTTAGAGATCCCTCATGAATCCCTTCAGTTTGGGCTTCAAACAAGCCTCTTTTGAATAGTTCAACATCAAAACACGCGTCAGAAAACGTCCACTCCTGCCTTATGTTTCCTTTAAAAGCACCGTGTACCCTTTAAGTGCTGTCTGGGATTGTTTGCGCTGATGTGGAAAAGATTTGTTTCTAAGGCAACAACAATCGGTGACAGAATAACTAAAAGATGCTAAATTAAACTGAAAAATGGACGAGAAAAATCAAAGAAACCTCAAAGATCTTTAACATTCGTGATTATTGTAGCAGTGAAATAATAACTAAAAAAAGGTTTTTACAACTCTGTTGCATCACCTCCTCCTTGAACATTGGAGGTTATTGTAACTCGGAACATCCACCTCTGAAGCAACGACTGGAATGCTTTTTTTCCGTTCTCGTCTGACAAAAGATTCCAGCAGCTCAACGGTTCTGAGCGTCAGTAATTCATGAAGCACCAAACATGCTAAGAAGGTCAAAAATCTACTTTAATAGCAATTACATGATATTAATAGCAGAAAATTTCATTTGTAGGTTAATTTAAGTATTAATGATGTCTTAACAAATGTGAACGCCCTCCTCAACATGCACACTTTCCATTTCCCATGAGCCTTTTCTTCTGCTTTGTTGATTCACTTGATTATTTTTCTTTGCAAAGTGAAAGTTTGTTTTTTTTATTGCACTGCACAGATGAAGTGAAATTAATTAGAAAAGTAATTAATCACTCTTTAAATAAACTGTGTAAAAGAAAATACAATATATTTTTTTAAAGAAGTGTAACACAAATACAAAAATCAAGCTTCTCCTCTCTATTTTTTAAATGAAAATTACTTTAAAAGTATAAAAATGTGAACAATATTGAGTATCTTCTTAACTACTTTGATACAATCTGCAGATTAAGAGTTTATTTCCTAAATATTGTAACACATAAAACAGAAAAATGTTATTTCAAACTGGTATTTGATAAAAAAAAACAAGCAGCGTTTTGAGTGAAACCCCTCTGTCAAGCACGGTGGTGGGAGAATGATTATTTGTGTGTCAGCGTTGTGGTAAAAAGGCTTTCCTTTCCACAAATAATGAGATTTTTTGTTCCAATCTTCACCATAAAGCTTTAATATAGAAGCCATTTTAGTCTACTAACAACAGTGTTTAACCATTTGTTTAATTATTTTACAATAAACTTGTAAGTAATAGACTAAAATTGGTTAGGGAGGGATGGGAGAGGGAATTTAGAAAGATCTGGTGTTAATATTGAGTTTTGCAGTTGTTTTTTACGCTTATATTTAAGGAAAAGATTGCATAACAATATTCTTTCTATAATATTTTTTTCTAATTAAAAAAAGGATTAAAAATACTGTAGATTGATATTCTTTTTTTGTCAATTGACACAAACAATAACTAAAAGTCTTAATACATAAATTCCAAAATTTTCACTTACAGCAATTTAATAAGATAATACAAAAAGCTCTTTTGAACATTTGTCTGTTTTAAAGTAGAGACATCTCAAGCAGAAAGGAGGATTGGATCACTTGTGCTGACCTGTGACTTGCACTCCGATGCGAAAGTAGACGTCCGAGTTACTGAGATATCGTTCCACCAGGATGTAGTACCACTGCTCCCAAGCAGGAACCAGGGAGACTAATTCACAGGGGCGCCATTCCCTGCAGTCCAGCGCACTTGAGTTATGCACCGGCGGCGCCCGCGCCCTTATCTTCAGCACAACAGGGCAGCTGTCGCTACTTTTGTTCTTGGTGCTGCAGTTTACCAGCTGGACCTTCACCTTTGATATATAATTGGGGATAAACACCCTACAAAGACACACAATTCAGACAATAATGTTTATCAGAATGTACACAAACAGCATTTCAGACCTTTTTCTTAAATGTTTTAACTAAATAAATACTTAATAAGAATCAGAGTTGATTCAAATATGATATTTAAATGAAATGTTCTACAAACTTTATGTTTTGATTAGATTGTTTTAAATGCTTGAGAAAAATCTGACGAACAATTACAAAAAAATTCAGCAAAAAAACACAGCAAGGAGTGATCTGAAGAATCAAATCCAAACAATATTTATCAGATGGAGATTAAAGATTCCAATCATCTTTTGATCTGTTATAAAATCGTTTCTACGGATCTTTTAATTATGATAATGTCGTTTTAAGCCAAAAACCCGTGCAATTTTCTGTAAAACGGAGCTTAGGGCCCGCCCGGCCAATTTTTTCCATCACAAATTGCTCTTTTTCAAATCGCTTTTTTCCGTCTGCTCCTGATTCACGATTTGAAAACAAAAAATACTCAGAAATGCAATTTTTAGCTTAATTTTTATGGAGAGAAAATAGAGTCAACCCAACTTAAAGTGCGTAAAGTTGATTTGTGTGTAACTTTGGATTTGTGCGTGCATTATTCTTGATTTGTAATGCTAAACGCGGAAGCGCCGCGGAGCAAAGTACGCGCAACATCCTCTCTGTTTTGCAATTCACACCAGACGCGCATTATTTCACGCCGGTCAACAGGCACTTCTGCCAGAGCTTTTTTATGGTTGTTTTTGCCATCGTGGGTAAGTTAATAACCTAAAAATATGACCTTGTGTTTCAGTTATGAAGACACATTTAGTTAGTAGGCCTGTGTGTGTTGTGACTGTATGTTTATTTTCATCTCTAAAGTCTGTTTAGATACAAACCACGATCGCATATGTCAATCGCAGTGGGGTTTTTTTTGTGAAAAATTGGTTATATTTTGAAAATAAACTGGATTTTCTTTTGAATCTTGTTGAACTTAATGCCAGAATTGACGCGGATCGCTCGCGCACAAAATAGACCGCATGCTGAAATGATCTGCTGCTCCGCGTCTGGTGTGAACTACGTCATAGGTTAATGAAGGCGCCGAATGGAAGCAGCGTCTGTTCCGCTTTGCGGCCCTTCCACAAAACAGGTGTATCTATGAAAGTGGGACAATGTCAAGTTTCATCAGATGATCTAAGTTCAAAGTGACTGAAAAGAAAACTCTGATAACCCAGCTTTCTAGCGGCATTTAAATGCATCACTTACAGAATCACTTCAGATTTGTGCATAACTGCGGTTTTGTGTGTGTGAAACAAGCAAATTGTGAGAAATGTTTAAAGATTTGTGCATAAAATTAGTCTTCAGCTGTTGTAATTTTAATTTTTGCATGTGTAAATAGTACTTTTGCACAAAATGCATTGTATTTGTTACAGATGAAGAATAATGCACGCACAAACTGGGTTGAGTCTATTTTCTCTCTGTACATTTTCTTTAAATTTGTCCTCCATCATCACAAAAATGCCACAAGAACATGTTAAAAGGTTAAAAATTGAAGTTGCTGATGAGTTCCATTATTCTCACTTGTAGAGCGCAGATCTGTTGTGGAGCGGAATCATCTGGTCAATGAAGTATCCCGGATAGAGCACGGAAATCCCGTGAAGCCTCTGGACAATGAGCTGAGGCTGGAACAGATACTGGCATTCCTCCGACAGACCCTGAAAGGAATTCACAGCGGCGGTTTCAACTATTTTTCCCAGTTAACTCACCAAGACTTCTTTAAAGCTGGCCAAGCAAATATGTGATTTCTTTCAGACTGGCTGCAGAATTCCTAATGGACAGTGCGCATAAAGCCTGTCAGCCTCCAGGATTAATACGGCTCCGGCCTCCTCTCAGCGTTGCATGTCGCCACTATTTCACTCGTGCCGCTCTGAACCATTAATGCTGTGAGATGAGCCAGAAAGGCTTCAAAGCCAGGCGAGCGTGCATTGTTTCTACACATGGTTTGCTGTAGAATCTGTTGGTAAAGAGAAAATAAGCACCTGATTCAGAAAGACAGGTGTGAAAGCCAAATTAGGTCCTTCATTCCTGTCGGGCGATGTGTGACCCCCCCTGATTGAGCAGCAATTACAGTGGCGTGTCATTAGTCAGGGAGCTGCCAGGGTGACCCTTTGATTTATTACAGCCTTTTGCTGTGACGGGTGTCGTGTCAAGCAAGTTATGTTTTAATTAAAAGTCGTTCATTATAGGTTTTGAAGGCTGCTGCTTTTTTACTGTATGGTGGTTTAACTTCTGCTTTACGAGCACCCCGGGGGCCTGACTCTAGTCTAAAAACAAGACGGGTTTTATCAAGCACATCATCACAGCTATAACATGTATTATGTCAGTCAGAGGAACACACTGATCACCCCAAATAGAAGGAAAATGTCCTTAAATCTAACTAAAACAAAGAAAAAATCACAATAAATGATCACTGCCAAACTCTATTAATACATTTTGATGATATTCAATATGAAATACATTTTTATTACATGATTTGTGCAAAAATGTCTGCAATAGTCTATTATAAAGTTTTGATGATAAATGTATCTTTGTTATTGGATAAATAATCTAAAATTGGACTGTCAAAGTAACTTGAAATAGATGTTAAGAACCATATAAAATAAAAAATGATAAAACAATATTAAATACATGATTATTGGGGTAGAAATAAATAACCACACTTCTTTCCCCTCAGCTCTAAAATTCCCTTCCCTCTGATCTATAAAACATGTTCAGTTCTCTAATCTAATCTTTAATTTAATCTCTAATCTCAAAACCCACTTCTTCCTTCCTAATTAATTAAAAATCATTTTAACTTCTTGTAACTGTATTTTATGATATGTTCTTCACCTGTAAGGGGGAGACCTTGGGAACCCAGAAAGGTGCCATATAAATAAATGTATGTATTTTATTATTATTATTATTACAACTCTGTTTCAAGCAATTAATCAAACTCTATTTGATGACATTCAACAGATTCAATGTTACACACGAGTGTACTGTTTACTAGCAAAAACTGTGATCTATTTAATTGTTTATCTTTCAGCACAACCTGTCAAGGATTGCCACAGCAAATCAGCTTTCACTGATTCAAAGCAAATGAACTTCCTGACACAACTCTGTATTTTATCCGGGCTGGGGACAGGCACAGGGAGACCAAGATTTGGCTGTCTTTGTGGCTACATGGTTCAGCAGGGTCTTGACTAAGGACTCTCACTGATTTCTCACACACCAGTAATAAACACGGTTATCTGAGCCATTCAACCGTTTCACCAAATAAGTCTATTTTTGATTATAATGTCAATAAGATAGTAACATTTTCCTCTCTTTTTTTTAGATTGTAATCAACTTATTAATTATTATCTCAAATAGATTTGATTTGATTTATCTACGATTTTTTGTCTTTTTTCTACGGTGGCCCTGAAGTGGAAATCGCATCCAAAAAAATAATAATAATAATTTTGAGATCACAATGACAAAGAAAACAAAAAAACAAGTAAAAATTAAGCAGCGTTATATTTTAGGGAAAAAAAGAAACCAGAAACTAAATCGTAAAAGCAAAAGTAATTTTCAGAAAAAAAAAAAAAAATGAAATGTTAAAAAATTATACAGAAATAGTACTTTCCAGAAAAGGAAAGTACTATCGGACATCACTGATTGGATGTTGATTTCCAGAATCGCATCGCGGCAAATAACTTTCAGTTAAAATGATGGAGAAAAATTATGTTAATGTGTTTTTTAACAACTGATTTTGATTTTCTGTATATTAATTTTTGCTTCCCAAAATGTTTTTTTTTTCTTTTTTATGAAAACCGGAAAATGTAGGTACTATTGAACATCGTTGACGTGATGACGTTTGTCCATCATTTCAACTGAAAGTTTGTTTTAAACCTTTATTCAATCATTAAATAAATAGATTAAAATCTCGTTTTCGAAGGATTTGTTTGATATGAAGTGATACTAGACAATGTCCTATTATACTTATCTTTTGCGGTTTCTCGTGGTGTTTCGTTTTTCTAACATTTAATTTTGTTTTCTGGAAATCACTTTTGCTTTAACAATTTTGTTTTATTTATTAATTTTTGTTTATTTGTTTTTTGCATTTTGGTTTCAGTAATTTTGGCTTTTATGTATTGTTTTGTCTTTTTCATTGCTGTTTTGATCTTTAAAATATTTTTTCATCTAGTGATTTATTGGTGTGTTTTGGACTTCAAGGCCACCATAATTTTCCCTTATTTTGAAATTGCTTGAGATCAATCAATCATAACTTAAATCCTTTAGGAGTAATTTCCTAAAAGTAACTGTTTAAGCCTTTCTTTGCAAAAATAAACGACCAAGCAGTTTTATTAAAGTTTATTTTGGGACAAATGGTGTGTTTTATAGGTATCACACTGGGACAAAACATTAGCTGAGTGTTATATTCATATATAGTACAGCTTTATTCATTTCCTGTCTAATCTCAGATTTGTTGAGTTATTAAAGCCTCTAAAACTCCATATGAGCCATAAAAACTCCCTAAAGTAATCCTGAATAATTGCATTATACCAGCTGCTTATATGTCCGCAGAGGCTGAGCGTTTCCAGGGTCAACTCTGGGCTACGCAGTCAGCTTCCTGTCTGTTAGACGCATCTGAGGAATATCATGCAATCCGTTGCAACAGCGCAGCAATAAAGGAAACCTTGGAAGGTGCAGCTTTGTAGGATTCTGAAAATTTGGGTTTTGTATTGTTAACGGACTTCGAGCGGCGCTTGAAAAGCTGACATAAGTGTGGGAACCGAATCGATAAAAGTGTGAAAACGTTCATCCGGCCGGAGCTTGTGCAGCCTAGGAGGTTCGACTGCAGCAAGGACGACCTCCAACATACAAAGGAAACAATCAGTAACCTCAGCGTGGAAAGACTTTAATTGACTTTTTTAAGCTGTAACTCAATTGCTAAAATGTTTCACATTTTTCAATAAAGGGAAACAAACTGTTTTATGGTCGCGCTCGAAGCCTTGACAAGAAATAATTTGCCTGCTCTTTATAAATGTTCCACAATATGTGGGAGCAAAAACATTTAGATTTGCTATAATGAATACGAGGTAAAATAACTTCACATTTAATACTTTTTTTGTATATTTTTGCTCTAAGGCGTAAAGGTTAATTTAAAACTTTCAAAAGAAGACATTTTAATACAGTAAAGAACAAATCATCTGTTATTTTCCAGCCACTCAATCGTCAGAATGTCAGATTCGTCATGTTTCCTCTCTGATCTAAAATCCTCTCATTTGCTTAAAAAAATCTGACTAAAAGCAGAAAGCGTCTCTCCGTCGACGGCTTCTGTTCCCGCCACCACAAAGAAAAACCCATTCCTCTGCACGCTCCACGTCGACGGCGACTTCTGATGATATTTTTGATTGTTGTGTACTCTCGGTGCACTTTTGCCAGCCAGCGAAAACCACAAAGGAAGCACAACAGAGCATGTTGCCAGCCACAAATAAATAGCCTGAAATGGAAATCAGCAGGTGTTTATGCAGCCAAATATGAGAACATGATGAGATGAAGAAAAACTCTCTGACACTGTTCTGCCTCTTTAGGCTTTGCAGCACGAGCTGGAATACCAATCCCACCAACTACTTACAACATATTTATTAGATTTCTTTTTTCCATCCATAACGAGGAATTAAGCAACCATGGAAAATATAAATATATATATAAAGGAGTAGATCCCATTAAAGCTATGTTACCAGTCACCAGCGGTGAGTGATGGACATCATAGCAGTAACTCAGGCGTTTAATTTGCTGCTTTATGTGGCTGACGCTGGAAGGCTTCTGCTTTTTTTCTTTGGCGTTTATCTGCACAGCTGCAGAGATGGCAATATTGGTCTAGTGGGTCAATATCAAGGCAGATTTATTCACATAATGTGTTTGCAGGTGGAGCTGTAAGAGGTCGTTTACTTGTTATAAATATTCGGGCTCACCTTGACGGAGATCTTGCCCTCATCCTTGGGTAAATGAGCCGCCAGGAACCAGTCTCCGGGGAGGGGGCTGGTCACGTTGAACGCGCCGGTTGTGCGGTTTGGCAGCGTCCAGGTCAGAGTCAGAGCGAAGGACCCCGGGACGACCGTATCCCGAGGGAAGCGGGTGTACAGAGGATTGATTACTGGAGGAGCCCCTGACCTGAAGTACCTATTATGCAAAAAAAAAAAAAAAAAAAAAAAAATCACCAGGTCTTTTAATCAAAACAGGCAGAAGTTGGCCCAACATAAAAATAGATCACATCTTGAATTCTGGGGAAAAAAAAAAACTCTCATGTTTGTCATTTTAAAGCTGGACAGAGCTGCAAATTCATTAAAAAACACTTTAAAAAAAATGGCAGCTTTTCTGTTGGTTTTAGCTCCATAGCAACCATTTAATTATTTGATCACCTAAGGAGGATAAACAAGTCTGTGTAATTTTTAAAAGAATCTGCAGAAGTAAAGTTTTGATTTTCCTTGGCAACTGACGTTTTTTTTTTTTTTTTTTGTCACAATCCTATTTATAATATAGTCGTATTTTATGTTCATCTTGAGTTAAGGATTCATGTGTTACATTCCCACAATATTCTAGCAAAAACTGTGCAAGCAACAGGGGAACGCCACTTTTGCTAGCTCGCCATGCTAATGCCTTTTAAATTTAAAACCAACAAAAGTAGCCTGATCAAAACGCCAAAGATACATTTAAATTTGTACTTTGCACTAAAGCTGATTTTTTTTTTTTTCTTTCAAGAAGGATTTCTCTTCCTGAGGTCAAAGGTCAACCAAACTTCAGTCATGGTTGTAGACATAACCTGGTGTTGTGCGTTTTGTGTAGATTGTTTTGAGGTCAAAAGTCAGTTAAACTTTGGTTGTGGTTGTAGACTTAACCTTTTGGGATGTAAAGTTTTGTGAAAATGTTTCAAACTAAAGTTTTCATTATGTGCGAAAATGTGAAAACAGCCAAATTTGACACAAAGGCCACAGGTTCTCTGGCCATACTAAAATATTTTTTAAAAATTGTGTAGATATCCCAGAAACGTGTACTTTGATTTCATTTAAGGATTTTGATTTTTTATTTAGCCCCAAAAGAGATTTTGGTCCCAGTCATTCATTTTTGGGGGAGGGGGTCCTTCACTTTATCAAAAATCCTTTTTTACTTGGAACCAGGTGTGTGCACATTTTAGTGGGTTCTTGAGTCTGTGTTGTAAGAAAAATTGTTGCTAAAAGGTGCAGTAAGAAGGCAAAATTGTGAAAACAATCCAGTCTTTGCAGTCCAGAAAGGCTATAGGACATAAATATTAAATCATACGATTATATTTAGCTTTAAAAACCAGCTCATCTGCTAAAACCACAGTTAAAAGTCTTTTTATTTGTCCTTTGTAGTATCATTCTTCAGCTTAACAGCAACAACGTGTATTTTACGGCGACTCATCTTAAAATAGCTCAGATATGCATCAAGTCACTATCTTACACTGTCACGTTGCGGTTGGGGCAGCTGTCCCCAAATGTGCCCCCCTGTTCCTTGAAGGTGATGAGGTTCCATACGGCCATCATGGTGTCGTCAGGCACATTGAAGTGGAACAGTTCCACACTGGCGAAGGAGTTGAAAGCATTCAGCTTACGAGGCGTGCGGGTGAAGTATTCAGTCACAAAAAGGCAATCTGTGGGGACAAAAGCCGAATAAAGGCTTTCCTAAATCATTTTTTTGGAAGCACAAAAACATTTTAAAGTCACACACAAATCATTTTTTTAAAACTATTTTAGTATTCTTTCAATTATGATGATGTCAGTTTTTAATTTAAGTCAGAAATGCAATTTTGAGCTTATTTTTTCATAAAGTATATCCAAAAACATGTTTAAAACACCAACATTTCATTGGAGTGGGTCTTAAAAGAAGAAAATTTAATTTTTTTTTAAGCATAGCAGTTTATGTTATTTTTACACTAGTATGTCTTTGAGACACAAAAATAGTGTAATCTACATATTTTCCAGTTTATTTGGGATCAGTTTAAGTGCTTTAAAAGAGTTAATAATTAATTAATGACAAAAAATATATATTTTTTACTGATGATTTGAATAAATATTAACATATTCCTTCACTGATTTTTTTTAATTGTTGCCCAATTTAGTTGCAGTTGAGGTTAATGTACCACAAACATCTTAATGCAATCCTTCAAATCTTTGCATTTGTCGTTCAAAATTATTAATTTGAAGTGAATTAGACTGTAAAAAATCTCAGGTTTGGACATTTAAATGACTATACTTGAATTTTAAATATGTGTTTTTAGTAAACCTGGTTAAAAAAAGACAAAAAACTAAGATTATTGGGTTGAATTTGTGTGACTGCTTTACCAAATGTAGTGATAACCAAATGATGGTAATCTGGTTAAAGCAAGCATTAACCTTTTGGCTTCAGTACTGGCGCTCTTTCACATAACAAACTGAAGCCAGATACAGTTAATTATCCAGCCAACAGATGATTTTTGAAAGAAAAAATACTTTTTTTTTTTAATGACGGCACTTAACTGCACTGAAGACTATTTGGTACTTTTACCAGGTTGACTTCTGTTTGCCTTTTAAAGCTTTTCTCAATATCAGCCCAGTTGAGCATTTTTTTTTGTCTTTTTAAGAGATAGAAATAAAGAAATTATCAATAAAATGCATCAAAAGCAAAACAAAACAAAAAAAACCCTCAAATTTTTCTTTCATTTTTTGTTCAACTTTAAGGATTTTATTTTAAAGTTCAACAAATGTTAACAAGTTTGACTTGCATTCAATATATTTATTTTAGAAGCAAAATTATTGTTATTATTGGTAAATGTGTAGGATCCAAAATGCATGAGATCGGCTTTGGTGACAGAAACTTAAACGCCTGACAAAATATAACTGAACAAGATAAAAACCCACAAAGAAGCAAAAGACCTGAAAACCAAACACTTCGGTAGAATCCTCACAGATTTTTAGGGATAGGCGACATATTGATGCCAGTATCGTCATCAGTCGATATTTACATAATTTGATTTTCAATATCAGTCCAATGTGAAAAAATCCACAGATATTCTTCTGACTGTTTATAGATGCAATTTATCTTTGAAGTGTATACTTGTTCCTAATAGATTCATATCACTGGGAAGCTTAAGTTTACAGTCATAGTCAGTAACTGTTCTGTTCTCAGGTATATCATGTTTTTTAATAGGGAAACGTGTTTTTCCTAATACAGGAAGCTCATGGTTTATGCCTAATGGTCAAAAAACTGCATATCTTCAGGAACATGTTCAAAGTTTTATTTGTGTGTTAATCAGATCAAGTACAGTAAAAAAAAAACATTTTTCTAATAAAGGAACAAAAAGGAAATCTAAACTTTGAGTTATTGTATACACTGAAATTTTGGCTATCAGACACTATTGCAGGGAAAATATCGGTTATTGGTATCAACCAAAAACAAACGTTTTTTGAGGATTTATTAAGATTATAATCTCATTTTGTTAGTTTCTTGTCACGGCAATCAAAATAAACCACAATTAGGTACACAAAAGCTCAAAAAATACAAATCATTTGCTTAGAATAAGGAAAAATTGAGTTGCAAAGAATTCAATTATTTTTTTTAAATATTTTTTTCAATGTTTTAATTCTTGTGTGGAATTCCTTGTTCCAAGATTTTAGTATTTAAGTTTAAAGGGCTTTTAACATGCAAATTTTTTTTTTTTTAGCTTCTAAGTGAATTATATTGGTAATTACTCACAAAAAAAACAACAACCTTAAAGCAGTAAATTAATCCATCCATCAAAAATGACCTAAGAAGACCTGACCACAACAACAACATGGCTCCAAGATGCCGCCAGAACATCATTAGCCTGAACTCCTCAAAAGAAGTTCACGCTCTTCCCCCCAAAAAACACTGGAATCGGATTATAGTTAATGAAAGGGCTTACGGTTATTGTTGGGAATCTTCAAATGCAATATCAGGTTCCGGCTACCGTCGCAACAATTCCACTTCTGGCTAATGATGAGTTTAACTCTGAGTTTGGGCGCCATCTTGCCTGCAACCATTTCCCTCATAAAAAAATCCCACTCTGTGAGCACCAGCCCCTCCCAATCTATCAAAACGAGCGGGTCTTCACATTGTGACATCACAAAGTGGGAAACAGCCCCCAGACTAACACACACATGCTCCATGAACGGCAAAACGCTGTAAAAGTTTGAATGTTTTGGGGGTTTTTGGGGGGCGGGGCTAAATATAGACATGCTGCTGAAGCTGACTCTGATGCCACCCACAAGGAGCAAAAGGCGGAGCCTCAGAGATCGAGACATCTTACATAAGAGTAGGAAAAGAGTTCACAAAAATAACTCCTATTTCATAAAAAAAAAAGTGTTCTTAAGTGTTCTAAAGATAATATATTATAAATATATAGATAAAGCTAACTCTGAAAGGCTTAAGCATGATATAGGTGCTTTAAGATTTTATCACTAAGCTAAAAGGATTTGCTGCATAGACGGATCATTTTAGGGATTTTCTTCTAAGAATTCTTGTTCTTTTTTTGGCTACTTCTTTTTGCAGTGATTCAAATTGTTGACATGGGGAATTGAAAAAGCATCACAACTCTTGCTTAAACCAGTAGATTTAGCTTCAGTCGTTTTTAGAAAAATGCGATCCGTAAATCATGAAACATCAGCCGGTGAAAACTTTCAAAGTATAAAGTAGACATGGCTTGATAATCAAAAAGATGATCAGTTCATTTTTTCTGTAGAAAAATCAAAGAACTTTTCGGGTTTTCGGTTTTTATCCTTTTTTTTTTTTTTTTAGTGATTACTGGATGTCCACTCTTCTGGGTGCAGCTCTTTTTATTAATCTGATCGCTGTCAACTTTCAAGCCCCTTAAGAACAAAGCGTCATGGCAACCTGCTCTCTACTCCTCCAGAGATTTGATCCTAAATCAGAAGCTCAGAGTGAGAATCAGAAGACGACATTCCTCAAAGTGGACATCTTTTTACAGCTATTTCTTTTGCAGAAACCAAAGCCCCAGTGCAGACAATTCCCACTTTCTCTGTCTTTCTAGTCAAGCATATATATGGTGTTTCATTTGCACTCTGAAAAGATCATCTTTGAACTCATCAAATGGCCTGAAGATCATCTAAATATGAGATCAAAGACTTTCACGCTTTTTAAAGCAGACGAGAGAAAGACATGCATGAGTGAATGCTCATTCGGTCTGCATCGAATCAAATCTTTGGACTAAATCCACCAGAGCTTCTGCATGGGAAAGCAGCAGAACAAGTGGCAGGTGTAATCTGCCACACGAGCCGGGCTGGCTTCAGCGCCGAGCAGCAGGTGGCCGAAATTCGCAGGAAACGCTGCGTGTCAGTTAACTGATACACTAAAGCGTACGACATCTCCTGGAAGAGTGTTATAAACACAGGCGAGGCAACAGATTTCCATGGGAACACCGTGGAGGCACCTTGATGTTCCACAGAGCGGGACGCTTTTCCATTTATAACTCATTCTCGTTGTTTGTGGATGTCATCCACTCTTACTGTCTGCAGCGGCGGCGACATCTCTCTTTGTTTGAGCTCGACTTTTGAGGGTGATTTTTTTTTTTTTTTTTTTTCTCACCAGCAATTTGTGCAGAATGTGTCTCAAAAAATACTGGTGTTCTGAGGGTGGAACGGAATAACAATTCAGTTTGTTGAGGAGTTATAGCCAGTCAATCTTTCTATCGGAAATCAACAATTCACCCTCCCGAGCCTCAGCTACAGCCGTGCAGATGCTGTCATTCAAAGCTGCGTTTGTTTTTGCCTCGCAGTGACAAAGAATTAAAAACGAAGGGGGATTCTTTTTTGCTGACGAGAGTTTATGAGAGATGAAGATGCTATTTCTTAATGTCGGTGTGGAAAGAGCAAATCTTTCTGCTCCACCCACCCGTTCACACCAGCTCTAGGAGCTCACGCTGGCTCTCACCCACAGCACTAAAACAACCTTCAACACGAAAGATGCAGAAATGGAAATCGAGGAGAATAAAAGCAAATGTTTGTGTCCACAGTCACAAGAGTCTTCTTCACTCTATATTCCTCTTTTGATTTCAATTTACAGATAAATGAGACATTCAGGCTTTTCCAAACTGAAATGGAAATACATGAGTTGAGATGTTAAGGATGTAAATGGGTAAATACAAATGGGTATCAAAGAATGGAGAAAACAGAGAAAAAACTGCAGTTTCAGTTCAAAATCACAAAAAATAAAAATAAAAATATGTTGGTGAAAAGGTATCAAAGTGATTGGTAAGTAAATACTGTATTTTTTTAGAGGATAGTAGAGGTGTTTTGCTTATTTTGGCCGGGGTGCGACTTGTAAGTTATTTTTTTTAACATTTTTTTAATACGTCGGCTTGTTGTTTTCCCACTAATGACCACTAGAGGACACTGTAGATGTTTGCTATTGACAGTAATGCGGAAGAAGAAACACCACTCGGTCTGATCAATGGGTGGAGTCCAAAATCAACGTCTGGTCGTTCTCCTGAAATTTATGATTTTTATTTTTATGGAGACAATACTAAAAAGTTCCTCTGATTTGAAGGGGGAATATTTACTGCAAATGTGTCCAGAATTTTATTTTTTTTTAATCGGACCCTCAGAGTGGAGGGGTACAAAGTCCTCCGTCATGAGGGTAAATCGCGTCGCCCTGAGAAGAGCTTTTCTTCATGTGACCCACAGAAGTTTAAGTTTAAATATAATTAGTGACTTTGTTGTAGCATGACCTTTTTAAAGTTATGTAACAGCTGTTGTTGTGTATATTTGAAGCACTGGAAGCTGCGCGCTTAAGCTGGCAGACTGTGGTAACGTCACTGAATGAAAGTGACGTCCGATTTATGAGACACTTTTGTTTCATAACTCCCTGTTTGGAGGGCTGAATGAGGGGAGAAAGGAAGAACTCTGATTGTCCCAAAGTTGTCAAACTGGGTCACAGAGAGACAGAAGTACCGCTGAAAGCAACCATCATTCACTTCAAAATAAATAAACCTGATCTCTTAACATCATCTGTGTCTTCTATACAATGTAAATTTAACATAAAATCAATGCTTCCATGTAACGATGAGGCTAAAAACTTTTGACACACACCTCTAGTTTATGAACACGTTTTTTGGAAGAGCGTCCAGCAAATGAGTTTGACACGTATTTAAAGAGAGGTGGTGGACATGAAATCGATGCTGAGAGCAGCATTACGCCGGGTTTATTGCTCATAAGTGTCTCTAGAGCTGCCACAAACGATTATTTTAATCATAGATTATATTTTTAGATTAGTCGACTAATCAGGTCATACGCAAACTGGATGTAAAGCTCACATCTAAACCATCACTAGATTTAAACTAGCTACAAATTAGATATATAGCATTACCTGCAATAATGCTAGTGTGAATGCTGTAAGATGAATTTGGCCACTGAAGATGCTGAAATTGATAACATGACTTTGTCATGTGTTTCCCCTAGGCTGATTGCCACTCCTCCCTGACGGGCTACACCTGTGTCCTTTGTTTTTTTTCACTCCCCTTTCTGTATATAATGGCTTCCTTCCCCTCACTTCCTTGCAGGTTTGTCTTGTCATCCTTACCCACTAATCTTGTCTCCCATTCCAGGTTCTTGTGTGTTTTTTTGTGGAGTTTGGCCTTAGTGACTGTTCCTGTTTTTTAAGCCTTGTGCTCTTCCTTCGTTTTGGATTTTGTTATTAAAAGACACTTTGATTTGGAGCTCGCAGATGTCCTGCAATTGTGTCCGCACACCAAAGCCTGACACACTTAAGTTAATAGCTGAAAATGCTGAGGTTGATGGTCAGCTAAAATATTTGTTGAATCTGAAATTTGACTAAAAAACATTTTTTTAAAAAAAGCATAAGTTAGCCAAAATAGCTAGCTTGCAGTTGAAATATTAGCTGAACTCAAAAATAGCCTATAAAACCTTAACAAATGCTAAAATAATCAAAAAAGCTAGCATGATACAAATTACAACTTTCAACTACAATCTGACTCCATATAATATAAAGTAACGACTTTTTATTCTTATGTGATGCAAACACAAGTTTGTCCAGTCACAACCTTAATAAGTTGGCTCAATTACGATTGGCTAAAGGTGAATTACATTGAAGGATCTGTGAAGTGTGCACCAAACATATGATAACTTTTTGTTTTTCACAGCAAACAATACCTGAATAAATTAATATGACACTTTTTTTTTTTTAACCACAGTCTAAAAGACACAAAATATCATGTTTGAAGCTGTTATGCCAAAATGTATTTTCCTTTTGTTGCTTCAAATAGAAATTTCCAGTAAGAAAAAAAAAATTTGTAACGCCAAAAGACTAATAAATATCTAAATGTATCCATTTAGGTAAAATAAATGTACTTTATCATGTTGCCATGTAATTTTAATCTTTTATGCATCTATTTGTAGACAGTGTATTATTAAACAATAAAGATGAACACCGTTTAGGATCCGATTTTGCTAATCTTATTTCCAAAATCAGGAAAACTTTAGAGAAGCTACAATCCAACTGCAGCTAAATGATCAGAGATCCATTCGTGGTTGAGGACTGAGTTGTTCAAATCGGGTAAAGTAAATATCCATTATTTCAGGACTGAAGAGTTTTGTGCAAAAATGGTTTAAATAAACGGTTTTCTGTGAACTGAAAACCTTTTGTTCAATCTAGCATTCAAAATGAAACTAAAACGACAAATAAAACATGGAGTTTATTCACATCGTAGTTATTACACATTAGGGAACAAACAGTGCATCCTTTTATTTGTGCCATTTTGCATGATTACTTGTAAATGACCAAAGCAACTATCAAATAATCACAAATGTTGCAATGTTGTTTGCTAAAATCTGATTTTTTTTTTTCTGGGACAAACTTAACAGAAGATGGAGGAAATTTAAAAAAAAAAAATATTTTCAACCATCAGTGAAAAAGCAGGATTCAGTCGAGGACAGTTTAATCCAAACAAACCCCAGAAGTAATCCAGCATTCACACAAAGAGGCTGCATTTAATGTGGAGCTGTAAAAACGCCAAAATATATAAACATCCTGTTTTTTTTTTCCAGCTAAATAAAGACATTCATTTGAAGATAAAGGCAGCAGAGCACTTACAGGCTTTCTTACAGCCCGATTCTGGATCCAGTAATCTCTTCAATAAGCACCTCCCTACCACTGTTTTACCCCGGTGGAGGCTTAATACAGACATAATCCTTCCTTTTTGTCATCTCAACATGAGATTTATGCATGAATACTTCACACGGCTAGTTTTTTTTTAACTTTCTCTCCTAAAAGGCTCATTTTACTGGTTTTGAGCAAGAAAAACCATATGAATCAAAAACCATTAAAAGCAACATCATGGGAAAGTTCACATTTTTGCTCACCCTATCCTCTGCTTCATCAAGATTAGATTCAGCCAAATTACAAAGTGTTTTCTTTCGATAAATGTCACATGCAGCAGAAAATTGTTTATGAATTTGTTTTTAACAAACTGAGTGTTCAGGTATTTGGAAAGATGATTTAATTGTTCTTCTTACAACAAATACAAGAAAAAGGTAAAAGTTGAAATAAAGAAAAGAAGCAACAAGTTTGCAGCATCATCAGACTGACCCGTATAGTCAAAAATGTCCACAATCAGGACTTTCTGTTCTGGGGGGGTTCTCATCTATTGTCCCACATGCAGCAGTGAGGATTCACCAAAGAAAACTGTTGGATCTCCTAGAAATCCAGTCATTTCTATCTGTTGTAACCACAAAAACACAACAATCCCTCACAGTTTTTGACACAACTGGATGCTCTTTAAAATAATTTACTATTTAAATGCTGCTAAAGTTATAGAAACAGCCCATTTATCAGATGCAGCTCCGTAACTCCTCTGTTTTCTTTGCCACAGAGCAAGAATCCCGTCCAATAAGCAGAAATCTCAACCCGCAACCTTTGCCAACATCTCCGGAGTGTTCCGCGCCGCCTCCCTCCCGGCGCCGGGCTCCCTGAACCCCGTCTGCGCCGATTAAAGGCGCGGAGGGAACGCCAGAAAGAGCCGCTGCAGCCTCCGCCGCGGCACGGAGGATTTCAGCACCCCGACAAAGAGGACAGCTCCCCGCGCGCGCACGGCCAGCACTCACCTCCGACAGCGCAGAGGGAGGTGTAAACAAGCAGGAGCAGCCCCGCGGAGCAGCCGCCCGAGCCCAGGCGCCCCGGCCGCCACATCGTTCCGAGCACAGCGTTCCGTCAGCGGCTGGAGCCCGGCCGCAGCTTGCAGTGTCTGCGCCGCTCTACATTTTTTCACATATTTGCCAGCGACCAGCTGTTTGGCCATGACGTCACCCAGACGACGACGGGACAGCGCCTCCTCTCCGGCTTTGATTTGACAGCCTCAATATGTCGGCGGCTTTCATTGGAGCTCCGGCGCTGTCAGTCGCGCGGGCGGTGCGCGCGCAGGATGCAGCACGAAAGCGCCGTCACTCCGCGTCCGGTCCACCGCGCGCGGCACGCAGGAGAGGAGCGCGAGGCTGCAGATGTCCCCGGAGGCGGCGGCGCCTCCTCCCCCCCCGGGACCCGGGACAGGCGCGCGGTGTAATCAGACATCTTCATAAAGACATCTTCGGAAAAGTCTCACTACAAAAAGATGTTTGGGTTGACCCATTTTAGAACAACTGCTGGAATTACCATCAAAAACATTTACAAAATATTAAACAAAAGCTCTAAATGTACAGTTTTGGGTGCAATTTAATGTTATAAGCAGATAATAAGTGTTGCCAAATACTGTATCCAAAATAAAAAAAAATAATCGCAATTAATTTCCTTCAATATTAGCGATTAAATAGTTAAATTTTTAAATCGATTAATGGCCCTTAATATAAATGTATCTTAAAAATGGGGTGTCCCTGTGCTGGTCCCCAGCCTGGATAAAATGGGTTGTGTCCAAAAAGTGCAAAAGTCTGCCAAACCAAATAGATGATTTGCTGTGGCGCCGAAAGGTGAACATAATGCTTCAAAGGTTAATTTTTTTAAAGTGAGGATTACTTAATTACCATTCAGTTAATTTAGATTAGTTATATTTATAAATTAATGTCTGAGGTGCACATAGATGACAAACTATGTAGGTTTTTACATCCATGTTGACCTGAAAAATCCTTGTCTGCTCAACTCTACCTCCAGAATTTTTTGTGTGCAAAGCAAAATTTGGTAATTATGAGCAAAAAAATACAGTGTTTTAGACCATAAAGGATTACTTAAAAACTTTTAAAATATTTCCTTAAAGGAGTTTGAAAATTCATCCCTGTGAGTTTATAAAGATGTCCATTTAGTCAGCAGTGTTAGCCGTCCTATGGGAAATCCCATTATAAGTTAGCAGACTTTAGCATTATCTACTTTTACGGATCAATTATTGATCTATTAAGCTGATATCCGATTCAGATCAATTAATCAATGTTATCAACCCATTTCTAGTTTTAAGTTTTGATTATGCTAATGAGATAGGGGTCTCAGAAAAGCCAAATATTAAATGATAAACGAGATTGATCTGTCTGAGCAAGAAGCAAATCGAGCTTTATCATTAAAACACAGTTTCAATATTAGAAAATCTTGGAAAACAGCATTTAGATTGAGAAATTATAGGTTTATTTCCCTATAATGTCAAAAGTGTCATCACAGTGGGCAACATAGTGTGATGCAGTAAAAAAATGATCAACCATTATTACAGTCTAATGTGTGGAAACGCTAGCTAATACAAGGACGTGACTATACTGGTAGAACGGTCTAATGATGTTATTTATGGTGTGGAAAAACAAGTTTATGAAGCTAAAATATGAATGGATTTGACATTCATTCTTGTTTGTTTGTTCAAATATTTAATTCATACTTTTAGTAAGAATCTGGAAAACTTCACCTGCACTGTTCTACACCAGGAATTTATCTCACAGTGGTTGAAGTTTTGGCTAAAGATATTCTGGATCTGTTTAAAGTCAAAATGAGTCCAAATCTAATCATTGTTAAAATGAACTGTTATACACTTAACCGGCCATTCTTCAGCAGGTGATTCTAGACTTAATAGAATAAACCAATCAATCCGTATTTGTATGAACCCGTGACAGATGACCGTCCTCGTACAGTTTCACATTCTGTTCTGACTCATAACTGATTTGTCAAAGAAGGAATGAGCTCCCGAAGTCGATTTTTGTCTCTAATTTGCCATGAATGGAGCCCTAAGTTAAATTATTGCAGTTGCAGAAAAAAAACAAATGTATTTTGTTTTCAAAAAATGATTGCGTTTTCATATTTTTGACTAAAATCAAAAGAATCTATTATGATGCAGATAAAGCCTCACAGTAGAGATCCACCAGATTTATCCATGTTGTGTCAATGATGCAACATGCTTCACAGTTTAGGAGATACAGAAGAGGTGGAGTTACTATTTTAGTTCTTTTTTTAACAAGAAAAAACTAAATTAAAACTATTATCTGTTATATTAGTGGAGGAGAGTGAGAAAACTAAAGTGTGAAACAAACATTTTCCTTTAAATTAGCAAAGAATCTTGACGTAGAATTAGACAAAACAGTTGCATCTTAGTTATCCTGAAACTTGGTGGTTTTTGTGGAATACAAATTCAAACACTTTTTGTTTAATAAGTAAAAAAAAAAAAAAAGAACTAATTAATCGCAAACTTGGAAAAAATTAATCACGATTAATCGCAGTAACTTTTTGTTTTTGACGCAGTATTTCCCGACCACTTATCTATGAATAATCCCTATGTGAAAACATAACGCAAAACCTTAGATTTAAAACATTCTTTTTAAAATTAAGGCTGTCAATCAAGTAAAAAAGAAAAAATATTTATTAGATTAATCAACTTTTTTGTTGTGATTGATCACTAATAATCACAATGCTTTACTGGGAGCATTTTATGAAAATATGCAGCTTTTTTCCTTAATTATTTTGAGTGAGATTTTTTAATTTATCAAGTGTTGACCCAGAAATTTAATTTAAGTGTACAAAACACATCATCAGTAAGATAAGCAGAACTCTAAAAACTTTAGTCAGCATTACTCCAAGAAATAAAGATGTTGACACACATTTACGTTAAGTTGCGTTAATTCATGTTAGATGATGCCGTGCGTTAATGTTCACAACTCGAGTAAAAACATACATAAACATGCATATGTTAAGATTGAGGGTTGGAGTTATAACAATTTACATTTGTGTTTCAGAATAAAAAATAAAAACATGTCAATCTTCCATCTACTTAGAGATTCAAGAAAAAAAAAAATCAAGAATCTGAGATCGATACGTTTTATTTTCTGGTCTATTTTCTGGTAGCTAGAACTTACAAAACAAGAAGAAATGCAAGAAATGTGTTTGCTTAGAGAAAGAAGAAGCAAAAGCTCTGATGTAAACAGAAAATGTTTGAAGGGCAAACTAGTTCTTTTATGGCGTGAAGTGTCTGCAGAGCTGCTTTTCTTCTGTCTATCTGGATTTAAGAGCAGAGTTTTACTCAAACAACACCTCCTACATAAAATCAGAGAGTAGTTTTTTTACTCCAGTCCATCACGGAAGTCCTTCAGATTCACAGACTTTTTTTTTTTTTGGTCTCATTACTGACAAAACTTTTCATCAGACAATTAAAAAGTCTTTTATTTTGGCGAGATAATTTGTTCCTTCAGCATTTTAATTCAAAAACATGATGTCAAAGAGCAGGAAAGCCTTCCAGTGAATCGTTTTCAATTAACACTCGGCCACATTCCTCTGCTGAATTTGTCTCATTAAACTTGAATCCGACATCTAGGAAGCATCTTGTTTTTAAAAGTGCGGTTCCTTCTCTACATCTGAATAAAAAATAAATTTTAAAAAAAAGAGCGTCTGTGTTTGGTGTTGATCTCACAGGGGCACGAGGATGCAGGCATATCCAGCAGAGCAGTTTTGGTTGGAGATGCGTGGGCGGTGCAAACACACACAAACATCCTCGGTGCGGATCATGCCCCGAGTTATTTCTGCTCTCCCCGAGGTGAGCCTCGGCTGCACAGCATCGCTGTCATTCACTCAGGAGCATGAAGGGCTTCCAGTTAAGCACTTTAAGCAGTTGGCTTCAGACAAACATGTAAATCCTCAGCTGCATCATATTTCTGCCCCCCGGGGTCCTGAGGAGGGAGGAAGAAGCTGGTCATCAGGGTGAAAGCGTCTATGCAAAGATGTGAGAAGAGGTGGGGTTTTTTTTTTCTGTAAAAGTGGTAAACCTGAAGGATGAGAGGGCAGCTGGCGACTCTGACGGAGCTCAGTTACACAGCATGAAATTAAACCTCGAATTAAAGCGTTTTACCAAAAAAAGCATCAGAATGACAGAACTGTTCCCAGCTTCTGAGCATAAACTTTTATTTTTGACTAAACACTGCCCTCTAATGAAAAAACACTATTAGACACACAAAAAAAAAAAATAAGTTTTGTTTACAGTTAGTGATAAATATACAGATAAGGCACAGCTTTACAGTGGAAATCCTCCAGGATTCCTCTTCTTCCTCCAATGTTTTGTTCAATTAAATCTCGAATAAAACTACAAAGATGGATAGAAACTGAGTAAACCTGAAAAAAAAAAAAAAAACTACATCCGGAAAACTCCAAAGTGAGTCTTCTTAGTGGGAGCGTTGAGAGCGGCGCTGAGGCTCAGGCCCAACACCAGGCGAGTGTCCGCGGGATCGATGATGCCGTCGTCCCAAAGCCTGCAGGATCCAAACACAAATACTACACTTTATTTATCTATCTAAACACCAGGATAAGCCTCTCGAGTTGACAAGAGCAGATGAGAAACAAACTAGAGAGAGAAAAAAAAAAACGTAATTTATGCTTATTTTCAGCACAAATTCATCAAATTAAACAGAAAAAAGTTAATGAACTTTAAAAACAGAAGTTAAAAAATGTAAAATCATCTGTAATTTAAATCATTTTTTTTCATGAAACAATTTTAAAACTTGTTAAATTAAAAAAATATAAATATATCCACTCTTTCTTGCCATCTTCTACGACATCATCTGTTTTATTTGTATATTACTGATCCTTTTTCAAACATTGTATATTTTGTTTCCTAAATTCAAACACCTCTTTTTGCTTTTAAGCCAATGTTTTGTTTAACTTTAATCCTCCTGTGAGATCCAGAAATGTTCATTACCTTTAATGATACAATTACTGTGGATTTATTTTATGACCTAGAAGGGAACATTTTTAAAGCCCTGGTACATAAACGCGCACAGACTTTCCACGTGGCTGAAGCTTTTCAAACAAGATGACCTTTCAGAGAGAAAGTTTGCTGATTCAACACAACTTTGTCTGGGACACGGAACACATCCATCAAAGTAAGAAGCGGTGTGTGAGGATCCAGCTGCTGTGTGGCTGACGGGACCTGACTGACAGGAGGAGCTAAAACTATGTGACCCCCCCGATCACTTATCCAAGGAGTCCTTTTTAACAGAAAAGGCACGAAAGGTCGACTCGATCCCCTGCACACTAAAACCAGATCCGTCAGGAGATATTAACCAACTACATCATAGAATCTAAAGAAAATTCTCATTCTTTTTTTTTTTTATTATTTAAGCCCTTTAGTCAAATCTACACAAAAATTGTGCAGTATCATTTTTTTTTCATGAGTCAACTATAATACGTTTAGTGATTTGGTCAATTTTTGCTCAAAACAACGTTACTTTAAGAAATATTGACGACCGTTCAGGGAAAAAGTACTTTAAAAGTCTTAAATTTGATCCTCATATTTTAAACATTTAAAACTTTTACTTTCTTTCTATAACGCAAGTAGTAAATTAAATGAGTCATTCTGATAATAAAGTTTTCAAAATTAGGAAAACTTTTCCGCCAAAAGTGTTTTTGAGAGCCATTTTTAAATGAGCAGGACCAGCCCAACTCCTGCCCCCAGTGGAATAATGATGAACTACAGGGCAGAAAACATCAATCTAAATGGTTTTTAATAGGGCTGGGGTGTCCCCAATCATTTCCAAAATCAATTCAATTCGTTTAATCAGAATAGATTAATTTGATTCCAAATTTTTTTTTTTTTAATTTCAATCCACTTAATTCAGTTTGATTCAATTAAAATTGGAGCTTTCACATTTAGACACATCTATTTAGAAATACATGAATAATCTATATATATGCTTTAATGATATCCATATTAATCTGATCCAGTTCACATACTGTAAAATGTATAAGTAAAATAATAATGAGATTGTTAATAGCATACAGTGTAACATGGATCCAACAATTGTTCTGCTTCTCCTGGAGGATGTTTCAGTTTGGCCACTAGGTGGCGATCACACTGTAGCATTACACCTTCTTCCACAATAAGAAGAAACTTAAAAGCGTTCCTTAAAAAAGTTTGGAAATTCCTGCCTGTGAGTACACAAAGATGTTCATTTAGTCCGCAATGTATGTTTAGGTTGACCAAGCGTTAGCATTAGTTGTCCTATGGGAAATCCCATTATATGTTAGCATCAAGCTAGAGGACTTTAGCATTATGTGTTAGATCGACATCTACTTCTATGTATCAATTACTGATCTATTGAGCTTAGATCGATCCAGATTGATTAATTGATTTTATCAAGCCCAGTTTACAAGGAAAGTTTTGATCATGCTAATTAGATACAGCTCTCATTAAATATTAAATGAGTAGTTATACGGGGTTAGGATAGGAAACAATTTCTAAAACACGTTCAATATTGTTGGAATTTTTAGGTCCAGCTCTGGAGAATTAATTTGATCTAATTTACCAACAATGAACGGGTATAAATCAGTCAGAAACACTGCAATTACCATTTAACCTCTGCAGGTTTTTTAGTTTGCTGGAGTTTTGTCAGCAGCTGACAGCTGCAACCGCATCCCAGAGTGAGGGGGTTTGTGTTACAGTATGAGTCAGACGTGGTGTCTGAGTAAGCAGCCAAAGCAGACTTGGATTTCTGTGATGTTCTCAGAGAGGTGGCAACAGTTTCTAAACCCATGAATGCTAGAAGAAAGACAATGTGAACGTGTCCCAGCAAACCCTTAAAGTCCCACTCCGATGAATATCGTGTTTTTGGGATTCTTAACATGTTATTGTAGCATTCGTTTAACGATAGAGGACATACATTAAGAAAATTAAGCTTAAAAATGTATTTATTCAAATGATTGTAAATCAGGAGCAGATGCAAAACTGCTTTTTTGAAAAACAGTTTATTTTGGACGAAGAAACTATGCTGGACGGCCTGGACAAGCTCCCTGCTCCACTACGTTCTGATTAGTGTTATCATGCAAAACATTTTGCAATATTAATTTGTGATTAATATATTTGATAATAGAATCGTATAATTGCTTTGAGAAGTTTTGAGGCATGTAAGTTTAAATTTGTGGGACAATAAAAGATCACAATCAAATTTAAGAACTGTCTTCTATGAAATTTTCCTATTATAATATTTTTTAAATCGACAAGGAATATTTTTTTCAACCCTGAAAAATTAAAAAAACAAAACCAGATGAACATCAGGTTCAAAGACATTCCTTATTCCACAGTTAATCATCTGATCCGATCAACTCTCCACATACCCCATAAGTTTATGATAATGGACATCTTGTCAGGCGAGATCCCGTACAGAATAGATCATAGTTTTGGGATTACAGCATTAGTTTAATTCTGTTAAGAGCTACAAAATTGATGACATCATATCAGTGATTGTTGCGTGTTGCATACAGACACATCACGTAAGACACGTTTTCGTCAAGTTCAAATAAAACATAAATATTTGGACCCTTGTTTTATATTTGACAATACAACAAAAGTTGTAGATCACAAATTAGATTAACATTTTTTTTTAAATTCACACGCTAATGTCTGTAATTAATTATTCAGTAATTTGATGTCAAAAAAATACCATTTTAAAAAAAGCTAATTTGTGATGTCGAAAAGACTGATTGGGGCACAGGCTCTCTGCTCAGCTCCATTCTGATGCATCCAATATTGCTCACCATTTTATTGGTAATATTAGGCTGGGAGTATACGGGGCTGTAAGCTAGTAGGAGAGCATGTAAACAGAGAGCTCTCTGCAGCTGTAATTTCATTAACTATGAAATTACACAAATTGCAATGATAAATTTGCCTTAGAAAAATATGTCAATTTGAAAAGACTCATTTGTCAAAAAACAGAAAGTTTTCGTGCTTGGATGAGGAGTTTTTTTTTTGACACATTACGCAAAACTTCAACTAAAAAACTTAAATTAAATGAGTCATGTGACCAACAGCCGGATACCACGCATAGCGGGCGCCACAAAAGGTCCCACAGCATCACACAGCTCCTCAAAACATGAGTGTGTCATGTGGATTTGTTGGATCCACGACCATCAACAACCACGATTTCCCTAAATCTCTTTATCTGTAGCCACTCCCATGTAACTCGCCGCTCCATGGCCTGAATAAGACGCCGACGTCTCCTTTGATAGATGATGATGAGCAGAAATTTTCAACCATTTAATATCAAAGTCTTGTTCACATTTGTTGTCATGTTTTTGAATGACTTTTCACGTGATTTGGTTTGTGTTTATTCACATAATTATGAATTAACAGAAACAGTGTTATTGCCAGATAGTGTTTTTAGACATTTCCAGAAGTTGGATAAAATTTTGCATATATGCGTGTAATGGAAACGCATTGGGGAGTGGAGTTGCTCTGCACCAACAGTCCCGTCCACAACTCAGATCTGAATTTCTAATGAAGTACTGCCGCTCTACAGATATTGTCCAAGGAAATTATATATATTTTTTTAATTTTGGCAAATTTAGCATAATTAAAAGACCACTAGCAATGCTTCAAAAGATGATCTTAGCTGATTTAAAAAAAAAAAAAACATGAAGAAGAACTTGTAGCTGAGCACCTTTAAACAGTGCAGTAGCCCCAACCAAAAGGTGATTTTCAATCTCAGAGCTCTGTGTCTCAGTTCAGTTTCATCAGCATAATAATTGCATTTAAAATGCCTCCCAGAAACGTCTGGAACGCAGAAGGCTTTCTCCACGTATGATCTTTGTACCAACTCAGTCGTCTTAATGTGTGCTCTGCTCCCAGACGTAATGATCACATGAAAATCCAATAAACACAAAGCAGCAGGCCGTCTAATGGAGACCAAATAAACTTCAGCTGCACCGCAGCGTCTCTAACCACGCCGAGACTCCGGTTTATTGTTTCTCTGTTCTGCTGCAGGATCACAGGGGAGGATTTCAGGAAAAGGATTTGTTCCCGCCTTACATCGTCGACTCTCTCGGAGTAACACCAGGATTCTGAACAACTCTCACCTGGCGCTGGAGTAGTACGGACTTCCCTCTTCTTCGAAGCGGCGCACAATGGGCTCCTTCATGGCAGCTTCTTGTTCTGCTGTGAACTGTGAATAAACAGAGGAAAGCAATAAGGCCGGAAGCTTTAATGGTCGCCTGAATTACTGACGACGTCTAAGGATGTGAAGCAGAAAGAACACAGATGCTTCGTCGGTTGAGAACGTCACTTTTTTCAGGAACAATTGCAAAAAACACAAAAAAAAAAAAAAAATTACTAAAATGTTGAAAATATTTGCTACAACTTCTTAAATAACAAATATCATGTGAAAGTAAAGTATAATTAAACGTATCAAAAAGAAGTACAAATATATATTTTTAAAGGGCTATAAAAGATCTACAAAAACATTCATTGTTGAGGAATGTTATTATTGTGCTCTCAGATTTTTATGGTTGGGATAAATCACCCTGAAAAGAATAATGATCTTGCTGTGCGGCAAATTATGCAATTATTTCCCACCGTCACTTCTTAGTCATCCCAGCGTTACAGTTCAATGAAACTCCGGGAGGAAAGGCAGACAGTAAAATCAAGGCTTTTCTCAGCACTAACGGTATTTTCACCCTCCTGTTGATTGAACCGAGTCTACTTTAAGCAAATGTTTCCATCTGAAAACTGACTTGTTGAGGTTTCAGATGTATTTTTCAAGGGTTTCCAAAGCAAAACCTCCTGCAGCTCTGAAATGGTCACAGAATGCATAAATGTTCCAATAAACCTTGGAAGATGATGTAAAGGACAAATCAGATCCTCCAATATTTAAATCTAAATGCATCAATGGCCCGATTTTATTTTGAAAAGACCTTCCTTGTTTCTGACAATTATATTATTTTTAAGAAATCACAAAAGCAAAACACTTTCACGGTCTCACTTATTTCTTTTTAAAAGTGATCTGTCATGTCTCATTTTTAAATAAAAATCTTACTAAACTTTCATGGCTTAAAGTTCAAAATCTGTCGTACTTTTAAGTTCAATTTTCCCAAAGTCGCTGATTTCCAACCTCCAAAACTGACTGCAATTTTCTTCCAAATAATAATCTCAACCCCTCATGTCAGAAAATCTTGTGCTTTGAATAAAAACGAACCACAAAACCATAAAAATGTCCTGACTTCAAGGATGTTTTTTTTTTTTTTTGCATTCGAGTTATTTCTTGACCTAAAAGGTTATTTCTAAATAGCAGTGGATGCAGTTTATTTTTCACAAACAGAAAAACATTTGTTGCAGTTTAGTTGTCTTGCAAATATTTAATATAAGAGTTTTACAGAAAAAATCTGAAGAAAAGTTGAGTTTCTCATTAAGCTGAAGTGGGTCAACTATGAGTGACGTAAACATAGTCTGCATCTGTCCAAGCTGTGCTTGCAACAGCGGAATAAATTATGATATAAAAAAAAGAGTAAAGTTTGGGGAATATGTGAGTGATAATTCTCGACAAAATGAGCATTATCAGAAATTTCTGAAAAATGTTTGATAATGCATGCTTTGTCTGGCATTATCCTGCATATACCATGGTCACTTAATAATAATAAATTAATAAATTAATAAATTATTAAATAAATAAATAAACACATATATATATATTTCTTTTTTTTGTTTATAGATCACAAAAGCTATATATAAGCTGATCATTGTGATAGGTTAAATAAAGCATCAGATCAGAGAGAAAGTTCACCTCTTACTGCTTGTTTTTGTCCAGATGATGAAGAAAAAGTTTGTTTTGAAGAAGTCTGCGCAGGGATGTACAGAACATTTGGGCAGTGTGACCGGAACTTTTTTTTTAAATAAAGAATAGAATATGAAAAGCTAGTTCAACTTTTAAAGTTACACTTAAAAAAATGGCTGATAAATCAGTCTGGAAAATGAAATACCACCTGGGATAATATTCGGAACCTGAACATTAATGACATTTTTCCTTTTTTTTTTTTATGTTGGGACTTTGCTCCCACCGTTAAAGTGTCTGTCTGCAGGGCACCGATGTGACGAGTCATTCCGGAGCCGTTACTGCGCCCTTAATAAACCCATAACACCGGAGCCAGCACGCTTTTATTACAGACATTCAATCAGCGCGTCATTCAGAGCAGGTCATCACAGACATCACTCAGTGCTGATATTATTTCACCCCCCCACGCCAGACGCTCGCTGAAAGAAGGTTTTCATTATGTTTATGCTTTGGGCACCAAGTCAGCTCAGGTTTAGAGCGGATCGTCGTGAAGCGTTACCTCTTTTCCCTCGCGTGCCCTTTGATCTTTAGTGATGGTGGCCAGGACGGTTGCTGCCTGCTCCCCCCCCATCACGGAGATCCTGGAGTTCGGCCACATGTACAGGAACCGCGGACTGAGAACAAATATGACATTTTGTTCATTATTGACTTGGAATAGAGCTAAATCACAAAAATCTTTAAAAAGATGAACGTTTAAAAGCACTACTAGAGTGAGTAAAAAAAATCAATAAGAATAAATGGTCAGATTTTATAACACCTGCTATTTAAATGCTTCAAAGTGCCAAGCTTATACCATCAGTTTCTGAATTCAAAATTTCTTAAAAACAAAATATTTTTCTATTTTACTGTCTTCTAGTAACTTAAAAAAAGAAGTCATTAGTGAACTAACATCAACAAAATAAGTTTAACCTGTTAATAAATGCTTTACCAGTAGATACAAAGTACTAAAATAAAAGTGTAGCGACTCAAAGATACGGACGCCAAAAACGGCTAACCCTACTTTTGAATTTTTTTATCGTTTTCTTGTATAAAGAGATCCACTTTCTCATGACAAGGAGAAAATTAAGAATATACTGTCCCTTTTTTGCACCTAGACTCTGAAAGTTGATCTGCTTTAAGTGTCTTTATTTTGTGGTTAACAACAATAACAGCAGAAGAAAACACTCTCCAAAAGTGGCTTCTATAGTCAAAATCATTTTCTCACGATAATGAGATAGTGGATCTCATTATCATGAAAAACAACAACAACAAAAAAAGTGGGGAAGACCATTTCTGGCTTCTGTACAAAGTAATAAATGTCAAAAATATTTGTATGTAGTTTTTAAACATATTAAAATTAAATGTGACATCTTCAAATCTGGTTTTACTGCTGAAATGCTTAAATACCGTAAATAAAGTCATCATATTTTCACTACAGAACTTTACTTAATAAAATTAAACTGACCTTAAAGTCAAACGTTCAAAAAAATTGCTATAGAAAAATAAAACTAAAGTGAGTTTTAATAATGAAAGCAAAACCAAATTGTTAGCAAAATTTATAAAAAAGCTACATGACGCTGCATAACAACGCTCTGATCTGTAAAGCTTCACAGGCTGAGAAATGACTTTGAAAACATTATTAATGAACATTATCCACTTCCAAATCAATGTGTAATTAAGAGGTCATTTTTTATTTAAGTCTGCGGAAAAATTCCTCTCAGAAAGCCCAACACTGGACCAATCTTGTGCTTATTATGTACGCTGAAAAATATAAATAAAATTAATCAGAGGAAATGAGAAAACACAAACTAAAGACAAACATTTCCTTTTCGATCTTTTAAAAAGGTTCCTTCGTACCTGTACGCTCTTCCACACATGCCATAGTTGCCGGCTCCGTACGAGCCTCCAATGATGACGGTGATTTTGGGTACATTTGCACAGGCAACGGCGGTAACCATCTTGGCTCCATCTTTGGCGATGCCTCCGGCTTCGTACTCTCTCCCAACCATGAAGCCTGAGATGGAGAAAGATGACAGAAAAGTTGCTCTTCCGAGATTTGAAAGAATGGATTTATGGTTCGTGTCATGTGATCTTAAAGTTAAACAATCTGTGTTGCAGGGCCCGATAAAGAAGGAAAGTGGGCACCAACCTGTGATGTTCTGAAGGAAAACAAGTGGAATGTTTCGTTGGCAGCATAATTCAATGAAATGCGTCCCCTGGAAAGAAAATCAATAATTCACGATGTGGCGAATACTCCAGACTGGGAAAAATTTGCCAAGAGGTAAAACCTGAAATAAATAAGCTGGTGATTTACAGGTGTGCATAATGAACAGCAGAGCGAGTGGATATAGCAGCCCGAGGTGAAGTCGGTCGTGTCTTTATTGTACCAGACTGTAAAAAATGTTTCAAGAATTTTTTTTATTTGTATTTCTCTTTGTCTTTTTAAGAGAACGTTAAGAAAAAATAATGACAGAATTTGCTAAAGGACAAAAGGAATGATATCTACTATGGCATTTTTTTTATTACTTAGCTATAGAACTGTGATCACAATGATTTGGAAGTTGCTTTGCATCAGGATGACAGCAAGAATTATTAAGCAAATAAAATTCAAATTTTTTTAAATTCACAGGTAAAGTTTCTAAACAGTAATTAAGGGACTGAATTTCATGGTTCCAGTCAGAACATTCTGAATTAGTTTGAGATTTATGAAAGTCTATTTTCCAGATCAGTTAAAAGTCGATTACGGTTAGAATTCCCTCCAGGAACAAAAAAAGCTCGAATGAGTTTGATAAATGTTTGATGAGAAAAGGATTTTATGAGATCTTTGATAGAACGATGATAATTTAGGATCTTTACCTGGTATTACGCTGATTTATAATGAGGATGTGGCGCCACACAGAGATGGGCTCTGATGCGTGACATCACATCGTTACATCGACGTTTGAAAAGAGTATATGAATAATTAAACAGCAATATATTGACCAATATATCAATTTGTTATGTTGAAGATTGTTTTGTTTCTACCTGTCTTTTATTGTGAAGCACTTTGGTACCCCTTAAGGAATTGTAAAGTACTATATAAATAAAGCTTTATTCATTTATTCAATTTTGCCTGCTTGATTTTTGCATTAATTGGTTGTATTATTGTACTATATATTTATATATGTGTGTGTTTATTTATTAGCATTTTTTATTTTCATTAGGAACCTTTATACTGGTGGCATACGTGATACAGGAAATAAATAATCTGTCAAAACTTTTGCATTGAAAAATAACTGAAAATGAAGAACAGAGACAAATAAAGGGAAACATTTAAGACCAATTTAAAAAAAAAAAAAACAGAACTAGTGATGAGTTAATAAAATGTCATTATATTTTAAGGTTTAACAGCCAAAATTGCTTAAAAAAATATTAAAAAGGAAAAGAAAGTCAAGCTTCGAGGCTTCACTTTATTACCAAACAGTGACACCTGGTGGCCAGACAAAGCTACAGCAGCATGTTCAGTGATAGTTTTTTAAATCATATATAAAATTCAAGGTTGGATTTTTTTTTTTATTATAAAATATAAAAAACTGAAACATGTCAAATCAAATATATATACACAATTACACTTTTCTTAACATAATATTATACCTATTGGTAACGATAAACACAATTCATTTTTGTTTAGTACATTGACAACAGAACGTGTCTCTAAACAAATGTTGGGGTCGTGAATATAGGTTATCCTATTCTTACTTATTTCCTTTACCTCTTATTAGATGCGTTTTAGTTCTTTTTATTGTGTGCTGAAATGTCTTGATCTAAGCTGGAAGTGGACAACCCTGCGCTGCTGATAAGGAAGATGCAGCGGCTGAGCCAGAGATTAGCAGGAGCCAGTAGAAGTTACAAGGCCTGACGATGATCACCTAGTCAAAACATGCACACACAAACTTTAAATGTTGTTTTTGACTTGTATAAGAAACTGATTTTGGACCGGTCTCAGCTGACGTCTTTTGCTTCCCTTCCCCTTAGCAACTGAGACCAACCTGTATGGGGCGTGTCTACTCAATAAATGCACGGAGAGAAAAAGCCTGGTCGGAGTTGGTTGAAAGATTGTGACTGAACAGGCTTTTGGCCACTCTCCTTGCAAGTTTTAAACTTTAATCATTCTCTGTGTCTTTTCTGTGCAGGTTGTTTTTCTTTACAAATGTTAGAGCTTAAAATATAACATTAATTGGTCCTTCGAGCCGGATCTCAAGACACCTGATGGTTCCAGCGCGAGAGTGAGACCCAGAAGTCTGTGGCCACAGCATACGATCCGTTTCCAGGGCTGGCCCTCACTCGCGGGCTGGGACCTGAAGGTTGACGGAGGATCACGGACACAGAGAATTGTGAGTAGAGTCTTATTTAAAAGGAATGACAGAATGAGAGATTCTCAGAAGGAAATTAAAACAAAACCCTGACAATTCTAGACACTATCCAGGTAAAATAGAGCAAACAGTTAAGTCCGCGGGAGGAGTAGACCCCCTAGCTTAACTAGTTAAATTCTACGAAGGGCGGCGGCGTCCTCTGTGTTGAAATAAGAAGTAATAAGAAAATAAAGTAAAACAGCGCGCAAAAGTGTGAAGTGTGAGACTGTGAGTGTGATTGGAAATACAGATACCATTAGGTATTGGATTCATACCAAATCAACAAGGATGGAAATAGTGAACCTTCTGTGGATGCACTGGCAAGAAAAACTCCACCTCTAAGGTTGAAGTGAGTTTTACCACAGAAGGGGTATTAATCACTATCTTGTTGAAAGAAAAGCTTTCAGTATTAGAATACCCTAGGTATTAACAAACTACTGGAACAAATTTTATTCAAATGGGGAAGGGGCAAAGTAAACAATAAGTCCTTGAGACATTACAAAGATTACAGAATAGTAGAAAATGAAAACCAAATGCGATAAAACAACTTCCATATTGGATTGATCAATATAACTTTAATGGTAAGCTTTCAACTGTAAGAATAGTAGAATTACAAAACAAGATAAAACAAAATGCAAAAATAAACGAAACAAATGGATAAAGAAGGATTTGAAGAAACAAAAGTATGGATAAAATAGCAAGATAGAGGAAGAGAGAGAGAGAGAGAGAAGGCCAGACAGGAAAGGGATGAAAATAGGAAAAGAGAAGGAGAGGCAGGAAAGAGAGAAGGGAAAGAGAAGAAAGTGACAATACGGAAAAGAATGTGATGTTTCATAAAAGAGAAGACAAAACAAATATTCAGGGCCTTATGAGCGTGTACGCAGAATGTTGGACCAAGCAGAAGTAGCAGGCCCAGAGAAAGAGGGAGATGGTGTAGTAGCGGCAGTGGACGTTAGATTAGAAGATCCCCCTCCACAGTATACAGGCATAGTAACTAGGAGCAAAGGATCTGTAGGAGAATGGTCTACAAATAAAAAAAGAAAGAGCTTAAATAACAAAGCAGAGGTGTTTTTCCAGGATATAGATGAGGAAGATATGATATTCCATTTGTACTCTAGAGGCAGAGGCCGTGGTAGAGGCAGAGATCGGAGAGGTCGCTTTGGGCCTCATGGTGAGAACTCCAGGGCCTGTTGGTCCTGTGGGAAAGAGGGGCATATGGCAAGGGACTGCAGCCGCAATCCCACCCCTCACAATCAACAGCAATCTGCATGACTAGCTCGTGCAGGACAAAACAGAGAATCTGTTTGGGCTAAAGCAGATTCCAGTCAACACAGCTGCAGAGGATGACGAGAATCTAAAATTAGAATTACTGTTCTTTGAAGAAAATACAGACCAGAAATCGTTCTTCTAGTACAAGGTGTAGCTGTGAAGTTTCTCTGTGACACTGGTGCATGTAGAACTACAATTAGAGACATCATAACAGAGCACAGACCGAGAATTGAACAATATCTATTGAAGCCAGATGCTGTGGACGCACAGCACCTGTAATCAATGATCTGTTAAAAGCCCGTGTACTGATGCAGGACTTGATTGCTGTAAATAATGCTGTTATTCAGAGGTCACCCTGTGTGGCTGATCCTCACACCTTGCTTAATTCTTTAAACCCAGAGCCAAATATTTCACAGTAATTGACATAAGCAACGCCTTCTTTCTATACCGGTACATAAAGATAGTCAGTACTGGTTTGCATTTACTTTTAAGGGTAAAAGATACACCTATTCCAGATTGCCCCAGGGCTATTGTGAAAGCCCTACTATTTACTCCCAAGTCATGGCTTCTAGTCTGTCATCCTTCGAGCCGCCGTGTAACAGCCAGTTGCTCACCTACGTGGATACATATTAGTAGCATCAAAAGAGAAGATGAATGTCTTAAAGATACATTAGCACTGCTAAAGCAGTTAAAGAATAATTTTTAAGGAAGTAAACATAAGTTGCAATTATGTCAAGAGAAAGTGAAATATTTGAGCCACCAACTAAGTGCAGAGGAAGAACTATTCTAGAAGAAAGAAAGTTGCTATCCTACAAGCTCCCAAACCTTAACAAGAAACAAATGATGTCATTCTTAGGATTAACAAACTATTGTAGAAGCTGGGTTCCAAATTATGCAGAAATAACAGCTCCATTACAAGCATTAGTGTATACGAAAGAATTAAAAAAGTCAGATAAATTAGACTGGACCCTGAAGCGGAAGAAGCAGTCTGTGACATAAAAAAATTATGGTAAACAGCAGTACTTTGGCCTTACCCGACTAAAAAAAAAAAAAGAAGAAAAGAAAAAAAGGTTGATACGAATGGTTGATTGCAAAGGTCATTTTATGACCTCTGTGTTAACTCAAAATGCATAGTAGTAAACTCAGACCAATAGCTTATTAATCCACTAAAATCACAGCCACATCTAAAAATAGAACGCTGTACAGTTTTGACCCAGCCACATTAGTACCAACAGAAGTGAAGGCTTATCACATCACTGTGAAGCCCTTGTAGACAAAACAGCTAAAGCAGCAGCACAAGGGGAAAATGATGTACTGCAAGTAAAAGGAACTGATTTAAATGAGGATATACGCAGAGTATCTTTTTACACATACAATATTATAGAATTAAGACAAAAAAATAAAGGAAGAAAATATTGTTTGGTGATAATAGATTCATTCTCTAAAATGATAGAGCTCTTTGCTACTGCTCATCCAGATGCATTAACGGTAGCCAAAGCCTTATGTAAGATATGATTCCAAGAATGGTATACCTGAAATAATCTACAGTAATAACGGATCTCATTTTGTGAATGATGTAGTTTTTAAAATAGGACATGCCTTTTATATTAATCTAAAAAGAATTACTGTGCTTATCATCACAAGTGCAGGACTGGTTGAAAGAATGAATGGAACAATAAAGAAAAGACAGATTAAGGAAATGTATGGAAGTAACAAAGAGACCATGGACAAATGTTTGGATTTGGTAAAATTATATATAAATATAACAAGCACGAATGGATTGGTTCCATATGAAACCTTGTTTGGAAGACCCTATAGATTACCTTATTTTACAAACGAATGGGAAACTGATGATGAAAGTACTTTAGCAGACTATATGAGAAAGATGCTACAAAACAGCCAAAACAAAAATCAGACCAGACTAATGATGATGTCACATCTTCTGTGTTTTCACAGGATAGCCAAATTAGTCGAGCCAGGAGACTGGGTTATTATTAAAAAAGAGTAAAAATACGTCACCACCACAGATTAGTGGAAGGCCACAGAAATCTGAAGCTCTCCGACAGCGCCTCCAGAGCAAAGCCGACTACAAAGGGGGCTGTGAAACCATAGGTTACAGTCGTCTCAAACCCGGTGAAATTGTCCACAACTCTGTGCAGGTGATAGGGGGAGGTTCAGGACCCTAGACAGGATGTTGACCCCAAAGCAGCAGATGGTGGTGATGGGAGTAATTCTTTTAGGAATGGTAATAATAGTTCCTTTACTATATTGGTTTGAACATAAAGAACTGATGGAAGATGTGACACATACCAACATAAATAATAATAATAAAAAATAATAAGCTTTATTTATAAAAGCACTTAAATTGCCTATACAGACCCAAAGTGCTGTACAGAAATAGGATAAAAACATAGATTTAAAGTGCACATTGAAATGTTTATAAAATTACACATGTATTTACAGAAAGGCACAGGACCTAAACTGGGGAAATTAAATTAAAATATGTATGTTGAAACTCTTGAAGTAAACATAACTTTCAAACCTCTGTCCCGCAGTGACAACTGGTGGTGGTGTGGAGAAAACAAGCTGTATGACAGACTGCCTGACAACACCACAGGACATTGTGCCCCTGTGAATTTATTACTTCCTGTTTCTATAACCCCACTTTCTGTTGCAGACTTTCTGACCTGACGACAAGAAATAACTAACCAGGTTCTTGCAGGTTTCGAGTCATCATCTGTCTGGGTGCACCATTAATAAAAATGTTGATGAGATAGAACAACGTTCACTACAATGTTCAGAGATTAGGCAATTAAACAAAGGCAGAACACTGCGTCCCGGGCGATTTTCAGCTACCTCACTTATGGCTTTCCAAAGCAGAATGGCTGTCGACACGGTGCTGTCACAGCATGGAGGAGTTTGTTCAATATTTGGTGATCAGTGTTGTACCTTCATCCAAACAACACTGCAGCGGACGGGAGTCTCACCAGGGCCCTGGAGAGCCTCCGAACTTTGAACAAATGATGAAAGACCACTCAGGAGTTGATACATCGCCCTGGGACGGGTTTGGTGAGATGTTTGGTAAATATAAATAATTGGTCATGCCTATTTTACTCTCTTTTGCTGTCTTTGCAGCCACCCTGACCTTGTGTGGATGTTGTTGTATCCCTTGTATAAGAGCTCTGTGCACCAGGATGATTGAAAAAACCATTGACCCACAGGTGTCCGGGATGTATGCTCTCCTGCCTCAGACTGACAAACCTCATGGTGAAAATGACAACAACAATGATGATGATGATGTTGATGATTATAACTTTCCAGATTTGTTTTCAGCTCCAGAACCCAGCTAACCACCCCTCTGAGTGTAGCATTTTAAGTTATGACAATGATGCTGTGGCTGAAAATCTTCAAAAGTGAAGGGGTCATGTGCTGAAATAAAATAAGCAGAAAACGGAAAAACAGGGGGGCGTTGTTGGGGTCGTGAATATAGGTTATCCTATTCTTACTTATTTCTTTAACTCTTATAGATGCGTTTTAGTTCTTTTTATTGTGTGCTGAAATGTCTTGATCTAAGCTGGAAGTGGACAACCCTGCGCTGCTGATAAGGAAGATGCAGCGGCTGAGCCAGAGATTAGCAGGAGCCAGTAGAAGTTACAAGGCCTGACGATGATCACCTAGTCAAAACATGCACACACAAACTTTAAATGTTGTTTTTGACCTTGTATAAGAAACTGATTTGGACCGGTCTCAGCTGACGTTCTTTTGCTTCCCTTCCCCTTAGCAACTGAGACCAACCTGTAACTAGGGGCGTGTCTAACTCAATAAAATGCACGGAGAGAAAAAGGTTGTTCGGAGTTGGTTGAAAGATTGTGACCGAACAGGCTTTTGGCCCACTCTCCTTGCAAGTTTTAAACTTTAATCAATTCTCTGTGTCTCTTTCTGTGCAGGTTGTTTTTCTTTACAAATGTTAGAGCTTAAACCTAACAACAAACCAAACAAAACATAAACAGTTTGATACTGAATGTTATTAATAAATTGCAGAGGGAATTGTATAATCTTCTAATGTTTTTGATCAATTATGTTTGAAATTATAGAAATATAGAGTCCTGTGTATATTTACTATATACACACCAATATCTTCCTCTATTTTCTTGTTCTTTTTTATCTTGAAAATGCTAATTTTTACCCAAAAGTTATTGTACTTATTTTTAGTATTAATTGTTTTATTGAATATGCATCTGCCTCCTCAACATGATCTTGACCTGCCTGTGTGTTCCATCTCTCACTGTGACGGGATTTTGTTTGGGGCTGCATCTCTGATGTGGTACACGGATGACTAATAAAGCATCTGAATCCGAATGCATTTAAATATTTAGACACTAAATTTCTGAGTAAATTCTCATTCACCCTCTTTTGCAATTTTCTTTAAAAAAAAAAACGATGCTAGAAGAAAAGCTGCAGCAAAAATACAGCAGAGTCAATTTCTAAAAGAATGAGATGTTACATGTGAGCAAGACTCAATGAACCACTTCAAATTCAAGTAATCAATCTAAAATGTCGGTTGAAGTGAATTCAGAAAACTTTATTTAAAAAAACAAGATAAAATAATTAAAAAATATTCTTTTCTGCTTTAAAACTGATGCAAAAACAAACTGGATTACACAAAATTAACTTGGAAGCTGCTCTGCTCAAAAATATTATGTGAGCTGGTAAATAACAAGCAGCTTTAAAGTCTCCCTTTTTTTTTTCTTCATCTAACACCAAACACCTTCAGATAAGCATTAAAACAGCTCTTAAAGGGAGTCTGCCAAAATGCAGGTGCTGCATTGAATTTCCCAGAATCTGCTCCACTAAAGTCTCCTCCGCTTTGGTACATGTGTGATCGTTTTCTGACAGCATTTACTGGTAATTAAACATGAATTACTTGCAAAAGCCTGGGCTTATAGTGTCATGTGAATACCCTCACAGAGAAAAGATAACGGGAGGATATCTTCTCTCTCCCCCAAGTTAAGCTTATAATCAAATTCAGAGCATGTTTCTAAAAACTTAAGTCTCTAATCACAAATTCCGCTCTTCATCTTCAATAAGCCTGAGCAAAGTTCACATCTACTCACAGCAAATTGCCTCGCAAATTAAGTGAATTATAGAGACAGAAAACTGGGATTGTTCCTTACCCGCGGTTGCTAAGTGTGATGTTATTATAATTAAACTAATCAGAGTACTTATGAGGTGATGCAGACGAGTCTGCAGCACAAACATCAAGGCAGCCAAGAATCCTGCTTTTATTTAGTGATGAAGACAGCAAATCGTTTCTGATGTGCACCGCTTCACGATTGGGTTTGAAATCTTCACAGAGGGCCGACAGACTGTTAGAATCTTTACTCTTTAATGACAGACTCTGCTTTAAATGGCAAACTGGGAGCTCATTGATTTTTATCGTACAAATCTATATTTTTGAGTCAAAAGAATAAATACCTTTTTCGCAGACTCTGAAAACAAAACTCCATTGTTACCGATGATTCCCACAGGGTAGCCAAATATTCTTGAAAATCCTAAACGTTTACGGGAAGAGAAAAGCAATCAATCGCAGTCGGATTTAGAGAAACACGCTTGCGTTTCAGAGAAATCAGCCTCCCACGTACCGGTTATGAGCGTGTCTCCGTAAAAGGCCTTGAACTCATCGAATTTACTGCCGTCGACAATTCTGGCGATAACCTGAAATCCAAGAAAAAGAACTCATTGAAAAAACAAAACGGTTTTATGCTCAACGTCCAGCCGGTGCTGCTGCCTGTGCAAACACTCCAGCATGTCGGTAATTCTCACTTCTACACATCGACGATGAAAAGGCTCAGACAGAAAAAAAAATCTCAAAATGATTGACAGCAGCAGCCACTATTGACTCAGAATCCGACGTGTGGAATTCCCCTTTAAGAGCCGTCTGATGCCTCAGCATTTGTGAGGCTTAAACATAAATCCAAGCTAAACAACTGTGTCAAAAGACGGTTCATTTTTCCAATAATAGTTGAGCTATGAGCAGAACAATCAATCGACGATGTCATTACTCCACCCCACACGCATCTGAACATTTATATCCCATCAGAGAAACATCATAAACATTTAAAGCCCCACTCTGATGAAAATTGTGTTTTTAACATGTTGTTGTGATGATGGAGGACATATATTAAGCTTAAAATTGCATTTGAGTATTTGTTTATTCAAATTGTTGTAAAGCAATTTGAAAAAGATCTTATTTGTTACTTAGAAAATATGCAGAGTGGGTGTTATGGCTCTAGGCTGTGTAAGTTCGTTCCTGCTGCCTGAATCTTTTCTCCTCTTCCTGCGCAGGTGCTGATGTTTGAAGGCCGTGTCACACTGCCACAGCATGCGTTTGCACAAATTGGTCATACATAGAAAAAGTTGTGGCCTTTATACGTGAAATTTTCACAGATCTATCACGAATAAAACACACTGAAACCAGGGACGATGGTGGTTGCTGTCCATGGTGCTGAAGCAATGGGATTCTGCTCATTGCTCCCTTGAAAAAAAGAGATCTAATCTCAATCGGATTTCCTAATGAAGGAGTATTAGAGTCAGTTTACAAACCAAAAAACTGTTTTTAAAGCCTCCCTTCGATGAAAATCATGTATGCATATTTCTTATGAAAGAGAACAAATGTAATAAGAAATTGTTTTGTTTTGGCATTTCTAAGTATTTCTCCTTTTAAATGTATGTCAGTCAATCAAACTGTCACAGACGGACTCTGTTTGAATTAATGATCCTTCTTTACGTCACGATAGCTCCTCCGGCCCCGCTAGCGTGTCTAGCTCAGGTGCTGGAGAAGAGAAGATGGCATCTTCCGATGTGAACAGCGGCTCATTTGACCGCAGCTGACATCAAACGCCATTTGTGGCCAGCTCCAATGTTAATCATGGTACCATAGCGCAACCTAAAACACTACTAGGAAGGTTTTGTTTTTTTTTTTTAATGAAAAAAATGTTCATAGACTTTAAATTACAACTTAAATCTTGTAAATTTACAAGTAAAAAGTTGTAACTGTTAAAATACAAGAATAAAGTCGTTTATTTATGACTTTAAAAGGCGTAGGCTAAATTTATGAATTTTTTTTCACATAAATTTACGAGATTTAAAGTGATGAATTAACAAGATTAAAAGTTGTACAGATACAAGAAAAAAAACTTGTGAATGCATGAGATTAAAAGTCTTAAATTTACGAGAAAAATCTTGTAAATTTACTAGATTAAAAGTAGTGAATATACTAAAAAATAACTCGTAAATTTACAAGATTTTAACTCATAAATTTACAAGATTTAAAGTTGTAATATATTTTTTTCTGTCGTATTTCTTGGTAAAATACGAAAAAAAATGTGCAAAAATTAAACGAAGCACGGACATATCTGATCTTTGCGTGTTTTTTTCGTAGTTCTTTGTATTTCCATGACAGTCGTCTGCACATCGATGAATGAGGGAAGCATGAAATACTTAAAAATTACGGATGCATCACAAAGGACTGAAATGACATACATACAATTACAATGTACTTAGTAGCAGTGTGACACAGCCTTGACATTTGTTTAGTTCCATTTCCTTTATGCACATACATTTTCAGACACACATGTAACAGCATACCAAACTGCGTACAGTTCTAAAACCCAGTTGACCCAGACGAGTAGTTCAAGTCCTCGTCTGAGCTGGAATCTGGCTCAAGAAGGTCTTAAATGAAGCTACATCATTACTAAACAAAAGTACCTCTCTGACGTCAAAGTTGCGCTTCAAGTTATCCCCCACGATGCCGTAGAGCTCATCTGAAGGGTAAAGAGGGGCTTCTGTGGGCTCCACCGTCACCTGAAACCCCAAAGACTCAGAGGTAACTGAAGATGAACTGTAAAGTGGATGTGATGATCAGCAGAATACCTGCACGTCCTTCCTGTAGTTGAGGCTACGTACGGCCTTTCTGGCTAAATGAAGAGCGTGGTTATCGTCTAAGGCATAGTGGTCTGTCACGCCAGATTTCCTGTAAAAAGACCACATCAGGTTGAAGATGAGGATAATATTATGGTAATGTTGACTATTTTGGCAGTACTTCCACTAAAAAAAAACTGTCAAAGTGTCTAGTTTCACACCAAGACGTAAGAAACAGAAATATCCAATTAATTTTTTTTCATGATATAAGAAGGTGCTATGCTGGTAGCTGAAGATGCTGAAATTGATAGCCTGCTAAAATGTTATCTAAATGCCAAATTAGCCTAAAAGGTTAAAAATAAAAACCTAAGTTTGCCAAAATAGCTAGCATGTAGCTGAAAAAAATAGCTAAACTTCAAAATAGCCTAAAAAACTGAAAAAGCCTGAATTACCCAAAACAGCTTTCATGTAAATATTAGCCTGACTCCAAAACAGCCTAAAAGCTTAAAAAAAAGCCTAAATTAGCTAAAACTGCTAGTATGTAGCTGAAATATTAGCCTAACTCCAAGATACCCCAAAAAATTTCAGTAAATGCCAAAATAGTCCAAAAAGCTAGTAAAATGCCAATTTCTAAAACATTAAAACTGTAACTTTTTAACATAATTATGAATAATAAAAAAGCAGGAATATTTTTCCAGAATAAATCAACTTAAACTTTAAATACCTTTCAATATTTTACTCTCCATAAAAATATATTTAGTCAAAATTGTACAAGTTAGAAATAAGCGTAAATGATCTGGAGGGCCGTATATAATTACCCAGTGGGCAGGATCTAGCTCCCGGGCCAGACACGTGTGATTTAGAGCAGCATGTCAAATCCTATCCAAGTGCTTCCAGGAAACAGCCAGAAAACATTTTTGAAAGTAACGTAAAAACTTTCTGGTTTAAGAAATGAACGATCAAAAAGGTGGTTGTTAAGGTGGAAATGAACTCCCATAAATCAGTAAAACTAGTAAAACTAGAAGCAAAGATGGAACACTAAACAGTCAAACAAGCATTTACTGTCAAAATGTGGCCTTGTAAAGTCATATCTGACGCATAACTGCTCTTAAATGTAATCTTAATGCATCCTCAGACTAATTCATGATAAATATCATCCTATTTATCCAAAATGAGAAAAAACCACAGAAGCAGCGATTCAAGAACCACCAGCATGACTCCGCAGCTGAGGAGACACCTATGACAGCAGTAACTACAAGTCATTTACTGAATGTCTTTTGAATTATCACAACCTTCTGAAGGAGTTTCATTCAGGCTTCACTGCCTCACCACTCACTCTCTTTGAATGGAGATCAGAGAAACTGAGCTGTGGGTCTGATGCTCTGATTCGCGGCATCACATTGACAAAATGACAACAGAAACTGGGATCTCATCTACGGCTGAGGAATTTTAGGAAACATTTCAGACACAAATGACTCATACTTGCAGTGGAGATCAGCACCCCCGAGATCTTCTGCTGAAACTTCTTCTCCAGTTGCAGCTTTGACCTGAGAAGAGAATCACCAGCAAATGAAGGAAACAAACAGTCCTCCAGCATTTAACTTTACTCCCACACAGGATGATCTCTACATAGTGTATTTGTTTCTATTTTTAAATATATATATTAGTTTAATTCACTTTGGTTAATTTATTTCAAACATATTCACTACTTGATAACAATAGTCGTTCACTCAGTCATTCAAGACTCTCCATTTAACAGAACTTAAGAAAAGCAAACATGTTTGAAAAGGAGAAAGGTAAAAGCTGTAGCTTATTTAAGGGTTTATCTAGACTGGAAAAGTCCACACTAGACCGGACATTTCTTCTCTGAACCATAGCTTGTAAATAAAACCATGTGACTAAAGATCTCTTCAGTCATTTGCCAGGAATTACGAAGGCGAGGCAACGAGAGAAAGAATGGAATTTCTTCGTTTTGCAATCCTTATTCAAATATATATATATATATATATATATATATATATATATATATATATATATATATATATATATGTGTTTTTATTTACTGTAATAACCGCTATGGTGGCCTTTTGGTACAGTTGTTCCACTCCGAGCACCGAGTCTATTCAGACTGAGAAAACTAAGAACAAACCGGAGCTCAGTCTTATTGGAAAAGATCAGAGGCCACCTCAAAAGATGAGTCCAAGAGCAGTTGCTGGTTCCAGACCAGGGTTCACTGGGATGTTTTCAGACTGATATTTTGTTCTGAATTATTGGGAGAATCAAACTCTGGTTCACTTTAAGCAGCCCGATGTTTCCAGTCTGAATACAACTTAAACACACTGCTTTATGTTTATTCAACTTTGAACAAAAAAATGTATAAATTAACAATAATAATTGTAAAATAGATTTAGTGATTATCATAATAATTGTCTGTATTAGGAATTTACAATCATCAGCATTTTACTTTCATACCCTAATAAAATAAAAAAACACACCCAGGAATGAACACAATCAGCTAGGGGCGCAAACATCAACAACAACTAATTGACTACAGAACTATTATCTATTGAGTTTTGATGCAAAGATTAAAAATGTGTTCCTTGTATTCATTTTTAACTGACTAATGTTTGAACATCGTTTTATTTCATAAAAATTTAACTTAACTTTATTCCTTTTTTTAATCTGTGCGACAAACATTTTATTAAAATGTTTTGTGTCTTTTATTTATGATTTACAGCATTATGTTTGACACTTTTTCACACATAGGTATGTACACACACAAACCTCACTTTTTTTAAATTAATTTCTTGTACTTAATTGTAAATTGCTTTAATTTTATTTTATTTTCACATATGTGTAATAAAATAACTTTTCCTCTTTTACTTTTGCTTATTTTTACAATTAAGGTTACGGTTTACATGAATTTATCTTTGTGGGATAAATAGCTCATCTAGCTAACTTTATAAGAAATGTTAAAAAAAAAAAGCAAACTTTGTCGACTTCGCCACGTTAACTTTTTCGTAGATTGAATTCTGGTACAGAATGCGTTCCTTCCAGGCTATTTTCTGAGCTATAAAAAGCCCAAAACAATAAAAGTTACTTTAAAAAGTAAGACCAATGTGAAATGAGGCCTATAGACTAATGCAGGCTTTATCTCACTTTCATCTTGCTTAGACAAACTGTCATATCCACAAACCAGAGGAGGTCCACCGAGGAAGATGGTTCCTTGCTTCCGCACGATGACACTCTCGTCCGCCATGGCGGGAACGTACGCTCCTCCAGCCGTGCACGAGCCCATCACCACGGCAATCTCAATGAGGGAAGAAAGAACTGGAGTTAGGTCCAACTATGAAGACGTGCACCATCAAAAGACTTGTTTTATTCAAAGATTTGAAACACCAGCAGGATGGTGGAATATTAAATGTTCCTGTTTGGAGGACGTCTGCTGGAATCAGCATGTTGTCTGTCATAAACGTGACAGCAAATGATTTCTGAAAATCCTCACCTGTGCTATTCCCTCTGAAGACAGCCTGGCCTGGTTGTAGAAAATGCGACCAAAGTGATCTCTGTCTGGGAAGACGTCAGCCTGTCTGGGAAGATTAGCTCCTCCAGAGTCCACTGAGACATCAAAACATCAGCAAATTGGTTATTATGAGCATTTGGCCCGCGGCTGCAATAACAGACACTAATAATTCTGTGCTCTAACATGAACTGCTGCTCCTACTGGAGCATTCAAACTCATCAGAGGCTAATTTCAAAATCACTAAAATACATTTTCATACAACTTGAGACCCAGATTCATATTTACTGTTCAGCCAATTACAGTTTTTTTTTCCTTTACTTCCCTTTAGTTTGAAAAAAATAGAAATAATCACCCAAATAAATGCAAGGTAGGTGGTTTTGCTGGGCTATTTCTTGAGCTCGAAGGTGCTTCTTTACTGTCACAGGGTAGTATGTTCCACCTTTGACGGTGGCGTCATTTGCAACTACAACACATTCGACCCTTTAAAAAAGAAAAAAATTGGTTTATTTAAGAAAATTCCTACGGATCTAAACTGGATCAGACCATAAAATTATTTTTTTTCAACCTTGAAGATGCAATTAAACATGAAAATAATAAGAAAAACACATGGTTTAGTATCTTTGAATATGGTAAAGTCTTACCCAGATACCCGTCCGATTCCGGTAATTATCCCGCCTGCTGGAACTTCTTCTTTTCCATACAACTCATAAGCTGCAAACTGGGAAAATTCTAAGAAAGGAGTCCTGAAAGAAAATGAATCATTTTCTGCTTTTCACCGTTCACTATGGCGTGCACAGAATGAGTCATATGACCTAAATGTTGCTGTAACTCATGCATAATATGAATTAAATCAACCGTCCATGTCGATTCTGTCAGAGCAGGAAGTGGGTGTTCCTACCCTGGATCCAGGAGTCTGTCAATGCGCTCTCGAGGCAAAAGTTTCCCCCGAGAAGTATGAAGTCTTCTGGCTTTTTCTCCCCCACCTGAGATTAAGAAGCAAAAATGTGTCACAAATAAATGTTTTTATTTAGTCATTATTACTCCTGGAAAGGAGTAGTGAGAAGAAAAGCATTCCTATATCATTTTTTCCCCGATTTGACAATGAACCACTATCACTTTGCAGAAACTATGTCCTAGAAAACTTTTTATTTTAAATTTTGGCTAAAAACATAATAATTAAAGGAGTTTTATCGCCACATAGACCATTGCCCAAGATGTACCCCTCCCAAAACACTAAACAAATCTTGTCCAGGAGGGAAGTTGGAGGACAGCTCCAAAACTGTTTTTTTTAGCCCTTGTCCCTTAGCAGCAATATAAACATTGTAAGATATATTGGCCCAGCTACAACACACAGTTAGGAGTCCCCACAACGGCCAGGACCCCCAAATGTGAGCATCAGATTCCCAGCGGGAGGTCTTGCTGGGGCTAAACTGAACTGTAAGCTTCCCATGAGGGGCTAAAACCAGCCAAACGCCACCCAGATGGTAGACTTCAACTCCAAGGGACAAACGGCACCCAACACCTGACCCCAAAAGTGTTACAAATTATGCATTTGGGTGAAATGAGTTCAGAGTCAAACGATAACCAAATATTTTCTCCCAGAATAGTTTTACTTTTAACGTTCCTAAAGAAAAGGACATTTGAATACATTTAATGTTGAAAAGTTTGCAGGATGGAATTTTATCTCTCAAACGTTCATACTTACCCAATTTAATCTTCTCTGTCCGGCTTTTCAGTTCATCCACGAGTGCTTTCATCCGCTCATAATTTTCCTAAAAAAAATGTAATGTATAATAACTTTTCTTTGCTCACCACAAATAGTAAGCACTTTTTTAAAGGAGATTAGGATGATTCTTTGTTAGTCAGAGCAAAGAGAGATGTACAGTTGGTAAGCATAAATTTAAACTAAAAAAGTTCTGACTGATCAAACTTTTCAGAAAACCAAAGAAAACAAACACATCAGACCCTCTGATCTAAGCTGTAGTTTCTCAAAGCATAATGTGACAACTAATTATGCAGAAACATGAAACAAATTATGAGAGCTTCCAATGAGAGGATCCATAAGCTGGTACTTAAGATCCAATTGCTTTATTATGCAAATGTGATGTAGGCCTATAGTATTCCCTCATTGTTCAATAAAACAAGCTATAATAAAAACAATTGATCAAATTAGTAGTCACTTCTAGTGTAATGTGTATCACGAGTTTCCAACAATTAAAATGCCAGTCCTAAATGAAATTAATGCAAAGAATTTAGCAATAAAACAAAGTAGGTGCTAAATAAAATGTGGTTTATATTTTTCACTGCAGGAGAGTTTGACCACAGTGCCATCTACAGGCGCTCTGAGGTATTACATCAGTCAATATTCTGTCCTGTTAATTAAAAAAAAAGTATTACCAAACGTTAATTTGATTATTCATAAATGTACAATGTTTGTTTGTATGCAAAACTAAAAGCACAAAAATTATGCATGTTTATTTGTAAATATTAGTTTTCATTTTGTAATAAATAATTGTCATTTTACTGAGTAATATTTTAAATTACATATTAATGTGCTTTTTTTTTTTTTCTTGGCTGATAACTTGTCAAAACTATGATCAAATAATGGCTTTTTATAAGTAAATTAAATGATTTCTAACATTAAATAGTGGCAATTCCAACACCTAAACTTCTTGGAGGAATTTTGACCTCTAACATGAACTTTTTTTGTACCTTAACTCCGACACAAACTGTTAAGTTTAGGCTTAGAAGCAACAATCTACACATTTCTGTCTGCCTGCTCGTCTGTCATGAGCGAGTCTTCTCATCTCCATCAGCTCCGACGTTTGCAGCGACTTGATTTTTCCCATCACAGTCTGTCTGGCTAGCTAGCTAGCTAGCTAAGCTAAAAGCAAAACCTACCTGATAGTCGGAGGACTGCTTGTCGGGCTGAGACCCGAGACGTGCGACTCTGTCGGCGTAGTATGTTCTTGTGCAAGCCAGGGGGAGTCCACTATAGCGGAGCAGCCACGGTCGAACAGACTGCAGAAGCATTTTTGCTCTCAAAACAATAAAAACGTTTAATTTTCACCTGCTAGTTTGCTAGATAGCCTAGCAGTTTTCTTCTTCTACGGCTAGGGTGTTACATGGAAAAATGTTATGCCGCCCCCTGCTGCCCACAGATGTGAACTTTCTGTTGACTAGTGAAAAAAAAACAAATGTTTACAGAACTGTAATAAATGTTCAATTTACAAACCAGTCTTTGAATATTTTCTTTTCTTTCTGTCATTACTTTCTTTTAAAAATTCTCGGCAAAAGTATGTAAAAGAGAAAAAACATATATTTGAGATCAAAGTTGTGAAATAATAGACACAGGAAGAAAGTTTGAGAAAAAGTTTTATATTTATTTGAGTGAATACATTTGTATATTTCTGCTTTTTAAACTTGTAATTTTAAAAGAAAAAGTCTTTTAAAAAGTAAAATGTAACATTTAGCTTTTAAAATATTTCAACAATTACAATTGAATGTTTCCTAATTTTTTATGTTGGGGACAGTTAAGATACATTGTCTAATTCACTTTCCTATAAATGTACATTTATACCTTCATGAAATTACAACTTTATTTAAAAATGACTTTTTCCTTGTAAAGTAACAACCAATGTTTGAGACAGCCAATGTATAAACTGCTGCTTTAAAATTAGCAAGATATATTTACTGCAATAAATGTTACATTGGCTGTCAGTTCAAATTTGAGGAATCAGCCTACATAAAGTAACATTTATTTTTATCAATTACTTCAATTAAAATCAACCTAAATGTCAACATACTGTAGTTGCTGGAATCACAACAGTCAACAACATCCAGAGATTTGTTGGTTGGTTGGTCGCATGAGTAGATAAATAGGTTAGTTAGTTTCATTTAGATGTTGACTGGTACCATTCAGCAGGTAATGTATTTCAATCTTTTTATGCAAGTTTACAAATGAGCATCATTTACTTCACAGAAAACCTTCACTTAAGAGATTAAATATAAGAAATTTCCATTTTTTTGACAGAATCCTGGGTAAAAAAAGGTCTTGGCTTTTTCAAAATGGGAACTAAAGTTGATTTTAAGTGGGAATCAGAGTCAGCCTAAAAGCTTTAAAAAAAAAAAAATCCCTCCTGACTGTGCTGCTTTATTGGAGCAGGAGTACCTTTGGCAGAGTACGAGCTGAAGAGCATTCAAACCAAGAGCTTTTAGTTCATTTGGTTTTAAGAGGCTTCTCTCTTCTGATGCTCCCACCTATTCCATCGGCATGCAAAGAAATGTCCATGACCTTCACTCAAATGGCTGCTCCTGTTTTCTTAGGGAATGTAAAATCCTCCACTCTGCATACGAACTTCAACCCTCTCATTCGTCCAGCTCTCTCTACTTTTGCGCGACCTCTGAACCTTTCTCGGCTGTGGCCGTGAAGTGACAGAATAGATACAGCTATGAAAATCCTCTTTAAAAAAAAAAAAAAAAAAGAATGAAACATTCTGGCATCTGAAAGAGAAGGAAAGCATACGTGCAGGGCATGAAAAGGATCAAGAAAACCAAAGGGGGCCACCTCTCTGTTGATGTTCCTTTCTTTTACTTTTATTTTTAAATGTATTTATAGTAGTTTTTAGGTACTCTGATAAATGAAACCACCACTTAAATTTCAGAGGATCTTGACAGATGAAAAGGTCATCATTGTGTTTGTGAGCTAATTGGAAAACCCAAAGATGCATAGTTTAAAACCATCTTCTATTTGCTTCTCACTGAAAATGTTTTTTCATATTTTTTGCTGATATGGGAAAAGTCATTTATGGAACATTAATTACAGGTTCAGACTAAAGACAATATCCATCCGTCCATCTTCTTCCACTTATCTGGGCCAAAGCAAAGCAAACATGTCCAGACTTCCCTCTCCCTGGTCACTTCCTCCAGCTCCTCTAGGAGACCCCCATAGGCGTTCCCAGGCCAACCGATGGATGTAGTCTCTCCAGTGTGTCGTGGGTCTTCCCCAGAGCCTCCCCCTAGTGGGACATGCCCGTAACACCTCTCCAGGGAAGCGTCCAGGAGGAATACGGACCAGGTGCTCAAGCCACCACAACTGGTTCCTCTCAATGTGGAGGAGAAGCGGCTCTACTCCACGCCATCTCTAAGGGAGCGCCCAGCCAACCACAGGAAAAACCTAATTTTAACCGCTTGTACTCGGGATCTTGCTCTTTTGTTACGACCCAGAATCCATGAACATAGGTGAGAATCGGAACAAAGATCAACCGGTAAATTGGGAGCTTTGCTTTCTGGTTCAGCTCTCTCTTTACCATAACGGACCATCTATCTATCTCATGCTCTGATCCTTCCTCCTTCATGAACACGACCTCACCCAAACCAGGAGCACTCCACCCACTGAGAGAGGACAAACTACCTTTCTCCATGTAGACAAAATCGTTTGTTATATTATTAATGGAGTTGACTCAACCCAAATGTTATTCATGGGTCGGTCGGATGGTTGGAGGTCGGAGGGTGGTTAAGTGGTTGGTTGTTGCGGGATAGATTGATTGGTGGGTGGATGAATAGGTTAGTTGGGTGGATTTGTGGATTGGTTTGTTGAGTGGGTAGGTGGATGGATTTGGTTGGATAGAAAATGAACGGATAAGTTGGTTGGGAAGTACGCGGTTGAGTGTTTGGTTGGTTGGTTGGATGGACTGGTTGGATGCGTGGATATGTTGGTGGGTTGGTTCTATTTCCAAACACAAAAGAAAATAGTTAAATGTGATTTTACAAACGTATTCAACAAACAAGGGAAAATAGAAATAACTTGAGAAAGAGAAGGAAAACCCAAACATGTGACCATAAAGAAGAAACAAATCTGCAGAGAACAACAAAAAACATTTTGGGTCGGGTTGCTCCAGGCTACAATGGAAACATGATAATTCAACTAAATGGATCAGTTGGAGCTAAAGGTTTGAACGTGATGAGAAGAAAATTATTCTTTGTTGCTCCCGGGTCAAAGCAGTTCTAGCGAATAAATTATTACTAAGCGAAGGTCTGCAGTGGTAAACCCTGGGTTATTTCAACAGAACATTTTCTGCTCAGTCGTGTATTTTAACGTGAAAAAGGCCATGAACGACTTGTGCTTTCCTCCCCCCGGGCTCAGAGGAGAAAAAATGTGGGTGGACAATAAGTGAACGTTCTTCAAAAGAAAACCAAGTTAATCCAGTTAGTAAAATAAATAAATAAAAAAAAATGTCAGTCTGCCATTTTTCCCTTTAACAGAATATTTTACTTTTATAAAAAGAAAATGTTAGTTTGTAGTTAAACTGGATTCTCCTGTTTTCCTGCAAAGCTACATCTGACTGTGAAAAAGGGTCATTCAGTCATTTATTCACATGTTCACACACACACATGGACACACACATTCCCAGACTTGCACATGAGGTGCACTCGCACTAACATGCACCAATTAAACTCTCTCAGGCACAAGTAAAAGCAGAAACAAGTAAACACACACAACCACACACAAACATACTCATAACAAATCCATACAGGCACACAAACAGACTCACATTTAGGCAAAGTCACACAAACATAAAAACACACACATTCAAATCCAAAACAGATACATGCACAAACAAACACACCATCAGACTCGCACTTGCAAACACACACAATCACGCACATTCACACGCAATTCACTCATGAACACACACCTTGACAAACAAACATTTAGGTGCACACAAAAACACAATCACACACACATGTGGATGCACTCACAAAGACACAAAATAAAATACAAAATAAATGAACACACACATCCACCTACAAAATATACACAACACAAGTACACACAAACAGGCACACACACACACAAACCCATATGAACACACGAATAAACTGCGAAAAAACACATGAACACACGTACATAATACATACACACAAACATACAAAACTCATGAACACCCACATAGAAAATACACAAACACACATTCAAAACAAACATGAATACACAAATAGACATGAACACATACAACACACACACACACACTTACAGGTAGAAAATACACAAGCTCCCACACAAAACACAGATGAACACACACACACACCGTCTAAACAGACAGACAGAGGCTCGGGTTCCTCCCATGTCTTTTTACATACAGATCTGAAATCTCAATTTTTTTTCTTTTTGGGAAAGAGATAATGATGCTCGTTTCACAGCTCAAAGAAGTCATTAATGCGTGACACAGCCTTGAATGTAGGATATCAAAGCGTTGCAGAGTGCACCCTCCCTGCCGCCCACTAACGGGCGCAGCCTTGTTAAGACGACGGAGACATGAAATAATCATCGGCTCTTCCTGTAACGGGGCAGGAAATTGTTAGCAGCATCAGCTGTTGCAAGAAATGTCTCTTTGAATTGTGCAAAAGAGGAAGGCTTCTTACAATTCTTTCATCTCATTACAGGATCACTGTCAAATTTACCCGACCAGATAAGATGGAGGATGCGCTCCCTTCCATGCAGCCTCGTCTAATCTTCTTCAAAGATGTAAAGGAAAGGTGAAAAATGGGAACGAAGGAAATTTAGTAAGTCAGACACGACAGGGACAGATTGCGTCAAATGCGGCATGCGAGGCCAAAAAGGAGACACCAGTGAGCCGTATATGTGCTACAGTCTCATTAAAATACACACAGCCTCCTTACTGTATAATGAGATGTCTTTTAATAGCTCATTCAAACGTCATTTAGGAGCTTTCAGGTCATTGATTGCTTTGGTTGTAGGTTATGAATAGATCTCCTTAGGGGTGTAAAGCCAAAGCCTCTCTGAAATTCAACAGTTTATCTTTATTTTGAGATAAAAATCCTGCTATAAATGTATGCACGGACAATAAACGCGACATCTAAGTCTTACAAGTTCATAAACGGAGAATGTCTGTATTTTCTGCAGTGCTTGTCCATGAAACAAAATGTCCACATGAAGGACTCCTTTCACTCCTACCTTCCCGCCGCTCTATAGGTATCATTTGCATCTCTAAGAATCAGAGTCCTTGGACAGGATATTCATCTGAGTTGCTTTATGTTGCCAATGATGAGATCCGCAGTTTAAAAAAAGGTCTCCATAGCATCAGGTGAATGAGGTTAATGCTTGTTTAATGGTGGGAAATGCATGAAAAGCTTAAGTAAATGCAATCTATCAGTACTTATGAAAGTGATAATTAAGCTTCAGTTTCTGTTTGATGCCCACCTAAAGCTTCCTAACACTTCAGATGTGCATGACTGCATAAATACATCAAAACGCATTCCAGGCATTCCGGCAGAGGCATTTCCTCTGGTGTTTCTGTGCAGAAAGGTTTGAAAAGTTGTGATGGATTTAAAAAGGATTGTGATCTCAACCAAAAGTCAGAGAAGTGCATTTGATAGAAGCAAAAAAAAAAAAAAATCTTTCGAGAATCCAAGAGAATATTTCTAAAATACTCAACGCCAGAATGACCGGATACGCTAATGCAACAGTCACAGGTGTCACGATGGGAAGGCAGTGGCAGAATCTTCAAGATTTCATGTTGCCACCTGATTTAAAAAAAAAACAAATGTTCATAAATGTAGACAGAATGGAGTCATTTGGCCAACAGGCGTGCAGAGCGGCCCACTTTTTATATACCCACAGGCTACCAGGTGGGTGGTAGCCGGTGGCGGCCGCCGTCCAGAGACAAGTATGCATTGTCCGGTCAGAGCTGTTTTCGGCTTGCAAATCCAGCGAGAGAGACCTGGTTGCAGGCAAGATTTCGAAAAAGTAAAAGAAAAAAGTCTTGTGGAGTCCAGATGACCACACTTTTAATGTAACCATGCCTAGGATAGCACAAGGGCTACTAGAAGATTCCTTACCTGAACTGTAACCCAGTTCCAGTGTTTTTCTAGGGGAAGAGCGTGGACTTCGTTCAAACTTCGGTCAAGTTCTTCCGGCAAATGATCTGACACCATCTTGGGGCCATGTTGATGTCTGAGGCCAGGTCATCCTGAATGATGCATGCATTGGGTGCAAAATACACAAATGGTCTAGGGCAGGGGTCGGAAACCTTTAACGGTAAAAGAGCCATTTGGACTTGTTTTCTACTGATCAAAACCTAGAAGGAGCCGCATTGATTTACATTAGCCTTTAAGAAATTTGGATTAGCATTTGTAACCTTCTTTTTTTTAAATAAATATGAATAATGTCTATTTTTGGCATGAACAAAATTTTAAAAATACATAAAAAGAAACTGGCATCTCTCAGAAAGGGATTTTTTTAAACGTTTTTAACTTTGGTAGCAAAAAAGCAAGTTCGTTGCTTATTTACTAGCTGAACTTCAAATGAGCAGAACATTTCTCTGTAAATTAAATCAGCCAAAAATAAAAGCTAAACTCAAAAATTAACCTAAAACCCCCAGTAGATAACAAATTAGTTAAAAATGTTAGCATATTGCTAAAATATTAGCTAAACTCCAAATTAGCATAAAAAACTAATTAGAGGTCAAATACGTCAAAAAAGCTAGCTTGTTGCTTAATGCTAAATTGCTAAATTCCTCATTAAACTAACATAGTCAAAAACGTTAGCATGTTGCCAAAATAGAAGCTAAATTCTAAATTATCCCAAAAAAAAAATGTCAGCAGATAACAAATTAGCTGAAAACATCAACATTTTACTAAAATATTAGCTAAACTCCAAATTAGTATAAAATTCCTCAGTAAACTGAATTAGTCAAACACGTTGGCATTTTGACAAAATAGAAGCGAAAATTCTAGATTAGCCTAAAAATCCCAGCAGATAAATTACCCAAAAACGTTAGTATGTTGCCAAAATAGTAGCTAATCTCCAATTAAAAAAAAAAAACATTATTTTATTTTTCTTCAGCCAGAGAGCCACTGTGGAGAGATAAAAGAGCCAAATGTGGCCCTGGAGCTGCAGGTTGCAGACCCCTGGTCTAGGGGTCTGGGGCATAGCATAAAGAAAAAATGTAAAAAAAAAAAAAAACAAATTGTCCCCATAAAAATATAATAATTTATTTACAAGAAAAACAAGCAAATAATAACTAAATGTGAAGCAAAAAGGCTTCAGGGTGAACCAAGTCCAAAATAACAAATAAAACCCAAACTAATTCAATCCAGGGATCTTACCTGCAAAAGAAACAGTAAAAGAATGACAAACGCTAACCTCCCTGGACTAACATAAACAGGAGAAAAGATTTACTAAGGAAATGGCAGTTCACCCCTACAGCTTCACTTAGCAAAACTAACAAACTACACCAAACAACAGAGTGGGACCAAAACACAACCACAAAGAAACTACAAAGTCCACACAAAAAAAACAGGTGAAGAAGAGCTGCAGTGGAGACAGGTTTGCAGCCCAGCTCCCTTCTCGTGGGCTGAAGGTCCAAATGGTGCTTTTGTAGGCTCGCTCCTGAAGCTCGGACCAATGGTAAGCCACGCCCTCCAGCGCCACACCTGAAAATATTCAAAAAGGACACACAAAGATCCACAAAACACAAAGTCCCACTCTGATAAAAAATTACAAGATTTTTTAAAATGTACTTTCATAAAGACCATGTATAATTTCAAATGTTCGTGCTGCCAGATCCCATTTGCAACCCCCTGGGCAAGGAACAATAGCTCACTGAGTCACAAGTGTTCTTCAGAAAATATTTAGTTTAGAATTGAAAGCTTTGATGGAGCTGCAGCTCCTTATATCCCTATTGTGAAGTGATTTCAAGGACATTTCTCACATTTTACCAATAAGGTATAGCTCTTAGTTGCCACAGAATAAGAGTCTTTATTTTAACATATTGACGAAGCCGAGCATAGCGCTATGTTCCATTAAACTTCATTAGAAATTAAGTATGTGGTGATAGAGTGGGGGGAAAAAATATTCAGAAGTTGTCGATTCTACGATTTATCCCCCTTAAAAGGATGAGTGTTTATCATAGTTTTTTACATGAAGGACGGGGGTAATTGCAGAGTTATTACTTTGGAGGACTGGGTACTAACAAGAAGAATGATCAGTTGCATCCCAAGCACACCACTGTGAAGCATGGGGGTAGAAGCATCATACTTTGGAGGTGCTTTTCTGCAAAAGGGGTAAGACGATCGATTTGGATGAAATCTCCATCCATCAGTGAGAACGAGAGGATGAAAAGTGTTCGGATCTTTCAGCAGAACAATATATTTGCAATAAAGGAGTGGCTACGTAAAAGTAATTTTAAGGATCTGGGTTAGTTTAGTCCAGGGGTGTCAAACATACAGATGGGTAAATCCAATCCAGTCATGAAGAGAAAGGCACATAAATTCGTTGAAAAAAATAGCAAGTTTCTAGCCCAGTGTGTGAATGTGTGTGTGAATGGGTCTGTGACCCACCCAAGGTGAAAAGCACCATACAAGTTTACGACATTGACCTTTTTTTTTTTTACCATTCCAGTGGCAAGTCATGGTTCTTTACAGACATGAGCGCAATGCACAATTTCACCACTAGGGGAAGCTTGTTAAGACTGGCTTAACAAGAAATCAAGAACTAAACATTATTAAAAATATAATAAGAAGTGATTTGCTACTTGGTTGGTTGAGAATTTTTTTTCCAACTGAGAAAAAAAAACTATGATAACAAGTTGGCCAAAGGTTATTTTGCTATTATGTTACTTGTCTGGCCCATTTGAGATCCGACGGGTTGACTGAACCAAAATGAGTCTCTGAACTTCAATCCAATTAGAATCTGTGGAAGGAGTTGAAACTCCATGTGGAGACAGCTCCCAAAAATCCCATCTCTTGAGGAGATCTGCATGGAAGAATGGACCAAAATAGCAGCTACAGTTTATAACCTGGTGAAGACCTACAGAAAACATGTATCAAATACCAAATGGGGTTACATTATGTTAGTAGTTCTTAAATAATGTATGGATTATTTTTTTCAAATTAAAGAAAGGGAATTTGATTTTTGTAAATTGATTCTAACTGATGGGTTTAACTGCACTTTTAACCGTACAGAACTTTAGTATTTGAGTAGTGTTTAGAGAAAAAAAAATAACCAATCATGTAATTTTGATGCATTTGTTTAATTTAACATATGTGCGAGTTAGTAAAGTGGGTATTTTGCATAACGCAAGTGCTCTTAATATCAAATGCTGAAGTAGGGTGACTCGTTCCCATGTTGCATCCCCACCTTTTCTCCTTCTTTTCCACTTTGGGCTGAGAGAAGTGATCATTGGAGAACTGCAACAGGAGTATCATTCACTGTAATGGCAGCGCGTCCTCCTCCACAGCTCTCACTATGATCACTTAATCCACTTCAGCAGTGCAGCGCTGTGCTCTGCGTGAACACCGCACGTTCACAATGGTGGTTCGCTCTGAGACTCGTGTTGACCAATCGTCTTGTACTAAAGTCACACTAAAACACTGGAACAATTGTTTCCAGCAGCTCACTTGAATATGGAGATAAAATATGCATGTTACTCTCTATAAGTGGTCATGAGGGTACAAAGCTGAACCAAATGTAAAAAACCTTGTGTTCATATGCATCAACGGGATGAGCAACAGTTTGATTCTGCTGACGTTTGTGGTTATTGACTTCTGCGGCTCTACTCAGTTACAGCCTCAGTCATTACTGCCCTTGGAGTAGATAAAGGGGCAAACATGTATGGGGTTCATTGGTGGACCACAGAGGTTGTAGACCGCTCCATGATCCCATACAGTCAAAATGTGTATGTATCTTTCTCTCTACAAGTTTGCTGCAGGCAACAGGTTGTAACACACAAGGGTAACATATAGTGAGATGCATTAATAATGTTCAAGTTAAAAGTGTAGGCGTCTGAGGGCTCTTTGAATTCTACCTAATCGTCACAAATCAGAAAATTAGACCGTCACAGAGTAGTTGGTGTGGGGGTAACGGATCACAAAACTCAAGTTCGGATCGTGTCACGTTTTTGGGATGACGGTTTGGATCATTTTTCGGATCAGTAAAAAGTAAAAAAAATGATAATAATAAAAAGACGACAAAAAAATATGTGTACATATAAAAGCTAAATTAATTTTTTGAAACTCTTCAAATCGTATATATTCAATAAGCATTTAAAGTACTTCACACACACAATATTTACATATGCAATATCAAAACATCCGGTCATTGAGTTCTATTTATTAAAACAAAACATCTTTAAACTTTGAACACAAACAAAATGTTAAAACACGTAGTTTTTGATTACATTGACTTGTTTTTAGACCAAATCTACTAAAACTGAGAGGAAAGAATGCTAAAAAATATTGTTGAAAATACCAAATCTATCTGGAGAACCCTTTAAAATACAAATGTTTTCATCCCACCCAATGTTTAAATTAACTCATAAATAAAACTGTTAAAATAATTTTTTGGTATTAATTGTTTTATTAAAACTAACTGTGGAAACATTTAAATATTTAAAATAAAAATTGTTTTCATTTTTGGACAGTTGCTGGTCTTAACTGGGAGATTCTTTGAACCCAGTAATGGAAATGTTTTCAGATACTTTTATTCAGCTGTTAAAATTAAATAAACCTGATATTTACCGATCCGCGTCCATCATTATGAAGTCGAGAAAAGTTTTTGACGGAAGCTCCTCCCACACGCATCTGGAGCTTCAGATGAACAGACTTCAAGATAAACATGAAGCAGCAACTTTATTGCTTGTTGAAAGAAAAGATTTACATGAATTTGATGCAAATTTCATTTGATGTGAACGGACAAATGATTTAAATTATGCTAGCGCGGGGTATATGTGCACGCGAGGGGGGGTTGCGCGGTACACACTTGTCCCGAACCGTGGCCTCTGATCCGTTACACCCCTAGTAAGCATCATTCTCGGCGTGAGGTCACTTGAGTCTCATTTCCCCTGAGCGGTCCGGTTTCTGGAAAGCAGTGGTACGGTACAGTCCAGTTCATTCTGGTGAACGTTTCCACTCAGTGAGCTTCTTCCACTAAGCATGGCACATGTGTGCTTGTCATGGCCCCAGAGCCACATGCGATTCTTTCATCTCTCCATGGTCAAACATAAAATAAGTCAGGGAGACTGCTGACCTAGTCAGCAGCTCTCTGCTAAGGCTTGCCTAACAAAAACTACTTAAAGAAAACAAATAAACAAAGCCCACAAACTAAGACTACCAGGTCCAACCCCAAACTAAAATAACAAAGCCCAGCAGTGCAAGACTTCTGAGGAAGAAAAATGAAATAGCAAGTTTTTAAAGTAAGGATTACTGATCTAGCATTTATTTAATTTAAATTGGTTAAATTTATAAATTGATGGTTGAGGTGCACATAATTGAAAAACTATGAAAGTCTTGTTTGCTCAACTCAAAATGCACAGATTTTACATGCAAAGCAAAACTTTGCTAAAAAGTTTGATCTTTTATGAGTTAAAGCACATATTATCTTGTTCTGCATAAAACTGGATACTGTCCGGATCTGCACTGAGATGATCCTGTTTGGCACAGATCATCTTTTATTTAGAAAATAATGTATTTGAGCTTCTGTCAAACGAAAAAAAAAAAAATCACATTTTGAGAGATGCTAGGTAATTTTTATATTTTTGCTTATTTCTGGCAAAAAAGACAATTGATATTTATTATTATAAAAATAAGGTCATCCAAACCCAAATTTTTTATAGGCTAAAGTAAGAATATGCGGCTCCTTCCAGATTTTGATCAGTAGAAAAAAATTCCAAATAGCTCTTTTACTGTTTAAGGTTGCCAACCCCTGTTACAATGCAATGACTAGAAAGATGTTGAATCCCTCAAGCTTATCCTGTATCACACAGTCACCAAGGATGACTAGGATTGCAGTTCCACCACAGACCAGGCCTTGCTGCTGTATGGAGGCATTTTAAATGCACTCGTGACCAAAGAGTCCACAGGAAACCGCAAAAACACAAATTCTTACAAATGTTGGAAACTCTTGCTTAATTCAGAGCCATACTGTTGCTTTCTGATGTTGTCATCAAGGCGTGGCTAAAGCGGCTCCGCCCCAACCGTTACATTCCACTTTTCAATGGACCTACAACCCCAAGACGTACAGGTTGGTATTGTTTAATTTGTCCATTTTACAATGAAAACTCTTGAAATACCAAACCATACCATACCGGTCTGCTCAGTAGAAATGAGGCTTAAGGGGGCCATACCATGATATTCTTAAGTCTTTCAGAGTGAACAGTATTTATATATATATATATATATATATATATATATATATATATATATATAAATATATATATATAAACATGATCATATATTACCTTTGGAACACTGAAAACAAATTATTTAGGTAATATTACGGTAGTTATTTTTTCGTGAGTTTTTTCTTACCCTGAAGTAAAACGACTCGATTCCTGAAGCTCCGCCTACTGCTGTGTGAGGCTGCCGCCCATTTCATGACGTAATCCTAGAGCCGGCAGCGTGTCTGCATTTCTCCCCCGAAAATAATCCAATAATCTGTCATTGGTAACCTCGGCCATCACTACACTGATTCACAATTCAAATACACTTGGCGTTACACACAATTGTGCCCAACAGGGGCGTGGTCTTAAAGGATCCCGGACTAAAGCGAAGAACAAGTGCTTGAGCTGGAATTTATTGAACACAGGACACATTGCAAATGTGGTATTGTGCATCAAAAACAAAAGTTTTTTGCTGATTATTGCAAGCTCAGTGGAGAAATTGGGTGTTGGTGTTAGACTGGGGACTCTTCCTGAAAGGACTTGTCTCACTCTGTGACATCATGAGGATCCACTCGTTTTCGCGGTATGGGAGGGGCTGCTGCTCAGAGCGCAGGTTTTTAGATGATTACTCAGAAATATGTGAACAGATCAAAATACCTCTTTGGGGTTCATTTTAGTGAGGAATGAACAGTATAATACACTTAAAAGCACAAAAAGTTGTTTTTTTTTTATCTTGCCTTTAAGTCAAGACACTCCCTTGGGAGGAAAAAGTTCCCCATTCTTGTTTGCAAGTCAGACTTCCTTTATTTTCTAAAGAGTTCCTGTTGTGTCAGCAGAGAAATAAACACATCAAAGTCGTGCTCTTGGTTTATTAATAGCGCTCTAAGGTTTACAGAGCTCGGTCTAAATTCCCACAGTCCTCAGTGCCGTTTGATTCTTCATTTTTCTGTCTGCTTGACAAGATTAAGGAGAACCCATAATGCCGTGTTATATTGCAGCGGGGGCTCAGGGGGCTGCAGTAGCTCAGTAATGCAATCATCTGCTAACTGGACAGGTGGAGGTTCGACACGTGGCCTTGATGGTCTCTAGCGTGTTACACACTGGCAGTGTGTGAACTGTGGGGAACCCATTTACTGGAGACTGGAGTTCAAGGGTCATTCTTTGATGCACACTGAAGCCTCCGAAAGGAAAGTTGTCATTATAACAGAGTTTTTGCAGCTGCAAAGTATTCCTCTTACTGCTATAAACCACCTTCTTTTCTAGACTTTTGTTGTAACTTCATCAGTACATCGTTATTTTTTGCTTATTATCACCATAAAAATATAAATAATTCAATCAAAGGGACCCAATACGTACAATTACATGAAATTGACTCTACAGTAAACAGACTCAGACAAAGTACTCCACACAGTAATTTTAATAAAATCAATCACAGACTAGAAAAATGAGCAAAGGCATTTTTTTACTGAATGAAAAAGCTGAACTGGCAACAAAGAGTTTCTTTCTGCTGAAAGCTCAAATAATTACATGTTTACAGTCAAAGTTATAACACCTCCGTGAGCTCATTCCAGCTACTTGCTTTATACATCATTAGTAACATCGTTGTTGTGTGAGGTAATGTCATTCGTAACAATCAAAGAAGACGAGAAACATTCAGGCTTTTACTCTTTACAGGAGCTTGAGTGCAAACAAAAGTGAATTCCATATCCTCCGAACGGACATTGAAGCGTACTGGATACATATCGAGAGGGTGTCACTGGTATTTATGACTCAGGCAGCAGCGGAGAAAACAATGGCAGTAAAATGGAATAAATTACCATTTAAATTGAAAAAAATGGCAGAAACCAAAAAATATAAGGCAAACAATGTGAAAAAGCACCTTTAAGACATTTCAAAATAAACTATGGATGACGGGAAAAGAATAAAAAAAAAACGTGTCTTCATTCTGATCTATCTTCTGATTGAAATCATGGAGTGCTTATTCTGTCGAGGCTACAACTAAAACAGGATATAATCCAACAGTGAAATTTATCAAACATATAACATGGAAACTGACTTTCTGAAGAGCAATCGTTTGATGAGTTTGTACTCGCAGGGAATTCTCTCGGTACTTTTTTAGTCTTTAAAGACCCACTCCAATGAAAATTTAGCATCTTCTTTTAGCATTCTTGTCATAATGGAGGACATATCTAAGAAATTTAAGATTAAAACTGTGTTTCTGAGGTTTTTCAAATGGTGATAGATCAGGAGCATATAAAAACCCCCAGAACTATAAATTATCACTGATCTGCTCCATTCTGATGAATCCACTTGCAGACAAACGTCTTCATTCTCCTCGTCTGAGCTTCCATCTGTACAGCTGGATAGCTCGAATTGCTTGTGAGGTGCTATAAGCTCGCGGGGGAGAGTGCAAACAAAGGGATGATGGGATATCAGTGGAGGGTTCCTGAATTTCTGATAAACTCCTGCACAAAATGTTTTAAAAATAACAACAGAGGCTTTCTGATTTTTCCAAGAAACTACATAATAATGATTAAATAACAACTGGAAACAGCTTCAAAATGCAAAAAACTATAGTTGGAGTGGGACTTTTAAATACAATTTTAAAAATAACAAATACACTATAATAGGTAGGTGTGACATTTGTAGTTCCAAAGATACACTTGTTTTTAGCTTCTGTAATTGCCATCTGAAAACAAATATTTGCACTAAACAGATTTAATCTTAGAATATAAACTTTTTGGGTTTTTTTTACAATTTGAAATTTGTCAAATAACAGACAAAAAAATAAAAATTACGAGAAAAACTAGTGGTTGCAGCTCATTCAAACAATTACGCATTTTACAAGCATGGATTCCAGAAACGTAAAGAACTGATTTGTTCTCGAATCAAATAAAACACTTTTTGACGCAAACTAAAACAGATGAAATGGGTGAGTGATCTTAAGCTTTAAAATTTGGAGTTTGTCCTTAGAATTTTTTTTTTATTTAATTGGTTGCATTAGTGTCACAATTTATCTCCATTGGTCATCAGGGCTGACTCAGAGCACAACAGTAGGTCGACAGCACCACAGGGCAGATTGTTCACGATCCTGCCTCCACAGATAAACTCCTTTTACTGGGAAATATATATCTGTTTACAATAGGGTGTGGCGTTTACTGATATCAGCCGCAAAATCTGTTCTGGAGCACATTCAATTCTCAAACCCAGAACCTCTACAAGCCATACCAGTACCTGTGAGGAAGGCACCACAGCAATCAGTAACCCAAAAAGGCAGAGTTTATGGGCCTGATGGGCTCTGGTACAGCCCGTCTGGTGGAGCAGAGGGGAAAAGGGTGCCCAGTTATTTCTACAAGCCAACAGAAGTAAGCCTGTGGTCAATCAGAGCTCTATCTTGGTCATTTGTTTTAAGATAAAAGCCCAGAAGTCCGAACAGAAAATATAGGAGACTGACCTCCAAACACCAACAAATTGGTTTTGCTGATATCTGGCGGGACAAGGCCGGCGAGCATCAAGAGGAGTCCAATCTGAGAGGCTGATCTGAGTGTCTGAGCGGGTCACAATGCAAATACATCTACACACACTCTGGGGTCACACCTGAAACACTACACAACAAACTAAATCATGATGCTGGAGGAAATGAGCAGAGGATGAAGAAAAACGTGTTTTGTTCCAATTAATCTCAAGCCTTAAATTGGGACGCTTGGAAGGGAATTATTGTATGTAAAAAATTTAGATTTCAATCACTGAAAACTGAGCAACCACAGTTGCCAGTCATGTCACCTGAAACAGTTTACAGCTGTTTGCCTTTTAGTTTTAACAATAAAAACAATGCTAATACTTGCTTTCTATCTGCAAATTTTCAGTTTCATTGATCAAATTCCTGTTTAAAAAAAAAGCTTTCAATTTGCATTAAAATGATTCCCATTCCTCCTGTCCAGCAGTTCAACATAGTTTATTTTCCATGATAATGAGAGAGTGGATCTGCCTATCAAGAAAACAAAGTTCATTTTCTCATGACAATGATAAGGAGGATCTTGTTATCACAAGCAAACTAAGTTAATTTCCTCACGAAAACAAATTAGTGAATCTGGTTATCAACAAAACGAAGTTCATTTTCTTGTGATAAGGAGATAGTGGATCTCATTCATCTCATTATCACGATAAAATGAAGTTCATTTTCTTGTGATAATGAGACAGTGGATCTCATTATCAATCTCATTATCACAAAAAAACAAAATTCAATTTCTCATGACAACGATATAGACGATCTTGTTATCACAAGAAAACAACGGTATTTTTTTCATGAAACCAAAATAGTGAATCTGGTTATCAAGAAAACAAAGTTATTTTTCTTGCGATAACGACATAGTGGATCTCATTATCAATCTCATTATCACAAGAAAACACAGTTCATTTTCTTGTGATAATGAGACAGTGGATGGATTATGAAGTAGTGGATCTTGTTATCACAAGAAAACAGTAAAAAAAAAAGTTGGGCTGGCCGTTTTCAGTTTCTGTAGGAGAAACCCACCATCTGCAAACATAAAAATAACCCCAGAAGCCTCATCTCTGGTAACAAATTGCATTTAACATGAAATTTTGATCGAGAAATTAAAAAAAAAAAAAAAAAAACAGGATCATTTTGGACACAAATGATTTCCAATAAGCAGGTCGCTTTGGACAGAACATTTTGGATGTGAAACATGTCATCATACAACATTTCAAGATGTGACTGATGGTGTTTCTATTAGTAATCATTGTGTTTTTCTAAATTACCTTTGAGATTTTATTATCTAACCTCATTTTTAGGAGCGCACAGAAAACCTTTCCGGACTGGTAAGGAGTTTACAAGCAGCACTTAGCATGCTAACACTTTGGCAATCATTTGTAAAAAAAAATTCAGAAACTTTAAAATATGTTGGGATTATTTCAGAAACAGCAAGAAATAAAAAAGAAAATATACAAAAGAAGGCTGAAATAAACAGAAAATATAGTTTTTGTGTTAGATTTTCAGCTAAATGATTTCCAATGGCTTTGAAGTGACTCCTCTTTAACCCTTTCACTTTTTGAATGCACATTCACATGAGCTAGACTTTAATGATCCACTCCAATGATCATTTGATCTATTGTAAAAAAAAAAAAAAAAAAAAAGCGTTTCTTAATTATGATTTGGTCTATTTTTTGTCAAATATAAAAAAAACTTGTATCTTGTTCTTGGATTTAGTTTTTGCAGAGCAAAGATTGTTCATCAGGGATTCATTGTGAGCAGGAGTGTTGGCGCGGAGCAACCCCGCCCCCTTCCCCACCGCTACAAACTCGGAACAGGGGAGGAACAGTTTTGCATCTGCAACTGATTCACAATTTGAATAACGAACTATTCAGAAAATCAACTTTAAGCTTAATTTCGTCATCATAAAAAAATGTCTCAAGAACATGTTAAAAACTAAAAATTGGTTTTCATTGGACTGGGTCTTTCAATTTCTCCATACATCTTTTAAAAAAAAAAAAAGCAAATAAAAAATGTAAACAGTTCAGAGTAAATGTAAAAACTTGAAAAACTGCTAGTGCTTAGAATGATATAAAACAAAGGAAATCAACATTTTTCTTTTTTGTTAGTTTTTCAAACATTGTGTTTTGGAGTTGTACAGGTTTACCTACATTTCGAAGCCTCCAGGTATATACAGAGTACATAGGTAAATGCGTCATCACGCTTGTATCACAGCTGAGAGTTTACATGTACAAAAAGAATGAAATCTACCACACGTTTGTGGCAAAATGTTATGTTTTTCGAGCTCTCCAGACTCAGATGGACACTCACACATCCTCAAGTAAAAGCCACTCCAGAAAAAAAAAAAAAATCTCTGTGCTTAGTTCCATTTGTTCTTTTTAACCCACAGCCAGGCAAGAAGTCAGAAGGTGTCAGTCCAAGAAGGTGTTTGGTTTGTTCCGCTCCAACATTATATACACTAAAGAAAAAGTGTGCACAGATGACGGTGATGTCTGCCACCGAGGCGTGGATGACCTCGCCGCTCAGCTCTCTTTAATAGATGACCTCGTAGACTGTTGCTTTTTTGTCTCCTGAGCCCGTCACAATGTACTTATCATCAATAGAGATGTCACAGCTCAGCACTGAGGATGACTCCTTTGACTGTGAGGGGAATAAAAGACACGTCTCAACGCAGGAGAAAAAAACAACGCGGCTAAGAGCCTTTATTTTGACAGAAAAGCATTCACCGGAAAATTGGAATAATTAATTATCTCCTCTAATCCGAACCCACTCTCCCTGCACTTCTGTTGTGAGACTGATTGCTGAAAATTCAGCCGGTGATGAGCAGTGAAGTCACTCCGGGAATGAAAGCTTTTACATTTAGCCGTTTTCAGCACTTCTACCCTTACATATTTTTCAATAATGTACAATTTAACCTTTTTGCTGACCTTGCTCACACAACCACTTTATTTGAGTGAGGGAAAAAAAACGGTTAGACATCTTTCTTACAGATTTGCAGTGAAGCTTCTGGTAAATGTACAGTGCAGTTCTGAACTCTCAGCTGCTGTTGAGGGGTCATTATATTCCTTTTGAATGCTCTTTCATACTAACCTGGAATATGCTGGCTCCATATGGAGTTCTCCAAGCGTTGAGCAGATTGTCTTTCCCTGTGCTCACAAACCACTTGCCTGGAGACAAAAAGAAGACAGTTTGAGCTTGTTAAATGGTACACACGTCAATTTTGTTTCTTTAGTTTTTTACCAGAAATCTTGATATGGATTTATAGACTCAATTTGGTGTCAAAAAGCTAAAAAAATCAAATATTACGACACCTCCAGTGATGGTTGAGGTAGCTGGCGATGATTTGGTACAGCTTAGATTCAAAGATTTATGCGTAACTTTAGATTTGGGTGTTTGTAATTCCTGATTTGTGCGTAATTTAGGATTTGTGCATGCGTATTCCTAATTTTTGCATGAAATCTTGATTTGTGCATAACTTTGAATTTGTGCGTACGTAATTCTTGATTTGTAGCTCATATAATACATAATGTGCATAAGTATTAAAATTATGAAATTGAAAGAAACAAATAATTAAAATGTACACAAGCTCAAATTAAAACTACAACAGCTTGAAACTATAACACATGCAAATCTTTAAAAATTACACACGCATCACTTGTGAAACAAAAACAAAATCTCAGTTACGCACAAATTTGTCGTGAGTTCTTATCAGCCGTTTTAAACTTAAATTATAAATAATATCTGGGTAAACTTGACATTTTCACACTTTCTTAAACAGATATGCCCAATAAACAATATTAAAAAAGTCTAAACAAGCATTTTTGAAACACTTATCCATTTTAAAAATAAAAATATTTCCCAGAACTTATCGCTTCCTCTGTGCAGCCCCTCCTCTTACAGTGTCTGCATAATTTAAGAATACCCACGCAGAAATCCTAAATGGCGCACAAATTAGGAATTACGCACGCACAAATCGGAGTGATACTTATTTCTCTCCATACCACTGTAAATAAAGGGTATTTTATTCCTACAAACACAGAATTCTGTCAATTTAGTTCATAAAACTTGGGTTTAGCTTCTTTACTTTTTATGTCTGGATGAAAAAGGAAGCAGCTCTAAAGCAAATTTAAACTTAAATGTAGCAGGTAAATATTTTCCATTTGTTCATTCTTCTATAGGAAACTCTCAAGTCAACATTATTACTGGTGTGGACAACTCTGTCTCTATTGACTATAAAACATGTATCAGGACTGCAGGTCAAAGATCACACTCATTAACAATGTTGTTGTAAAAAATGCTGGATTCTTACCACAGTGGGCAAATCTGAGTGACAGCACGCAGCTTTCATGCAGGTGGAGCTGGTACTTGTCAGGTTTGGTGACATGCAGAACCTCCACATTACTGTTCTCCATCCCCACTGCCAACCACTCACCCGTCGGACAATATCCCAAAGAGAAGATCTGCAGAACGCCAGCGTGAGACAATGACAGTCATTTACTCAAACCTCCTGCAGAAAAACAACTTTTCCCCGTGCTTAACCTTAAGAAACGCTCTCATGTGAACCTTTTATGGCCTCGAGAAACCTGTTAAACTCAGTGGTATTTATTTCCCCTTTGAAATTTTGTGGGTATAAATTTGCTCAAGATGAAGAAAAAAAGGGAGGGGCAGGTAAGAACTTTATCAGTCACATCTGCCTGTCAGCTTTGCTCCCCATGAACTGTCTTTAATGCACACTCACATTCTCATGTGCACGTGGAGGCTGCCAAATGGGCCCGTTCAGGAAAATTGCAGTAATGGTCTATTATTGCTACTTTTCGTCTCACCTGAAAAGGATAAATTCTAACGGCAAGTATTATTAGTGCTAAAAGTACGTGAGGAAAGATTACAAAAAAAAAAAAAATCTAAAAGCTCGGGGTGGCCTTTAGTGTGGGCTAAATGCTCTGAACTGAAGTTGTAAATTACTGCAATAAATCAAAAGCAGAGACAGTAATCACACAAGCTGTAAATGGCAGTGAGTTGTCCTATGAGGCACAATTTTTTACACTTTAACTTAACCACAAAATCAGAGAAATCTGTACATCTTTTAAGCAAACAAATACCTAACGTTGGTTTAAATATTTTAAAATTTCACATCAGTTAAAGACGTGACTTGGTTTATGAAAAGGATTTGTGTTTTTTTTATCCACCTGGGAGGTGAAGTCATGCTGCTGAAGCTGCCGTCCCTCCCTCAGATCCCAAGACCGGACCGTGTTGTCTAGACCTCCGGTCCAGAGCTTGGTGCCGTCATTGGAGATGTCTATGCAGCTGGCTCCGTCGGTGTGGCCCTGGAACTGCCTGGGAAGATAGCAAATAAAGTCCCATTTGTTTACAAATATAATAAAATGAATATATTAATCAACTGACCTATAACTACTAAGCCTGTATGTTTAGTCTTTGACATTAAAAACTCATTCCAATCTTCTTTTATGCTATTTAAAAAGCATTCCCAGCTATTTCTTTTAAAATATTTGTCTGTTTTCATCTTAATTTCCCTCTCAGAGATGTAGCTTTTAGAGAAAAACCTCTGTTACTGAGAGCTCTCTGTTTACACGCTCTCTCATTAGCTTACAGCCCTCACAACCTAACATTACCAGTGAAAGCATTTGTGGTTGCATCAGAATGGAGCGAATGGAAGCTTGTTGCCTCCCCAGCATATTAAAAATTAGTTCTTTTTTTTAAGCAGCTTTTTTTGTCATCTCCTGATTCACACCATTTTGAACAAAAAATACTTAAAGATGGCATTTTAAGTCTAATTTTCTTATTATGTGTACTCCATTAGCAGAAAAATGCCACAAGCACATGTTCAAAACAAAAAAAAACACAATTTTTATCAAGGTGGGTCTTTAAGATATTATTATTTTAATAAAGAGTAAATTTGAATATTCAATATTTGGATGAACAAAAATAGAATTATGGACTCAATGGCTGTATTTAGGTAAAAATCATTTAACCATTTGATTAAATACAACTATTATCTGTTAGAATTAAAGCAAGAAGATCTCCAGAAAAGCAACATAAGATAATATTTTACTGCCAAAAAAATAAGATTGATCACTAATGAAATCCAGAAAAAAAAATTCTGCACTGTAATTCTGTGTTTATATAATCCAAACACTAAAATGTGCTAGATTTTATTGTAAAACAAATCAACTACTCCTTATATTTAAAATAAAAAAATATAAAAACTGAGCCGCTAAAGGGACATTGAACTAAAAAAAATGAAATATTGAAATTTTTATTCCATAAAAGTAAAGTAAAAAAAAATAAATCAGGTTACTAACTGGCGTACACCAGATAGAAACAGAAAAAAACATTTTGGAAATTTATTTTTTATTTTTTAAACTTAAATTTATTTTTAATTTAATGTCCCTTTTTGTCAAAGTTAAGGCCCGGGGGTAATTAAATCTGGCCCTCCAGATCATTTCATATTATTACTATTATTCTGTTATCTTGTTTTGTATTTTATGGAGCGCAAAATGTTGAAAGTTATTTAAAGTTTGGGTTGATTTATACTGGAATAAGATTTCTGTCTGTTTTAATTCACATTTATGTTTAAAAGTTATATTTTAAATGTATAAAGTTTTGACAATTTTTTCTTTATTTTTTATCATTCAATAAATATTTGCCCCGTTCAGCCCATGACCTGCTGTGTGTTTTTGATTTTGGCCCCCTGTGTGGTTGAGTTTGACAGCCCTGCTTTAGGGGCTACATACATAAGTATGAAATACAAATAAAAAAAAATTAAAAAAAACAGATTTATAAAAACATATTAATTCAGTGTAAGTTACATTAGTACAAATATATTTTTCAGATTTATTGAAATCTAGGGCAGAATGTTAACCTTTCCAACTAAATTGTTCTAACAGCTGAATAAAAGCGAATAAAAAAAATGGAATTTTTGAGATGTAACTGTAACAGACAGACATGCACTGTATCACATAACATGGAGGTCACTGAGACCTCAAATAATGAGAGAAGAGATGGTGTCACAACAAAGGTGGTTCCCTTCCAAACCCAGTCTGACAGCTCCCTCAAGCTTTTAGGATCACGTGACCAGGTGTTGTTTTCCAGTCACTTCCAACCAGCATGCAGCGCTTCAGGAACATAATACATAAAAGCAGCACCCCATCACGTCTAATGTACTTCTTTCCCCCCATTGTTATTGATTTCCATAGGGGACAGTATTCAATTTTGCCCACAAAAATCAAAGAGAAGGGAAGCACCTCTGAAAATCCACCGGACCCGGAGCTGGATCAAATGACGGTCAATATGAAACAGAATAGAGGGATCTGACGCATACAGACATCCCAGTTATTATATTATTTGGTTTTCTTTGTCTAAGACCGAAAAGAGGCCACTGTTCAACTCAATTAAAATTGACACTTACTCAGCTAATGGTGCTGATTGGTCGGTAACAAGCTTACCTCCAGCAATCTTTGGGCAGATTGTATTTACCAGTATGTTTCATAAACAGTATATTTTCAACAATACCTGGGGATCCTTCTCCAACCTGAGATCCTGGACACTAGAATCATCCATCTATCCATTTTCTAAACCCGTTTCATCCCTAACCCTGCTACTGTTGAGGGTAGGCAGAGTAGGTCAGCAGTCTGTCATAGACACAGAGACAACTTAAACTAGGGATGGGAAACTCAGGCCTTGAGGCCCACTTTTTAACATACCCTGCTCTGACATATTTCTAATTAGCTGGACATACCTGAACCAGGTAATCAGTCATGAGTTTGATACCTGGAGATCATGCGGACACAGCGGCCCTCGAGGGATTTCAACAAGGGCCTTCTTTGCAGTGAGAGCCACCCACTGCGCCATCGTCCAGCCCACACAAGAACCATCATTATTTTAATTACTTTAGGACCCACCCAATCCAGTTTTGATTTTGTTTTACGTCTCCTTTTGGCATTTTTTTCATGTTGGATACATATATAAAGACTAGGCGTGTAACAGTGAAACTGATTTCTATTCCATTGATCCAACTGACTGTTCTGTCTGAGACAAATCAAATCTAACTATAACATTATCAAACTGTTTTAAAATAAACTAACTCGATAATCAATCTTGAAAAACAACATCTGGATTGAGACAGGCCTATTTTACATGACTAACGTTAACCGTTACAGCTCAGGCGCGATGCAGGAGTGGTCTAGCTACGACAGATGACTCCATTGGCCTAGGGATTGCTGCAGACCTCGAAAAACTCTGAATTCACGCGATAACCTGCCATTTAAACAGCAAGTATAGTAATCCCCCCCAATTTGTGAAAGTTCAACTCTAGTGTCCGGCGAAAAGTTGAACCCAAAGAAGGCTTAGAAAAACGCTCGGACTGTCAGGAATGCTAAACAAGACTTTGCACTGAACAGAGGTTAGAGAGAAGAATATATGCTGGAACAATGATTGGAGACAGCTGGTGAGGACTTGCAACAGGAAGTGATGCATGCTGGGAGATGTAGTGAATAGGCAATGGAAACAGTCAATACTCTGGCAATAGCTCCCTCTTGTGGTCGGAAGTGGTATTGGCTGGTGGATCCCTGACAATTATTTTGCAAGAACTAAAGAGATCTGGAAAACTTCGCCTTGACTGTTCAGTATCAGGTATTCATCTCTGAGTCGCACTGGTTGAAGTTTTGGCTGAAGATGACCGGAATGATTTTGGGTCAAAACTGTGTTTCAGAATGTTTTTGTATTCAAATCATTATGAATCAGAAGCAAACAAAAAAATGTTGTTTGAAAAAGCCAGTAGCCATGACGCAGGACACAAACTTCCTGATCTGCTCCATTTTGATGCAGACAAATAGATCCGTGTACGTCTTTATTTTCCTCGTCTGAACCATCATCTTGCTCAGAACTGTACGGCTGCATATCTCTAATATTGTTTACCCTTTTTGTTGCACTGGTAATGTTAGCTTGGCTGTAAGCCAACAAAGGCATGATGGGAAATGAAGATGGGCAACACGGCGCCAAAAGTCTCCTCCACAACTCAGAGGTGAATTTCTACTTAACTTCTGGTGCTCTGCAGAAACTATGTTTTCGAAAATGACAGAGATTTTGATTTTCAGCATAATCATAGTTAAAAGACCACTGGGAACGCTTTAAACTTGATCAAAGATGTAACTTTTGATGTAACTGAGTGTGTGTGTAGACAGGCCCCGCCCATTCCAGATTGTTATTTAGACCTGGTTGTTATAGGATGCTGCTACTCTGTGTTACCTTCTTTGTTATCTTAACCCACTCTTTAACCCCCCCCCCCCCCCTCCTTTGTTTCCGTCGGTCCAACAAAAAAAAAAAAAAAAAAAAAAAAGATACAACATAATTAAAATAAAGTTTAGCATGAAATACAACAGGGGTTTATTAAGTATAAACCCCTGTTGGGACAATAAAATCTGTCCAACACAAGAGGCTCTCAGCCCGTATCTGCTTGCTCTGCTGTTGGACAGGACAAGTTAAAAAAAAAAAAAAAAAAAAAAAAAAAAAATAAACTTGATCAAAAGATGACTGACGTGTGGTTTTAATGTTTGTTTCTGGACAATTGTGGAGGACAAACTGTTTCCCCCATTGACCTACCTAACCAGAGTCTGGTTGTGGAGATCCCAAACGGCGATATTTCCATCAGAACAGCAGGAAAAGCAGACTTTAGAGTCGGGGCTGATGGCCAGAGCATAACACGCCGGCGCCGACGACGTAAGTTCTGCTTTGATCCGAGGAGTCGGGGTAGCCAAATCCCAGATCGACAAGGTGCTCGCCTCGCCCCCCACGATGAGAGTCCGTCCATCCGGAAGAAGGCGGCAGGACCGGATGTAGTTATCTCTGTTCTGATGTTACAGAAGACAGAAGCGTCGCAGACAGCGCTTACATTTACAGGAGTTAACGTCATGGTTTCGTGTTGCACTCACAAGGCAGTCCAGCTGGGAAACGGGGGTCTTGTTTCCTGGGTGACTGATGTCCCACACCTTGACGCAACCCTTGCCACCAGTGTAGACATGGCGTGTCGGGTTGCTGATGGTAACCGCACACACCACCTCCCCGTGGCTCAGAGTATTGATCTGTCGAGCGTGGCGAGGAATGTTTGGGCCTATCAGTGCATCTGGAGGAAAAGGAACAGGCTGCATTTGTCCGTCGGCGCTCACGTGAAAGGAGTACGCTCTAGAAGAACAGTTGAGACGAGACAGAGATTAAGAACGATGGGGGAGACTGAAAGCTCTTTTTCCTTTACTCTGAAAAAGCGGGAAATGTACTTACGGCTTCCCGCCAGGAATTCCCGACAGGTTAGGAGGAAGGCCTGGGACACGAATTTGATGGTGAGGATCAAATCCCACCTGAAGAGTTTGAGACAGATACTTCAATACGTTCAACCCAAACACTCCAAAACAGTAGAATCAAAAAGGTCACAGAAAATAGCTCGAGATCACAGTCGAGAGAAGTTGTTTACCACTTGTGTGCGTCCGTAGGCTGCCACGGCGGCAGCCGCCACTGCACTCATTTGCGGGGAGATGTTATGGAGGCCGGTGTAGGCTGCTCCTGCTCCACTCAGCTCTCCATTCATACCCGGGTGAGGAACCATCCCAAAGGGACTCGGGTAAGCACAGGGAACTGTTAGTGGAGTGCGAAGAGCAGGGCCTGCAAGAGAAGAACAGTCCAATGTTCCCCGTGAGACGAAGTTCGATCACGTCTTTGTTAACCCTTTAACACCCAAGATGTCACCGGTGACGCTTAAACTGGAATTACATTGACCGTATTAATGGTTGAAAAGCTACAGTAAATCAAAGAACATAAACAGTGGAGCTCCGGTATTAGAGGGTTAAAGTAAACATCTGCTCTCATCTTAAATTTTGTCACAGAGAGGCCTTAAGTCTGATTGAAATCCTAATAATAGTCTATAAATATATTGAAACTGCTGAAGCCTAAGTCACCCTCAATATAGGGGCTAACTGCAGGTTTTTGGGTTGACCTGACCCAGAGGAGTGACTGCATCCTTTAGCCATGTCCCACTGCCACTATGTACATTCTGTGCACATTGCATGGTTAAAAATTGGTAATACGTGAAATTTTTCACAGATATGGCACAAATGAGCCACTTTAAAACAATAGAAGAAGTATCAATAAACCACACAAAGAACACATAAACCTGTGCTTTGTTGAATTTCCAAACTTGGAGATTCAGAACGCTGGGACATCGCGTCAGCACCATGGACAGCACCCACCAGGCTTTGTTCTAATCAAAGTCAGCTTCCCCTGGTCCACACCAGTTCTAAGATCAGCTGCTAGGATCCAGAAGAGGCAGCCCATCTCCTGCCTGAATTTGTATCCCTCACATCAAAAAACAAGAATCATTTTAATTTTACTGTGGCAAACTTAAATTTTTCTCATGGTTCGCATTAATTCAAGTCACCTATTCATAAAGGTTGATTCGGAAAGTATTGTAAATTGGGTAAAACAATACATTTATATTGAAAAAAAATGACAGTATTTATAGAGGTGGGCAGGGTCACAGTAACAGAGAAGAGATTGTCACTCTTCATTTCAGAAAGAAACAAACAGAAAATGGATCAATTGCTTATTTTTGTCTCACTCCCGCGTGCCACTATCCATCCCTCCGCATGCCTCAGGTTGCCAGATCCTGCTCTAATCATTAGAAAGGTGTCATTGGGTAGTAAGCAAGATGCAGATTTTTGTTTGTCTGTCTTCTTTCGGTTTTCTTATTCCTGAAGTGACTAATTCTTTTTTTTGTCCTATGACTGATGTTCCAGTTTTTCATTAAATAATAATTATGGATTCTTCAAAATGATCTGGATAAAATTCACATTCCTCACTAACAACAGAACTGTATTATGACAATCCTTCAGACAATCTAGCTTGTAATTTGTCCCTTTTCTAAATAAACAGACATAAATGTAATAGATCTGATATCAGAACTCGCCTAGTGCCTCCACTCCAACAGGTTTACTGACTGCAGACCTCAGGCCTGTGGTGGCGCTGCTGCTGGGGGGGCCTTCGGAGCGCGATGTGGGGGTGCTGGACTTGGAGACGGGAGTTGTTGATTTTTCATTCTACAACATAAAAGAGAAGTTTAATCTTTTTTAAATGCATACAACAAGAAGTTTTATTCAACTGAAATTCATAAATGAACCTTTTATAAATGATTTTTCTTCAGTGATCGTCTGATTGTTACAGATATGTAAAAATAGAAACCTACCTGGAGAAAAAACGAAAAAGAGAGATCAGAAAGACACCATTTCCTCACTGACTCACCAAATTAATCTCTTTGGACTTTGATGAGGGTGTGCTGCTGGAGGAGGCGATAGAAGAAGGACTCAGCGGGGCATCTTTTTTTGACAAGCGGGTTTTGTCCAATCCGTTCTCCCGAGGAGAGTGGGCGGGACTTCCTCGAGGAGAAACGGCGTCCTGTGGCAGATGAGCGCAGATGAAGATGAGGGGGAGATGTTTTCCTCTCTATCAGGGGGAAACGCGGATCAGGCAGCACTCTGAAATGTTTAGTACCTCATTGGAGACATCCACGACCAGGTTGTCGTCGCTCTTCTCCCCGTCACTTTCCTGGGATTCATAGAAATCGTTCATTTTTGTACATGTGGAAAGCTTCTACGCTGCTTACATTAAAAGATCAAACTGTGTGAATAAAAGAACTTTTAAGAAAATATTATTTAATTTAAAAATGATTACAAGTTACATTTTGACACTATAAAAAAATATAAAATATAATATATAAAAATAAATCAATGGCTGTTACATATATGTGCAAAAGTTTAAAAATATTTAGAAAATTCAAAATTTTGCAATTACATCGTTTCCATTAAATCAGAATTGTGCAAGTAAACACAAAAATCATGGTGACGGATGTGAGCAATACTTGGATTTACAGTCAATACGTTCACATTTCTGCCACGGCACTGGTGCTCATTATCATCTATCAAAGGAGACGTTGGCGTCTTATTCAGGCCATGGAGCTGATGTAGAGATTTTGTGAAATTGTGGTTTTACAAAGGAGCTGTGAATCCAACAAATCCACGCACTCAACTTTTGATGAGCTGTGTGACGCCGTGGGACCTCGGCGCTCTTGTGGGATGGTATCCGGTCGTTGGTCATTTAACTCATAAGTGTTTCCATTATAGTTTTGCTAAATATGTAAGTACATTTTGAAAAGCACCTCTTTCAAGTGCAAAAATGTATTTTTTTTTTTTTAGTTGTCGTGTTTCCATTAAGCAAATGTATTATTGCAAATCCAGTTTGCACAATTTTAAAGTCAACGAAAGCGCAGCTCATGTCTGCTAAGAGAGAAGTCTCACATAGCGTGTGGATGTCAGCTCTTTGTCTTCAGTTTTCTGTTTCTTGCTGTCAGACGAATAATCGCTGGAATTTCTGTGCTTCTCTCCAGTCCGAAAACTGGCTGATGGAGACACAGATGAGCTCTGAAACAGGACAAAGAAAAAACATTTTTTAAAGTTAATCTAACAAACTTTTTGATAATAAAACACATCATCTACAAAAACAAAAAAAAAATAAATTAAACAGTTTAATGTTTCAATGACATATCATCTTCTTTTTTTTTATTGCTTTGGAACCATAAACCAAATCTACAAACAGGAAAAAATGTAGACACCCAATGAAAGTCTGTATATTATTCCTCATATTTGAGTACATACACATTTAATATCAGTTTGAACATCTCTGAGTGATGATACCTGATATTAAAAATATTTTAAAGTATTTTTTAAACTCTCTATGAAATGCTATTTTTAAAGAATGTAATTTCTTGTTTCAGTTCAGACACTTAAGAAACATTTAATGGATGAATAGATGCCACAAAAATGTCTCCTAAAGGCGCAAAAATAGGTAATAGTTGGCTGGAGGTCCAAACCTTGACCCCCATTCAATGTCAATTTTTGTTCAGATTTTTTTTTCTCTAAGTAGAATAAGTAGAGTAATTTTATGGAGTTACTTTCCTTTATAGAACATTTTTAAAATAAGATTGAAAACTGATATGAACATTTTTTTAAACAAAATTAATAAATTGATTAATAAATAAATTAATTAATTGATTAATAAACGAGGGTGTCTCAATTTCTTACTAAAATTACAGAAATCTAAAGGCAGAAAAATACAAACACAAAACTAAGCGACAAAGTGAGTATGGTCGTAAAGTGTTTGAATATTTTAAATATTTTGAGTCATTCAAATAAGGACAAATTTCCAATCTCTTAAAGTAGTTGTCTATTAACTATTTTAAATTTTAAGAGAAAATACTGAGAGTTTCCTAAAGAAAGAAAGCATAATGAAAAGCAAGTACTATTCATTTCCAAAAATGTGTATTTATGCAAAGTATAGACACATTTCTTAAAATGATACAAGTAGTAATAAAGTGAAAACACAAGTAGATATTTTGGCTTAATAAAACAAAAATGTGTTTTTATGAAAGTTTGTTTAATTTGAGCTAATTGTGTGCAAATTAATTTCTTTCTCGTTCAGTTTCTTGTTGTAAATCTTGTGTTTTGTTTTGTTGTGTTCAGTTTACTCCACAGTTGCAGTACAACATGTTTTATTACAGCTGTTTCTGTTGATCAAAGTTTTACCTGTTAAAAGCCTCCGTTTTTCAGACTTTGGTTTTGTCAAGTTTTCTTTACTTTTCTTCAAAATTTTGAGTTTTTTTTTTAAATTAATATATTTTCTATCACCGCTCTCTGCCAACTGATTTTAGGTCTGTCATAAATCTTCATGATAAATTAAATAGGAATCAATCACAGTTCTCTGTAACAGATATATTAGATGCTAAAATTTTAAAAAATAGGAAATATTAAACAAAGTAGACACTTAAACTTGAACACTGGTGACAGCTGTGTTCACAGCATTAAAAAATGTTTTCCTAAAAGTAAAAAGTCTTAATTTGAGAAATCATTTAAGTAAAACATTCATATGAAAAAATATATCATTAAATGAGAATAAAGAATTATTTATTTCACTTAAGAGAGTCCAAATTCATCATACAATTGAATTAAGCCTTCACATGTATAAACTTTGTGACTTTTTCATACATAAAAGCATGACAATTATAAATGGCTCCTGCATATTTTGCCCTAAAAGCTCAGATTTGCGTCTGCTGTATATTTGATCATTTTTAAAACTCCATTGTCGACCAAAGCCATCCTTTTTTCCCAGAACCACATCATAATAAAGCTGTACAGCCTCCTTGACAGTTTGATTATACCATCATGGCATTAGGGGCAGCTGGTCCGTTGGTGTCTCCCATTCTTAATCAAATAAGGCTTCCTTTAAATATCATTACTGAAGGATTAATCTTCTTTGAGAAGCAAAGATCAAATTAAGGTCAGCTAAACATTTCCCCTCTTGCTCCGCCGGTCTCTGCTGATCTTTCCCTCTCATTGGGAGGCGCTGCTTCCCCAGCAGACGCTGGACGGAGGGAAAAAAAATAAAGCAAGACCTTTAGCTTGACCTTTCCACTAACTCACGCTTGTAACCTTTCCGCTGCCCTTTGCCGTGCTGCAAGTGTTGATGACAACGATTCGGTGTGGGAAAGAAGTGATGCTATGTGTGTGCGTCCCACACGCTCCATCCAGTTTACATTTTGGTATTGTGTATGTGCAAATAACGCGGAGGTGTCAGTGCGAGTACAGGTGTGTGCACTCTTGGAGCGAGGCGGAGCGCTGCGATCCCCTCACTGTCTGTCGCCGTCTTCCCAGCCTGATTAGATTAATTAGCCTGCAAATGAGCTCTTTCAAAAACATCAAAGCAAATTAATTTAGCAGCAGAGACAAATGAAGGCAGCCGTGCAAGCACAGCGACTGTGACAAATTCAGTGGTGTGGCTGACTGAAAGCATTAATTTTCATCGACATCATATTTAGATTTGCTCCTCGCATATAATCGACTCTGCCGGTCCTGAACATTTTATTTGTGAGGTTTTCTAACATTTCCACATTTTTCTGATGATCAGCAGGTTAAAGTCAAACCAGATTATTTTAAATTAAAGTGCTGATCAACATTTTAGTCGGATTACATGCCTGCGTCACCATTTAAGCACATTTTACCTGAAGACCCACCCCCATGCAAATCTGGGTTTTGGTGTTTTTAACAAGTTCTAGTTGTCTCATAACTTGTATAAAATAATTTGAGACTTAAAACTGTATTTCTGCGTATTTCTTAATTGAAATCATGTTAGATCATCTGCAGATTAAAATTGAAGGTTTGAAAAATCTCAAAATTTATTACGCAGCAACTGCCATGGACTGCTCAACGGCTGTACAGCTGGATAGCTGCAATATTAACTTACCGGTACCATTTTTTTGCTATTAGCTTGCAAGGAGCTGTAAGCTAACAAGAGAGCATGTAAACAGAGGCAAGCTGGGATTTTAATGTTCTTTAGGCTAACTACCACACAACTCAGAAGATAATTTGTAATAAGTTAATCTAGATGTGAAAATAAATACATAAATAATCCAAAGTCTTTTTGATTTTAGGTAAAAATTAAAATATCATTTTACACTTGAAAAAAACTATACCTGGACTTTGAGAAAACTTTTTTCATAAAAGTTTCTCTTGTTAATACTTCCCGTTACCGAGTCACTGCCTCGCCACTTTCTCTAGTCCTGTGAGAACTACATGGATGCAGGCAGAAAGTGTTGTTAACTCAATTTCTACTCTATTTAAATGCTGAGTTGGTTTTTGAAAGTTACTTTTCCCATGTTTTTATTGTTCCATTTAAAAGCCAAGAAGTTACAAATGATTTATACTTCATTTTGATTTATTTTTGTGTCATAGTTATTTGTTTCTTTTGGTTTGTTGACTGTTTTGCACTCACTTCTTCACTTTTTATTAAATTTCAATAACATTTTTATTTTAATGTACTATTACAAATTTCATTGAAAATATTGTCCTAATTCTGTTTTTATGTTTATTATGCAATTTAAAAAAAAGGAAACTAACAAAAAATCCTTCACAGCAACTAAATAAATGAGATTTTGATATTCAAAAGCTTTAAGAAAGGTAAATAACAAAATTGGCTTCCACTGGGCCAATAAAAGACCTTGTTTTTTCTTTAAGCTGGCGCTCAGATAAAACTAGCGAACCTCTGTCTTTTTACAAGCACAAACAAGACTGATGGATGCTGGAGTTCTAGAACTGAGGTGATGATCTGTCATAAAAAGGATTATGATTCCAATTTTGAGCATGTTTGATGACCAAACCTGATGCAGTTTTCTCGTGCAGTAAGCCCCCTAATGGCAGCTTTCTGCACTACAGCTACATCTGTAAATCAAAGAACTACTTTTTTAACTTTTATCAAATTTTTAACCTAATAAATTAAATTTGCATAGACAATTTTGGTTAAATTGTGATATCTTTTGGAATATTTTTTTGTGAGTAAACCTAACCTAAGAAACAAACAACAGCAACCTAACAATAGGGCTCATAATAAATCTACAATCAAGTTCGTATCTCTGCTAAATGATCATTTATGGTTGCAGGGAAGAACAATTTGTTCAATTTGATGGAGAGCAAAAAGTAATAAATATTAGTTGCATTGCTTTCTGTTTAAAATATAACACAAACGCTGTATAAAAGAAATAAGATGCAGTCACATTTTAGTTAAAACACAAGTAAGAAGAGATTTTTCCATGTAAAAAAAAAGCCTTCTTTTCTTTGTGCGTTGGACTTTGAAGTCCTACAAACACACAAAGATTTTTTTTTTTTAGAAAAAACCAGAATCTTTCAAACTCTGGGTTGAAGTAATTTGATTTCATCCATTCGTCACCCTTTTCATTTGTGTCTCTGGCTGCAGCCCGCACAGCACGAGCAGCCTGACTGCACACTGCAGTCCGAGCTTTTAAAAGAGCATTTTAGCGTTTAACAAAGAGAAATGGACTGCAGCTGGGAAGCTTGTTTACCAGGGAGAAAGTACAAAAATCTCACAGACACTGCAGCTATCACACAAACCCTGCGCCGGGGCGTGTTTACTCCAATGAGGGGATTAATTGAAAAGGTCAGTCTAAACTTTGAGAGACCTCGTTAGGAATTACTTTTTTCTAAACTGGCAGCACATAAGTAAACATGTGACTTCCAACGAGCAATTACATTCAAGGCAATTTGAAGAATTTTCGTCGAAACCTTTTACAGATAAACGGGTCTCATGGTGGGCCAAATCCACCGACAAAAGGATCTGCAAAAGGGTCTGTCCTCGAACACACCTTTTAATTAACTGTCTTTACGGCACAATGAGCGAGCGGCGGCACACGCGTGTGCGGCTTGTATCCGCATACCTTTATCAGCGTGAGACGCGCCAAAGCCAAGGACATTAAGGCACAGATGTTCATGCAATTCAAACACAATGTACTATGTGGGCTGTTGCCACGGCAACTGTAGATCACTGACAAGGGGGTTATTGGTTTCATGGAGTGACTGCTGGCCGCTGTGTCAAAGAGCATCTCTAAGTGTGTGTGTGTGCGTGTTCTTTTCTCATAGGGCGCTAATGAAAGGCATTCATCATTCCAGACCCTATCTGTATCGCTGATTTCTGATGACCGCACACACACACACACACACACCCACACGTACACCGTGGTAATCGCTCCTGTCACGGTACGGGCATCACACCTCTGTTTGCACATGTGGTTGAGGATATGCGACATGAAGGGGGGGGTTAGGAGATAACATACGAAAACATTCCTGCAGCTTCCACCTGCTGTAGAGCACACACACACACACACAAATATGAATGCCTGCAAACACGTGTCCATGTTGGAAGATGTGAGCTCAGGCTGCTGGTAGAAAGAAATGCTAATGCGCTCATTGAGTATTCAACAAACCAAATGTTTGCCTTGGGAAAAAACTCTGCTTAAGAGACTAATTGCTACAAGCGTTGGATGTAACCACGATTTGCTGTGCAACCTCTCTTTGCTTCCTTTTTTTCTTTTTTTTTCGTTTTAGGTCTTGTTTTTTTTTTTTACAATTATGTTTTCAGATTTATCTCCACAAATAGAGACAATAAATGTATGGTACTAAGTTATAGAATTCTGTAATTTGTATTTTATGAGTTTTATATATTTACATTAGTTAGATTGTTTGAGATTATCACACATCTTTTTTTTTAAGTTCAGATGATTTTTTTTTGTTTTTCATTTATATTGAAGCTTATTAGATTACACAAAACCTCACATGAAGCTGAAAATACATAATAATAATAATAATAATATAATCATAAATAGTGAGGACTTACCTTAACTGAATCTCTGTCTGAGGAAGGAAAGAACAAAAGAAAATTAAATTCAGCAACCTCTGAGCACAGAAATGTAATAAATATTTAGGGCAAATACTAAAATGTTGAGCATCACACAACACGTAGTGTAGAAATTAACCTGAACTAGGAGTCTGCAACCTTTAACACTAAAAGAGCCATTTGGTCTAATTTCTTACAGACCAGAACATTTATGCTTTTTTGGAAATAAAATATTTTATTAATAAATGTACCTTCTAAGTATTGCAATAATTGAATTACAAAACTGTCTAATTGTTTATGTGTATAAAAATGTTGTAACTTCTTTAACTTTTGATAGCAGCACACACTAGTTCCTTTCAAAATAAAACCTTCCGTGTGTCAAAAAGGGTCATTCTGCTGCAGCAGTTTTAGTTAAATAAACATTGCAAGACAGTCATTTTAAACTGGATTTGTTAAAAACTTCAACCACTTCTGTGTAATTTACTAAAATAAAAAAAAAATTAGAGAGTTTTATTTGATTAACTCTAAATTAAAAATACAAATTAAAAGAACATTTCAAGAGAATTTCTTACAGCAAGTTAAATGTGTTTTGCTTATTTGACATGTTAAAGGACAAAACTTAAATAACTAATCTATCATTTATTGAAACATTAGCATTTTCATTACAGCTAAACCGCCAAAATAAAGGGATAAAAGAGCCACAGGTTGCAGACATCTGACCTAAACTGTTGAGTTGGACATCAGTTTCCTAACAGTTAAAACACACGCGACAACAGTTACAAAATATTTAAAAGCCTCAAATCTGAGGGAAGCAGAGGCTGCTGCTTGGTACAAAGTCATCTTGGCTTTTAGGAAAAACACTGCCAGAAAACTTTCTGTAAGCTCATGACTGTAAGATCCGTCATGTAATCATCCGTCATTGATTAAGCTGTAAATCTAATAAGCAATCAGAGCAGATGACGTCAAAAGGACACGGAAAAGAAGCGGCAGAGAATTATGCTCTCCAGGTGCAAAGGCACAGCAGAATAATGTAGGTTTTATGAGCAATGTGCTCTATTAATACATATAATATACATATAAATGAATGAGAGTCATTTTATTTAAATATGAAACAACCTTAAATAACCAGAAGTTCACGTAAAAACAGTTTTTCTCTTTATTATCTCAAATTATTCGCTAAAATGTACAATAAATCTAATTGAAATCACATTAAAACTTTGATTAACTGGAAAAAAAACTCCAAAAAATAGTAAAAGTGAACATCTCAAAGAAGAAAAACAAGTCTTAAGCAGTAATTGACCAAAAAAACAAAAAAGAATCTAAATGAAAGGTCTGTCAGTTTTATGACTAAATGACTTTTCTGTGACCTCTGCTGTTTTTAGGTGAAACATTTTAAAGTCTCAATCACTTCAAAAAAATTAATCTGTATCCCAATCAGTTCTAATCTAAAAACAACAAAGATGTGCATGAATTTCCTCTTTCCTGATTTTCTAAATCATTTAATAAACCTGATGACATAAAGGAATGTTTCCACAAGTAATCTGTTTGGAAAAGAGATGCGAGGGAAGTGCAGTTCTTTCAGAATAAATGTACTGTTTGAAATAATCAGAACAGTAAAAGCATTATTTAATTAAGAAAAATAATGTGCAGGAAAACTCATTCAAAACATTATTCTATTTTATCTCCAAAAAACAATTCTGCTTCCTTAACATTAAAAGATTATATTTTTTTTTTAAGAATTAATGTAATAGAAATACAGCTAAAGTAAAGGTTATATTTAACACCAAAGTGTTATTCTGTTTCATTCATATGCAAATCTCTTTATTTTTATTTGATTTTATTTTGAACTTAACCTGTTTCTCAATTCACGACTAAGCCCAGGGCAACCACAGAAAAGCCAAAAAATTCCCAAATTTTAATATGGTGATGGCAAAGACCCACTCCGATCCTCTTTTGATCCCTTTTCAAAATGTTAAGTTGTTGTTTGAAATTTCCTTCAGAGTTGAGGGCGGGGCATTGGCAGGGAGCAACCCCACTCCTTCAAAGAACTGCCCTGCTAGCTAGATCTAGTTATCTGTGGGTGGATGTATTGAGCTTGTAGCCTTTCAAGGGTATATCTATCGATCTTTTTCAAACTCAGTTTTTTTACTGCTCCAATGATTTGCAGGACTGGCCCTGGGCATATGCGACCTAGGCGATTGCCTAGGGCGGCATCTGCTGGAATTACAAAGAGTAGACCATATTTTACAGTTTCCGTTTTCTTTTTTAAGAGTTTGACCAGGGCTGGGAATTGATTAAAATTTCCAGAAATTATTCCATTCGATTCAGAAGAGCATGGATCGATTCAATTCTGATTTTTTTTTCAATTCTTTTGATTCTTCAATTCAATTCCTTTATTTCATTTAATTTCATTTATTAAGCCCCTCCTACTACATCAGTGAGGCCCCAAAGTGTTGTACACCAGGAAAATAAACAGAGAGCATTGTACAATGGTAAAACCTAAAAAGATTAACAATTCAATTTTGAGTTTAAATATTTATACTCATTTGTTTAGAAATAGATTAATGATGATATGTTTCAAATATATTTATACTAAGCTGACACACATACTATAACATTTATTAGTTAAATTAGATTTTCATTAGCATACAGTGTTACATGGATTATCTAAAGCAGAAGTTGTAGCAAAAATGTTTAGATCATTAACATTGTAAACATTGTTCTGCCTCTCCTGGAGAGCGTTTCAGTTTGGTCACTAGGTGGCGATCACGCTATAGCAGTACACCTTATTCCAGAAGAAAAAGAAAGTATCAAGAAAAAACTTTAGACCACAAATGGTTACTTAAAAAAATATTTCCTTAAAAGAGTTTGGAAAATTCTGCCTGTGAGTTTATAAAGATGTTCATTTAGTCATCAATGTATCTTTAGGTCGACTGAGCGTTAGCATTAGCCGTCCTATGGGAAATTCCATAAAATGTTGGCATCAAGCTAGCAGACTTCATCTTTATGTGCTAAATTGATCAATATTTTTATGAATTGATTATTTGATACGTTAATCTTAAATCAATTCAAATCCAATAATCTATTTTATCAATCCAGCCCTAAGATTGACACACCACTCATTTCATGTAATCACAAAAATCACAGGACTGACAACTTGAATGAAGAAATACTCAGAAATGCAGTTTTAAGCTTCATTGTCTTCCTTTATACACATCATCCATATTCAGAAAAATGCAACAGGAACATCTTAAAACACCAAAATCATAATTTTTATTGGAGTGGGTTTATGATTGCGCGTAAAAATATGCAGTTTTTGGATTATCACGATGCAGTTTATACGCTGTCATGAGAACATTTGCAAATCAATAATTATTAAAATAAGAGTGGCAGTTTAAGTAACAAGATATATAAAACACAGATCTGACAGAGCAGCCTTTTTCCTCCCCTGTTCTTTAAAAACTCATCTGTTTGATCGCCTGCCAGTGCCGTTTGTTGCCTATCCAGACAACAAAATTATAGTTAGTCATAATCATGTGAAGTACTTTCTGAGAAAAGCTGTAAAAAAAATGTCAGACTGTAAAATAAAATCCTCTTTTTTTAGCTCTACAATTATGGGACTGTGTGTTTCAAACCACATCGATACTGTCAAAAAGCGCTCCATTGATTTTAAATGAGGGAGGATGTGGTCAACTTTTATTAAATTTTGTTACAAGTTACCAAATTTGCGGCAGCTTGAATTCCAGTAAACACGCTTTTAAAAATTCTTAAAGGACATAAAGAAACCGGCTCTTCCCTTCACGCACACATTAATCCTCAGGAACTCTGAAGATGAAATTACATTTTCATTGATTGTGCTTCTAACTGGGATGAGCACCACCTGCATTAGGAGCTGTTAACTTTACTGCAGCTGCAGGGCAAGGTTAACTGCTCAGCAGAAGCCCTCAGCCTTGCTGCAACAAAGCAATTAAGCCCTGGCTCACACACACTCCACACACTCACAGTCTCTACAAGCAGTAATTAAATACTTGAGTTGAAAGTCGTCTCTGGGAATAATTAAAGCCGCTCTTTGTGTACAGTTGCACAGAGAAGAGAGGCGTCGTGGCGATTGTGTACGGCTCCCTATTAGAACAATTAAAGCAGCTTCATGACAAATCAGTTTTAATTGTTGGAGCTGCTGTTCATTCATAGAACAAACAATCAAGCAGCCGGCAGAACAAGCAGGGATCAATACGAATCCTGGCTGGAGATTGGTTTGAGATCACTTTATTAACTGCAGGCAAACTCCGAAACACCAACAGGGCCAACAGGTTTTACCTCTCGTGTGCTCGCTGCTGTTTTCGTGGTGTTTCCTCTCGTCTTTGAGAGGCAGCTGGTGACTCAGAGCCGAAGACAGAGCCAGCAGGCTGGCAGTGCTGGCCCCAGGAGGCAAGGGGGGCTGGAGACCCGCAGGATGTGGAGTGAGTGGAACCGGGATGGCATGACCGTGAGAGAGATGCTGAGCCTGGAGCTGCTGCTGCTGAAACATACACACAGACAGCAGTTATTTTTTACTTGTTTTTAATTATCTTTTTAATTATCTTTCAGTGATCATGTCTGTCCATTAAGATGTATTTATCTTTGTTTTTATTTATATGTAAAAATGTGCCAAATATTCCACCACTGATCATATTCAGCGAAATATTGCAAAAACGTATTTTTCCAAGCAGAGTTTGGATAATCAACTTGCATTGATTCTCTTGCAATTGAGTTTTTAAACAAGATCTTGTGGCATTTATCTCATAATGGAGGACAAATATTGAGCTTAAAATTGTATTTCTGAGAATTTCTTTATTCAAAATATTGTCAATCAGGAGAATAAAAAAACAATGTCATTTGAAAAAGCTGGTATGTGTGACATAGAAGCTACTAAAGCTATTCTTGCAGAAAAAAGCGCGTCTTCACTTTCCTCTTCTGAGCTGGCATCTGGATCAAAACTACATGACTTGATAGCTCCAACATCATCCGCCATATTTATTGCATCTTAGATGTTGGGTGTGAGGGGCTAAGCTAGTGGAAAAGCATGCCAACAGATGGATGATGGGAAGGGGGTGGGCTTACAGTTTTGTCAATAACTCAGAGGTGAATTTTGAATGAGCTACTGCCGCTCTGCAGAAGCTATGTCCTTGAAAATTTTATTTTTGCTTTAAAATAACCACTTGGAATACTTTAAGATAAATCTAAAGATGATTGGAGCGAGACTTTAATCTCAGTTTTTACTTTTATGTAGGGATACACTGAATATTAGAGAAATAAAAATACAATTATCAAAGGTTGAAGAGAGAAATCTGACTTTCCTTCTCATATTTTAAATTCAATCAATGATCTAATGAATAAGAAATCATTGATTGCTAATGAGTTCAATGAATCAAACCTTCCAATAACAGAAAATACATATTTGAAAATCGTGGTTTCTGTATTCTGGAAAAGAACAGATGAGAAACAGGTAATTGACATAGAAAATCAAAAAAAAACAATGCATTCAAAAGGCCTGTTAAGGGGAAAAAAGAAAAATAACCTTAGTTTGAGAAAACATGTCACAGTGACTAGAATTTTTCTTAAAAAAGGAATTCTTGGTAAGAGCATTTTTCTGACCCTACTGGTAGATTGTTTTTTTTTTTTTTTTTAGAGAATCTGGCTATAAAGTAAGAATTTTTCAGCTTTCTTCTCAGGAGCCTGTTTTTGCAGTGAATAATGTTTGGTTTGATTGATGACACAAAGGCAGAATAAATCTTTTCAGGTGCAGCACATCAAGATGATGTTAAATGCTGACATCCCAGAAGAATTGGACTGAAACACACCCAGAAAGATGATTTGAAGCATCCTTTGTCTCACACTGTAAATCCAGCAAATCTAATAGAATATTTTTACAAAGGATCAATTAACTTGATAGTTTTCACGCATTTGTTGTTTTGCATATTTGACTCCATCTTTAAATCTTTGACTTTGCATGCATTTCTTCTGACAACTTTCTCGATTTTTTTTTTTTTTTTTAAATGATGGGAATGTTTGTGTGAATAGGTGTGTTGTGCGTGTGTGTGTGTGTGTTTGCAATACACCCACTCCAATGATGGCGTTAAGTTCAGCCATGGTGACCTGCTTGGCTCTCTCCACCGCCTGCACCACCTGCTGCTGATGCTAAGGCACAGATAAAAAAAGAAACATAATTATAAAGAAAATCAAAAGAAATGTGAGGTTACTAAACAGCAATTGAGATGAAAGGAGAAAAACATGTTTGGTATTTTAACATATTAGATTTGAAGGCTTTCTTTTGAAGAACATCAAATCAATACATGAAAAGATGAAAAAGAAGCACACAAAATGATTTTTGTTCTCAGTAACATCACTAAAGATATTTGTGTTTATCCACTGTTTAAATATTAATAAAACAAAAACTCGATTATTCCCTAAAGCAAACTTTTAAACACATATAGAACTATCCCACTAAAAACTCCATAGTTAAAAATAACCCTATACTCCAGGGTTAAAAAGGGAATAACTGGTATTTTAAATCAAGGGAAAAATATCTCAGGAATAAAAAAAAAAAAAAAAAATTTGGTTAAAATAAAACTTCAATAATCCCAAAAAGGTAGTAAAAGTAACCCAAACATTAAATTGATTAAATTACACACATGTTTAAAGAGTGTACTGAAACTGTTAGTTACAATTCTAGAAGTCACTGATAGATTTTATTTATCTTTATTTTTTTACAGGTTCTTTGCCAGTTAAAACGCCCACGTAAATTCACTTTTATAAAACTGACTTTTGCTTACAAAGCTATGCTTTAAAAAAAAAAAAAAAAATAGCAAGACAAGACATCAACAACTCAGCAGCAGCGTATTAGTTAAGTAAAAAATAAACTGCATCCACTGCAAAGACACATTTTTTGAGTATTTTTAGAAATTCGAGATATCATGGCGTTTTTTTTCTTTGAAGAAAGTAACAGCCACACTGTTAGCTGGAGCTCCTCCCACCGGCCCTTTATTGGTGTGACGCAGCTGTACACTGCAAAAAACCACCATCTTAATTCCAGACAAAAAGTATTTCTTTTCGGTAAAAAATTGACTAGAAACAAGTCAAATTATCTTCCAGTTCAGCTAGTGAATTGTACTTGACAAGATTTCTTGATTTAAAAAATAATGCCTAGACCTTAATAAATATGTTAAATCTTGAAAGTAGCCAAAAACACTTCTGTTAAGCAATAATTTAAAAGCTAAAAACTGGGAGCTTGAATAAAATGTATTGTCTACTACCTGTATAAAAGCAGTTCAAACCACTATTCAAATGCATTTTTGGAATATGTGTGAATTCAAGTTTTTATAAAGTGGTTACATCTAAAATAAACTTAAATTAAGACATTTTATTGTCCTTAAATCAGGCCTGCAGGTTTTTTTTCTGTTGTTTGGCATGTAAAATGATGCATTTTTAGATTTATAAACTAAATAAGACAGACAATACATATTTTTCTTAAATTAAGTTTAATAATCTTACACATGCTGTCGTTCATATTTTAAATCAAGATCAATAAGATTTTATAACTAGTTGTAATATAATCAATCTTGGGTAGATTGACAAAATTTGCATAGTAGACATTTTACACCGGATGAAGACAAACTTTAACCTCAAAAGTTAAAGGAAAGTGGAAAATTGGACCCCTATTTGTCCGACTTTAAACAGTTTTATGGCCTAAAAAAGGTTGGTGACAACTACATTTAGAGAAAACATGGAAGATCTATATTTATGTAAAATTATTTGACTAAAAACGCTGAAAAATGCCAGTAATCAAAACGGTTACGTGATTTAAAAAAGCAACCCTATAGGTCAACAAAACAGTTTGAACTTGAAAAAGGTTCAAACTCTGCAGTTCATACAGGGTAAATGAAATCTGTCTTATGTCCAAATGAAGTCTTTTTAATGCTCGTCATCCCCTTTTGTGTGATTCTTTTTTTCCTTTTTTTCCCTCTAGCTGTCAAAAATGACCCACCTGCTCAAGGGTCATCAAGTAAAAGCAAGCATATTTTAAGACAGGAAGAATATTATGTAGAGGAATTGTATGGCAAAGTCATAGAAAGGTTAGAGACAGAGAAAAGAGCAGCAAGGTTCATCCAGGAGAGCAAAGACATCAAAGTAAGCCGCAAATGAAACGGCGTGGAAGAAAACCTGACCGTCGAGTTCAGATGCACACCTGCTTACTTAGGTGAGTGCAGCAACACAAGAAAAGCTCCATTACTCTGAACATAAACAGCATTATAATAGGATGGTATAATAACGGGTCAGAAACATACAGATAAGTTACATTGAAGTTGCTTGGTGCTAACTACAATTAAGGATGAGAGAGAGCGGATGTTTTCCCCATGCATGTCCTGCAGGTAAACAGGTTTTCTGCTGTTCAACAGAAGGAAAATCATATTCTTGTCATCACATAAAAACACAGGAGGAGCTGATATCACTTGTCCTTAAACTCCATTTTTGAGGTGCATTATGGTGAAAATGTGGTTCAAAAAAGACAAATAGTCAAAATAAAAAGACAGGTTGATGTTGTCCAATTTTAGTTCTTTTGAATTATTTTCAAAGCATTGGTCTTCTAAATATGATAAAACTTTTGTCATATTTAGAAGACCAATGCTTTGGTCGTCTAAATATGACACAAGTTTTATCTTCTAAATATGATAAAACTTGTGTCATTTTCTAGGACATAGATTCTAGAGCGCAGCAGAAGTTCATTAGAAAATTGTCTCTAAGTTTTGGGCAGGAAGTTCCTGCTTCCCGGTTTCCTTCTGTCTATACAACACATTCTTACTACCAACTAGTCATATATGGACGTATGGTTCGGGTCTCCTTTTTGATGTTTTGGGTGTCCCCAACTTATCCTTTTTTGACATGTTGGCTGTTACCATTACATCAGGGGTCCCAATCTCCAGGCAACAGACCAGTTTGAGGACCACTTGGTATCGGGCCACAGGCAGGGAAAAAAATGCATGTGCTGATCAAAAGTCCCTCAGAACGTGGACCAGACCAGCACCTGTACCCTAACCCAATACCGATACCAGGGAGACCCCTGATTTAGTGGTAACAGCCAAAACGTCAAAAAACAACCAGTTGGTGACCCAAAACATCAAAAAGTGATCTGGAGGGAACCTGAATCATATGTGAACCATATGCCCAAATTTGACAAGTTGGAAGTGAGAATGTGTAGGTTTATACGCTCTATCTTGAGAAAAATGCCACAAGAAAATATTAAAAACCTACAAATACAAGTTTCATTAAAGGGAGTCTTTAAGTACTGTAGATCTTCCAACAGTGCCCGTGTATGACTGACACCAGTCTCCACTAAATGCCGGATCTAACAGGTGTTCATTAGTATTAGACCTCAATAATATAGTATAATAATAGTATTAGACTCCAATAATGACCGCCCACCTTTAAGATCTGCCCCCAGGTCGTGCACAGTTGAGCAGACACCGGGTGAACTGATGGCCAAGATACTCTCACATGATTTAGCATTTAAACTTCCTGCGATGGCATGCGCCAAAGAACATTCTGGTGAGGAATCTGCATAACATTTACCAACAAAATATAACTTTCAAATCCAACAAATAATCTGTCTGATTTTTTTTTATATTTATGGAGAATTATTTATTAAAATGCAAAATACGTTGTTCCTTTTGGTTGTTTTAATAGTATAATTTTTTTGTATTTTGTGGTTTTGTACTGAGCTTTTGAAGCTGCTAGAAATGTCCAGCATGAATACTTAAATCTCAAAGGTTTTAGTTTAACCAAACCATTTTTTGGATTTCTTAATCGAGATGTTCAAAACTTGTCCTTTGTAAGAACTGAAGTTTTGAGGAAAAAGGTCCTGAACTAAAATTTTAAATGTTTGGTCTTTCAACAAAAAAAAAGAAAACGCACCAAATTTCCTGCTATGGAAGCTTTTGGGGAGGGATAGTTTCAATAAAATGAACATACTGGTAATTAAAAAATAAATAAATAAACAGATTAGCTATTTCTAAAAAGTTAATTATCAGTGTTTATTTTAATCGTCATTTTCTTAATGGCCACTTAAATTATTACCTAGTATTGTACATTTCAATATTTTAAAAAAAAAATGTACCTTCTTATAGTATTATAGTATAAATAGTATAGCTAGTATTCAATTTTAATACTAGCCTCAAGAAATTAACAACTGCTTTTGGTTTTTCATACTTTGACTTTCATTATTCTCAGAAAAAAAACTTTTCGGAAACTTAACTGCACATTAACCGCATTGGCTACCAAGAAAGTATTATGGAACAGAAAATATGCTTCATATTTTCATAGTTTTACCGAAGGGAATCTAATAAAAATAATAAATAAAAAACACCTGACAACAAATTAAATAATAAAATATATAAAAGGTAAAGGTATTTTATACCTGTTGATCCATTTTGACACCACAATAATAGAACAATAAAGCTTTCAAATAATAAATACACAGAGAAACAATATCAGAACATTTTAGAAAAAGGGAGAAAAGCTGAGGCTGCATGACCAAAGTGCTGCTGTGAATGTGTAGCATTTCATGTGCAAACACAGTAAACAAGGCTGTGCAATCAACACAAAGCAGCTTCCTCTCCTCTCTGTGGGCCTCAGGGCTGTGTAGCTGCATCACAGTCTAATGCCATTATTCCTAATCCATCCTAAAACCTCCTAATCCATGGCTAATCTGGAGGAGAGCTTTTGGAGTCCTCACTCACTCATTCCTGCTGTTCCCACCCCTCAACACACACACACTTTTAACTCCTTAGAGGGAGGATTTATACCATAAACACACACACACACACCTCAGCGTGCACATTTAACACACTGTGTAAATGCAAACCTCACACCCACCGCTGTGTGTGCACACAAATAAACTGCATCTGAACACAAAGGTATTTTGTCTGACACACTGTGCCGCTGGCCCCGGCATATGTTGGTGGGAGACATTTGATAAATTCAGCGCATATCTGCCTATCCTGAGCAGGGAGGATTAGCTCAGGATAATCTGTGTGAGCGCGCACGGCCCTGTGCATGAGTGTGTGTTCATATTTGCTCTTTTGCCTGAGAAACCACCACACACTTCTCTTCTTTTATGCATTCTGTCCTCTTTCCTCCCTCCTTTCCCCTCTCTATCACCCACCTCCTTCTTAAGTCGCAGTGACAGGCTTTGTTAGGTCTTACCTCTTGGGAGAGGAAGGGAATGACTTGGGCGCAGATTGCGTTCAGCCGTTTGACGATCTCCGCCTGCGAGACAGAAGGGAGGGAGAGGAAAAAAGAAAAACACAATCAAGCTCACCGGCGTACACCAGAGCGTCTTCCTCCTCACACAACCCACATCTGCTGAGATCAGCTCAGCTGACATCCCACGTTCTGCTTCTGTGAGGCCTCGTTACTCCACCAAAGTCTACTATTTTACAGTAAATGCATCACATTATTTTATTTAAGCATCAAATATTATATTTTGTTTGAAACTTCAATAATGCAGGCTTTGCCGCATTGGAATGAATGAACGTAAGATCGTAGGTTTGGCTCCAGCATCGCCCGCCCGTGTGTCTCATGCCAAGGTCACATATACCAAAATGCCACTGCGTGGCGACTTAAATGCAGGTTTTTCATCAGATTGAGTAGGTAGTCGGGCAGTCATATATATCGTGGGGTTGCAGTCACAGTTTTACACAGTTTTCTACAGCGACCGAACAGTTTTCCTCTAAAACTCGACATCGGTCAGTGGCTGAACAGGCACATTTTGAGGTCGTGGATGACGCCATTACAAAGGTCGATGGGAGCCAGACCGAGGGGCCTATGGTCAGCCGGAAGCGGAAATTTCTTAACGTTAGCCGGATGCGTAAGCAGATATTTCCTAAACTTTAGGAAACCCTTTTAAAAATATTTAGAAAACTTTTCAGAACTATCAGCTTTAAAGCTTTTTGATATGAATCAACTGTAACTGTCTAGTGTGCAAGAAAAGCTTCAAATGAGACGATCATTTTGTTTCTTTCAAGTTGATACTTTCAAATTTGTATATTTCCATAGAAAAAGCAGACAAAATGCTGCTTTTTCACTGTCAAAATAATGTGTTTTTTTCTGTCTCACAGAGAAAAAACTGTAAAAAAAATGTATTTTTTGCAGCCAGCTCCAGCAGGGGGAGGGACTTCCAGCAATTTTCGAGCGCCATATTTTTTTTCTGAGGCCAGATTCTCTTAGTCGGATCGCCATCAGTTCTGATTGGACGATGTGTATGTCTCCAGTTGGCGGCTCAAGTGCCACTTGCCAACAACTGCCCAGGGGTATTTAAAAACCAGTCCAGTGTGTTGTTTCCATTCATGACCATACTAACGATTTTCAAAACATTGTCTGATATTTTGAGCATTTCCATCTACCGGGGCAGCAGAGCTCACTAGCTCACCATGCTGTACACTGGGCGGCTGGCTAGCGTAGCACGCAAGATCGCTTCAGTTCCACGGGCTCCGTGACAGGAGCGACCAGTACAACAGAAACCAGGACAGTCTCTGGAAACTCCGCAGCCCATGCAGGTCAAGAAAATGAAAGAAGTTCAGGACGAAAATCTTCACATGACTCATCAGTCACTAGTCAGTCGATGCTGAAATCAAGCCACAGGACCTCAGATCGCTGCATAAGTCAATGTATATATTGACCTAACATTGAAACTCGATGCCCCTGCCATGCAAATCACGTCTTTTATGTCTACCAGCTTTCTTGTTAGCTTACAGCCCCTCACCTGCCAAACTTAACATTATGGGTGGAACAAAAACATGTCATCACTACCACAAGTACAGGTGAAAATACTGATTAGAAAGCTTCATGAGGAGCATCTGTACACACAAGATCCAGCTGTAGATTTTTTTGCAATCAAGGTGTTCTGTGTTAACTTAGCAGCAGCTGCACACTTGTGTTTTCCCTTCCAGGATGCTCAACACTCAGCTTGCACCCTGCTGGCTACACCTTTCCTGACAGAAGGACAGACACGTGTCAGGCAGATGTCAGCGCTGAAGCACAGACAAATTTGTGCCAAAGTCAGACTGAACTCGTTTTGGCGATAAAGACTTCCCCAGGTTGGCATTGCAGGAACAGCTGCAGCTTGAAATTTGAAATGAAAACCAAAACTGAATGTCGTTTTTCCTTTACACAAACGCGTGGTGTGTGTTCAAAAGCTGCAGTATTTTCTGACCTCTGAAGGCCGTAACCAAAGACTTCAGTGTGTCAACGAACCAAAGCAGGAGATCTAAGAGCGCACTGCGTGATTTTTGTCTGTATTTGTGTCTTTAAAAGTCAAATCCCACCACTAAACCACAGGAAATAAGTCCTGAAAATCCATCCAGAAAACTTCTTCAAACTAAAGACAATTTTAAATACCTGATGTGATCACACTCTACATTAATGGATAAAATCTGACTTTTTTAATTGAATTTTTCACTAAATGTACACACCACACACAATACTGAAGGTTTTAGAGTGAAACAGAGGAGAGCATATCATTGAAGGAGAATATTCTGCTGATGTTTTACAAAATAAGCATTATAATCAATTTTATAAATGTTTTATAAAGCCAAGGTTGCAAATGGAAAATGTTCAACTTAACATTGTTTCTTTTAAATAAAAATCTATAGAGAAAATTATATATATATATATATATATATTATATATATATATATATATATATATATATATATATTATATATGGGTATCACATAGTCTTTGAAGAAAACCTGACATGGAATAAATCAAAATAAATATTTTTTCTCCTTTATTTACATTGTAGCAGAAGTGAGGTAAATATATGTCCTGTCTATTAGACAATGCTGTTGTTAGCCAAATTTGTAATGTGCCAAAAGTTATTCTTTGCTTTTTTTTTTTCTAACAATTGTCCTTCCCCTTTTCAAACAACAGCATAAAAATCCATCATCCGCACCCATTAGGGAGTGTAAGGTCAAGAGGGGGTGTTGCTGGAGCCTATAACTGCTCCTATCATGCAACAACATCAGAGACACCTATTTTAAAGTGTCTTCATAACCTTTAAACTTCATTTTAGAGGTTTGATGTAGTAAAGAAAAATCCTCCTCATTAAACTTTGCATACATTAGGGTAAAAAAACAAATTAAACACTTTCAGAGTTTAAAAAAATCTATGAAATTATTTTTTTGAGAAATTCAAAACTGCAATAATCTCCAGTCAAAGATAGATTTCAGTATTGACATTTTAATCTGTATATATAAAGGAAAGAGAATTGAGATTTGCATGATTATTTAAAGCTGCATTCACACTGGATACAATTCTCGTGTCAAATTTGTATCTTTCACTGCACATCAAATTTACTACTTGACGCCTGTCCTAAAATATTTTTGATGCCTTGACACTCTGGATGCATGTGGCAGCAGCTACTGCCAAAGTTGTTATAAACTTAATTTGTTGCCACATTATAGAAAACATGGATGATGTTGAGTAAGTAGCTTGACTTTAGCAGATCTAGGGAGGTGGTAAACCCCGCCTTGATGAGCGTCTGACAGTTTGCGCTTCAATTTGAATTTTAGCAAAGATAAAGCGCAAAAAATATGGAAATGAGAATGAATTACACCAGAAGGGCTCTGTTTAGCAAGTTGATTTTAGTCTTGACACAAAAAGAGCAACTCGCTTCACAATAAAATAGATTTTAAGTTATTTAAAAATGAATTTAAAGCAAACCATGCATTGAAATGTGATTTTTAATATTGAACTATAAACTGCAAAATGCATTGTCATTCGAATTATGATATAAAAACCCATGACAATTTACAATGTAATTCATTTTGTTTATATTAAAAAAACATTTTTCTGAAAATTGTCATATTGAATTGTAAAATGTCATTGTCAATTCTAAGATGCAAAATGTCTTTTCATAATAAAAGCCTGAATTCCTTATTGAATTGTCAATTAAAAAATGCCTTTTCAAACTGCATAATCAAATTGTAAATTGAGAATTGCATATTGAATTATGGTTTAAACAAACTTCCATAGACCACATCTGTTCATTGACTTAACATTGAAACTCGACGTCCCTGGAGCGCAAATCACATCTGGAGTGAATGTATTTACAAAGAAATAAATGCATGAATTGTGCATGAACAATAATCTTTAAAGATCTTCAGTGTTTCACTGCTAAAGCTTTAACACATCTGACACTAAAACACTGACCTCTGATTCATGACAAATTACATCACTTATGCAAAAATAGACAAAAAAATAAATAAAAGAATCTTAAAAATGATGTCAATTAGATTCAAATTGTCATGTTTTTTGTTTCTGTAGACTGACTGGCATATCAAGGGCTTATGTTATTTACTAAACTCTTCTCTCAATAATCAATATCAATCATGCAGATTGATTTTAAAAGTACAAACAGGATTCTGTCGCTCTGACAATGAAAGGAAATGGAACATCACTTGAGTAGAAAGGAAACGGGAGATTTTTTTTTTTCACTTAGTAAGTTAAATTAAGAGACATTAAAAGCCTTCGTGAATAAAACATTTCTCCTTGTTTCATGTGCATAACCCTGCAAGAGGTGAAGTTTGGTATCAGTGCTAACAGACGCCCCCAGAGGCAACGACAGCAAACCCACAGCACCCACTAAAATAAATCCATCAGCGCCAGCAACACAGCAGCAGCACAGCCCACATAGACACACACGTGCGCACACGCAGATGCACTAATCCACAAGCAGAGGCTTTGCTCACCTTCACAGACTTCTCTGTATTTATCAGATGTTTTTACCAAACCCAAGGCTTGGCTTTTAAAGATTATAAGCACTTACTCTCTCAAGAGAGTGAGGTGAGATTTTTCTTTGGCAGGAAATTGCTTGATCCACCGTCCCAATGGGAGTGCTCGCAGTGCAACTCAAGTCCAAACATAAACACAGACAAAAGACGGTTTCTCACAGAAATGCATACTAATGGGCTCCTGGGACACCGGCAGCATCACTTCTTTTAGTTTTAATGTTCAGTCGGTACCGCTCCGTCTGAAAAGCATTTCCTCTCGCAGTTAAACAAGAAAAGCACTTCAGCGTGAATTCTTGTGGAGGAGGCATTTATGAGGGAACTGCAGACAGGAACGTCGTCTCTAGTTAGCCGTTTTCAAAAGGTGAACTTGTACAAACAAAAGCTTTATCCTTGGTATTCATGGAACCTAAAATACTGGAATCGACGGAGGGCACCTGTGACTGTACACATTGATCCCCCATGAACCTCTGCTCCTGAATCTTCCATAAAAGTGTTTAAAAAAGAAGATTTGCAGGTAACAGAGGTACACAAAAGATTTAAAGTGTGCAACTTTCAGAAATTAGACAAATTGATATTTCAATAAGCATCATCTTTAATGATGAAAATCTTATTTTTAACATGTCCTTGTAATATTTTTGTCATGATGGAGTACATATGTTAATAATTTATAAAAAAATGTGTGTTTGACTATTTCTTTATTCAAATTGTGATGGATCAGGAGCTGATAGAAACCTGCAGTTTTATGAAGCTCAGATTTCAAATGAATAGATCCATTAACGGCTTAATTTTCCTGGACAGCTGCATAAGTACAATTTTGCAGATTTTTCAATATAATTTTTGTTTTTTTGGTGCTAATGTTAACTTGGAGTGAGGGGCTGTAAGATAGTGGGGGAGCATGTAAACAAAAACAAAAAAAAAGGCTGGGATATCAATGTTGGTTAAGTCCCGCCCACAATCCAGAGGCAAATTTCTGATAAACTCCTGCCACTCTGCAGAAAATACGTCTTAAATGAGGACACAGACTTTTTGATTTTGGCTAAAGACTGCATAATCCTGATGAAAAGACCACTTGAAAACAGCTAAAAATATAGTTGGAAGACAACTTAAAAGAACCACTTTGGTCTTTCTTTTGGTCATTTTCAACCTGTTTTTCTCATTATGGAGGACATTCATAAAGAAAATTAAGATTAAAATTGCATTTCTAAGTATTTCTTATTCAAATTGTTGTGATCCTGGAGCAGACAAATGATTCTGTTTAAAGAAGAGCGTATTTGAGACGTAGAAAACATGCTGGGCGCACATTATACTCCTTGTTCCACTATATTTTAATGCATCCACTTGTAGAGGACTAGATCCATGTACATCTTTACTTCCCTCATCCAAACAGTATTTGGCTAAAAACTGTACAGCTGGATAGCTCCCTTATTGCTCGCCATTTTGCCATTTTTGTCGCACCAGTAATGTTAGGTTGGGGGTGGGAGGGGCTGTAAGCTAGATGGATGGGCGGGCTTACTCCACACCAATGGTCCAACCCACATCTCAAAGGCGAATTTCTAACAAACTCCTTTCACTCTGCAAAAACTATTAGGACTGAGTTGATAAAGTTGATTAATCAGTTTGAATCAATCTAAGCTTAAGAGATCAATAACTGATCCATAAAAGTAGAGATCAATGTAACGCTTAATGCTAAAGTCCACTAGCTTGATGCTAATGTTGGATGGGATTTCCCATAGGACGGCTAACTGACTAAATGAATACCTTTGGATACTAACAGGTGTGTATTTTCCAGTATTTTTTTTTGCTCCAATTTCTTTTTCTTCTGGAATAAAGTGTAATGCTGTAGCACGATCGCCACCTAGTGGCCAAACAGAAACGTAGAATAATTGTTGGAGCTTCTCCATTTGAGAATCTATGCAACACTGTGTGGAATTAACAATATAATTATAATTTCACAAATACGATTTACAATATGTGAACTGTATCAGATTAATATGAATATCTTTAAAACATATAGATATTAATGTATTTCTAAAAAAAATGTGTCTAAACGTGTAAACTCAAAATTGAATTGAATCTAATTGAGAGGATTTTAAGAATCGAGAAAATATATATATATATGTATGAACTTAATTGATCCAGGCTCTTGTGAATCGAATCAAATCAATTCCGGAATATAAGAAGAAGATATGTCCATTTTGGCTTAAAATCATAATTAAAAGACCCCGGCAACGCTTTTAAAATAGATCAAAAGATTATCAGGAATCCAACTTTAAAGCTTAATTTACTTATAAACAACACAGAGCACCTCAAACACTGACATTTCATTTCATATTAAGTCTTTATACAAGCTAAGCACACATGCCTTTTTTTCTGCCTTTCCTATTCATTTACACTGGGGAGCTGTCCCTTACATATTAGTCTTTGGGATCCTCCACTGAGGCAGCAGATTGGAGTTTAAGTGCCATGCTCAAGGGAATCTTAGTGTTAGGTGTTGACCGTGCTCAATATTTATACAGCTGGAAAATGAACTGATGGTACTGCTTAAGGCAAACACCAATCTGTGCTGCAGTTTAAAAAGTCAAGACATGCAAGACCTACTTCCTCTGCTTCACCAGTTGTGAGGGCTGGATAATATCCGTTCGTTCTGTTTGTTCTCCGAAGTCCATTTCCAAACTTCCTCGTCTGAACTTTCAACTGAAACACTTCCTGAGGTCAAATTTCTACTCATAAATATAGAATAACACCACAACTCTATTACTAAAGCTTTTGTTTTGATATTTAAATAAAATCTGCATGATTTTATTCACATAAAACCAACAAAGGTTTTAATTTGCTTTTTATCATCTGAAAAAATGGTTGCACAATTGAGATTTCTGATGTTAAATTAAAACTTAATGAACTTTTAATATGAAAAAGACTTTTAACCAAAGTTTAAAGAATATCAGCAGCAATCCAGGGAAAAAAACAGATTAAAAATACTATTTTAGCTAACTCTAATCCATTTGAAGAGATGATTTTTAATCTACAAGGTCCTTGATAAAACTAATAAATAAAGTTAAATGGTAAAGCATGCATGGTCCTTAAAGTCCCCCTCCGATCCTCTTTTCATCCATTTTAAAAGCTTTTAATCAGGATTATTCAGTTTTATGCCAAAATAAAAGTGTCATTTTATAGGACGTAGTTTCTACTATTAGTTCATTCGAAATTCTCCTGAGTTGTGGGCGGGACCGTTGATGAAGACCATCCACAGATCCGTTCCCTTCCCCATTCCTGAGAGCTCAAACCAGGAATATGTTCTACGTTACAAATAAGCTTTATTTCAAGCTGTATTTGTTCATCTGATTCCTCAACTATTTGAATAACAAAATGCTTTTTTAAAAAATATTTGTCCTCATTATTATTGAAAAACGACACAAGAACACGTTAAAAACACAATTTTTAGCGAAAGATAGCTCATAATCGATTTTTTATTATTTTTTCTATAGATATCATGCTTCAATAGAATCATTGGGGATGATTTAACTAAAGTTATTTTAAAGATAAAGTCTCCCTATGACAATTTCTTTGTTTAAAAAAACTTTTATGATTATGAAATTTTTTTAATCTAAATCCCACAACCTAAATGTCACTAAAAAAAACATTTTTCATATTGATCTGAAGCCTCCATTTCCAAAATCTCCTCTGAGGGGGCGTGGCTTTTGGAGCTGAGCTGAGCAGCTTCATCCCAGACACCACCACTTCCTTCAGACAAGGAAGTGAGAAGCTACATGGACCGAACTTCCTCCAAAATCCTGATTCTTTCTCCTTCCAGTTCACCAAAGACTCTTAGAAAATAATGAAAGGTAACATCCAAATGCTCTTTCATTGATTTACAATCCTTTACAACTGCGGTCAAATGAGCCGCCGTTCACATTTCCGTGGTCACAACAAGAAGCTCCGTGGAGTCTGGTGGAGATTTTCCAGCGTTCGCAGCCCTGCTACCATAAGTATTGGATGAAACTCACACCAAAAATCTAGTGACGGCTGATTTGACCACAGAAATGCCAACGGCGGCTCATTTGACCGCAGTCGATGCCATCTGTCCTTCTACAGCACCTGAGCTAGGCACGCTAGCCGGACCAGATGAGGGGTTTAGTGAATGTGCACAAGAGTTGTTTTGATGTAAAGAGGGATCATTCATTCAAACAGTCTGTCTGTGAGAGTTTGATTGACAGCAATTTAAAAGGAGACTGAGAAAAACAAAAACTAAATGATTTCTAATTACATTTGTTCTCTTAAATGCCACACATACATGTTAAAAACAAAAAAAAAAAGCGTAATTTTCATCAGAGGGGGACTTTAAGGATAAAATGACTGAAACTTATTGAGAAGAGAGACCTCAAAAAGTATTCCACAAATAAAAGTTTGTATAAACCCAAAAACTTCCATCATCTACAATTTCTAGTTGAATAGAATTTACTTTAAGCCAAAAGTTGCTCCAGGCGAGTGGATTACAGTATATCCATCCATCCATCCATACCCACTTATCCCTGTCACAAGGTTGCTGGAATCTACCCAGCGACTGTTGCAGGAAAGCGGGGTTTAACCTGGACAACCACACACATCTAAAAGTCAACAATCATTCATACTAATAATGAAAAATACTAATTTAAATGAAGCTGTGAAACTTGTGTCTTTCATCCTTTGACAGACTTCTTAGTTTTAATTTAAACCTAATAGATCTCCTAAAAAGGGCTTTATGTACCGAAATATTAACATGTAAAAGGGAATGAAAAAACAACTAAAAATAATGTTTTGAATTATTTAGAAAAATCCAAAATGTAGATTGTTTTACACCTGTGGCTATTCCCTTTGAAGAAGTGACCCTGAGATATTGGACTCAAAATGGAAACAAAGGCACCGGAGCAGAAATAAAAATGGAGGTGATTTTCCACCATGCAACACAACCAATTTTAGCTGACATTTTACATCGGTGGCAAACCGTTGCGACTGTAGGCCAGAGAGCAGGGAAGTGAGCCTCTTTGTTCAGCGCGTCAACACTGCAGAGACCAAATCCAAAAACCTAAGCTCCTTTTTTTATTATTATTTTTCCTCAGAAAGCGTCCTGCTGTTTGTTCAAACCTTTAGGAGTTTGTTTCAGCCACAATTAAGACTCAGCTTCGACCTCGACCCGTCCATTGATGGTGAATAAATGACAAGAAACAAGCAAACAATGAGTCCCCAAGTCTGGAACTCAAAGCAGGTCCATCCATGGGGCGTATCGTTAGTTTAGAGGACTCTGGGGTCACACAGACGTGCCACAAACTCCAAGGTGAGATCATGGGTATTGAATCCATCTGTGACCCTGTTTGTGAGCTGCTGGAGAATCTTCCTCCAGATGAAAAGGAACAAATCAGTGGGCGGACGCTGTATAACATACAACTCTAGTATCAACAGGGAGAAAATTGGACCTTCCTGATAAATGGAACTTGCAAGGAAAAAGGGGGAATTTTTCAACAACTGTAGCTGAAAAAGAGCTCATACGTATATGTTCTGTTGGATTATTCAAGTCTAAGAATCTGGCAGCCAGCCAGAAAAGACTCTAAGATTTTAAAGTTCCACTTTTTAATCTTTTGTAAAACATTCATGTTGTCTTAATTCTAATTATGCTGTTTGCAGCCAAAATAAATAAAATACATTGTTTTCTAGGATATAGATTCATAGAGACATGGGTTAGTGTCGGACAAAGTGTGCATTGTCAGAAGACAGTCATTTCTGGTGTGTACGTTACTAAAAATAAGGTGTACATTTTTTTTTTATTAATTGCATGCGTCAACTCATTAACTTTAACACCGCTAATAAAAATATAGTTGGAGTGTAACTTTAAAGACCCACTTTGCTTTTAGGGATTTTCAACTTGTTCTTCTGGCAAAATTAAGGAAAATTAAGCTTGAAATTGAACTTCTGAGTATTTCTTTATTCAAATTGTTGTGATCCCAGAGCAGACTAAAAATTAGAGTTAAAAAAAAAAAAGAAAGAGGTATTTTTGGGAGTAGAAAACACAAGTTTCCTTTGTGCATCGATGCATCAACTTAACTAGATCAACATACATTTTCCCGGACTGTATTTGGCTAAAAACTGTACGGCTGGACAGCTCCATTAATGCTTGCTGTTTTTGTTGCATTGGTAATGTTAGGTTGAGGTGCGAGATAGCTGAATGACGGGAAGTAGTGGCAGGCTTACTCAACACCAGTGGTCCTGCCCACATCTCAGAGGTGCATTTCTAACAAACCTCTGTCACTCTGCAGAGTCTATTAGGACTGGGTTGATCTGAATCAACCTAAGCTTAGTAGATCAATCCATAAATCAAATGCATAATGCTAAAGTCCGCTAGCTTGATGCTAAGGTATAATGGGATTTCCCATAGGACAGCTAGTGCTAACACTCGGTCAAGCTAAACACAGATTGTTGACTTGCAGTAATGGCTCTTTAAACTCACAGGCTATGTTTTAAAACCCAACATGAAGGAGAAATCGATTTCACCCCCTCTGAACTTAAGGATGTTTTTCTTATTTGTTTTGAGACGATAATAAAAAATTCCTTTAGGTTTTTTTTCTTTTTCCTCTTCTTGGACTAACGCCCGGTTCAAACTGGACTAGGAAGCGCCACGAACAGGTGTTGATCAGCTATGGTTATTTACAGATTTTTTTTGCCATCAGCTCCCCCCAAAACCACACCCCCTTTTATTTTCATTATTATGCATTTTTTGACTGCTAAGATTTATGCTAGAGAAAAATTTGCTGAGCTCTTTCTCAAACCCTTTTTTATCTGCTCAGAAGCGCAATTTTGATCTGAAATATCCCAATATATATGCTTCCTCAACAGAAAAAAGAAACGAGAACATGTTAAACACACCACTCTCATTGGATTGGGTCTTTAAGATGTTGTCAAAGAAGAATTAATGATCACTTAAAAGTACTACCTAAATGAAAATAGTCTCATTATGAGTTCAAAGTAATAAAATCAGGTCAAACAGGACAAGCAGAGTCAGATTGGGTCAGACAGGTGATCAAATGTCCATCTCCCCTGTGGGACTCTGTAAGCACCACATCAGCAGCACTTTTCACCACCAGCTAACACACCTAATGGACCTGACCGTATAAAGCCTATATTCCCCTATGACCAGAGTGTGTTTGAGTGTGTGTGGGAGAGACACAGTTCGATTGAAGGGAAGGGACAAAGAGGGAAAAGAAACAGGCTGTAAAGACAGGTTACACACAGTTCAGGCTGCAAACAAGAAAAGAACGCAAGAAATGCTCAACGAGAAAATTCAATATGTTGTTGACACAATGCGGCTCTTGTTGGAGTCTGAGATGACATGCCAGACGGTACGGGATCTTCTTTATCCCAGGAGGAGAAAGTAAAGAGCGTTCACATGACATCCGATTGCATCTCATTTAAATGATAACAGGACAAATGTGCAAGAAATAAAGAAAAATCTTAAAAAGTATCGTAAAATTGTGTTTTCCTGCCAAATAATTGGACAGAACTTTTCTTCTATATTTATAAAATAAAAACAATTAATTAAGTGTCTTGTTATAAGCTTTTTAGCTCTTTAAAATACAATTCAAAGCTAAATTTAGACGCTTTTTTTCAAGAACCAGTAAATCAAAAGTCGTGTTAATACCTTGTTCTTTTAGCATTTTTCTCGTGGTTGAGGACATATTTAAAATTTAAGATTAAAACTGTGATTCTGAGTATCTTTTTATTCAAATCATAATTTAAACTGATCCAGTAACGTCTCCATTTTCCAGGTCTGAGCCGCTCTAAACTGTGCTGGATAGCTCCAATATTTCTTGTTTTTTGCTACGGTAATGCTAGGTTTGTGCTTGTGAGGTGCTATAAGCTAGTGGGAGAGCATGAAAAACAAAGGGTTGATGGGATATTACCCGAGGCTAACTTCCGCCTCCGAGGCTAATTTCTGATGAGCTCCTGATGCTCTGCAGAAAATAAGTCTTAAAAACAACAACACAGGTTTTTGATTTTGGCTTAAAAACTGCATCATGAAAATTAAAAGAACTCTAGGAACTATTATGGCTTAGCGCTGGTACGCAACATTTTAAAGCAGTTTTTCACTGATATGAAACACCTTACTAGGCACAAAGGTGCTTTTCTCCACAATAGAATAACTGATTGAAGTTGATCGCATAAAGGGTTGAAGTTAACTGCAGTCAAATGTAACCACTGGTATGAAACTAAAACTCTAATGTAAAAGTCTGGACAGTATTACAAATTTAAACACTTGTGTTAATATCCTTTTTAAATTAATAAAGTGTTTCCGTCTTTTTGACAAATTTTAAGCTTATCCTGAACACTTTATTCACATTATAAAGTTAAAATAAAAGTGATTACAACTTTGAAATCTTACGGAATTTCCGTTTCCGGCTAATGATGCTTAATTGGACTCTGCTTGTGCCACACTGGTTAAAGCTGTATGTGATAAAAATCACAAAAAAAAATCAAATAAAATTTTAAATGGTGGCTTTTCTGTTGTTTTACGTCTATAGCAAACTTATTTTTCTCGAATAAGGTTGTTAAACATTTCTATGTAATTTCTTAGCAGAATCTAAAATAGAAATTGTTACAGGAAGTGAATAAAGAGACCCTTCAGGACCAATATTCATTCATTTAAAAATACCAAAGTTTAATGACCTATCATAACATTCTCAAATGATGTACAAGACACCCTCAAATATCACTCAATTTACAAGTTAAACTCAATAAAAGACAAATCGACTTTCAAGGACATGAATTATTTAGAATTCAAGATTTAGAACGATGGCATTGGAGAGATCAGTTTCAGTATATTGAATAACCTGAACTCAAAATACAAAAAAAGTTGTTATCTTTAGAATTAGTATTGAAAGTAGCTGCGTTTCCATTACACTTTTGCGCAAAACTTTATCGAAATTTCTAGAATTTCGATAAAACACTGTTTCGAAAAAACAGCGTTTCCATTAAACCACGAGTATGCGAAAAACTCGGAAGTAATCCCGCGGTAAGTCATTAAAAAAAAACATGTCGACGGATATAACACTATTTTGATGTGCAGTAGATTCATTCACATTTCTGCCACGGCGCTAGCTCTCATCCTTCCATTCAGAGAAGACGTCTACGTCTGATCCGAGCCTTGGAGCGGCAGGCTCCTTATACGTGGGAGCGACGTAGAGTCAAACATTTTTGGGAAATCGTGGTTGAAGAATTCACCGAAGAGCTGTGGATTCAGCATTTTCGCATGACACGCTCAACTTTTGATGAGCTGTGCGATGCTGTGGGACTCTCGTGGCGCCCGCTGTGCGGTGCCCAAGGCAGCCAGTTGCTGTGAAAAAGCTTTTCCTGCTTCCTGTCCGAAACGTCATATCCGGTTAATGGTCACGTGACTCGTTTGTTTCGAAAAAAGTGTTTCCATTACAGTTTTTCGAAAAACTACTGTTTCGATACGGCCCAAATACCACTCCTCTAAGCGCAAAAACTTTATTTCGAAAAAGGCGAGTTTTTTCGAATTGTGGTGTTTCCATTAGGAGAATTTAATATCGAAATTCCGTTTTTCGAAATTTCAGAGTTAATGGAAACGCGACTAGTGAGATGTAAGCAAATAAATATGTAAAAACAAATATCTCATAAAACTGTAAGCACTGCCACTGGACTTTTTGTAGGTAAATATGATTAAATTAGGGTTTGTGTAGATAACTTAACTATGAATATGTTTATTTTAAATGTAGACTGGGTTTAATATTTATGTAAAAATTATTTTCATTTTCTTTGTTTGATGTACTTTTATTGATTTAGCAATGGAAGATAATCTTCTTTCTGCTCCTTTTCATTTATTAACTGTTATAAATATTATTATGATTAAATCACATTTTTAAAAAAAAGAATCGGAAAAAGTACTTTTTCCAATTTCCTTAAAAACAGATGTTTTTTGTTAGCCCCGCCCACATTTCTTATTGTGTCTTATTGTGAGACATTGTTTTGTTCAGCTTGAGTTAAATTTTCACAATATTCTTTTAAAAAATGTGCGAGCAACAGGGAAATGGAACTTTTGTGAACCCACTAAACCAGCTTTACTCCCCCCCTCCCAAAGTAGATTCCATTGATGCTTGGGAAGTTAGAAGGTAAGAGAGAGAAATCCATAGGAGTTTAATTTGTGGGTGGTACTAAAGAAAAAAAAATTTCTCTTCTTCTGTTTTTTCAAAAGTTTCTAGAAATTAAAGTATCAAAATAGCAAAAATAAAAGTCTATGTGATCAAAGTCCTCCCATTGGAAACGAATGGCTCCCTATCCCGCTGCAGTAAAATAACCTGCCAGAGCTCATTGAAATCTCCATCAATCCTCAGTATCTAAACATCTTATTACTTCCTTCTTTCAGCACTTTGTCATCGTGCCTCTTTTCCTCTTCTCTGCACATCCCACTCTTCCTTTATTTCTCTTTCAGCCTCGCTAATTTGCAATTGATTAGCTGTCCTCTCTCAGTCCCTATACTCCAGCCCCCCCACCAGCCACTCCCCCCTTCCATCCCTCCTCCCAGCCTGTCCTCTCCTCCATCTACGAGTCAATTTCTCTTTAACGAGCGTCGGTACATTTCTCTCCCTGGGCACCAGAGCTCTTCTGTGTAAATAAAACAGAGAGCAGAGCCAAAAATCAATGGGCCTATTACCCTTAGAAAATGCTAAACAAGCAATATTAGCGGCTCAATTAGCAGTAGAGGCTAACGGCCTCAACCCCCCCCCTCCGCCGCCCACTCCCACTAGAAACATCCCCACCACCACCACCACCACCCGTCTGTTCAATCCACTCATCCACCCGGCCAGCCGCAAACTCTTTATTGCAATTTTGAATGCCAGGAGAGAAAGCACGCATTAGCGCCCAGGCGTGCTCGCTCTCTGTCTCTCACACACACACACGCAAAAACACCCGTGCACAAAAGCGGGCGCCACATGAAGCTCTGCACATTTAAAGCACGCACGGACTGCTGGCAGAAATTAGGGATTCGCTCTCCTGACAGAAATCATTCGGCACCACACAGAGCTACGGGCTAGTTTTACCAAGTCTCATTTTGTCTGTCTGGCCCATACAAACACAAATCACACACACAAACACGCACACATACGTACAAACAACAGCAGGCGGCCAAGATTTATAGTAGACACCCCATATTTCATCAGACAACCCTGATTAGTGTGCCAGTAAAAAGCTGCATGTGTGCCACATTTACACATGGAAACAAGTGTTTGCAGAAGCAACACACACACACACACGTATGCACACATGCATTATGTTTATGGATTCACAACAGTGCATACAAAACAAAATCAACAGCTACAGTGTGCTTACAGACAAATACACACATGCAATATGTACACACACAAAAAGTAAACACACAAAAGGAACACCTCCTCACAACCGCACAAAGACCGAGCATTTATTACTGCCTCTCACAGAAATCCACACTACATTTGTGTGGAAGTGAATGTGTAGTTGCTTAGTTGTAGTCCATTGATTGTGTGTTAACACAGACATTTATGCTAATGACCCTCTGTGCTCCGAAGAACGCCGGCAATAACGTAAAGGCTCGTTAGAGGCCAAATCCGCGCTGGCTCCTGTCATTTTTCAGACCATTTTCTGCTTCAATTAAAGCTGATGAAATTATTATTTGCATGGGAAATGACTGTTCACCTCGGGCAAGCAAGCTAACCACGCTAAGATACGACAAATGAGGAGTGAAATCAAATTCCTGTTCCGTCTTTTTTAGTCTTTCATTGCCTTTCATGATCTAAAGCACACAATTTTAGCTCTGATTTATTTTTTTTAGAAATAATGCCTTTTTTTGACAGCATAATGAAAAAAAATGAACTTTTACAATTAAAAAAAGATGCAACCGTCTCCATCAGTGCTTATATTTTCATAACTTTAAAAGATAAATTCTTTCAAACAGGTACAAGTGATTTATTTAAAGAATTGTGTTTTTGATATGTTCTTGAGCATTTTTTTTATGATGAAAGACATATATGAAGGAAATTAAGCTTAAAACTGCATTTCTGAGTATTCTTTTATTCAAATCATTGTAAATCAGGACAGCAAAAAATTGCAGTTTAAAAAACAGTTGATTTGTTTCATAGTAAGTACACTGGTGGGCCATAAGCTTCACTCAGATTTTTTTTTTATTGTTAAACATTTTTGCATCATAGTTACTTGTTTATTTTGGTTCATTGACTTTTTTGCATTCGCTTCTTACTTTATTAAACTATTTTCCATTTAATTGAATACATTGTCTTAATTCTGTTTCTATGTTTATCAAGTAATTAAAAAAGGGAAAATTACAAAAAAACATTGATGGCGATTAAAAAACAATTGAGATTTGGAGGTTCGTGTCAGATTTGGCGAAAAATATCAGTATTGGTATTGATATCTTGACCGGTATATATATTGACCGGTATAGATGAATACCCAAATGCTCGGCATCGCCCAGCCCTACTATAAATTATGTAGAGCAGGATGTCCAGTGCTCTGGATTTTTAAAGGACACTGTGCTTACTTGCTGCAGAGATTTCATCACCGATTTCCCAAAATCTAACAAATACAAACATTTTATGATTTCCATTGATGACTACTGTGTTCAGCTGATGATAAACGTTGATGGCTCACTGAAAAAAGTTAGTTTAATTTTTCGCAAAAATTGTTCAAACGCAATGCCTTGTAGTCCATTTTTACTATTGAAGTGGGCATCAAAGAAGACTGGTTTTTTTACAAAGACTTCTGGGAAATTTTTAGGGTACTCGTTTTTGGAATTGTAAGACCAATCCGATTTAGATTTGGATAGAAAACAGCAAATGGACTTTATAGTGAAAAGTGAAGGATTTCAGGCGTAGTCAAACAGGAAGGGATAGAGGGCGGGGCTGCTGTCAACAACAGTCCCGCCCACAACTTAGAAGTGAATTTCGAATGAACTCCTGCCACTCTGCAGAAACTATGTCCTTTTGATTTTAGTTAAAAATGGTATAATAATAATTTAAAAACCACAAGAAACATAAAAACATTTCTAAAGATGATCTCTTTAAAAGGACAGCTGAAAATGTTTTCGATTTTGAAAATATTTTTAATATTCTATCAATCTCTGCCTATTTTGATCCTGTAAAGTGGCAGGTTTGCTTGACAATCCCTACCATGTTCTGAAGTGATTTTGGGCTGAAACAAAGTTTGTTCAATCAAAAACCTTTGAAGAAGTCGCCACTTACTCCGCGACTGATGATTGTGCTCTGTCTATAGTAAAGAGCAAAACCATTAAAAAAGCTTCGAGAAGAAAAGAAAAATTGGGAGCCTCATTTCAGAAACAGCAAATTGTCTTTTCAGGTAAAAAGTCTTGCACGAGCGTTGTTATTGTGGCAATCAATAGTTAATATTTACCAAATTAAAAACTCAAAATCGTCTATTCTCTGCCTGTATTTGTCAGACACAGAAATTGTATGAAAACTTTGTTAAAAAGCCTTCTTACCTGCTTGTGCATCTCAATGTTGAGCCCATATGACATTTCATAGTACTGAAAAAGACAGATCAAAGTCCGGTTATCCAAACATGTTCTGTTTGATCTTCTTTAACACCAAGGACACGTCCAGACAGGGAGACTCACCATGACATAGTGTCTCTGCATCTCAGTTTTCTCACTGGCCAGCTTCTCACATTCCATTTTCAGACTAAAAGGCAGCAACAACATCTTAGATTAGTCAATCCCCACATCACAACTCAAAAAAATGACCATAAAACGCTTTAAAAGTTTCCTACAAATCGGAGTTTTATAGATTTCACATCCTCTTATTTTAAGTGCGACAACAAAAGAGGAGAAAAGTTGTTTAGACGGCAGCAGCTTCTTCCTGCAGACACAGGCTCTTACTCAGCAGGTGCTGAGCAGTAATTAATGGATCAATGAACAAACACACAAACCTCATCCTATATTCTTTCGCTGTGAGTGAAAGCTTAAACTGCAGCATCAACAAAAAAAGCAGCCGTAATGAGAATCCATTTGACACAAAAGCTTATCTCTGTTAAACGTGGCGAGTTACCAGAAACGTTAACAGCCAAAAGGATTTTTTTTTTTCTCCTCGCTATACTTGGAAGTGTTATTTTAATTCAGAATGATAAAACAATAAAATGTAAATCAAAAAGATGAGCTTAAGGTTTGATCCATCTTTTTTCACCAAACCCCTGCCTCTGTCCTGTCAGGACTTTGCTGCTATGAAGCCGTTTGATGTGGGTGGCTGCACCATTAAGCATGCTGCTCATTATCCTCGGCTGAAACTGCTCTGCCTGGGGATTGACCAGAAAACTGGACCGCTGGTTCATCTCAGCAGGTGATTGGGTAATAATTACAAGGTGCCTAGAAGTGGGCGATTATTATGCATTGGTGTCGCGCTTACGGTTCACCCCTATAGCGACGTATTTCACACTTCATCATTTCAGGTAAAATGGTATTTCACACCACTTGCACTTGCAGAGACGTGCACACCCGGGTCGATGAGGTGTACCTGCGGTTAGTCACTGATGACAGATGGACCTAAAACAAGAGGGGGGCCACTGTGCGAACGCCTGGAGAGGCTATGGTGGGTGTTTTTATAACATCTTCATCTTGTGAAGCTGAGTAAAAATATGAATATTTCATTTATTAATCATAACTTAGGAAAACCTGCTTCTGTGTGGCATTTCAAGCCATTGCATCAGGCATCTACTGTGTGTTGGTCATCCTTCATAGCAGGGCAGCATCAAAGAAGTCCATTTATTTTCAAGTAATTTGAACCCCTAACCCCTTTTTTTAAGTATTATACCTTTAAAATTCTAGATTCTCCCAACAAAAATGAACTATAGTTTTTTTTTTTTTTTTTTTTGCTCATTTGCTCATTTACTGCAATTTGTTATTATTTTTTAATCCATATTTAGTTTTGTCTATGATAGTTAATATAATGCTATTGCTTTAATTGGCACAATCATTTCAAACGCCGTCCTCCAGACATCTCACCTGTGATACTGGGCTTGCAGGAACTGGAACTCCTCCTTGATCCGGTCGCAGGACTCAGTTACAGTGAACTTGAAGGGCTGGCCCGGCTGGTGGGGGACCTCAAAGCCAGATGCAACCGCGTGTGAAGGGAGAGAGCAGGAAGAACTGAGCCACCAGAGTTCAGGGTCATGGCACTCACACGGGCAGCAATGTGGCTTACAAAAGGCCTCTGTGATGAGATCCCTTCTTTTTTTTTAACCCAGTCTTGTCGCACGTCAACCCACGCACACTCGCAGTCACACGCACACAGCTGCGGCGACTTGACAATGAGCGCAATTGTCTGTGCGAGCGCGCAGTGGCACGGAAACTTGATTTAAACTGATTACGCATCAGGCGTGCGGCTGTTAAATCTGCGCCGTTTTGACAAGTTGACCCTCAATGACATCTACTTACCGGATGCCGGGCCGGGGGGTACATCTTGCTCAGATCTCGAATCATTGAAGATGTTTTGTAAAGTTCATCCAAACGGAAACGTGCCAGCTCTGATTCCTCTCCTCCGCGCGTAAAATGTCAGTCTGTTGACGGTTAATGACTTTGAGCTGGTTCGGTGAAGATTGAAAACATCCTGGGATTGTTGAATGTCCAAAATAATAAAAAAAAAAGAAGAAAAAAATAGCCCAATTATTGGTGATAAAAAGACAAAAGTTGCCTCAGTGGTCCTCACGATTTCCGCTGTCTCATTCTGTGCGTAAAACTCGCAAAGTGCTCCAAGAAAAAAACGCTTCAACTTTTTGTCATATCTGCTCCCAGCTCGTGCGTAAAGCTTCCCCACTCGGTCCCGTTTGTTGCGCGCGTGTCCCCCGTTCCTACTCACATCCTCGCGCAGCATCGACCACCTCGCGCAACTGTACCAGCCTGCCCCGACGACGCCAAATTTAGAAGCAGCCAGTCAGTCGGTCGTACGAGTTTAATTACACATTCACGGCAATTACAGATGCCCGGACCGTGACGTCGGGACGTGTAGTCTAATTCATAATAGTCGATAATAAGCCGCACAGATGCGCGTCCGCCGCAGAGAACTACAACTTCCCGACTCCTTCGCGGAGCCCTCCCCCCAAAAAGCTAATGGTGTGTGGTCTGCAGGAGGAGCAGTCATTTAACGCAGCCAATGGCGAGGAAAAGGGAGCACGCTGAGCTGCATCCACCTGCCACTCATCCGCCAGCCGCCCAATCACATCCAGGAGGATGCGGATTATATAGACCCCCACGTGGGGGGCTAGTCTGGAGGAGAAGGATGTCGCAGAGATTGATCTGGAAACTATCTGTTGACTTATCTGTGTGCGCTTTTTACATAAAGACTTGCAGGCAGAGGCAGAGTTTAAGCTTGTGTCTGTTGTCTAAATAGATGAAACGTTGTGGGGTCGTGTCCTCAGAATTAAGCTCCCAATCAGATGCATTAGATTCATCTCGTGTTGATTTAGATAATAATCAGAAAGATAATGGAAATTTGATTTAAAGATGGAATGATATTAAACACTTTTCTTTTCATTTATTGATTTAAATGTGCACAGCTGCCGTAAGAGTTTGTATCTTGTTTTTCTGACTTACTCCTCTTTTTGCAGCTTTTTATTGAAAAAGAAAAACATCTTCAATCCAGTCCGGCATCAATCAGTGAAATATCTGAAAAACTATGGTGGCTGTTTTTGGATCTCATACGGTTGTGTTTTTCAAAAAGTTTTGTTGTCCTACTAGAAGTTCTAAAACTGTCCGAACTAGAGGGAGGAAGAAAAGAAGTTGGTTACTTCTAATGTGTTTGAGATGGATGTCCTTAAGACCCACTCCAAAAAATGAGTGTTTTTGCCATTTTTAACATGCTCTTCTACGTTTTTTCTCATGATGGAGGACATATTTAAAGCAAAATTAAGATTAACACTTAATATTTGAGTATCAATCAATGCTACAGTTGATGGGCCACAAGCCCTCTGTTCCACTCCATTCCGATGCATCCATTTGTAGATGACTAGATCCATCATTCTGACTCAAATCTGTTGGGATAGCTCCAGCGTTTTTTTGTTTTTGTCTTGTTGCACCAATAAGGTTAGATTGGAATTTTGAGGAGCTGTAAGCTAGCAAAGAGAGTGTAAACAAAGCAAAATGAGAGTTACGCCACAACGGTTTTGCCCACAACTCAGAAGAGAATTTCTCATGAACTTCTGCTGCTCTGCAGAAAACTATGTTGTTTTTAGCTAAAAACTGCATCGCCATAATTTAAAGATCACTGGGAACTAGGGGTGTGTATCTTTTCCTTTAACACCATTCGATGCACTTCTTGATACACAAAAGATTCAACTAACTTTTCACTTATTTTACAGAAAAAATCTAGAAAATGTTTATTCTTATGGCGTTTAAAGCTATAAATAACAATGCACGTTTTTTGACAGAGAAATGTATTCAGGTATTTACTTGGAAGATGCAAGCTCATGATTGGACGTCTTTTTGTTTGTATCACATGAACATAAAAAGACAAAAACGATAGCACAAAACAGGAAGAGAAACTGCAGTCTGCCAGAAATCAATTATTTATGTCTGGATTGATTATTAAACCTTTTAACTAACATATTCTTGTTCATATCTGTGGTTTTCAAACAATCCTGCAGATGCTCGATCAATTTTCAATACGTATCTATTGTTGATATCCTTAACTAATACTGGCGTTACTTCCACTGCCTGATCAATTTTCTGATAAATATCTAATATTTTTTACATCCCTACTTGGAACGCTTATAAAATAGATGAAAAGACGATCGGCATATGACTTAAACCAAAAGTAGACACTTGATAAGATTTCAAAATAAAAGCACAGAAAGACAAAATAATGTCCGATTTTTTTCTATTTTCACCAAAACAACAATCAGTTCGTTCATTTTCCAGGACCGGGTCACTAGGGCAGCAAAAAGCAAAGATGCCCATTTTTCTCTCTCCCCGACCACTTCCTCCGCATGGAGGGACCTGAGGTGTTCCCAGGCCAGCTGAGAGACGTAGTCTCCCCAGAATGTTCTGGATATTCCCCAGGGTCTCCATCCAGTGGGAAATGCCCAGAATACCTCCCCAGGGAAGCATCCTGGAGGCATCCGGACCGGATCCTTAAACAATCACATCCACCTCCTCTGGATGTGGAGGAACACCAGCTCGACTCAAAGCTCTCTCTGAGGGGACCAAACTTCTCTCCATCTCTAAAGGAGCACTCACCCATCCAATGAAGCAGTATTTTAATGTTTTAATACCAATATTTAATAAGAAATGAGAGTTCTAGAACATTTGTAAAAATTAAAAGGATTAAAAAAAATAGTCCTTTTTTTTCAAAACTACAAAAATAAAATATTTTTGAACATTTTTGAAGCTCTGAATTGATTCCTAAACTCAACATTTCCCACACATATCTAGGTTGTGTTTACCCACAATGCCTTGGTTTCGTATACTTTTGGTTCTCCAGAAAGCCAGCTCGATGTTTGGGTTGAATTCGAGTTTGCTTTTTTTGATCTGCAGCAGAATTAATTTGAGCCTTCACATATTCCCCGGCAGGATTTTCAGAGAATTTGATTAAAGTATGTTACACTTGGCTAGTGTGGATTTAGCCTGAGGGCCGTTTCAGACGAGTACGTTTAGCCAGACTTGGTTCATTTGGTTTAAGATGCTCTCAAAATTCCTCAGCTTCAATTGGTACGATCCATTTTTATACTACACTGGATGGAAGTGGACCAAACCATCCAAAATGACACATAATCTTAAAAATTTTTAACCCAAATGATTAGGGCAAAATACAAAAACACTGCTATCATGAAATTAAATAAATGAATTACCAGTGAAGCAATAGTGGGTCTATCTGCCATCAAACTGTCGCTGAATTTCACAAAAGTCCCTCATTTTCAGGCAGCTCAATACTCCTAGTTTGATCCACACTGGACTTCAGATGAGCTCCCCACTCCAGCCCATTGAAATTCTCACCTCAGGAAAAACAAGCTCTGGTGTGGACCAAACAGCACAGTGTGAAAGGCACAAAGTAAAAACATAAACAAAGGCGTGCTGGTGAAAATCAAAGCTGGTGCGAGTACCAAACCATCTCCACTGTGGTTTGATTCCACCACAGAACAAATCTTTGCCTTTATGACTTCTTTATTTTTCATAACAGAGCAAAGAAAGATCACCAACATCCTCAGAAAAAGCCTGAAATGTTTTTGAGTGGCAGCACAAAAGCTTTGAGATACAGTTTAGCAATATAAGTTAGCTTCATGCACATTTATTCTTAAAAAATATCTGAGGAATTACACTTCATTACTTCAGTCCTACTCCAACTACATTTTTTTCAATTGTAAAAATCATTCTCACTCTTTTTTTTTGACATATTATCTGTAGCCCATGAGAATTTTGATCCTGGCTTGTGGGTGGGACCGATGAGGTATGTTGCGAGAGACACTACGCTAGGCAATTTTTCATCCCATGTCCCTGTCCGGCGGGCAGACTCTCCACTCTTTGCTGAGGAAATCCTGGTTAGCTTCTTTTCCTCCGCTTGGTAATATGCTTATCAGCGTCATGTGGTTTAATCTGAGGTCTAACAACCACGGTCATCCTCCATAAAAACAAAAAAGATCACTGGTCCCGCCGCAAAACGTGGAAATAGTGGAAAGTCTGAAGCCACCGTTGGCTTTCAGTGGGTTAAAAGGTGAGCCTAAATGCTAACTATCGACAGTGAATTTACTCAGATCTTCCTTAAATGTTTTCTAAAAGTTCTCCTTTATCAGCTGACAGTAATAATTTACTTGTAAAATGCCACATCCTTATTTTTCCAGCTCTGTTTGTGCAATTGTAGCACAGCAGTAAACAGGCATCTGTACTATTCCTCCCAACTTTGCGTATGTAACAAGCTAGCTTAGCAACTTTAACCCATGTATAACTCAATGAACGTGACTCTGTGTGGACGTTAGCTGCGCTAATGTCCCAGCATTCCTTTGTTTACACTCTGTCCCGCTATTTTATAGCATCTCACAAGTTCAAGCTAGCATTGGCGTCGCAAAATCATATCAAAGCAATATCGGATCTATGCGGCAAACAGTTTAGAGTCAAATGCCAGATCAGATGATAGAAATTAAGACGTTAATGGATCTATTTGTCTAGAAGTGGGTGCTTCAGAATCCTTGTGAAGGAGGGAGATTTCGCATAATAAGCCCGATCTTTTTCACACGTGAGTTTTCATCTGTTCCTATTAAAACACAATTTGACTAAAGAAATACTCAGAAACAAAGTTTTAATCTGAAATTATTTTGTACATGTCCTTCATTTTGAGAAAAATGCTTCAAGAACAAAAAAATCCCACACAAATTTTAGTTTAAGCAGTTGTTTATTTTTTACTTAACATTTGCAGACATGTTGCATTTGTGCTAAATATATCATAGGAATTACTCTGCCTCATATGGTTATAGAAAATTCCCCAAATCAGCAAACGACAACAGATCTGTGCAGAAGAAAAACTCTTGATCTTCACGTTCAAAGTCCCAGAACACCAATCTGAATCTGTGTGAGGAAGCCCAGTTCACACACACCGCATACGGAGAAATGTTCTTGCTGCTTTAACAAAAGCCTATAAACTTTAGCTCCTGAGATTATGACTTATTTATACCAGCATGAGATATTTTTCTTTCATTTAATATTTAAAAAGGTAGACCCGTGCATTCCATTTTTACATGTGCATCGATGTTTGTATAGTAAGTAAAAGGGCCACAAATCAGTGTCATCTTGGCAGCACATTTAGGATTGCTGAGCAAAGAAATATTTTACCACCATTCACTTTGAGGGAATAGCATGTCCGCCTGTGGCTTTTAGTGTATGTTGAGTTTGTTGAGATGAAGTAGACCTTTGCTGGGTCAGCAGCTCTCTTAAATGCTGTTGTCAGTCGTTTAGCAGAACTAAGGACATACTCAAACACTCGCAGGGTTTTTCAAATCCCACCTTACAGTGGGGTTATAAAAAATTGACTTTAAGGCTGATGCCACTGTGACGTAAACTCTTCTGGGATACCAAGTTGCTGTAAGGCCAACCAAGAGATGCGATTTTCCTAGTGTAAGCAAGTAGGGCCTCATCTTAATTAGGTTTTCTGAAGACCAAACCATTATGTTGAGGAACCATTCTGGACTTCTACATATAGGAAAGCTTTTACCCTTTAACGCCAGAACTTAAGCTCCATTGTTTAAATACTTTTGACTATCATAACTCTTCAAGCATTTACGCAAGAACATAAGTCCAGCTGATTCTGTCACACTAGTACCGAATGCAGTACAAGACCTGAAATGGTAGCAGATGCGATTCCGGACATGGACTGGTTTTCTGGATGCGTCAATACTGGCACCAATACCCAGTGCCCTCATCCGGCAGCCGGACCTAGTACCAGATGCGGCACCATACCGGTACCCAAACCCGGTACTGGTATCCTAACCCGACAGATGGACCATGTACGGGACGCGGTACCAGATGCTGTACCAGATGTGGCACCATACCAGTACCCAAACCCGGTACTGGTACCCTAACCCGACAGATGGACCTAGTGCAGGATGCTGTACCAGATGCAATACTGAACGCAGACTATTCCTTGAAACCCATCAGGTAGCGGTACCAAAACCCAAGATCCTCGCCTGACAGTCGGACCTAGCGCCGGATACGGTTCAAGATTCGGCCCCCGACCTGAAATGGTAGAAGCTGCGATTCCGGACATGAACTGGTCCTTGAGACGCGTCAGTACCGGTACCAAAACCCAGTATCCTCACCCGGCAGATGGACCAAGTACAGGACGTGGTACCAGATGTGGCACCGTTCCGGTACTCGAACCCCGCACTAGTACCCTAACTCGGCAGACAGACCAAGTACCGGATGCGGTAACGGATGAAAAGTTAGATGCGGCACCGTACCCAAACCAGTACTATATGCGATACCGAACACGGTTGCGGACTGGTCCTCGGAAAACGTCAAATACCAGTACCAAAACCCAGTACTCTAACCCAGCAGCCGGATGCAGTACCGAATGTGGCACCAGATGCGGTACCGGACCAAAAACGGTACCAGATGTGGTACCATGCACAAAAACAGGCTCAGACATGGTACCAGACGTGAAACTAGTTACGGTTTAGGATACCATTAAGTCTGGGACCTGTGATTTAATGGGAACAGCCAGAACGTCAAAAAAAGACAAGTTGGGGACACCCAAAACGTCAATATTTGACACGGAGGGGTCTTTAACCAAACGTCAATATATAACAAGTTGGGAGTGAGAATGTGTTGGTTTGTCTGCTATGGTTGAGTGTCACATTGACCAAATTAAAAACCAATTCATTCTCACTTACTTCCAACTGACTTAGCAACCTGCAGAGGACGTCTGCATATCACTCTTCGTTTCTTTTCTAACACGCACACAGCCTGACAAATGTTCTCCATAACACGACACCACCTCAGTTTCTCTGTGCTAGTCTGCCTGCGTCCGTCTCTTTAATGTTTTCTCTGCCTCTCCTTCATACATACACAGCATTGTGGTCACGTACGCACCAGCCCCTCCATTCAAATACACATCCCCCGTCCTCCGCACATACAAACTAATATCTCAGGTAAGCACGGGGGCCTGAAGTGACCTGCTGTCGGGGTGCGTGAATCCACTAAGGCTGTAAAAAGGTAATATTGCGCCCTCCTCCTTCCCCCTCCAAGGGTTGCTGCATGATGTGGACTAGCAAAGGAGGTGCAGAGGCAAGGGAGGGAGGGGGCAGGTGAGAAGGAATAAACAGATTTATTTGCCTGTGCCCCTCTCTGATTATTTTGCCCCTGCCTTTTGTTCCAGACCTTATGAAACCCAAATGTCAAGTGAGGCGAGGGCCTCATATCAAGTCCTGTCAATCACAGCCCCCTGCGCACCTGAAGCTCCGATCCCGGATTATTGGCTTCAACACAAGGGCTGCCTCCGGCACGCAGACGCCACAACGGCCACATCTTTTTTTTTTTTTCTTTTTTCTAAAGAGGAACTTCATTTGGCAGCTGATGTGCAGAACATTGTAAAGAAGCTGGATGATGTGTATCAAGCTAGAAAAGTGCGTGGAGGGGTATGTATGCCTGGGAGGTGCAGAGAGGCTTATTGAGGGACGGGTGGGGGATTAGGAGGAGAGAGGAAGGTCTAACAGGGTATAGAGAAGGTGGCGAGAACTCCCGACCTTACATCTCTCTCAGTGTACTGATCCCAACCAGATATCAGCAGCTTTACATTTATCTCTTAATCTTTCTGTCCCTTCTTTGGTCTTTCACTCACACAAATACACACTCCTCACTTTATACGGTGCTTGCTTTTCTTAAACAACATATTTCTTCACTTTAACCTTTTGACAGTCATCATCTCAAACTTGCCCTGTGTTTCATTCTTTAGTTTACTCTGTTTTTTTTAACCTGATCTTGACTCTTTAAATGCAGTTTTCTTGTCCCAGGAACCACGGATGTTGCAGCTGCTGTTCTCTTTTTGCACAGCGATGTGGTCTTATCAGCCTGGAGTCACTTTCCATTTTAGTAATGCCATCCAAGCACATGTGGCTTTAGGAAGAAATAATTCCCAGTGTTTCAGTCACCTTTTATTTTTCCATATATTGACCTTGTGTGTAAAAGTGATTGAAGCTGAAATGCCACATGAAATAGAAAACATTTTTTTATCTCAAAAATATGAATAGTGATTGCTTTTTCATGAGATAGTTCTATATTTTTTTCACGAGTGTCTCTTTGTTTAAATGACTAGACATAAATATAGATTACTTTCAACGATTCTATTCACATCATAATTTGTGGTTGACAATCCAATTAAATCTGATTTACTGACCAAAGATCGATCCAGGACATATTTAGCCAAAACAGTATGTACAAACAAACAAGGAAACAAGAATTAATGGCAAATCTATTTACATTTCAGCTTCATAAAGTTCAACTTCAAAGTATAAACGGAACATTGTACCACACTTTATGGTCACATGTCTTTTAAAGGGGCATACCATGATTTCTTAAGCCTTTCAAAGTTAACAATATCCACATATATGAAATATAGTAAAATGGTCTTAAAGGAGCCTTGTGTCAAAAGTGATAAATACCTGTTTGAGCTGGAATTTATGGAAAGACACGACTCAACTGGAATACATAAGGTATCCTGCATCTAAAATGAACGTTTTTTGCTGATCACCACTAGCTCTGTGGAGAAATTGGGTGTTGGTGTGAGACTGAGGGCGGAGCTGGCAGAGCAGACTTCCTGAAAGTGGCTGTTCTTATTTTGTGACATCAACAAGTGAGGACCCGCTTGTTTTCGTGGGTATGGGAGGGGCTGCTGCAGATCGCACAGGTTTTTAGAGGATTATTCAAAAATGCATGAATGGATCACATACTGTTTTGGGGTTCTTTATAGTGAGGAATGAACAGTATAATAAACTTTAAAGCTTTTTTTTTTTTTGTTTTTAAACGTTTCCACACATTGGACTGTAATCATGGTTGATCATTTTTTGCTGCTGTGCGTTGTCCGCTGTAATGATGTTACAGTAAAATTAACCAATAGTCAATCCAAATTCCAATATTGATTATCAATTTCTCTAATTTGAAAAAACTTTAAAATGGAATGAGTCAATTAGATTAGCAATTTACCTCACATAGATTTGTTTGAATTAAAGGAATACAAAATGATTAATCAATTAAGATGATTAATTGTTATCTAGTATTTTCTAATTCTGATATAACTTAATTTTGAAACAATTATATAATGGTATAGACTAATTTTATCTACAACTTGCCACAGACAGATTGATATGGTTGGATTGTAGGAAAATAAATCAATTAAGTCGATTAATAGTCACACGACTAATTATAAATGATAAACTTAGACTAGAGTGTAATGTCAAAGTTAACTAACACATTGAGCAAATATAGGATCCACCAAAAAGTAGTGTTTTGTGGGGAAAAGTATTTTCACTACAGTCCTGTTTAAATGTCTTTTATTATCTTATTCTTCTTTTAATAAATCAATTTGTAATACTTTATGACTTTCAAACCTTTAAATATAATATCGATTTCAGCTTAATTATTTGCACAACAGCTTATAAATGTAGCATAAATACATTTAATAAAAAGATTTTTTAAATTCTTATATTTGATAAAAGCATGCTATTTCAGCTGTGATCCTGCAGCTGTTGTCCCAAAGGTCAGCGGGGTGTGCAGAGACATATTTACTGGCAGTAAAACACATTGTCCTTTCACCGGCACATCACCTTGGTATATGAAATGTAATAAAAAACAGAGCCCCTGTCTGTAATTTGTCTGTCGTGGCTGCAGTGTTCCACTAATCTTAGCTAATCTGAGCCCTAACCACTGGTTCATGCTCTCAAATCTCCTGTCCTTACAGCAAGCTGCATCCAAATCCCCCATGGTTGCCCCTTTAACACGTCATTAATCCCCAGCGGCCCCCTCTTTGAACAGGGAGCTTGTGTGAATGGATAACCAGGCCTCCTCAGACACAGAGACAGAAAGGCGGAGGCAGCGGAGCGCTGGATTTACTTCGCTACCAGCAGGTTAATCCTGCCTCCACACCGAGAGAGCTGGAGGTGGATGGGGGGGGTTGGCAGGGTGTGTGTTTGAGGGGAAGTGTGTGCGTCTTGACTGGAGACAGTTAAGGATTGTCTCCATCTTGGTAACGACTCCGGGGTAATATCAGCATCTGGTGCTCAAAGTCATCCACCAACCCCACCCCTGAAATACAGATTGCTGCCATTTCTTTGATTAGATTACAATGGAGAGATGCAGGAGTTGAACAGAGAGGAAAAAAAAACACTAAACAGCATGAAGCCACCAAACGACAAACACACCAAGATGCTGACGGTGGAAATGAAAAGAGACAGATCTGGATGGAGAATAATTAACTGCTGGTAAAAGCAGGCACAAAAGATGTGCAGCCGAGCAAAAACTGCGAGGTTAAGTTGAAAGGTTGATCGTAGGAACTGAAGATGTCATTTTAATCCGAGCTTTTGGCTCGACATTGGTAATTATTTTTCCGTTTAGCGCATTTATGAGGCACCGGGGCAGCTGCTACCCAAACCACAAGTCCTTTTCTTTATCTGCTGGATCTTCGACAGTCAGTTGGACTTTTAACATTTTGTCTCCTCTTCAGTTTAAAAGAATAATCAGCCACTCGGCAGGGCTCTGGCAGCTAACCAGGACTAATTCTGCCTCCTGCTGGCTGGTGACACACACTGGGACAGCTATGATTGGCTGTTAAGCGCCAGGGGGTACACCTCTGATTGTCTGCTTAGCATATTTTCTCCTTTCACACTGATGGCACACACCCGCTCTTATCCTCATTAAGCATCGCCACGCTAAAGGAAGCGAGGAAGTTATGGATAGCAGTGAGCACGTGCTCGTAGATTGCACGCCACAAGGGTGAGTGGGAAAACAATATTCCAGCAAAGTCCCTCTTCCCCACCGCCGCCTCCTTCTTCTTCTTCCTTTCCGTTGCTCCTCTTCCAGCTCAGCACAGATCAGACAGAATGTCACCTCTACAAACTACCACCAGCTAATTAGCTGTTAGCCGTGTTTGTGTTCTTGACTGATGACAGGATCATTTACTCTGGTCTCCAGCTGGCTCTGTTTGTCAGAGCCATCTCATTAACATGGCAAATTAGTCCCGCTCAGTCAGGGTTCTGCCTCGCCCAATGAGAACTGAGTGGAATGTAAATCAACCGGGAGGCGGAGACATGGAAGCTGCACGTTTATAGGAAAGAGAAGTTGGAAAAAAAAACATTAATGTGAGTTTGTTTAGAAAAAATTAGAGACGAACAAATGATCAGCCTTTCTCCGCTTTTGAGCTGCTCCGTGACCATTTTTACCGCAAGGACGTCAAATCATTACTGTATATTTGTGAGATTCATTCCCCACAAAACAAGGGTATCGAACTCTATCGCACAAGGGCCAAAATCCAAAACATAGCTAAGAACGTAGGCCGAACAGGATAAACATGTATTGAAGACTCTAAAGCTGCATTTTAAAACTTTAAAACCGTAACTTTTTTAACATAGTTATGAACTAGATATATAGCATTACCTGCAATAATGCTAGTGTGAATGCTGTAAGCTGAATGTGGCCGCTGAAGATGCTAGTGCTACTAGCTGAAGATGCTGAAATTTATGGCCAAAAAAGGCTGACGCTGATAGCTCAAAACGCTGAACCTGTTAGCCAGCTAAAATACTAGCTAAATGCGGAATTCGCCTAAAAAGCTAAAAAAAAAAAGAGAGAAAAAGAAAAAAAGAACCTAGGTTAGCCAAAAAATATAGCATAAGGCTAAAACATTAGATAATCTAGAAATTAGCCTAAATATCTTTTAAACCTTTTAAATTAACATAATCATGCATAATAAAAAGGCAGGAATATTCTTACAGAATAAATCAATTTAAAGATTAAATAACTTTCAATTTTCTACTCTCCATAAAAACATATTTTCTCAAAATTAGAAAGAAAGAAAGAAGCGCAAGATAACATCGGGCAGTAAATAACAATAAAATAAAATGACCTGGAGGGCCGGATATATTCACCTATAGGGCCGGATCCGGCCCCCGGGCCTTGCCTCTGACACATGTGCTCTAAAAGCTGCTTCCCAGTCTAAAACCCAGATATTGTCAACAGCAGCCATTCATCAAGTCAAGGCCAAGCAGATACAGTGTATCTCAGAATAAAAAAATAATAGTAATAAAAAACCTGGGGGAGAAAAAAAAATCAATAAAATAAACAAGGCACAACGGATTAGCAACCAGCATAGCCCGGCAAAGGGAATCGTGTTTGTCATCATTGCTTCATCATTCTGCTAAGTGAGCTGTTCATACACTCCAAACGTAAAACAATCTCTTTAATCTAATATCCCCTCATCAGATTTTTTTTCCCCCTCATCAGCAGGAAGTTATTGATCAAAGTCTGGCTGCTTTCACAAAACCGCAGCAGGATTTTTTTTAGCACATCCATAAGTGCCTTTAGATTTCCTTTCTCGTCTTGTATTTATGTTGTGCAGGAGGTCTCTGTCTCGCCTCATCTTCTCCGTGTTGTTTCGCTCCTCGACCTCTGCCAAGCTCTGGTTTGTCGACAGGCCGAGGGAGGGAAGGGGGAGTGCTGGCGAGGGGGTGGAGAGTGGGAGGTGGAGCAGTAATGTAAGAAAATTGGAGGATTAGACGGCGAGCCCTCTTCCTGTCTGCATCAACCTGCCCCCACCACCTTCACCTCCCTCGTGTGCCTCCCCTCAGACTCTAACAACACCGCCTGACACGCTGACGACCGTCTCCCCCTCCCCTCTCTTCATCCTTTACAGATCTGTCATGACGACGGAGCCCAGACTTTCTCCCTCTTACTCATTTTTTTATTTTAAGGCAGAATTACACTCCATTTGTGTCTCCATTATCCCCGATGTCCTTCTCAATTACTTTGCTCACTTCCCACCACCCCTCATCTTTTATGGTCTTTGCAGTGATGGAGCTTCTCCTTTGCAAGTAAAACCTCCACACCTGAGGCACGTTTTCTTTTTTCTTTTTGTGCGATTTTGCGGGACGCAGAAACCTGACGGCTGACACCACACGACGCAGTGGAGGCTGATCCGGGAGTTTGAGAGTGTACATAGAAGGGTCTGAAAGGGCCTAAATGGACTCGAGATTGGACTCTCTGAGGTCGTCATCAGCCCAGATTGGAGGCCATTAGGGCCTATTTAAAAGAATTACTTCCAGGATGCAATCAAAAACCCTGATAGGTAATCAATGGCAACTAGATCAGGGCACAAAAGCAGCCCATGTGTCTCAATCAGCCACCATTCAGCATGACAGGGAGATCAGTATCGGCCACATGCTGCATTCACTTGTAATGCATGCACAAGTGCACGGGCTGCACATATTACACAGCCATGAATACCTGAGACACACATGCGTCTAGCTCCGGAAAAAAAAGGGCACAGTCTTTCGGATAATGTCATGCATCAACAGAATAATTATTTGCACGCTGCTCTGCTTGGAGACAGTGATGTATCAGGAAACAAGCAATGCCTCCCACACTACCCCCCCCAAGCTTTAAAAGAAGAATTACAAGGAGAGAAAGACAAATGAAGAGGGCAATAGAGAAACAAGGAGAAAGTGGGAGCAGAGGGATGAGTGGAAAGGAGGGAGGAGGAGGCTGTGGACAGACAGCTTGATTTATTAGACCTTCTAGTTAACAGGCCTTCTACGCTGACACAGATTGTACACACATCTGCGTCCACACTCACACCTGAAGCCTTCAGCCAGAGTGATGAGATGGGAAAGGTTGTTAATGCTGCTCAATGATGCGTGAGCCGTTTAGTTCAGACCGAACGCGCCCTTCTTTCCACGCTCGCAATATGCCCAGGCGAGCAGAAAAAGAGAATGGGGTGGGTGGGGGGGGGACAAAGCAAAGCAGCAAGGCCACAAATTGGGTCAATATGCTCGGTTCATAAACAGAGCAGAACCTTCCAAGGAGGCAAAATTAGCACCGACGTGCGAGCTGCAGGGACTTGTGGGTGGGCGCAAACATGCACACATACATATGCAAACAGAAATGTGCAATAACTTGATTTATTGGGGCATATACACCAGTGCATATGAATAAAGAAACACATATATGCCAATAGGAACAATAATAGTTCTGACGTGAGAAAACACCATCCGAAAAGGGATATGAAAAGCATGGCGCTACCCTGCAATAAGATTAGGCCTCAGTAGATTTGCCAGCGGGAGTCCCCAGTATAATAAAATCAGATTAAAGGACGATCATATTTATTTCCAGTATATACAATATATCAAGGTTGCTCAGTCGGTCTTATTGTGATAGGCTGCAAGAAGGCGAGCCTCTGTGTACTCTCCTTCCTCTAAGTTGACATTAGCCTGTGTTTAATGAGCTTCAGGTGTCAAGGAGTCGGGAATGTAACGGGATGTGTTGGCAAGGCTTATTGATTTATTGTTTTTCAAAGAAGTTTTTGTACTTCTGTTATTGCCTTGCTGCCACTGATAATGTCATTTTGGAATCATTTCAGGTGAATGAAAGCGGAGGGACGGTGTGTAAATGTGGGCTCTTGCAGCGGGGAAGGAAAATATTGGAAAATAAGGTGGCATGGAGAAGTTAATATGACTTCTGACTCGTAAACATATCCCTGAGTCTGGGAATAGGGCGAGGTATTTGAACAAATGCTTTAATTTATAGACTGGAAACAGAGAGAAAGAATAAAAATGGAACTTAAAAATATCCGCTTTGTCTTTGTCGTTGCTGTGGCCAGTTAGTAAATTGCGAAATAAATAAATATTATTTGGTTCTTGTTACATAACCGGTGAACATTTTTATCCATATATGGGATACAGTAACTCGTACTCTCCCACAGTTTTTAATTTGGATTTTTCAAGAAGTACAATTAAAAACATGCCTGGCCCAAAATGTAACCAATTGTAAAATGAAAAAGGTATCATCTTTGGTGGCAGGTGTGAAATGCAAAAAAAACAACAACAAATCCCTGATTTTATTCAAAGTTCAACATCAACTATGTTTTTTTCTTTTGTAAAATCATTCCCATTGGTCAAGCCTTTGTTTGCGTTCTCACCCACTAGCTTAGAGCACCTCACAACCCCAAGCTAACATTAGCGTAGCAAAAAGAAAAACAACAAGCAATATCAGAGCTTTCACAAATGGGCAGACAGCTGGTTCCACGTTCAGAAGGTTTATTGTTAAGACAGGATGACAGGTGTCAAAACACGGCTAAAAGTCCATAAAGCTAAATCAGGGTCAGGCAGGCAGTGGTCAAACACGAGCGTGGGGGTATTAGAGATCAGATGTTTGGTAGAACATAACAGGCGTAGATCGAGGCTGGCGGCAGTCAAACTAGGTCCCGTAAACAGATCGGGTCCAGATAGAAACGTTCAGTAATGCAGGGAGAGTGCATAAACAATACTTCACTCTGAACGAGGTTCTGTCTTGTCTATCTGCTAGATGATTTAGGATTGGAGCAGAGAAGGAAGACTGACCGACCCATCACAAACCTGAGCTTTTTAAAATGGGGGGGGTCTCATTTGCTCTTGATCCACTCAGGATTTGAGTATAAAAATACTCAATAATTTAGTTTTATTCTTAAATTATTTTTTATCATGAAAAAATACCATAAGAAAAACAGAATTTTCATTGAAGTGGGTCTTTAGTGTTTCAAGATAAAGTATTAAAAAAAAGTAATTTACTGCCTCTAGAGAACAATAAACAGATATATACTATATATTTAAATTCAGTCAGATATATGTATTTAAAGACAGAGGAAAGGAGTCAAGTTTCAGTGAAACAGTAAAAGTGAAAATCTGTTCTGTGAGTAGACCATTTTCTGAACATCTTTTGATCTATTGTAAAAGTGTTCCCACTGGTATTCTGATTATGATTATGCTGTTCTCTAGGAAAAATTTCCAGCAGAGCAGCAGCAATTATAACAAAGAAATGTTTTAAAACGCAGTTTTGAGCTTAATTTTCTTCTCCTCCATTCTCAAAAAAAAATGCCACAAGAACATGTTAAAAAAAACCCACCCAAAACATTACTTTCATTGGAGTGGGTCTTGGACAAAGTCCTTTCTGCTGTCAGTTTGGCCAACATGGTGTGGACCCCAGTAATGGTAAGAGTCAGGTGAAAGGAAGATGAAGATCTAAGAGAGCAGGAGGGTGCAGCAATGAGGAGGACACTTGACAGGAATGGAGGAGTGAGATTTTAGGATGGCTTTGAAGGGGTTCAGCAGGAGTTTACAGTCAATTCTGGATTGGAGTAAATGGAGGTGCTGTAGCACAGAATAGACTTGGTGAAAGTGGGAAGGTTTTGTGATGATGTAATAGTCAATGGTGCTGACAAGACAACAGACGATTGGGAAGTGGGGGGTGAGGAGGGATGGAGGTAAATGATGGAAATGTGAGGGTTGGGTGACATTCTTGATGTGACTGTAAAAAGAGAAGGTCAAAAATGTCAGAGACTCTTAACTTGCAGTGACGAGATAACCCCAGAGCAAATAATGGAGAAGGACTGTATACGAGAACTGGACCCAGTGACCCCTCCTCCTTTGCGGTCCAAACAGGAAGTACCCGCTGGCTCCAAGAAGCCAAAATCCCAAAGACTTCTGTAGAGAAATAAAAAACTATTACTCAGTCATCATCTTTGTCAGAATAAATATTACAGCTCTGAGAATTTGAGTTAACATAATTTTTCTGTAATGCAAGTTATTCAAGTTATAAACTGACCGATCAGATGCCTCAACAAAAGTAGGGGGTCTCATGGCTAAGGTTTGAAATGATAGATTCCATGTAGCCTGCTAGATTGTGGAGTTCCAACAAGCTCACTCTTTATTGGCTAGAGTGGTTTGCGCTAGAAATGAGGACTCAATCGGACCAATCACTGCTCACTGTCAATTATTGTTTCAACATGGCAATGTCTGTCTAGCGAAAAAATGGCAACTGAATTAATTTAATTTCATTGGATCTGGAGGTAAACCATTTATAAGGGGTGATGTCACACTCACTCGGTCCAGTTCTCAGATACAGTCAACTAGAAGTTCAGTGTTACTGTTAAGTAACGGCCCTTTAAGGGAACAGCCCCTTACAGGAGGAGTCTGCGCCGCCAGCACCGCCCCCAGGCTAACGCAAACATCCACTTTCTCTGTGGAGCAAAACCTTTTATATTTTAGTTTCATTTGATTTTTTCCGTGGGTGAAACGCAGACAGACTGCCGAAGTCGGCTCTTGGTTGACGTCATGAAATGGGCGGCACCCACAGGGAGTGAAAGGCGGAGCCTCAGAGATCGAGGTGTCTTACAGATAGGAAAAGAGCTCACAAAAATAACTCATTTCATAATAATTTATTCTTTGGTGTGCTAATGGAAATATTTGATCATATAAATGGATATAGTTTACTCTGAAAGGTTTAGAATAGCATGATATAGCCCCTTTAATTCAATTTTTTGAGCTTGGGAGATATTGAAGTTAATAGCATTGCTGTTAGTCAAGAGGCTGTAGACCCAAATAATGAGGAAAAGCATGTTTCATGGCACAGGTAAAAAAAAAAAAAAAAAAAACAAGAAAAATGATCAGAAAGAGACATCAAACCTTCCAGAATGTCTGACTTTATTCTGCTTTTGCTCAGTGATATAAAACCTCGTCATTAATGGCATGTTTTGCACGGGCGCCTCGACTCTCGCTGACAGATATAGAAAATAAAGCTTTCAGCAAAACAAACGCCAATCCATGGTTCGCATCAGTTTTTTGACCATGGAAAGCTGCTCTCTCAGACTGACAGCGTATCTGCTCCCAGCCGGATCTGTGCTCAAACCATCTGGTTCAAGGCTTCACCTGGCCCAATGGAAGCAACTGTCTAAACAGCACGAGCATCACTGGAAGGGGCGGCTTGTTTTCATAGCCTGATAATACAAAGAGGGTTAAAGGCTCACTTGGATTAAACTGATTCCACCGGGACAGACAGATTTAACGTGATGTTTATAGTAACAAAAAGCCAACAGTCATTAGCTGTTGAATAAATCACAATTTAAATCAAGGAGTGAGTCCCTCGAGCTGTTACAGGTGTCCTTAACCCCCAAAATGACTTCTTATTAATGGGCACTTGGAGGTTAAGACCCGAAGAATAGTGTTTTAATTAGACAATTTTAATATTAAACTTTGGGGGCTAAAGAAAAAACTAATCTGATCAACTTTAATAATTAAAATACACCTCTAAATATTAAAGTATCCTGTGACATTTGTTTTTATTTAAAAAAAACTGTCCCTAGTTGTGTTTTAATTATGATTATGAAGTTTTTAACCAAAATTCCACAATTTAAACGTCTTAATAAGCTATTTTTTCACGGTGATCTGAAACCTCTGTTTCCAAAATCTCCTCTGAGGGGGCGTGGCTTTTGGAGCTTTTCTGAGCAGCCCGACACACACACACACACCCTGGTTTGATTGTGATAGCTCTGTGTCTCGCTAGCATAAATCTTCACCGCTGCTACATGAAAATGTCCAGCAGTATCAGTAATGTCCAGCCGTATTGTTTTGATCCAGATGTCAGCGGACGAGGAAGTGAAGATCTTCATGGACCGAACTTCCTCCAAAATCCTGATTCTTTCTCCTTTCATTTCACCACAAGACTCTTTTAGCTAATATTAGATGTTTATTGGGAGGCGTGCTGGAGCAGAGTGCTTATATAATTGAAAGCTAACATCAAATGCTCTTTCATTGATTTACAATCCTTTACAACTGCGGCCAATTTTTTTTTCTTTCTAAATTTAACCTTTATTTTACCAGATGGAGATCAGGATCCCATTGAGATCAGGATCTCTTTTTCAAGGTCGCAAAAGGTTTTTTTTTTGTTGTTTTTTTTCTACATAGAAAGTAGACTGAATGGACCAATAGCTCCTTGCTCTGAGTTCTCAGTAACAGGGAGGGGAAGAGGGGGCGGGCTTGCTCCGCACCAAAGGATCTAGAACAGAAGCAAATATCTCTGCAGAAAATGAGAAAACTATACAGGTTTTTTGATTCTGACAAAAATAATAAATTAAATAATCATAATAAAAGACCAATGGGGATGGTTTCAAAAAGATGATTAATTTAAATTATTTTTTGTTAGCTTTAGAAAAAAACATTTGATCAATTTTACCAATTAAAACACGCCTACAAGGATTAAAGAAATATTGACAAAATATTTACCTTTGATATTCATACTGATATATGCAACGGAAAGGAAAATTGCAAGCAGGTTTGAAAATAATCAAACAGCCTCAAAGGCAAAGTGGTCAGCGCAGACCTTTCCACGGTCTCCCAGCCCACATGACTAGATGTCCCTTTCCTCCTCTAAATGCCACACAATTATGAGTGGCTCCAGGTTTGGCAGGCCAAGATAGTTGGGGGCTGTTGAGGAGTGAGATTGCATGTGCGCCTCCATCAGCATGTGTGTGTGTTGGTGCGTGTGTGAACAGACAAGTCATCTTATTTACCCACCTTGGTTTAAGGGGTGGCCATCGCCCGCCCAGCTAAATGCCATGCAAATGCTGCTGCTGCCGTCAGGCTGCCAATCACGCCTCTCTTGGCATTCAAGGCATGCCGCGGGAGCATTTACAGCGCCTGTGATCTTTACTAAATGAGAAATAACCCTAGCCTGTCCAAGCTGGCCGCATCGTTTAAACAACCCATCCCCATATTCCCACCGGAAAATGCTGTGGAGTGAAGACATTGCATTGTGTCAGAGGAATGATAAAGAAAACAAAGAGGGTGGAGGGAATGTGGATAGATGTGTGGGTGGTAAAGGAGGTGTTTTACTCCCAGAGTACAGCCTCATTATGATGATGTGATTTGCGGGAATGGCAGCAGTGGCTCTCGTCACTAATACCAGCTCCCCTGAGCCATGCAGCCGCGCTTTATTAAACTTTATGAAAGGCTTAGCTGCCCAATTTATGAGCCTGCCTGCTGTGGACACGGCCGTGGCAAAGACAGGAGAAACACTGCAGCTCAACACAGATGAGATTACCGAACAAAAAGTTTTACCCCTGACGGTACTTTTCCCTCACTTTATTCAGATAGGCAAACAAAACAAAGTCACTCGCTTAGATTGTTCAGTAAAAATGCAGCTACAGTGTAAACCTGTTTACCATGAACAGCAATCAATGGATATTTTTTTTTTTACATTTGACTATAAAACTAATGTTTTGGTTTTGTAGAATGTTGAAAATGTTTTATTTTGATGATGTTTAATCTTTCACAATTCAGCAGAAATAAATTGTTCAACCAATTTGCACACTGGAAACATTTTCATTTACAACTTTAAATACTATTAGTCTTCTTATTTTCAAGTTCCTTTGTCTTCTTAAGAGGATTCTAAGCAATTCTAACATTTAAAAATATATCTATAATCTAAATAGAGAATTATTAAAGGATAATTATTATTTTTAGGACTTAAAATTCCAGATTAAGAATCTCAAATTTATTCTTATAAATTCACATTTTCCTCTCTGTATTTTTACTAATTTCTTAAAGTATGACATCTTTACTTTTGAACTAAAATGAACTCAATAGGGGCAAAGCATGGGAATAAGTTCACATATAATGCCTGTTATTTGTTGTTTAACCTGAGGAAAATTGTGTTTTTGGTTTTTTAACACAATCTTGCTGCATTTTTTTTTTTTTCAAGTAAATTAAGGTCTAAATACCTTTTTTAAAAATATTTCTTTATACAAATTGTTGTGAATCAGGAGAATACAAAAAAATTTTGTTTGAAGAAAAGCTTATTTGTGACGTAGACTATAGTCAGAGGTGAATTTCTGATGAACTACTGCCGCTCTGCAGAAATTATGTCCCAGAAAACGACAGAGATTTATTGATTTTGGCTAAAAACAGCATAATTTAAATTGAAAGACCACTGGGAACAATTACAAATAGATCCACAGATGGTCAGTGTGGATCTTAAAAAAAAAAAAAGAAACTACAATTTAATAAACTAATACCTTCATACAGTAAAAACTACATCTAACACTGAGCACTAGTTTATTTTTGTTGGCTTTGTATTTGTGAAACATAATCAATGTGAAGGTACATTTCTTAATCTTAGCTCATTAGCTGCAAAAAGACGGATTAAACAGAAAAACACCAACAGACCTAACTTGACCCATTGACTGAAACAAATGTTATCCTGAAAGAATATAATATCTACAAAGCTATACAGCATGTGTCAAAGTTAAGGCCCTGGGGCCGGATCCGTCCCTTCGGGTAATTCTATCCGGCCCTCCAGATCATTAATTGTTTCTAATGGCCCGATGTTATCGTGCACTTATGCGTAACTTGTATAATTTTTGAAAAAATATAAGTTAAGGAGAGTAAAAGATCAAAAGTCATAAAAAGATACATTTTTAAAATTTAAGAAATTTAGTTTTAGTGCGGTCAATAAATGTTTATCCTGTTCGGCCCGCGACTTAATTTGTGTTTTGGATTCATGTGATGTCACTCTTTCCCAATTCTCTCTTTTTTTTTTTTTTTTTTTTTTTTGGAGATTTTCCTCGCTGAGAGGAGGCTCTAAGGGCAATGTTGTCCAGTTTAGTCTGTTTGGTTTAGCAATCATCCACTGATTCTACATTTTATGTTCTTGTTTAATTACCAGTGTGAAGCCCATTGAGACATCTGTTATGGGATACTGTATATTTAAATAAAATAGAACTGTTTTCTACAGAGCAGGGAGCTTGTGGCCCACCCAGTGTGTTATTTAACTGTCATGTGTTTGGGTGATGTAGAACACGAAAACAGACCCTGGGACAGAGATCCTGGTGCAGTGACGAAGACCCTGGGACACAGGTTCAGTTGGTCTCCTGGGATGAGGAGAAAATAGCCATGGAGGTTAGAAGAGGGGACTTGACCGATGAAGTTTAATGTAGAACGGACGATGTTTCAGCAAAGACTGAGTTAGCTGAGGCAGCATTTAGGGGAACAGGTGGCAGGAATCAGGGTAATTCAACAGCAGCTGCAGCAAATGCACTTTTTTTCAAACAGCTTTTTATTGTCTGCTCCTGATTCACTTTAATTTGAATAAAAAAATTTGCAAAAAAACAAATTTTGACAATATATATTTTTTTAAAATGTCAGAAAAATGCCACAAAGAATACAGTAAAAACAGAAAATGTTAATTAGAGTGGGTTTTTAAAGAGTTTTGTAATCTGTGGTTCATTGCTATATTTTTTGTTGTTATTTATTCATTTATTAATTTTGTGTGCGTGTTTTCTTGAACATATCATTCAATGTAATTTCTACTGTTGTGATGATCAACTCCTTAACCCTTGAACACCGGAGCTCCAGTGTTTATGTTCTTTGATTTACTGTAATTTTTTAATTGCTTACATGATAATTTAAGCAGATTCTGAGGAGGAAAGCGATATCAGAATCTGTTAGAAATACATTAATTGTGTTAATTATTGAAAAGTTACAGTGCGTCAAAGGTTTTGTGTTTAAGCGTCACCAGAAATTCTCAGGTGTTAAAGGGTTAATAAAAAAAACGTAGAAAAACAAAGTAATAATAACCACCGTACACTTTTTGGAGGTGAAAATTCAGTGGGTTGTTCAATAAAGAAGCGAAACACAACTTTTCCTTTTTTTTAATAAAACTAAACAGACAAGAACAAAATATGGTGGGTGGAGTAAATGATCCTCACAGTTTTTGGAGATGAGGTTGAAAGTTAAAGCAAATAAAAATCAGCTTTTATTCAGAAAAAAATCATTAGTGATTCCCTTCAAATGTTGTAATATTCAAATGATGCTCATACCTGAAATAGAACCACATCTACGAAATGGGGTGTGTGGTGAAGGAGCATTTTATTTTATCTACAGATCCTCTTCCAAGAATAAATGTGAGTATCTGTTCTTACACTACGTACCATGGCTGCACACATTACTCGTGACAGTCATGATTAAACACAGAAATAAAGCCTGCTTAGCTCTGTGCACCTTATTCAATCCACTCCTTGTGGCAAAAAAAGCGCCTCATTATCTCCTCTGTCTTTGCTGACATTTTGTTATCACACACTGACAGACACAGACAGACAAACACAAGCATTAAATATTCACAAAAGTGTTTGTATTGGCAGAGCGACAGCCAGGGAAGCACACCACACACAAGCGGACGCACACATGAACACAGATCCCCAAGCAGCAATTAGTCGGGCCCCACAAGAGTTCCCTCCTTCATCTCGCTCTGCTGTAGGCGCAAATTAAATTTGTCTTGGTGTGCTGTCGCTGCTCTCTCATACATGAACAAGTCAGGGTCACACCAGGAAAAAAAATAAAAAAAGGTGCACAAAAGACACAAAATCATACATTTTTCTTTTTTTTTTTTACTGATTTGAATCTGGATGAGACACAGTCTTTATTCAGGTTTCCTGAAACAATTTTGTACACAATACTATTTTTAACTTAAAAAAAGGAAGTAAAAAATGTCCAAATACATGTGCATTGTTGATTCTTTAATAACACTTTTTCATTTCTAGTTTTATTTATTTTCCAAATATCTCAGCAAATTGACGTTCAAATCTGATTTGATTTGCCAGGATAAGAAAAGAGATTCCGATACATTAATTCCAATAAAAAAATGTATTAACGTGTTTTTAAGCTTTTTCACTAGCTAAAAGTACCTGAAGTAAACTTTTACAAATATTTCTCGTCCGTAAACTGTCTTCAGAAGTGATGTTGCTAAAAAACACTCAAACCAACTGTACTCCATTGAAATAATTTTGTTTCAATTTTGCACAAATGTTATCAGAGGATTTGCCATATTATCTTTTCATTTATGTCAACACTTCTTTTCTGTAAACAGTTTTTGTTTAAGTATTATACAAATGACAAATAGATTATCTTGGAAAGATACAGCTGCATTACAGACGCGGAGGGAATTCCAGGTTGATCTGGTTCCTTTATGTTTCTCTGTTTAGTATCAACTTTGTCATGCTGTTTGCTTTGGGGCGCAAACAAGTCTACAAGACAGCTTTGAAGACAGATTGAGCTTCACTACACTGTTTATTAAAGCTTAATTAGAGCTGAGGGCTAGAGAAATAAATTAGCAACAGCATTAAATATCTCATGTGTAAAAGTCTAATTAAACTGCAATCAAATTAAATACATACCATTTGTCTGCCAAGCTCATGGAGTGTTCCGTCCAGCAGGTCATTTCAATGTACCCTCTGAGTAAATGGGCTGATATATCGCCACAGTTGGATTTTCAATTGCAGTTTTAAAATGGTCTTGCCAAAAATCGGTCGATGATTTCTAACAGGATTGATTTAAAATGGGAAGAGTTACTGGTATTTCTGAAAGAGGTTGTTGATTATTTTTAGAGTGTTATTGTTTGTTAAGTCTTGTTAAAGCCGAGAAGCAACTCTGACTTCCAGAGTGAAACTCTTTCATACAATAAACTAACTGGAGCTTGGCGCAGTTCCAGTAATAACCACTGGGGGAGTTGCAAAAATCCAATCAGGTAACACGTTGGTAACGCGTTCATTTTTTCCACAAATCTATGATTAGAGGTATGATTATGAGAAAGGTTAATAGTGGCAAATTAACCATAAACCAATTAGCCACTTGAGTAAAAAATGATACAGTCTCAGAAGTATCCAGTTGTGTTTGTTCTACTAAAAGTGCAACATTTTTACTTTCAGACTGAATCTCATTTTTTTTTAAATAAATAAAACTCAGTTTACTGGATACCAAATAGATTTCTTTGCTCAGGCAAAAAAGATCCCATTTACTCTGATGCAATGATATCCATCATTAAAAAAATAATTTTTTGCCACTGTAATTTTTTTTTTAATCTTGTACAGTACCTCATTATGTTTTAATATTTTTATATGTGTAATTATTCTACCTTTTGTGTATGAACTTCTATTGGTTTTTTGTGGTCTTGTCGTTTGGCTTGAGTCCATAATAAATTACTCTATTCTATTCTATTCTATTCTATTCTATTCTATTCTATTCTATTCTATTCTATTCTATTCTATTCTATTCTATTCTATTATATTATATTATATCTTTTTTAAATTAACCTTTGCCTTTCAGATCTGGAGCTCTTTGAATTACCAACTAAATTTATTTTAGTTTTTCTCCCTATATTTACTAGTATTTCTTATGAAGATTGTTAATTTTTTTTTTCTCATTTTTTGGGGGGGTTTGTCAAATTCTGGTTATGGTTAAGGAGGAAAACTTTGGGAGAATCTGAATTTCTTCCCTACCCCTCTGACTTCTCTTTATTGCTTCAATTGTAAGGCTATTTGAAGGTGTTACAGTGTCTGGAGGGTTTCCTACACTAACTGAAGACTTTTTATATTTTTATACAATGTCAATCTTTTTCAATAACAGACTAATAAGGTATTCTTATATTAACTCACATGGAGCTCCAGACCAGTTGAAACCAGTTTGGAGGGGCTTCAGTACCTTTACTCTGAAAAACAAAGCTATAAATGATCTTCCTTGCAGGAGCAGGGGCATGGTCAATGATCGCTCAAGACTGGTAAAGATGACCATTGAAGGTATTAATAACTATGGGGGGTTTCTTTTGTCCCGCCAGACATTGGCTTGAAGCCACACGAGGCCCACCTTGGAGGATATGTATGTGGAGTCCATTTTAGGGCGTTGTCTGTCATGAGTACTCTGTATGAGTTTGACTTTTATTAAAAGGACTAAATTCCAATTGAGTTTTTTGTTCACTTTCTTCCTCATCAATGAACGCACAGAGGTTAGTAATCTCACGTGTAACCTTCTGTGGATGTGTGGTTAACAAGCTATACAAAACGGCTGATCAAAATACAATTTATAGAAAAAAATGTGACAATGACTCAGTATTACTAACAAGAAAACACAGGTTTAGTGCCTTGTCATGACTCGGAAACCATCAAGTTAGCACGTTTAAGCCCCAGCGGCTTGTAATGAATGACTGGGCAAATGACAATGTATTATGGCACTCGAATTAATGGCCCTCCTCTGCTAATGAATGACAAGGCTAATCGTAGGAACGGCTTGTTGCTATGTGGATTAGATAAATACTCCTGCAAGTGAAGTGCTTTAATTATCCCCAGTGTGTTTGTGCCTGAGCGCCGTCGCCACCGCTTTACTGGAAATGCCTGCTTCAACGAGACAAGCTAATTAAGAGCGATTTCCCCGCTCCCCACTCATTAATAACACAACAGCAATTAAGAGGAGCTAGCGGAACACAGTGAATTTGGCGCTAACAAGATTAGCCCTATGTACCAATGGGCTTACAAAGGAGACTGACACGCACACGAGAAGGAAAAGCTGGGAAATAGATTTAAAGAAACGAGATCCTGAGATGGAAATTTATTAGAAGGTGTTAGCGGGACAAAGAGAGATGGTGTTGACATGAGAAACTGAAAAGAGAGTGAAGAAATATGAACCAAAATCACACAAGAAGAGGAACAGAGAAATGAGGAAAGCAAATGATTTTTAATAAGAACCAGGAGAAAAATAGAAGGTGCAAGAAAAAAAAATGTGATTACATTTAAAACTGTATCCTTTTAGAAGCTTAATTTTCATATTCTTGTACATTTCTCTATGGCCACCCTAGACTTTAATTAAGTACCTCAAAAAAGTAAATTGAGTTAAAAAAAAAAAAAAATAAAGCATTTAATTACCAGTACATGAGCTCATATATGAGAATAATAAATGCCTTCATCTTTCAAAATAAAAACATTAATAAAGTCAGTAACTCTGTGATTGTGAGTTTTGTGCAACAGTGTTAAATCCGATTTCTAAAAGCTAGGAAAACATTTTTTAACATCTAAATGTTAATAAAAACAATAATTTACTCTGATATTGGTGCGTGATTATGTCAAAACAGAACAACAAAGTATCTTAAAGTTATTAAACTTTTGTAACATATTTGAAGTATTCACTTAAATAAACATTGAAATAACCGTTGAATTCTTAGCTTCTCAAAGACCTTTTCTGATGAAAATGGTTTTATAGAACCTACAAGCCACAAGGTCCCTGCTCCGCTCCATTCTGATATTTCCACAAATAGATCCATAAACGTCTTCATTTTCCTCATTCAAGCTGGAATCTGGCTCATAAATGAACCAATATTGCTTACCGTTTTTGTTACATCAGTAATGTTTGGTTGAGGTTGTGAGGAGCTATAAGCTAGCAGGATAGCTTGGAAACGGATGGATGGCGTGAAGTAGGATGGGGTTACTTCCTCCTAACCATCCCGTCCACAACTCAGAGGTGATTTCTAATGACTTCCTGGCACTCTGCAGAAACTATGTCCTGGAAAATGACAGTTAAAAAAATTGGCTAAAACAGCATAATAACAATTAAAACCACTGGCAACGCTTTGAAAATGAATCAAAAGATGATTGGAGTGGGCCTTAAAACAGTCTCACCTTCATTTTTCCATTTGTAGTGTAATTTTCATATTTTTCTTCGATTTTTTTGTAGTTCTTATGTTTTTTCTCTGCGACTTCTTCCCTATAAAGTCTTCTGTTGGTCTTTCTTGGCAACAAAAGACCTTTTTTTCTCTTCGACTGAGCAGATTTTGCTTTCATTGCTCTTACTTTTGTTTTATATCACTCTACACGTTTCAAGTTTTCTTCCTGCATTCTTTGAAACCAAAAAAAATGGCAAATGTCCACCAAGACCCGGCTCCACAGAAAATGAATTAAGTAGTTCAAGAAAACCTTTTGGACGCAGGGAAGACCGTTTTAAATGCAGCAGCATATATGTACTGTATCTATTGAAAACAGCTTCTGTTCTGCTGAGTGTGTGAGTGTGTGTCTGAGTAAAGAATGTCAGTCACAGTAACTTTTCATGCTGCATGCATGAAGCTCTTGACATGAGACTCAATCAGCAGCGCTAAAGCCTGCCTCCACCTCCTCTACCTCTGACACCCTACTTTTGAGTCGACTAATCTCCACTGTAGGATGTAGAGGAGCCATTTGATATTGTCTTCCCCGGTGTTTTTCATTATCACCGTCTTACCGCAGCCTGCCGGTGGCATTACCTTGAAATTAACAGGCTTGACAGAACGAGAATCACCACACAATCCTGTCACAACCTCCCATCTCTGCTTTAACTCTTCTCTCATTTCAAAGCCCGCCTGCCTCCTTTTATCTTTTCACTTTCCTTTTTCTCCTTCGAGGGAGAGAAGCTGCGGGGTCACTGGGATAATTTTGGGGGAAAATGACTTAGAAATTAGGTATTTTGACTGAATCCACGCAAATCTGGGCTAAAAAAATAATAGTGCAGTTAATGGAAACCTAATATCAAATTGTTTAGTGAGAAGAGAAATAGATATTTCTTTCAATTCCAAAAAATAAGATGTAGAAGTGACACGAAAACTTATAAATAATAATTTACATAAAAGTACACACACGAAATTCAGTTTTGAGACATTTTTCTATCAAAAATGTTTTCCGTTCAACCTTAAATCAATATGAAACCTGCAAGTTTTAATGTAAAATTTTAGGAATTAAAAGCATTTGATTACAAAGCGTAGCGGTTTATATTTGACATAACACGTTATAAATCCTCCTTTTATAGAAATTGGCCTGAAAACGCCACTCTAAATGACAAATTAAAGGAAAATTAAATGTAAATAAATGCAGGAGATAGAAAAAGTTGATTTTAATTGACTAACTCTCTGCTATTTTAAGATGTTATTATAAGATTTGATTACCTTTACTTAAAAACTTAACAAAAATCAGATTATTTTTAAATGTTTGAATTATTTCAACATGTGGCTCAGTGAGAAAATGCTAAATCCAGCAGGAAGTAATCATAACAGTAATGGGGAATGTTTTTAAGAAACAAACTCTATCTCACATTTATGCACACTTCATCAACATGTCCTCGGATAAATTCAACATCCACGTGACATCGCGTGCTACTTTTCAACATCGATAATAGATTAAAAAAATAGGAAACAATTTGAGATTGCAATTTAACAATTCTGAGGCAGCAATGGGAGCTTTCCTCACAATTATCAATCAAAGCAAAGCAATGTTGAACCACATTTCAAAGACATTTGTGTGAAAAAAGAAAAGATCCCATCAACAAAAGAGGGACCAAAACAACAACAACAAAAGATGGAAGTGGTTTAGGAAAATAAAACATTTCTGGGTATTATTATCTCAGAATGAACTTGCAAAAAGAAGAAAGAATATCAGTTCCAGCTGATCCTGAAAATGCTGATGGTGCAGAAGCATCACAGGAGAGTTGATCTAAAGGTCAGTTTTTGAGGTCATCATCTTTGGTGAAAGGACATCAACAAACCCAATCAAATCATCATTTAAACAGTGATGACCACCTCAAGTATCAACCAAAATTAAAGGATAAACATGCTAACCCACTCCCAGCTTCATTGCTATGACTAAATGTATCCGTCAAGCAAAGAAAGAAAAATTAGTTTTAGCCATTTCTGGATTCATGTTTATTTTTTTATGACATTGGATCACTTATTAAAGGAAAAAAGAACCAGCCTGCTTGCTCCACAAGGGGTCCTAAAATTAGACGAACCAGGAGCAGATGAGTGGTGTGTTTTAGTAATCCGCCTCAGAAGAGAAAGAAATAACAAGAAATAGCTCTTCTTGCATCGGTTTGTATGATTAAGTGTGTGAGCTGCAGTTGTATTGTGTGGTTTAAATGTGGAGACTATTTTAGCCAACAGGTGTGTGTGTAACTACAGTGTGTGTGTAGACAGGCCCCGCCCATTCTAGTTTGCTATTTAGACCTGGTTATTTTATGATGTTGCTTCCCTCTGTTTCCATCGTGTTTTTTCTCTAAAACCGCCTCTTTTACACACACACCCCCCCCCACACACACACACACACACTTCTTTTCCAACAAAACAAAAAGAAAAAGAACAATACAAACATAATCAATATAAATAAAGTTTAGCACAGAATACAACAGGGGTTTATACTCAATAAACCTCTGTTGTGACAGTAAAATCTTCCCAACACCAGAGGCTCTCAACCCGCTTTTGTTTGCTCAGTTGTTGGACAGGACAAGTTAAAAAAAAAAAAAGAGAGAAAGAAATAGCATGCAATCTGATCAAAAAAAAATTTAATTTAATTGAAAATAAAATTATATATTTTAAAACCAAACACTTTGGAGCTTGTATGTCAAAACTGTGACTTCTGTTCTCACTTTAGTGCCAATTGCAACAATGGGTTGACATCACACATATTATATAAACAAGCCGTTCATAATGGTGTTGGGATGATGGGAAAAATGACTGTCGGACTCTGAACTGTATTGGCATAGAGCAAGCCTGCCCTTGCTTCCCATCATCCCTTTGTTTACAGAGTAATCCTTAAACAATTTCTTTTATTTTCTTTTATTGTTCCCAGTGGGGTTTTAATTAAGACTGTGAAGTTTTTAACAAAAATTCCACATCCTAAATGTCTTAAAAAGCCAATTTTTCTGTTGATCTGAAGCCTTCGTTTCCAAAAATCCCTCTGTGTGGGCGTGGCTTATGGTGCTGAGCTGTGTAACCCCGCCCCTTATTCCCCCCTTATTAAAGGGAGACATACTCGGAAATGCAAACAATTTCTTATTATATGTTTTCTATTTCAGAAGTAAAATGCTACCCATACATGTTAAAAACTCGATGATTTTCATTAGAGGGGGACTTGGGCGCCTTGCAATCCCAACCTAACATTAACAGTGTAACAGAAATGACCAGCAGTCTTGGAGCTGTATAACCATACAGTTTTTAGCCAAAAACCAGCTTAGATAAGGAAAACAAATATATTTATTATAAGTGGAAGCATTAGAATGAAGCAGAGCAGGGAACTGGTGGCCCGCTGACTGCAGCTCCCATGTCACTGCTACAAGGTTTTTCAAGCTGCATTTTTTTGTCTGCTTCTGATTGACAAAACTTGAATGAAGAAGAAGAAATACTCAGAAAATGATTTTCAGAAAAACATTTTTCAAGATCACAAGGACAATTAAAAAAGCAAAACAAATTAAAAAATAAATAAATAAATAAAGCAGAGTAACATTTCAGAAGACAAAAGAAAATTTCAGTAATCAAAATGTAAAAAAAATAAGCATTTTGGAAAACAAATATAATTTAATTTTAACAAAATGAAATGTTAGAAAAATGAAACACAATGGGAAACTGAAAAAGGTAGAAATTAAGGGACATAGCTGATTGGAGGATGATATCCAGAAACGCTTTATGTCAAATAACTTTTAGTTGAAATGGTGGACAACAAACATCATTATTCAATCAACAAGTTTAAGTTGGTTATTGTGTTTCATTTTTTTAACATTTTATTTTGATTTCTGGACATTTTGTTTTTCAAAATGTTTTTTACGTCTTGATTTCTGAAATTTTGTTTTGTTTCATGACCTGTGTTGCTGTTTTTTATGTTCATTGCAAATATTTTTGCCTAATATAATGTGTTGATTTGATTTTTTTTTACTTCAGGGCCACCGTAGAAATATTGCTACAAGAACAAATGAAAGAAACCTTTTTTAAAGGATTTTCATCAGTTTGCAAATCTCAAAGTTCAGAGTTGTAAATCATTGATGTTCTAGCAATAAATATCAACATGTTAATGGAGCATATTTTTGTTTAAATTGCACTAATCCATTTCTACATTTATATATCCAAACCCCATTTTATAAAAAGCATTAACATGCTAACCATAGTCCAACAGTAATAACAGTATTAAGTCAAATATGTCTTATCCCCATTTTTTTTTTCTTTAGATCCACACTTAAACCTGCATGCGACTTCATCTTCATTCAGTTGCTGTAAATACTACACATTTATTTTGGTCATTGGTTGACTTCCTTCATTTTGTTTCATGGTGACTGTGAAGTGAAATATAAGCTTCAACAGGAGATTCATCTGTTGATCTGCAGAACATGCAGAGCTTTCACTGCACTAACAAAGGAAACTACAGAGAAAGAAACAGGAACACTTTGTCTGATGACAAAAAATACAACACAGAGCAGTCTGTTGATGATCGGGTCACAACGTCCTTTAAAGCTGAATTTGAATTTAAAAAAAAAAAACATGAACCAAGAAAAGATCTACCTGAAATGACATTTAGAAGAGAATGTAAAATCACACTTTCTTATCATTTTGACACGTCTGGCATTAGGCAATATCTGACTCTGGAAGATTTGTACACACAAAGCTCCAGAACAGGTCCAACATCTCCCTCCCTTGGTGCCTAAGGTCAACACCAGGATTTAGTTTTCCTCCCATTTTTTGGTATTGATATTTGCCAACAGCCAAAATTACTTTTTGGAAAGAATCATACAGGGTGTCATATAAAATAATAACGAGTGGATCACCTTTACCTGGTGTTTCATTACATTTCAAAATTAAAGTAAAAGAAACACATATTTTTTTTTCTCTTGTGGTCAGAAGCGGGACATGGATAGACTAAATTTGAAGAGTTTCTCTGAACATATTTTCTTTAAAGATTTTTTAAGAAAATATTTTTAAAATAAATTCCATCATCCAAAAATATTATTTCAATCAAGCTATAGATTTGTATATAAGAAGTATGGGATTTCAGAATTTTCGTTTAACTTTTTTTATACATGAAAAGTCATTGAGAGACTTAAAGATTACACATAAACCATTAATATACATTTAAATATTTTAAGCTAAACTTATTTAGGATATTTTCTAATCTTTTCAACAAAAATTGTCCAGTAAAGTGGGCAATTTCAGTTTTTGGCTAATATGTTGACTGATCTTCCAGGGGCTTTATACTTATTATTACATAGTAATAACACAATATTTGCACTGATAATGCAAAATGTAGCATCATGCATCAGAAAAAATTAAGTAGCTGAAGTTTTTTTTTTGTCTTTGGTTAGTATTGCTAGATATGATAATACTTAATGTACAATAAATAAAGCTAAAAATATATTTTTTGAGAAAATTCTCATTAAAAATATCCAAATCATCATAAACCCTTTATTAATTTATTATTTGCTGTATCACAGAGTTGTGGACAGCATAAAAAATTCCACACAGCTTAGATGTATGCAGAAAAGACAAATGTCTTTATGGTGTAACACTCCCACCTAGCGGTCAGTTGATGTTAAAACAACATTAGTTTCTTTATTTGAGAACTTTAATCATTGTCTTCTGTTGAATATATTTGCCTCCGCTAAACATCGTTATCTTTTTTACGTAAAATTCCTGCCGGACTTGTTTCAGACGATGGACTCAATGATGATAACTTATGGACTGTGGTGGTGTATTCCAACCCATTTATTTACTCCACAGGCATAGTCACACCATAAGAGCTAAGGAAAATAAAACAAACTAATTACAATTTCCCTTTTTGATTCACAGCCATGCTTTACATGAGATGGTAGCATTAGCTTATTAGATAATAATAATAATAATAATAATAATAATAAATTTTATTTAAAAGCGCCTTTTAAGCTCTCAAGGTTGCTTTACAATGAAACAGCTAAGATGTAAAACAAACAAGATAAAAACTCAAGTATAAGAGCAATAAACAGAGAGCAGAAGAGGCTATAAATAAGCTTGTCTGAACAGGAAAGTTTTGAGTTGTGATTTGAAGGTCGGTAGAGAGTCCAGGTTTCTGAGATCAGGGGAAGAGAGTTCCAGAGTCTGGGGGCAGAGCAGCTGAAGGCTCTGCCTCTCTTGGTGCAGAGGCGAGGCAGGGGAACAGACAGGTGAAGGGACGAGCGCAGGGAGAGGGACGGTGTGGGGAGGTTGATGAGTCCAGAGAGGTATGGAGGGGAGAGGTTGTGGATGGCCATGAAGGTGTAAAACTGGGGTGATGTGGTGGTGAGGGGGCGTCCCGGAGATGATCCGAGCTGCAGCGTTTTGAACCAGTTGAAGTCTATGGATGGATTTCTTGGGAAGACCGAAGAGGAGGGAGTTGCAGTAGTCGATGCAGCTGGTGACAAGGCTGTGGACCAGGATGGAGGCTGAGTGGGGGTGAGGGAGGGACGGAGACGGTTGATGTTACGGAGGTGAAAAAATGAGGACCGGGTGATGTTACTGATGTGGGACTGAAAGGACAAAGAACTGTCGAGGACGACATCCAAACTCTTTACCTGTGATGAGGAGGTGACTGGGGTCATCAATGGAGAGCGTAAGGGAGTTGAGTTTGGAGAGGGTGGATCTGATGCCAACAAGGAGTTTGGTTTTTGCTGTTCAGTTGGAGGTGGTTTTAGGAAAACCATGATTTAAGTTCAGACAGACATGCTGTAAGGGAGGGAGAGGGTGCACAGGAGGAGGGGTGGGTTGATAGGTAGAGTTGGGTATCATCTGCGTAGCAGTGGAACTGAATATTACATTTTCTGAAGATATTGCTGAAGGGTAGAAGATATATGATGAAAAGGAGGGGGGCCGGGGACAGAGCCTTGCGGCACTCCAGAGGTGACTAGGTAGGGCTGGGACTGGAAGGAGTGAAGTTGAACAAACTGCGTACGGCCAGATGGGTAGGATGTGAACCAGTCAAGGGAAGTGTGACAGATGCCGATGGAGGAGAGTCTTTAGGAGGATGGAGTGGGAGATTGTGTCAAAGGCCGAGCTGAGGTTGAGGAGGATGAGGATGGATAGGAGCTTTAAACAGCTGTCTTCTTTACATAAACTACAAATAATCACAAAATATAAACCATAAACAATAATCATTCCAGTTCGCCTTCCAATTAGTGTCTGAATGCAAAAATGATGGATTTTAAACTATCTTGAATGCGTTTCTGTCTTGGTACAAGCGTCAGCCATTATCCTTCTCTCAGTCTCTGTTGAATGGGTCCGTGCATTAAGACTTCACGAAAAACCGGAAGCAGGTGTAACACAGTGTTTCAAACATTGTTTTACAACTTAAACTTAATTCCTTATGAAACCAAAATCATCTTCAATAAATCAAAAGAAAAGTGACACAAGAAATAAATAATCCAATAAACTGGGTAATTTACATTTACTAATAATCAAAGTTTTTCTTTTATATCTTCATAAACTATTCTGCAAAACTTTAATAATTCTATATTTTAGATTATTTTTTTAATGTGTTGCAGGTCACCACATTTTTTTTCAGGAGTTTTTGCAAATTCATAGGTTGAACTTTTGGGAGTTATTGTTCATCTGCACTGAAGTCTTTTTTTTTTTTTTTTTTTTTTTTAATTCCAAATATGACAATCCAGACAACAAACAACAACAATCCCTATCTGCACTGAAGTCTAAAGAAAAAGTCGAAAAATGGAGTCTGCAACCTGCAGCTCTGGAGCCACATGTGTCTATAGCGCTTCAATTAAAAAAAAAAAAAAGATTTTTGTTTTAAAAAGTAACTACAATGTATAAAATAGTAAAGTGAAAAAAATATATTAATAAAAACTCAAACTTTGTTTAACTAATTCAACTGTTGAAGGACAGGATCAAAAGTTGACCTGAAACATATTAGCAAACTTTTACACATGGTAGACATCAGAACATCAGTTGGAGGCCAGTAAGTGCAACCATACGATGGAGTATTAGGACCACTTTATAAAGACAATTTTATTTTTAAATTACGACTTTAAATCTCATAAATTTACGAGAAAAATGTAACTGCTATATTACGAGAATAAAGTCGTATATTTATTACTTTAAAAGTCATAGGCTAAATTTATGACTTTTAATATAGTAAATTTACGAGATTTAAAGTTGTAAATTTACGAGAAAAACTTGTGAATTTACAACTTTAAATCTTGTAAATTTAAGACTTTTAATTTTGTGAATTTACTAGAAAAAAGTCATAAATTTACAAGAAAATACCACCGTTGTTTGTTTATCAGAGCTGTGCTTGAAGATGGGAGACGTGGAGAAATTTGTGAAGGTTTACTTCCAAATGATTCAAAATCATGCACGGGTATCTATGGCTTTATCAAGTTGTATATCTATACAAATAACGACAGGGCAGTGTCTTATGAACAAAAGGATGCCAAGTCTTTTAATGGAAATAAAAGTTTTCAGTCTACAGAGGCTCAATTGTGTAGACACCATAAAATCAGAGTGAAATGAAGATGTGGCAGGCTAGTCCATTTTCTCCTAAACTTAATTTCTGCAACTCAAAATGCTTTTCAGTATCTTGTGTGGCCCCCACGAGCTTGTATGCATGCTTGACAACGTCGCTCCTAATGAGATGACAAATGGTGTCTTGTGGCATTTCCTCCCAGATCTGTGTGAGGGCATCCCTGAGCTGTTGTACAGTCTGAGGAGCAACCTGACGGCGCCTAATGGACCCAAACATAATGTCCCAGAGATGTTCTACTGGGTTTAAGTCAGGGGATGGTGAAGGTCATTCAATTGTTTCAATTCTGTCATCCTCCAGGTACTGCCTGCAGACTCTTGCCACGTGAGGCCAGGCATTGTGGTGCATTAGGAGGAAACCAGGATCTACTGCACCAGCGTAGGGTCTGACAATGGGTTGAAGGATTTCATCTGGATACCTTATGGCAGTCAGAGCACCATTTCCTAGGCAGTAGAGGTCTGTGCGTCCCTCCATGGATATGCCTCCCCAGACCATCACTGACCCACCACCAAACCTGTCATGTTGAACCACGTTGCAGGCAGCAGAACGTTCTCCTTGTCTTCTCCAGACTCTTTCACGTCTATCACAGGTGCTCAGGGTGAACCTGCTCTCGTCTGTGAAAAGTACAGGGCGCCAGTGGCGGACTTGCCAATTCTGGTGTTCTTGAGCAAATGCCAGTGGAGCTCCACGGTTTTTGGGCAGTGAGCACAGGGGCCACTACAGGACGTGGGGCCCTCAGGCCACCTTCATCAACTCTGTTCCTGATTGTTTGGGTAGAGACATTCACACCAGTGGCCCTCTGGAGGTCATTCTGTAGGGCACGAGCAGTCCTCAGCCTGTTCCTCCTTGCACAAAGGAGCAGGTATGGGTCCTGCTGAGGGGTTGAGAACCTTCTACGGCCCTGTCCAGCTCTCCCAGAATAACCAGCAGTCCTGAAATCTCCTCCATGTTCTGGAGATTGTGCTGGGAGACACATTAAACCTTCTTGCTGCAGCACGTGTGGATGTTCCATCCTGGAGAAGTTGGACAACCTGTACAACTTCTGTAGGGTTAAGGAATCTCCTCATACTGCCAGTAGAGAGAATTACACAAGAGAAAATCAGCAGGAGTGGAAAACCAGCCAAAAAAGATCAAGAGGAGAAACTTGAAATGACCTCCACATGTAACAGCAGTCCTGTTTGGAGGGTTTTCTAATTGTTGCCACTGAAGTGCACCTGTTGTTAATTCCATCAACACCAACACAGCTGAAATTGATTAACGAGGCCCTCAGCTGATTAACCAAAAAGAAAATGATCAGACAGTTTCATTCAATTCATGCCAGGCCCAATAAAAAAAGTGTTCCTTTAATTTTTGTGAGCAGTATATTCACCCATAAGGTGGAAAGGAGCATTGTAGAATGCTTCCAGAGATTACTGTAAACTTAAAATAGAAGACAAGGCTCTGTTGCTTCATGTTCAGGTTTTTTAATGATAAACTTTACAAGAACTTTGTCATGTAAATAAATTACATAAAAGTAAAATTTAGACCAAGACTGTGTGCTTTTTTTCTCAGAACTTTAAGAAACTTCCCTGGTGACTGACATTGGCTCCAGAATAAAACAAAAAATAGTTATAATGTAAATGTCGCGATTTTTGCAGAATACAACAATATGTGTTGATTGCAGAAATATTAGATTTTTTTTATAAAAATAACAAAAACAAACTTCTTCACATTTTTGATAAGAAAACTTTTCTTTTTTGAACAGGTGAGGTCATAATATATAAAGGTAGAGTTTTTTTATGTAAACATAAATTTACAAGGGAACAGTCTGAATTTCAATGACCAATTCTTCTTGAACATTTTAAAACAGTCACAAATGTTCACACAACAGCTGTCAGAACAATGAGATGTAACTTAACCATTATCAAAACTGTGTGGGATGATCTGTTTGAAACCTCCAGGTTTGATCACACAATATCCATTTTTCAGATGTTGCTCTCCAGAATTGAGTTAAACTCACTGTGGAAGTCAGGAAAATGGTTGTAGCTGTCGAAGAGTTCCAGAACAATCTCACAGGTATGTTCGATCGGGCTTCTTGTTTAAGTAGTTTGACTGGTGAAATCACTTTTGATGTTGTTTCTGCATAATACATCTAAGCCTGTGCAAAATCTTTAAGAACATGGCGAGCTTTTCCTCACTTAACTCTCTGATGTATCTTTTCAGGTGTTGTGACACCTCTATTTGTTTTGGTGTCATCACAGACGGAACGTTTAAGAGGAAAAAACTTTTCTTGGTGTTGGTTGGAGGTCACTCTATGTTTTGGTCAACTCCTGTGGGCTTAAATTAGGTTTACATGTGAGTGTGTGACTTCTGTTACGGCGTCAGGTGGAAAAAGGAACCCAGGAGCAGGAAAGACTCAAAACAGATGGGAAATGAAACACTAATGTTTAATAGTACTCGCGGAGACCGCAAAACAAAGGCAACCAGACAAGACTCTGCGACACCGAAAACTCAAAAGACCGTAACATAAATACCTATGATAATGATTACAAAACATAATGCAGCTGTGGCAACCAGGTGAGAGCAAAGGAGGAGGGGCAAAACACTGCTGAACGTAACAACTTCTTGCTAGCAGTCAATGACAAACATTGGTTTCTGCACAAGGTTCTTGTGCGAAATTTCATCCAAAATTTCTGCCAAATTAGCCGCAGTAAACATATTCCATTAATTCATCTGTATCAGCAGCTCACAAATTGAAGAAATTTTTTTTTTCAGATCACTGTGGACAGCATTTGTTCTAAAAACGGTGGGGAAAGTCTAAATCCTTTCAGAAAAATTCTTCCAATTGCTTTCCATTTAGATGCACAGAAATCATTCCTGAGGAAAGGAACTTTCAGAGATGTTCCAAGGGTTCATCGTTCATAAAACTGTCCAAAAACTGCTGTAGACATCCCTGACTACACCAGAACCAGTCGCTTTTTCAATTGAATTGTCAGGGAGTTTAAGTTTTTGTCTAGGATGTCAGCATCAGAAATGTTTCAATCATTTTGTTGAAGCTGTTTGCATGGTATAGAACCAAGGTTACTTCAGGCATTACATCCTGACGGCTTTGTGAGATGTCATCGGGCTCAAAGACAAGTGTGTCACTGAGAGAAGTAATGTCAAACTCTGAAGAATGCTGTGCACCTATTATTATTTTAGGGTCAGAATTCTGAGATTCACTGATCTCAGAGATCCACTAGAACTGCATGGTTTGCATCATCCAGAAATATGACAGCATTCTGGATTTCAGTGTCAAGTGTGCTTGATTGTGAATGTCTGTGGTTTGAAGTAGCAGGAAAAATGCTTCCAGTAGAAATATTGTAGAAATCTTGCATAGTTTTGATGTAGTTCTGTGAAAAGTTACTGCTCATCTGTGTTCATGATTTCGACTAAAACTTTCTTCTTGTGTATTTGATTCTACATCACTGGGATCTCCAACGCAACTATTTTCATCTTTGTGATCATCATTAAAAATCATTATCACTTTCAAGTTCTTTAGATTGGGTTACAATGTAAAAACACAGGACTGGTAACTTCACAGTGTTATATATCTTTTCAATTGACACATCTCTGGGGAAGGAATTACATCCAAAATCCCAAACATCAAATTCAAATTGGGATTCATACCCTGTGCTCGATATCCCCCCCGAAAAAGTGCCTTTCCTTCCTTTAGTATCTCATTAAAACCTGCTTGAATGTTGACATTCACTTTCCTCGTCCCTCCACCTTGCTTTGTTCTAATCTGCTTTGAAACTCCATTGTTACTGTGAATCCACCCAATTTCAATGTTTCTTATGACCGGTTTTGATCTACGCACTGATTGAGTGTTTCTGGCATTTCTTGACTCTGATAACGTTCTCTTCTAAGTTTCAGTTTTTGTCTTAATTTCTTAAAAAGACCATGTTTTCATTTTGATGATGTCGTCTGACGCCTGCAAAAGTTTACTATAGCAACCCCTCTTCATATGATGGAAGATGATCAACAAGCTGAGCATCGTCCATGAGCAGCACAACTTCTGTCAATCTGTAAAAACAAAAGACAATAGTTTAGCAAAGTCAAGGAATAAGTTTAGGACTCTGATCAGTTTTATACCATCTGTATTTGGGATTAGCTTCACCAGTTAGGTGCATTTATAAATCTACAGTTACTCTTCACTTCGTATCAATTCATTATGCATGCACCATGCCTTTTCTCCAGCAGAACCTAGTTTACGTCTTTGTGCATTGAATGTCTTTATAATAATCTTTATGTAGCACCTTTCAAGATAAAAACCAAAAACGTGCAGCAAAATAAAACAGAGTAAAAAGAGTACAAAGTAAAACGCACAATATAAAAACAAAGTTAAGAAAATTGTATTTTAAAAATAAGTTTTCAGCTGCTTTTGAAAGAAAACACTGAGTTTACAGATTTGAGGCTGAGAGGAAGGGAGTTCCAGAGAGATGGAGATACTGCTGCAAAGGCTCTGTCACCCTTATGTATCAAGTTGTCAGGATTGGTGGGTGGAAGACCCAAATGCAGGAGAAAAGACATGGTGGCAGAAAAATAAATGTTTACTAAATCAATTTAAACATGACAAAACAAGGCAAGCAGACCAGTGCCAGAACAGAGAAGAGCAGATGACCTGACAATGAGAACTGAACACCAGACACTTAAATACACTGAGGTTGATTAACTAAATGAAAACAGCTGTGGATGGTTAACCTGAACATGGTGAAGCTGACAGAAAACAGAACATGACCAAACCCAAGCGCTGAACCATGACACAAGTTTAATTATTTGTTTGTTTATCCTTTGTACTCACTCATCTCATTTGTGTTTTTTTAATTGTCTCGTATTAGTTTTCTTAAGTAATATATCTGCTCATTTTAATTTTTTTTGTGGATGTGGCAAGTAAAGAGGAAAACAACAATTTCATATTAGTAGAGGGTTCCCTCTACAGAACCTTTAATCATTCACTAAAATAGTTCAGTCACCACTGAGCCACGGGATTTTTGCAACCTATTAACAAACATTTCGCAGCAGCATATCTTTTGACGCAAGTGACATGCGCTAGCTAGTACGAACCAGTTTCGGCCCGCAGTCCACGGGGATGGAGAGTGCTGGGGAAGAACCAGGGTGGGGTGCAGGGGTGATGAAAGCACCTTCTCCTTGCCAAAGCTTTGCAGTGTGTTCTAACAACAGGTAACAAGCATTTAATAAATGATCCATGTATCTAATTTTATATTAAAAAAAAATACCGCAGCGACCCCTCGGTTAATGATACATTAATTAACTGCAAATCAAACAAAGGAGCCTCCAAATACTTGAAAAGTTGGTCTGCGTTCACTTGTCAGAAGCTTTTTTTATTATTAATTTATCAGGACAGTGTACAAATACAATGAGCTTAAAAAGCAAAGATTCTTGCACCAGATTGTAGCTTAGTAGCTAATTTCTATCTGTAGTCCTTTACAAAACAATACATAATATCTAAACATTATAAACATATTAACCCTTTTAAAAAGAAATCCAATATACAACACATTATCAAGGATGTTTAAAAACAAATACAATATAAAATACAATATAATACAATGGCTGTATAAAGTTCTTAAGAGGAGGTGGGATGGTGTCATGCAAAATTTTATGAACTAAGCAAATGTCTGAGTACTTGATCTAGTATTTTATGTTTTTCCTAAATAAAGCAATGGTGGTAACACCTGGATTTCTTGTCGAGGATTTTCAGAGTCTGATTATGCAGAGACGTAAGAAGTTTAAGCACTGTTATTCTAGCCTGAGACCATGATGTAATATAGTGTAAAAGGTGTGATATGATCATCTTGAATCAGTTTCTGACGAGACTCTGATTTGTCGTGAGTTGACAATATTAAATTTCAGAGTATTGCTGTTCTTTTTAACATGATTTTTAAAGTTAAGTGTAGGGTCTAAAATCACACCTAGATATTTAAACTCAGCAACGTTCCTGATCATATGACTGCCAACATAGACATTAGGAAGAACAGCTTGGATTTGCTTGTTACAGCAGTGCGCTATTCTCTGCATTCAATGCAAGACAGGACTTGTTAAGCCACTCCAAAGCATTTGTCATCGCTATTGATAACTTCTCAGCAACCGATTTTGTATCCGAACTGTGCACAAATAGGACCGTATCGTCAGCGTACATTACAACAGCAACTTCATTGCTTATGGAAGGTAGGTCATTAATGCATAAACTGAAGAGCAGTGGCCCCAGAATGGACCCCTGTGGAACGCCTGTACTGCAGATTGTAAACATTGAGGTTTTACCTTTGATTTTTGCACATTGAGAACGGTCTGCTAAATGCGAGGAGAGACAGTGATATATTGGTAGAAGGATGCTGAGTTTAGAGATGCCATGCAAAATGTCTAGAGGAAGACCAAAGAGGAGGTGTATGGATGAAGTTCATGAAGACATGAAGGTGGTCGGTGTTAGAGTAGAGGATGCTGAAGACAGGCTTAGATGGAGGCTTTTCAAGGACAAGAAAAAAAAAAGAAGAAGATCTGACATAAAACGTAAAATTAATTAAAACAAATTTGAATTTGAACGAATGTAATTTTTTTTTTTTCCATACCACTTGTGTGCGTCTGTCTGAATATCGAAGAGAACACTTTTCATTAAACGGAAAAAAGATGGTGGAGTTTTGACAACCCACATCAACACATGTGTGTACCATGATGAGATTTGACTATTTCTTTTACACCAAACTAGCTGAACGTATCAAAACAACGCCGCATGCTTAACTCCCAGGATGGCGTATTACGGCGCGCGCGCGACATCACGTCACTACATATGTTCCGGACCCGGAACCTTTGAGTAAGTTGTACGTTGTCGCGGCGGACCCATTTGAGCGATGGACACTTGAATATTTTCACGTGTTTTCAGCATGAAGGATGTTTATAGAAACCTAGTGAGGTTTGAGACAACATTTAATAAATCCAAATAAGAAGTAGAGGTGGGTTTTATGCATAGAACGGACATTTATTGCGTAACCACAGTCGACACGTAACATTAGCTGATTAGCTCGTTGTTACTGAACTAACAAGTACTTAGGTCTACTTACAAGTTTTGGTTACTTTATGTTGTAGCTTTTTGATATCCAAACCTGTGGACAGAATGGGAAAACTGAGGAAGAAACACAACTGGAAAGGAAGACAACAGGAGAATCCCGAAAAAGTAGAGGATGAGAAAACAAAGATTACCGTTGAATTGGAAGGTAAATAAGGTTTTGGTGAATTAAAAACAAAAAAAAACCCTCATTTATCGTCCATAGTATGGTGTTTCAATGATCTACTTTTGTGTCTTTGGTTTATTTAGATGGAGGAAAACTGAAAGGTGTGGATGAAAGCAACGCTTTAGTCCTTCCAGCCAGTAAAGCCAAGAAAAAAAAGAACTCACAAAAAGTTGTTTCCAGCAAAAAGCCTTTAACCAAGAAGCAGAAGAAGGAGCTGCAGAAGGTGTTGGAGCGAAAGGGGAAGAAAGCTCAGGTAAGAACGTTTATGGATGCTAATCTTTGACCAAAAAAGAATGAATATATATATATAAATTGAAATGCCTTTATGTTTTCAGATTTTCTGTTTAGCAAAATGTAAAAAAAACTTTATTTTGTGTAGATTAAAAATTATTAAAACGACAAACTTTTAAATTGAAATCAGTTCATTGACAATTTTTCCTTATGAAAAAGAAACATAAGAATGTCTCTTTTAAAACAAATCAAAGCAAAATAATAAAAAGAATCTGTTATGTGACTGTAAAGAAACATAATATATCTGTTGTATGTCCACGGGTTTTCAACAATAAACTCAACATGTTTATAGTTTGACTTTTCATGGTATGGAAGATAGCATAGACTTAAGATGAATTTTAGTAATATTGTCTGAACTTCTTTCTTTGTTATGCTAGAACTTTGGAGTCAGACACAAAAAAATTTAATATTTCATTACATTTTTAGAGTTTTTTATGTGTGATAGTTGGTAAAACATAGTCAATATTGGCTAATATTTGAATAATAGTTCACTGTTTTTTTAATGAAGTATTCTTCTGAAATCCTAATTAAAGTTATAATAGAATTTTACCATCACATCTGTTTTTTTTGTCATAGATAAAAGAGGTCCAATCACATAATCACCACAGTTTCAATTCATTCTCTTGTCTAAGTCTAAAAATAGATTTAGTCTATTTGTTTTTTACCTATCAAGTCTCTTCTATCTAACTTGTTCAGAGGACAGACATCCTGAGCAAACTGGCTGAGGTGCAGCTTCCAGAGTCTGAGCTGAAGCTGCTGTACACAACGTCCAAACTTGGAACAGGAGACAAGCTCTACCAGACTAAACTGTGAGTAAAATAAAAACTAAAAAAGAAAGCTTGATGTCTGATAGTCAATCCCAATCAGAATATTTGAACCAGAATATGTTGCAGCAAGTTTTAAAAGACGTAAAGCTGCATTTTCAGTGTTTTATCAATTATTTATGTTTATTATATCCTAGTAACTTTAAAAATAAGGTCTTCATTCAGATAATCTCAGATGTGTCGTTTCCACAGTTTGGTAACGGTCACAAAATTTCCGCTTCATTATTTTCTCAAACTTTAAAATGACATTTAAACTATTAAAATGATAAAAAGTCTGATTATAAGGAGGCTTTTATCTAGCTGAACAACACCGTTAGGTGAATCAAGTTTAGAAGAGTAATTTATATTTTTTTGATTGTTTTGAGGTCATCGGATGAGCTGAAAGATGGAGACGGTACTCCAAAGGTCAGCAGCATCAGTGGTTCTAACAGGAAGAGGAAATGGAAAGATGAGAAGGAAGAGGAGGATGAACAGCAAAAAGCTGAAGAAAGTAGTGATTTGGACAGTTCGTCTGAAGAGGAGGAGGAGGAAGAGGAAGATGAAGTGAAGGACACCACAGAGACAAGTGAACCTACGCAAACCAACTCTCCTTGTCAGGAGATGAAGCCCATGAAAGAAGTGACAGCAGAGAACAAGATTCCTGAAAACAAAGTTATGTCGGAGCCGGCTGTTTTTGTTTCAGTTGACAGATCACCAGAAGTCCAGGTTTGTGCCGTGCGCCACACGATGGAACCTAAATAAATGTATAGGTTTGACAACTTTCTGTTGCCGTAGGAGGCTCGTCTCAAGTTGCCCATACTGGCAGAAGAGCAGGTGATCATGGAGGCCGTGAAGGAAAACCCCAGCACGGTGATCTGTGGAGAGACGGGAAGTGGAAAGACCACACAAGTCCCTCAGTTCCTCTATGAAGCCGGCTACGCCAGGTCAGCTTATCGAGCTGCGGCCGTGTATGTTAATGTGATGTGTACTCACGCTGTAATTAGGCTGTCGTCATTCTGCTGTGTCCTCCTCAGCAATGGGATGATCGGCATCACTGAGCCGAGGAGAGTAGCTGCTGTCAGCATGTCTCACAGAGTGGCCAAAGAGATGAACCTGCCCACACGGTAACACATCCAGTCAATTTCTGTGGGGGTTTTTTTTTTTTACTTGTGCCTCCCTGATTAGCTTTTTTTGTACCCTGTAGGGTGGTATCGTACCAGATCCGATATGAAGGAAACGTGACAAGTGACACAAAGATCAAGTTCATGACTGATGGTGTCCTGCTGAAGGAGATCCAGAAGGTATTTACTGACTGAGCTCTGATGAAATGGTGTTAGTGTGAAAAACCTAGTTATAAGTGTTTTTTTAGAAAAATCCTCAAAATTATTAAAAAGTTTCCCCCTAAAGATAAAAATAAACCCACTAATCCACTAGATTACAAGATTATGTCAATCCTTTTCACCTTTTTATCACCAATAACTAACACTTTTTTATTTATCCATTATTTAACCATGGAAGTCCAGGTGAAATATATATTAGGGAATTAATTTTCTGGTCTTCAGAAAAGCATCAAACCAGGATAAAGTTGGGAGTGGACTTGTCCTTTGCTTCTAAAAGCAACATGTATTAAAAAGAGAAACCTCAAATATTTTTCCTGTTTCTAAGACATTTAACAGACATGACTTTTACATTAATTTAGATTTATGTTGATAAAGTTTTGTAAAAAAGACAAAAAAAAAAGATTTTGTAAATTTACTGCACATTTAGTTTACAAATTCCCCAAAAGTGTGTTTTAAGACCATAGTTTTTCAAATAAAACATTATTTTCTACAATACAATGGTTCTCTTTCACTGTTTTATGCTCCTAGTTCCTTTGAAAACTTTCGGAAAAACCTTTTAAATCAAATCAAACATTATTTATAAAGCTGTTTTCTGTACTACAGTAACGCAGAAATGCTTTAAATTAATTTAAAAAAAACTCAAAATGCCTTCAACCCTTCAAAACCACCACACACAACATAACAAACATAAAATAACGCAGGGAAAAAAAATCAAAATAAAATTAGGCGTTTCAAACTAAAAGATGTTTTTACAAATTAAATTCATTTAAAATATTTCCTTTTTTGTTCAAGTATTCCAATGAGTGAATGATACAATTTATTTTCCATTTTTTTTTGTAACTTTTTAAAGGTTCTATTCTTTAAATACCAGAAAAATAGACAATTAAAATAGAGGAAAACAGGATTTTTACCAGAATAAAGATGTTTTGCTTTAAACAGAACTAGAAAAAAAAAGCAAATTTTCCTGTAATGATTTCGATTAAAGTTTTACAGTTTTTTTTTTTATAACTAATCTTTCAGGACTTCCTGCTTCAGAAGTACAGTGTGATCATCATCGATGAGGCGCACGAAAGGAGCGTCTACACAGACATCCTCATTGGATTACTGTCGCGTATTGTGCCGTTGAGAAACAAGGTAAAAGCTGAGAAAGTTTGAAAACTTCTGATTGTTGATAAAGTTTTATAAAGGGTCATCTGGACCTTAAACTTTTTCTGCTATAGCATCATCCTGGACGATTGTGGTCTTTCACAAAAACATATTTCTGATTCTCCCCATAGAAAGGGATGCCTATGAAGCTGATGGTCATGTCAGCCACTCTACGAGTTGAGGACTTCACAGAAAACCAGAAGCTGTTTCGCAATCCCCCACCTGTGGTCAAGGTGGACGCTCGTCAGTTCCCGGTCACAATCCATTTCAACAAACGCACGCCATTGGAGGATTACACTGGAGAAGCCTTCCACAAGACCTGCAAAATCCACCGCATGCTGCCTCCAGGTACGCTTTCATTTGACCGTTTGTCTCTGAAACACTAGTTTTGATTATAACTTTATTGAAAGTGAAAGTGGGTTAACCACCTGTTGTTTTTCAGGAGGTATCCTGGTGTTTCTGACGGGTCAGGCTGAGGTCCACGGTCTCTGCAGGAGACTCAGAAAAGCTTTTCCCTTCAGGAGGGGGAACACAGGTAGAAACAATTTTCTTCTCTTCTCCAAACACGTTTGGAAAAAATGCCACTTTGTATGGAGATAAAACGGGGCCAATATTATTTGAAACCCAAATAAAATATTTTGAAAAGTATCAATGTTTGGCCGAAAAAAAATAGGTTTCAAAACTCAAACTTTCAATTTCAAAGCATTTTTTTAGTTTCAAATCTTTTTTTTTTTTTCGTTTTCAAATCTCAAAGTTTCAGTTTTCAAAACTTTTGAAATTGTGGCGCGTTGGGGCGGGGCTAACACGAAGGACCAATCAAAATCGATGAAGGTGGTGACTTCAGTCTCGGTGCGTTCACTGACTGCACGCTGCATTCTTGGATTGATTTATGACTCTCACTACCGGGCCAGACAAGCGCCATATGAAGCATGTTTACTGGTCCTACGCAGTATCGCTGCATTACAGACGCCATGTATTTAAGAGTTCTGTAGGCCTAAAAAAAGACGACCCACCTCATAGCCATTTCAGCAAGCATAAAGACGTTTCTACGCCTGTATTTACCACCAATAAGATGGCGCTTTGAACAGAATAGAACGAAGTTTTAGACGCGAGATTTGTACGGGATAAAACTCTGCTTTTATACTGCTTATAATAACATTTCTTTTAGATTTTAGCACAGAAGATAATGTTTTTTATACTTAGAAATACCAGTTTTACAATGGTTGAGTCATTTTATTCTGCTTATTTATCTCTCATATCTTAAAGTCAGATGTAGCTGAAGCTAGCATCTGGTTGTTAGCCTCCACTTTGATTTTAAGGGAAAATCTTCATCAGAAAGTCAAACATTTCATAGAGAATGTAGTTCCTGATTAGCAGAACTTGTAAAAGGGACATTTGAGAATTTTCCTACAGCGAGGCAGAATTAGGTCGACATCTGTTCAGAAACTTTAGCAGAGAAAATGTTCCTTTGTGTCGAACAATACCCAATGAATGAGGATTTATTTTAAGACTAAATATGATCGATCTTTTTGCCCTAAAACATAATCGGATTGAGTGTTAAAATTGCAGTCAATGGGGGGGAATCATGTAATGTTTCTTTTATGGAATGTTTTCAAATGAGAAACGGTTTCTACAAATCAACAACTTTGCTCCATTGAGTCTTCATCATCTGTTAAAAAATATATTGTTTTCTAGACTTTTTTAAACTAAATTTCTTGTAGTAGCATTTTTATTTTGAATATTTTTACTGTATATATCTATCTATCTATATATATATATATAATATATATATGTATATTTTTTAGAGCTTAAAACTTATTTAAATTAATTTATATTAATTTAAACCGGTTCGTGGCCTGACCGGTCGTAGACGGTTAAAGAACTACGGTCATAAGATTGTGAACACAGGAGCTAAAACTGGTATTAAAGGTTTAATCGGCTGTTTTTAAAGACATTTTTAACATAGATTTTTTTACAAATGTAGATCAAAGGATCTACAAAGGTAGATCTTTTTGAGCTTGTCGTCAAAAAAAGGTGTGAGCACTCCTGATTTAAACTAAAAAACTCAAAGACTTCAAAAATAGACTTTCTCAATATAAAGCGTTACCATTCTTTGTTCATAGCTGAATGTGAGGATGGAGACACAGCCGAGGACATGCGGAAGTTCAAGAAAACCAAACACAAGAAGATGGTGGTACGTTTTTTTTTTTAAATTCTCCTTAAAATTAACCAATTTTTACATAATTTTTTCAAGTGCATCACTTCACTTCTCCCTCCTTTTGTTTTTGAGAGTTTATTTTTTTCATTTTCAAAAAAAGCTTACCACCTTATTCACTGCAAACAGCTAAGATACAGGTGTAAAACAGTTAACTTACATCATGCTTGTGGTAATTACTCCATTCTGATTGGCTGCAGGGTGCCCAATAAAAAGTGACATAACCAGAATAGCCAAAACTTGGTAAATACGTTATAAATTATACATTTATTAATATTATTGAAGGAAATTGCTTGTTTCCTGGTTAGTCCTCATGCACCGCTGCAGCAGGGCAAGCTCCAGGTTACCATGACAACACACCACATCAACATTTTTGTGAAGAAACGATTTAACATTTAAAATAACCTAATCAAAATATTAATAATTGATTCAATATTTATCCATTTTGTAAGAGATCATTGCATGAGCAGGATGATGACCTTTGAAGTGTTCATTATCTTTTTGTCTATCTTTGTTAAACTTTCAAAGTCTATTCATATCTGATAATGAACACCTCGTTGAGCATTAACTCTTAAATATTTGTGCGTCTGTAAAGTCGTACATGAACATGTTTTTTGGGTGTTTTTCATCCCATTCTTTTTCTTTTGTAACTCAAGTCTCTTCCCCGAATCGACTTGGATAACTACTCGGCTCTGCCTCTGGATGAGGGAGACGAGGACAGGGAGGCGGGCATTGGGGATGAAGAGGACGGCGACTCGGACCTCGATCTTGGAGATGATCCCAGTGGGACAGGTGAGTGATTCTGAAGAAATGTTCATTCTCGCTGTTATGTGGACGTTTAACTCCATTTGTGTCTCTGCAGAGGATAAAAGTGACCCCTCCATCCCTCTGTACGTCCTCCCGCTCTACTCCCTGTTGGCCCCGGATCAGCAGGCGAAGGTGAGATAAGAAATGATTGTAAAGTCGTGTTTGTTGGAGCTGCTTTTTCAGCTTGTGTTACGCCCCCAGGTGTTCAGGCCTCCTCCACCTGGTACTCGTCTCTGTGTGGTCGCCACCAACGTAGCAGAAACATCTTTACCATTCCAGGCATCAAATATGTGGTCGACTGCGGTCGAGTTAAGAAGCGGTTCTACGACCGAGTTACGGGAGTGTCGTCCTTTAAAGTGATGTGGACGTCGCAGGCTTCTGCCAATCAGAGAGCAGGGAGAGCCGGGAGAACGGAGCCGGGACATTGCTACAGGTGAGACTGAGCCGCTTCAGGATTCTCCTTGATGGAGGAGCGTCTCCTCATTGTCATTTCTGCAGGTTGTATTCCTCTGCTGTGTTTGGAGACTTCAGTCTGTTCTCAGAGGCAGAGATCACTCGCAGGCCTTTGAAGACCTGGTTCTTCAAATGAAAGACCTCAACATAGACAAGGTCAATGAATAATCACAAAGTTGGTGTAAAACATAAAAAAAAAAACAATTCAATTAACCCCAGGATTTGTGAATTTGCAGGTGATCAACTTTCCTTTCCCGACGCCTCCTTCCTTTGAGGCTCTTGTTGCAGCAGAGGAGCTACTGATCTCTTTAGGAGCTCTGGAGGAGCCGCCTCGCTCAGGAAGGTCTGCTGCCCTTGAAGTAATACTAGGGGTGTAACGGATCACATATAATCAGTGATCCGTACAGATCACAACCACCACACGTGCACCGCAGATTCACGTACTCTACACCATCTTTGTTTTAACATGCATCAAAGTTGCTTCTTGACAGTTTTTCCGAAAGTCTATTAACCTGAAGCTCACGCCGTGTGTGGGAGGAGCTTCCGTCAAAAACTTTTCTCGAACTCGTCATGAAGGATGTAGACATTAAAAGATCAGGTTTATTTATTTTGAATAAAAGCACTGGAGCACGTCTTCGTGTCTGGGTTCAGATAGTGAGCAGTAGCCTTTCTACAGCCGCTGTTGTTGCAGCAGGGACATACTGTCAGGGGAAGGCTCTACGGCAAGCCAGAAGGATAAAAAAATTACCAGGAAAAGTGGGCGTGACAGTGCCGCACCTGAACATGTACTACAGATGATAATAATAATTTGAAATATTTCAATGTTCCTTCAGTTAGTTTCAATAAAACAATTAATACCAAAAAATAATGAAAGTGTAATTTTAACTTTTTCATTTAAGATTTAATTTGGACATTGGGGGGGTGGAGGCAAGGGGAAAAAATGCATAATAAGCATTTTTTTTTTTGTACATGTGGTCTCCAGACATGTAAATGTAATCAGAAACTACATGTTTTTACATGTTTGTTTATGTTCAAGGTTTAAAGATGTATGAGTGTATATTTATGCTTTAAAGTTCTATAAATGTGTTTTCTCAAATACATGTTTAAAGCTTTTGAAAAAGTAATTTTAAGCTTTTATCTTCTTGTTTTTGTTACTGTTGTTTTTATTTTTATTTTTATTTATTTTTATTTTCACTAAAAAAGGATCCGAATCCTGACCCTTAAACCGTGACACAATCCAAACTGTGAGTTTGGTGACCTGTTACACCCCAAAATAATACTGACATATACAAAAGAGTTTACTGTCTATGAAACCCTAAAGTCATTGGGAAAAAAAATCGTATTTGATTTTATTGTTTTTTTGGTTCTTTAAAGGAACCCCTTCAGCAGCTTTTAACACCAATCTTCAGATCATAAAACGTCTTCTGGTGTTTTTATACTGGACACAATGGTTTTTTTTTTTAAAAAAAGAACCAGAGTTCATTTCCTGTAATCCAGATCAAATTTTCTGTCTGAAAAATTTTTTGTTGATTTTCAAATTATAGTCAAAGTAAAGGTGAATGTTTGCCAACTACATTGAAGAAGGAGTTATAGTTTTTAAAAACCTTTTTCCTGTCCGTCAGAGCGAAGGAGATGCAGCGAGCGAGGCTGAGCTGTCCCATCACACCGCTGGGTCGGGCTATGGCTTCCTTCCCCGTCTCGCCTCGTTACGCAAAGATGCTGTCCCTCGGGAAGCAGCAGGACTGCCTGCCGTACGTCATCGCTGTGGTGGCAGCCATGACGGTTCGGGAACTGTTTGAAGACCTTGACAGGTGGACTTTTTTTTTTATTAACTCTTATATTTCAAAATAAGAGCTTAAAGTGGATAAACTTTGGCTGTATTTTGCTTTAAAATGTTTTTTTTTTTACTTTTATTTGTGCTTAGACCTGCAGGAAGTGAAGATGAAAGCTCCAAACTGGTCCAGCGTCGAGCTCGACTAACCCAGATGAGGAGGTTGTGGGCGGGGCAAGGAGCCTCGCTTCTTCTGGGGGACCTCATGGTTATGTTGGGTGAGAAAATTACACACGGATAATTACTAAGTTAACTTCAAAGTTAGTCTTTTTTGGGGATCAGTTCTCGCTCGGCTGCATCAGTTCAAAATTTCGTCCCTATTTCGTCTACTATCAGTTTGAATTTGAAAAGTTATTAAAGACTTTTGTTCTGCAGCTTGGTAATCTTCTGTTTTCTGCAGGTGCTGTGGGTGCTTGTGAATTTGCTGGATGCTCTCCTAAGTTTTGTGAAGACAATGGACTGAGGTACAAAGCCATGGTGGAGATCAGGAGACTTCGAGGTCAACTCACCAACGCAGGTAAACGCAGGCTTCCAGGCAAACATGGAGGAGGAGTCAAATGCGTCACTACTGCAGACGACAGAAACTTCTATCCTCTCTCCTCTTCTAGTTAACGCCGTGTGTCCGGAGGTGGGCGTGTTTTTGGACCCTAAGATGACTCCTCCCACAGAACATCAGGTGGTTTGCTTGAGGCAGATTGTCCTGGCAGGACTTGGTGATCATCTTGCAAGGCGAATCCGTGAAGAAGAACTGCTGCACCCTAAATGGAGGAACGGATACAAAGTAAGATCCGATGTTTCACTCTGACTTTTAAGCAGGGAGGAGTAGAAATTCCCTTCTCTGAGCATATATAATTCTGGATGCAAAAAAAACATAAAACATTTACCTGGATGTGAATCTGAGAGGGATTTTTTATGAATTATTTATTTATTTCTGTTTCATTCTTCTCTTTCTACTCACCTCTTACTTTATTTTCCGCGCATAGACTCCTCTTCTGGACGATCCGGTGTTTATTCATCCCAGTTCTGCCCTGTTCAAGAAGCTGCCAGAGTTTGTGGTCTACCAGGAGATTACGGAGACGTCTAAAATGTACATGAGAGGTAAAAGTGTCAGTGCCCACACTTTTGATTTCACTAAGATTGCCTCTATCTTTTACTTTTTGATCCTGTTTGTTCGGTGTCCCTGAAGTGCAAATCACATAAAAAATTTAAAAAAACACTTGACGCAAAAACATATTTACGATCACAACAACAATTTTAAAAAGAGGAATATATTGAATACTACTATTCCATAACTGTTGTCTGTCAGTGGAAAAAGCATAACAATCATTTTCTGTGCCACAAAGTTTACTGCTAGTTTTCATGTTTTTGATTTTCCAATAAAGTTTTGAAGGAATTTCCAAAACGTTCAAAGGTTTTAAATTGGATTTGTGGTTTCTACCTTTCAGGTGTTTCAGCTGTTGAAGCAGAGTGGGTCCCACAATTTCTGCCTCAGTACTGCCACTTTGGGGCTCCTTTAGAGTCGCCTCTGCCCTGGTTCTGCTCCTCCTCTGGCACCGTCCGGTGTCACTGCTCGAGCACCTTTTGTAAGTTTTGTGCTGTGGAACATCACTGCTGGTATTTTCCGCCGATATTTGTCCATTTCTGTGTCTCCTCTGCAGTCCGTGTGGGTTGGCAGCTGCCTGCCATAGAGATGGAGCATCCAGAGGGGCTGGAGCGCTACAAGCTGTTTGCAAGGTTCTTTCTTGACGGAGAGGTACACCAGAAAATCCTTAAAATAGAAGCTTTTTGCTAATTATTTTATATTTGATAAACAAGTGGTAGATACTTTTGTGTTTTTGTCTTCTGTTTGAAACAAAAACTTGAATCTGTACAAACTTCTCAAGAACTGTTTTGTTTGTTGAACAGGTTTGTCCCAAACTGAAGAAACACTGTGATTATCTTCTCTCCAACCCCTCCATCATGCTGAAAACATGGGCAAAGTAAGTTACTCATTTACTCCTCTATTTTTTTCTACTAAATCACCCAGCCTTCAGTAAAGAAAATACAGTGGTCTCTCGCTAAATCCTGGTTCATCTTTAACGTTTTTCCAGGTTTTTTGTGCAATTTTGCATGTTTTTATTTATTTGTTTATTTTGCACTATACTCTGCATCCTTATTGGCTGTTGACCTTGGCTATCAATCTCCTCTGTGTCTTGCCTCTTCTGCCGTATGCATTACATTTTCTAACTTTACAGAAGTATTTGATTGTTGGTTTAATTTAGTAATACTAGACTTGGTTTTCAACTAACTTTGAGAGCTTAAACAAGAGAGCAAAGTTAGAAAATGCCTCTGAGAAATATGTATAGAGTGTGTTGTTAGTGGTTTTACGGCCTTTAAATCTCTATGGTGATTGTAAAAAAATTAATCTGACAACTTTGTGGATTTTAAAGTATGTTTATATGATGGATATCTATGCATCCTTTAAGGATCCATTAACAAATCATCTTAGAGTTATGTAATATTGATGTAAGTTAGGAAAACAACTGTAGAAAGTGAAGAGTGCTGAAAGCTTTTGTCTTTGTTCCAGATTGCAGCCCAGAACAGAAGCGTTACTGGTTCCTCTGGTGTCAAAGAAGGTCGACTGCAGGGATGCCCTCCTTTCCACCTGGAATACTGACAATAAATGTGAGAAATTAATGTTTTGGTTACTTCTGATTTGATCAATTCTAACATCTTATTGTGGCTCATTCTTTTTTCTTCTTCTTTCTACAGTTCTGTTGTCGGCCTACTGTCAGTGGTTACCTGAATCCATTCACCAGGAAGTTGCAAAGACATGGCCTCCTTTATAGATGCAAACTTTGGCAAAGAACAATAAGTTCATCTGAACATCTATAAGGTCTAATTCTTTCAAATTTTGTAGTTTTAAAAAAAAAAACTGCTAAACTAAAACTGCAACTTTTGTCATTTTTGGGTGTCATTTTTGTACAGTCTTTGACTTTTACTGCCATTCAGCCAAAATGACTTTTATCTCATTTTCTTTTGTAATGATTTTTTTAACTGTGCTGCTAACATTTAGCTATGTCAAAAACAAATTTGTAAAAAAAAATGTATGATTCTGTCAAAAGCAGTTGTGTGATTTATTCACTTTAAAAAATGTAAGTTTGAAGCATTTGAATGTGAATAAAATAATTGTACTTTTAAAATTTGATCCACCTTAAATAATTGATTAATTTGTGTGGCTGCAAAGTTGCATAAATGCTGACACTTCTTTTTTTGTTTTAAAAAAGTGTTTTTATTTTTCTGACAATATTAATCTTTGTCTAATATCGTAAACATTCTAAGGTGATAATGAACATTTATCAGAAGTATAAGATTTCCTGGGTGGTTTATAGATGAATATTTGAAGTATAAAATATTTCCCATCCAAAATATAAAATGTCAATAAATAGATTTTTTTTTTTTCTCCTAAAGGTGAAGTTGGACAAAAAGCTTCAGTTTATCATTAAATAAATTATTTGTGCTGCAAAACGGATTACAGCATTAACAAAACAAACAAGCAGAACATAAACTCATTTGTGGATAAACTTTTAAAAGATTGTGTGCATACTTTAAAGCATTTCTTTATTTAAAACCGATTTTAATTGAGTAAATGATTCCAAAGGGACTTAAATATTTTAGATCCTGGAAAGAATGAAGATGATTGGTAAAAGCATAAATATGTAATTATGTCTATTCGCATAAATTATGTTTTGAAATGTTTTTTCTAGGTTTGATAGAAATCCAATTTAATTTGTTAATAGTTTTATTTCATTAGTATTGCTAATATTATTGATTTCGTCATCGTTATTATTTATTTGTGATCTTCACTGAAACCTCACCATTAAAAATGGTCATGCGCAGTGACTTCACTGTCTGTGTCGTCATATCCGTTGGTCAGCTTGTACACTTCCGGAAAGGAAAGGAAGACAACAGTGAATGCTACTTGAATAAGCAACAAAAGCTTAAAAAATATTCCTTTTGCGGGTTTTAGTCTTCTAAAATCCACTTTGGCAGTATGGTAAGTATCACTGTACTTTTATTTACTGCTGACATGGCTGTGTTAAAATAAACCGCATTTTTTTTTTTTTAGCGGCTAGGCTAACTGGCAGCTAACAACAACACTGCCTCAGCAGAAAGATGCTCTGTCACGTTGAAAACAAAGTTGCACGCGCCGGTGTTCCGGCTTTCAATCGTGCGACACGGTCTGGAGTTCTGTTTGAATGTGACTTTCATTTGTAATGCACTCTTCTGCAGTTTTCCTTTCACGTTTTCGATCCCCCAATGGGCCGGGGCTTTCCGAACCGCTTCTCCACTCAGTACCGGTGCTACTCTGTGTCGATGCTGGCGGGACCCAACGACCGCTCTGATGTGGAGAAAGGAGGCAAAAGTTGGTATAGTTTCTTCAACAAATAAGTCAAAGAAAGTTATAAAAAAAATTTGAACTTTAGTGAAACTGATGTTTTGAAGGAGAAGCTAAAATTAAAGCTGTTAATCATTTTTCAAAAACAATCAGCAAATAACGTTTCAAAATAAAATTGCTTCGTAAAAAAGACAATTTCCTACCTTGCTTTAGATTTTTAATGTAGCTGGTCTAATTCGTTTTGCTTTTATTTTTCTTACATCAGGGAATCTACAGAAAACTCTAAGTTGATTTTGTTTCGAAACATTTTTCAACCAATTTGTGATTCACTTCTCAAACTAAATTTAATAGATATTTTAATCTTATCTATACATTTTTAAATTGTACAATACCTTTAACATATTTCATTGTTTTTGTAGAAAAATCTATCAAAGTTTGAATATTGAAACATGGATCTGCTATGACTTTAATTTGGACTTCAATTTTCTTTGTCAGTGTAAATCTTGAATTAATTCTTTATATTTGTATTCAAATGTGAAAACAAAGATTTGGATAACAGCTGTTCAGTAACCAAAGAAAATCTGTTTTTCTGCTTTCACCAGTAATCATGCCACCGTCTGCTCTCGACCAGCTCAGTAAGTACAAGCATTCTTCCTTTTCATTTTCTTTCTTGCACTTTTATAAGTAAAGTTCTTCTTCCTTTTTGTTCCGTGAAGGCAGGCTCAACATCACGTACCCAATGCTGTTCAAGCTGACCAACAAGAACTCAGACAGAATGACACATTGTGGTGTTCTGGAGTTTGTAGCAGATGAGGGGATCTGCTACCTACCACACTGGGTGAGACAGTAAATAGTTTAATGATGACAATAAGATGAATAATTTTCTAATATGGATTTAATGCACTAATAAACTAATGTAACCATATCCTTTTTTTGTCTATAATAATCACTGTTTATTGTTGAAGCTGATAAAGTCAAGGTAACACTATGCTTTTTATATCAACCTTGTTGTCGAAATTTTTTTTTGTAGATGATGCAGAATCTCCTGCTGGAAGAAGGTGGTTTGGTTCAGGTGGAAAGTGTTAATCTAATGGTGGCCACTTACTCAAAGTTCCAGCCTCAGAGTCCAGATTTTCTGGACATCACAAACCCCAAAGCAGTGTAAGAGCAATTGACATTTATTTGCCCTTTACACATAAGGAGTTTGGTTAACTAAATACCTGAGCTATCACTTTGTCACAGGCTGGAGAATGCACTGAGAAACTTTGCATGCTTGACAACCGGTGATGTGATCGCTATCAACTACAATGAAAAGGTAAATAATTTTATTTGAAAGAACATTTATTCCCTTTCAATTGTGCACGCTTTCTATTAAACCTGTGTTTGGTTTAGATTTACGAGCTGCGAGTGATGGAAACCAAGCCAGATAAAGCGGTGTCCATCATTGAATGTGATATGAATGTGAGAGCCTTTTAATTATCCAAAACAACATTAAAGTTTTTGTTTTTCCTGTTTTTAAGTTTTGTTTTGCTCTTCTGCTTAGGTTGATTTTGATGCACCTCTGGGTTACAAAGAACCTGAGCGGCGATCTCAGAACCAGGATGAACCCACAGTGAGGAGGACTGAACCCTAAACAGTGAGTGAGACAAGTCATGAAAATATAGTCAAATATATATATATGCTTGCAGGAAGAAGAGACAGACCCGAGCAGTTATGCAGACATGGACCTCGGATTCAGAGTGAGTATGTTCCAACTAATAATATCCCGAGAGACAACTTCAAACAATAAAATACCGTTCTTAATTTCTTTTCATTAGGCTTTTACTGGTTCTGGCAATCGTCTGGATGGTAAAACAAAAGGGATTGAGCCCAACCCTGTTCCTCTAGCAGCAAGTGACATTAAAAGGTGGTTTTGCATTCACACTCATTACTGTAGCATTTTTTTGTGTTTATGTCAACTTTGTTGCATTTTAAGGTCCTAGCTTAGGCTTTTGTGTACTTTTTTCTTTATTAGTTTGATGAATTTCTTTTCTTTTATTTATATATTTTTATATATATATATATGGCTCAAAAATGTCTGGAATTTGTTTTGCATCTGAGATTAAAACAAAAACATAATCATCAACTTACAGCCCTCATTTGATCACGTGCTGTTGAAAGCATCTGAATTAAATTACAAAAAAAAAATTCTGTCAACCTTTTCATGACAGGGAATTCCCAACTACGATTTCAAAGTTGGCAAAATCACTTTCATCAGAAACTCCAGGCCTCAGCCCAGGAAAGTGATCGATGATGTAAGTGGCTGATAATTTATCTATATATGTATTATAAGGCGTTTGCTTCCAAAATGAATTTACTTTCTACAAAGTTTTAATCTTGTCATGCTTTTTCAGGATGATGCCCTGAACAAGTTCATTGCCTTCTCTGGACAGGGACAGTCGCTACGCAAGAAAGGCAGAAAGCCTTAGAGCTGCAGGTGGACGGATCCATGTGGCATCTATCTTAGAGCTTTTATGTAGAATTTTGATGATATATTTTGATTGAAATTCTCATTTTCCTCCAATAAAGCAAAGTTCCGTTGATGTTCTTTGGATTTTTTCCAGCTGATATGTGGGGGGACAAATAGAAAATTTTCAGTATACACTTTATCACAAACACGGAAAACATTTGGAAACTTTTGTAATTATCATACATTTACACTTTAAACATCAAATGTTGTTTTTTTAAGTATTAATTTTCTTTTCTTTTTTTTATCATGTTCCTAAATTAATAGGAGCATACCTTTGCTTTTGGTTTAGTTGTGGTGTAATATTTTTTTCTTGACATATTTCTCTTGGCCTGTAAAAGCAATTCCCCATGCAATATCCTGCTTTATTTATAAACAAATAAATGTTTTTGGAATGTTTTGTCATTATTTAATTGCATGGAAATATCATGTAAAGACTTCCAGAATAATTTGTGAGTTGGAAAAGTATGACAACACAAGTTCAATCTAAAGCCTTTAAATTCAAATAGTCTTAAATAATCTATTAACAAAAAGAACAGAGACTTTTGATAAGAAACTTTTGGTCCTCTGTGATAAACCAAATCCAATTGAGTGCTTTTTTTTTAAACCTACTACTTAGACTTAATCAACCTGGTTCAATAATAGCAGACATATTAACAAAGAAAAAAAAATATATAGCTTCGTTTAATGTATTTTTAAATATACAAAATAAATTCCCCTTAACCGCGTTGGCGCTTTTATTTTGAAACAGACCGGAAGTGCGTGTCTGGGTAATGCTATTAGACCTAGCAATGGACCGACCTGTAACAACATGGAGGGTAATTTCCCTACAAATATATACAAAATATTACCTTTTGGGTGTCACTTTTCTACATTAGTTTGTGAATCTTTTTTTCTTATTAGTCTAAAGTTGATGATTGTTAAAATTGAAGTAATTTTAAAGTGGCTAGCCAAATCAGCTAAATGTTTAAAGTCACCGTAGCCATTTAAAAAAAACGTTAGCAGGGTCAAAAGAAGCTAAGAGTGTGACATATTACATACTTACCAGAACATTTAAGCAAACTATTTGGATATATTTTGTTATGTGTAAGATTAAATTGTACATTTCTTGAGCGATATTGCAATAAAGAAACACGAGGGTCGTTTTACCAAATCACCACAAGGGGGCGCCAATTTAAACGTGTACCAAAAATCCGAATTTTAATTCATTTTTTTTTGAGTTGTCACATTTTATTTAGGATAGATCTGAGAACTAGTGGTATATAATTTTAAGATGTGTGATAAACACACCAAAATGTCTCCTTTGTAACTTGATTTCTCTCTATGTAATTTTTTTGTGATTGGTTTATACTGTGATGTTGAGAAAAAAAAAAAATAGAAAAGTGACATTGATTTGTCATAGCATATATGGAGACCATAAAAACCAAAATCCAACCTTACTTTTGTCATCCTGCAGAACAAATCAAGGTCAGCAGAAGCAGTTAACTTTTAAAAAACCCACTCTGAATAAATTGTGCTTTTAAAATGTTCTCTTGGCATTTTTCTGATGAGGGAGGAAATATATATAAAGAAAAAAATGCAATTTAAATTGTTGTAAATCTGAAGCAGATGCTAAAATGCAGTTGGAAAAAACTTGTTTTATATAGAAACTCCTATGGCTAGCCACAAGCGCCCTACTCCGCTCCATTCTGATGCATCTACTTGCACTCAACTTAGAGGAAAATTCCTAATGCTCTCCTGCCGCTCTCCAGAAAATGTCTTAAAAAACGACACGTTATTTTAATTTTGGCTAAAAAAAAAAAGGCATAATCATCATTAAAAGACCACTGAGAAAGCTTTTAAAAATATACTTGGAACTTTCAAAACAATTATAGAACAATAGAGATTAAAATCCTCACATGCACACAAACTCAAAAGAACTCTGAGCTCTATAAACCAAATATGTACACAGGAGTTTCTGTATTTTCAGATTGCATGGAACTGTCAGGTTAGATTATTGTAATTATCGGATTGTGGTATTTATTTCTTGCCTTTTTTCCCGCACAGCCACCAAGAGCATGCGAGGACTACTGGAGTGAGTTCAAGCACTGCAAAAGTTTTGTGAATCGCTTCCACCATTATTATGCGTACGGCAGCACCCAATCATGCCATCAGTGGAAAGAGGACTACAATAACTGCAGAGAGTGGGAAAAATCTAGAAGCATAGAGACTCAGGTAAAACTTTAGGACATTTACAATATGTTGTGTTCTTTGTATAATAATTAAAGTAAATTTAGCATTTTTGTGTCTTTTTTTCATATTTTAGGAAGCATTGCAGAGGAGTGAAAGGAAGCGGGTGGCCGAGCAAAAAAACTTTGACCCGGTGTGGGAACTGAGGTGTGAGCCTCCAAAAGACTGGCATTTGCCACTGAACCAGGACAACACGCAAGATTCCTGAAATGACTTAATGAGTTTCACTTTTTTGTGCATTTAATTTCACTGACATGAGATATAAATGAGTTATCAACGTTCACTGATGATTTGGGGTCAATTGTTAGTGGACCATGAGGATGATGTTTGGTGAAATGTAATGTGATGTTTCTCAAAAATACAGAATCTTTTGAAGCACATGGAAACCGACACAAGCTGCGTTCATAGAAATGATGGGGAGAAGTTTGGATTTTAATATCAGTGGATTGAAAATACTGAATAAAAAGAAGAAAATATATTGTGTGCTTAATTTTTTCCACATAGTTTGTTTTGTGGCCACAAAAGAAGCAGCACATTTTAGCCAAATCGTATCTAACTACCACCATGTTAACACTCATTAATATAATCAAATGTGTTGTTTTAAGGCTGTAATGACAGTCATGTATTCATTTTATGTTAAAGCCTTCAATTTACAACCAAATAAAATTACACAAAGTTTAAAAAAAAGGCAAAGTTGTAGTTTTTTATTGCAAGTTTTGAAATGAAAATAGCAGAAACACCTTGATACACAGTTTGCTTTGATGAGATGTGATCACACATAAAGGAAGAAAAGCTCTCCACCTTGCTTCATCTCGACTTGAAAGCAGTCCTCTGAAGTTGCACAAACAGCGCTTCTCTGTCCATCACTGCGTGTACACCTTTGTGATGTCATTATACTTTCCGTCAGGGGCGTCGTAGTTCGATTTCGGGGGCGTGTATGCAGGACCCTCGTGTGTGAAGGGGAATAGATGTGGATCTGGCTTCAGAGCTGCTTGGTACAGCTCCTCAGACTCCAGCTTGAGCTCCTCCAGCGCCTCTCTCTGCGCCTCCAACGCCAGTTCAATGGCCTCTACTTCAGCCATGTGCTGTTGCTGATGCCAGAAAAAAAGACAAATGTACTTTCCACGATAGATTCAAAGTAATAAAAGATTGATAACAAATTTCATAATAAAAGTCAATCACATTCATACTGAAAGTAATGAAACTAAAAAATGTAAACTGCACTACATAAAACAAACAGAGATCATATCCAATGTAATAAATAAGAGATAATTTGACGGTAACCTGTTTGTATCGGCTCCATTCTTTCAGCAGCAGCGCTCGGCTCTCGCTCTCTTCAAATGATAGATCTGGACCAGCCCGTTTCCTGTGTTAGGTGATAAAATCAGTTTATGTAGAAAATGACTCACCTAAGGCAGGTTAAATAATGACACTTGATAAATATTTAAATGAGACGAGCTCTACCTCGTTTCATCCAAGCATTTGGTTGGAGTGATAAAGTCCTCTATGGGAATGAGTTCAGGTGGAACCTTCTCCAGCTTCTTCAGCTTCTTCTTCAGTCGCTCCCTCACCATCTGTTCCCTCCGTGGGTCCACTTTCTTTTTCTTTTTTGGCTCCGCTCTTTGGTAAGGCAAAGTAAGTTTGAATGTAAAAAGACTATTCAAATTGCTTTAAATTAAAACATTAAAAGAAACAGCAAGAGTGAACATTAAATTAAGATTTAAAGAAAGTTATAGATTAAAAAAAAGGGCAGATGTAAACCTATTCAATTAAAATGAATCAAATACATAAGCAGAGCTTAAAATTTTACATACCTGACCTAGCAGTAACACAAAGTATCTCACAAATCTAAATCACAATAAATACGTGACAGCTTCAATTTCTCTAAATATTAAAGTTTGTTATTTTCAGGTGAACTTCATTAACTTAAGTGCCCAACCTTACAACATATAAAGTTTAGGGTTTTAGTCCTGAAAAGGATTTTTATGACGTTGGGAGGTTTGTTTTCAGTATCTGGAGGAGAACAAGAAAAGGCTAAACCCATAGACATAAAATAGGGCTAAACCCAACGTTTCCATGGCCCGTCCACAGATGTATTGGGATGTCATAATTTAAGTGAAGGTGTGGATTGTGGTACCTCAGGGGGGCTGATGTCTTCAGCTCCATCATAGGAACAACCAAGGGACCCCGCATAATATGTGGATTCTCTCCAATAATCAAACTGAAAAAGAAAAAAAACAAATACTCATCAGACTGTGTTAAGTAGTCTATCTGGTAAGTGAAACAAACGAGCAGGTAAAACTCATCTGCACAACCTTGACAGTCTTTGATCAAACTCACCGCGACTGGACAGTTTGTTGGGAGAAAACCCTCCACAAACACCGCGACAATGTCAAAGACATGTCTACACTTTATTTTTAGAAATTTAGATATCAACTCTGGGCAAAAATAACAGAAAACCTGGAAAAACCATGGACGGTCCCTTTCGGCAAACGACACGCGCGTCGCAAGAAAATGACGTATTAAGGAAGCGCGTTAACTTCTGGGGCCGCACTTTCGCGTATTTCTTCACTTCATAAAATAGGAAAAACATTTAAAGTTCATATGTTTTATTTTTATAAATAACCAGCTAGATAAATAATGGGATATTTTATTGTATATTTATCATTAAATCATGTTAATATATAAATATAAAGGGAAATTTAGTGTATCGAATCTGACTCTCAGTTTGAAGTTAAAGGAGCGTGCTATATAGGGGAAAGGTCGGAGTGGGTTTGTCGAGTGTTCACTCATACTGAATAAGATTCGGTGCATAACCTGACAAATCTTTCAGTACCAGATTAAAACATTGGCGAAAGTTTGTTTTCATCGGCATCGGATTTTACAGGAACACCATGGCACTTCTGAGAGGTAAATGAACGCGTCAGATATTAGCAATAAAGCTCGATAACTTTTTTTTAAGACAGTGCAACAAAAAACATTGATTCTTCACCTGGTGTGAATGTATACCCGTTGAAATGTAACATTATATTAATTATTTTCTTTATTTATGTTTAAATGTCAGGTGAATTTAAAGCTTTAGAGGCTGTAAGGTCATTACAAAGTAGGCAAAGACAAAGGTCTACCATAAAATTGATTCATGAAATCTTATGTCATCAACTGAATCTAGAGACAAATACAATATTTTATGTATATTTATAAACTCAAACCTGCTTTCTAAGGATAGCATATGTCTCATTGCAAATTAAGTCAATCATGTTTTTTTAAAGTATGGCTTTCAAAAGAATAACATTTACAAGTAGACCTTAAATTGGTATACAAAATATTTTTCTAAAGTTAATAAAAATTATATTTTATCCCAAGTGTCAAACTTATATGCACATTTACTTTTCATCACAATAGCTTTCCTTTTTGTTACATGTTTAAACAAATACTTCTAGGTTGGTTTTTATTGCAAAAATATTTTTCCAAGTCCAAAGTTTTATAAAGTCATTAAGAAGTTTTTGTTTTTTTTTTATTATTTACTCCTGCCCAGGAAACTAAAAATAATTCCTGAGTTTTAATACACAACAACTATTCTTGAAAATGTGTTTTCAGGAAATTGCAAAACTTTTTTCCTTTAATTTTTTTTTGTTTCTTGACTGTTTTGAAACCCACCTACTACTTCAAAAATTAAAATCCTTTAGCTAACCTCTCCTTACTTGTTTTTAATTTATTTTAATCTCCCTTTAATGTAATCTTTATACTTTTTTGTCATTTTTTTTAAACCCATGTGGTCTTCTAATTGTTTGTTATCCCCTAGTTTAGTCTTGTAATTTAAAAATGTCTAGAAAATGGTCTCATGTTTTTGTGCCCCACATTTGTGTTTTACTCTTTTTGTTATGGAGGGGTAAGTAGGCAAAAAGTGACTGGAAAGATTCAAGGTCATTCGGGTTTTTTTGGGGTGAGTGATGATGGGGGAAACCTGATGAAATATTGTAGATATTTTACATTTTCATTGTGTGCTCAACAGTAATTTTAGACACAGCTATTAAAGCTATATTACTGTTAGTGCCACTTAGGTTGTTCACAGATCTAATATGTGGTGACCATAACCACACATAAATACAAGTTTTAATTTTTTGTCATCTGTAAACTAGTGCTCAATTAACCACCTTTAAATTTTTTATCACATTTAAAAATATGACTATTGTATTGTATTAGGCCCTCTTTTATTCTCTCTGTACCTGCTACCATTTGGTTCTGTAATTAGGAAATAAGGTGTGTCCTTTCATTGCTATGCAGACGACTGCCAGCTGTATGTGCCTCTTAAAAAGAATAATCTGTCTGTTGAAGCTAGACTTAAAGTCTTGGCTGAATCTAAATTTTCTAAGTCTTAATGACAACAAAACTGAGGTGATTGTTTTTGGCGTCCTTCACTGCTAGTCTTGGCCCTTTTAAGTGAATATTTCACATCTCGTGTTATTAATTTAGGAGTAACGGTGGACTCTGAGCTGAGACTTGACTAACAAATTAACTTGGTTGTGAAGTTGAGCGTCTTCCACCTAAGGCAGCTGGTAAAGGTCAGACCCGTCTCAACAGCAGTTTGAAACTGTGATCCACGCCTTTATAACCACCTGGCTGGATTACTGTAATTCATTATATTTGGGAGTTAGCACCTCGGCCATAGCTCAACTCTAGCTTGTACAAAATGCGGCTGCTCATCTTTTAACTAGAAAGCGTAAATATGATCACTTCTCCCCGGTTTTAGCTTCACTGCACTGGTTACCCGTTCATTTTAGAATTCATTTTAAGATTCTTTTATTTGTTTTTAAATCCTTACATGGCTCGGCATCCATTTACCTCTCTGAGCTGCTGCAGCCTTATGTCCCCTCCCGTCCTCTCAGATCAGCTGATCAACTGTTATTAAAAGTATCAAAAACAAAGTTAAACTCAGAGGTGAGCGTGCTTTTGCTGCGGCAGCTCCAAAACTCTGGAACGATCTTCCACTTCATGTTAGAGAGTCTTCATCTTCAAGAGGTTTACTGTGTTATGTGTTTCTCTTATGTAATGCTTATGGTGTGTTTTGTTTTATCAATACATTGTTTTTATGAGCGTTCTCTTGTACACTTTAATCTATTTTTATCTCATTTTTAATTCTTTTATTCTGTGATTGTACAGCACTTTGGGTCTTATGGACAATTTAAGTGCTTTGTAAATAAAGTTTATTATTATTATTATTTTACTTGTAATTCTGGGAAAAATCTGCAAAAAAAAAAATTAAAACTAATGATTAAAAATTATTCTTTAATAAAGGTGACACATTTGACATGAATATTGGATTAATAAATCGTGCAAGAAATATAAAAAAAAAAGAACTTAAGTGTGCATGTCTTTAACTAAAACAAAAAAAAAAACAATATGTGAAATTAAACCTTTTGTAAATTATTTGTTTTTGCGTTGTGGACAGAGAACTTCTGCATAAAGATAGTCAATTAGCAAACCTCCAATTGAAATAAAATCTAATTTAGTCCTTTTAGGTTCGGGTTTAGCATGCCTAAAAATATCAAACTGACTCTGCATCAGTGCAGCATTTGCTCCCTTAATGATGGCTATTTAGAATACGTTTATTTAGATACAGTTTAAAGTCAGCCTGATATTGACTATTGGGGTTGGAGGTTAAATGGTAAGTGTGGTTATGGCGCCCTCTGGCTCACCTTCTAGATACACTTCTGGATTTTATTGCTGTTGCAAAATAGAGCCTTTTGGAAAGCCTCTTCTTTTTGTAATTCTATCATTTCTTCATAAACATCCACAGAGATTTCAGCCATGTAGAATTGTCTTGAAAAAGTCTGCTAAATTCTATTCAATTAAACTCAATTTAATTTTTAATTTTGATAGTTTATACAAAAGTTTTACGTTAACTCATAATTTCTATTCTAGTTAGTTTTTGGACTTTTATTCAAATGCATTAAATAGAGAAAGAAAAAAAAAATAAAAAATCTTTTTTAATGAGATTTTTTGCAATGGTATTATTTTTGTACATGACAACAAACACTTTATTTATACATGTCAGGTGGTTGTATAATGTTTGTCAGTATTTAATGAAACGGGTCATTCTGTTCTCAGAACAAATATTAGGTTCTAGTACAATGATTAATAATTTAAAGGGATATCAAGACGGTTATAAAGACACTAGGTACCATTTTTTATTTATTTTCCTGTCTCTAAAAGAGACATTTATTAGGATGAGTGGAATGAAGATTTCATGTGGAAAATGTGTTGTTTTTGCTATTTACTGAGAACATAAAACCTTTAAACACCTTTTTTCGATTCTTTTTTCTTACAAAAGTACTAAAAGGCTTCTTTTCTTCATAGGTGTGTTTGTTGTGGCTGCCAAGCGCACTCCGTTTGGAACCTACGGTGGAGTGCTGAAAGACCACAGTGCGACAGACTTGGCAGAGCATGCAGCCAAAGCAGCGCTTGCTGCAGGGGGCGTGGCCCCAGAGCTGATCAACAGTGTCATCATGGGAAATGTCATGCAGGTATGCAACATCTGACCCCAAGACACGTTTATTGGGGATGTTTTTTTTTTTTTTCATTCATCGTCTCTGCCTCAGAGCTCGGCGGATGCCCCGTACATTGCTCGCCATGTTGGCCTGAGGTGTGGCGTTCCCATCCCCGTGCCTGCTCTCACTGTGAACAGACTGTGTGGGTCTGGCTTCCAGTCTATCATCAACGGTACTCATGTAAGCCTCCGCTGAAACTCTTTTATTTTTAAAGGACTACATCACCGAACATTGAGTTAGTTTCTTTTAATTCAAATACTTTTCGCTACTTTTGCAGGAGATTTGCCTCAGAGAGTCAGAGGTGGTTTTGTGTGGAGGTTCAGAGAGCATGAGCCAGGCTCCCTATGCTGTTCGCAACATTCGCTTTGGAACAAAGTTTGGATTTGATCTTAAGGTTTGTTTTTTGTCATATGTACAGAAAGAATAACTTGTGGCTTATAGGAAGACACTAAGACAAAAGTAAAATCTCTGACTGACAGCTGGAGGACACCTTGTGGGCGGGTCTAACTGACCTGCATGTGAAGATACCAATGGGAATCACAGCGGAGAATCTAGCAGAAAAATACGAGATCACTCGAGAGGACTGCGACAAATATGCCTACCAGACACAGCAAAGGTGGAAGGCAGGTGAGCAACTTCTGATCTCTTCCTTCCACCGAGAAGTACTAAAATATCTAGTCTCTGAGATTCTTAATAAATATTTTGATTACAGCTCATGAAGGGGGTCACTTCACTGCTGAAATTGCACCTGTCGACATAAAAACTAAAAAAGGAAAGGTGCCCATGGCTCAGGATGAACACCCGCGGCCTCAGACCACACCTGAACAGATGGCCAAACTGCCTTCAGTCTTCAAGAAGGGCGGAACGGTCACTGCTGGAAATGCATCTGTGAGTTCCTGCACCCTCTGATTGTAACCTGATAGAACAAAAACAACAACATATTTTAATTTTAAGCCTCTGGTTGATATACGGTAAAAACTATGTTTATTTTTATGTTTAGCCCACAAAAAGCTAAAAAAAAATCTGTTGCTTACGGTGTTGAAAAACATATGATCCAAAACCATTTTGTCTTGAATGAAATTCCTCTGATTTTTGTGAAATTTAAGAGCTGGTCACTTTTCCTTTACAACAAAATGGACGTAGGTTTGGTTCTGATAACAGTAGAAGCAGACATTTGACTTCAGTAGAAGAAATCAAATATCCTAAATGTGAGTCTGCTGATCTCCAGGGGGTGTCTGATGGTGCTGCTGCTCTGGTGATTGCGAGTGATGATGCTCTGAAAGAACACAAGTTCACGCCGCTCGCCAGAATTGTGGCTTATCATGTGTCAGGCTGTGACCCGAGCATTATGGGTATCGGTAAGTGACACGGCCGCCGGAGAGATGTAATTTGAAGCGCTCTGGGTTGAAAGAAACCTGGATAAACCTAAACATGTTCATATTTCAATGATAAATTTGGACTTTCTTTCTATATTTCAGGTCCAGTTCCAGCGATTACAGGAGCTCTGAAGAAAGCCGGTCTGTCCATAAGCGACATGGATCTGGTGGAGGTTTGTTTGCAGTTTTTTTTTTTTTAAATATGGGTTTGAGAGAAAGACTTCACATGTAAAATAATGAAAGCTTGTTGGGCGTTGAATTAAAATGTGCTGAAAATATCTGCTCTCACTGGGCACATGGCTGCTATATGTTCCTCACTACCTCCTTTCTTCCCCTACAACACTTGTCAGAGATGCACGTATTTTTATTTTTTAGTCACCTGGGAAGACAAACAGATCTGTAATTTTTAAAAGAATTGGCAAAAGTAAATTTTTGGATTTCCTTGACAACTGAGGTTTTTCTTGCCCTCATTCCTGATATGTTCATATTGCTTCGTTCAGCTTGAGTGATCTATAAGTTAATTCTTTAATTTTACACATATATATTATTTTTTATTTTATATACAATATTCTGGGTAAAAATTTGCGATCAACTGGGAAACCCCACTTTTGCTAGCTCGCCACACTAACGCTGTTCAAAATCTACAAACTTTAACTGCTTGCTGAACCAAACAGTTGAGTACATTTAGAAATTATTATTAAAAGCATTGATTGTGTGCATGACTCCACCAAGGCAATTAGTAGTAGAAAACTTTTTTTTTTTTAATTAATTTTGCCTTGATTTTTTTTTTTTTTTTAAAGTAGCATCCCAATTATGCTCCAAGAGTTATGACGTGATGGATTCAAATCTCTTGAAGGAGGTCACCAAAATTTCAGTTGTGGTTGTAAAATTAACCTAGTGTGCGTCATTTTTAAAACTTCCTCTGGAAATCTCTGACACGTATGTTTTGGTTTCGTTTACATGATTTTGAACTATTCTTTTAGAAGCCCAACAAGAAATTTCGTCCCCTTTTCACTTTTTTTTTTTTACATTTTTGCCCGTTTTGGTACGTCATTATTTTTTGGGAGTAGCGATTCACTTTGCCCAATATTTCTTTTCACCTTTTACTAGGTGTGAGCAAATTTTGGTGGGTTTTTGAGTATGTGGCAGGGGGCAAAATGTTCACTCAGTAAGAAAGAAAAACCAAATGATCCTTACATTCCAGAACTGTTGCAGGACAGAATTACGTGGTCAAAAGAATGTTTATTTGCTGTTGAGTAAAGCTTCTATGAAATTGTGAAAAACGACACAGCATTTCCTGCTTTAGCTTTCTTCAGTGACATGGTTGTCCGCTGCTTTCCACAGGTGAATGAAGCATTTGCTCCTCAGTTTCTGGCCGTGTCGAAGGCTCTTGGACTGGACCCGGAGAAAACCAATGTCAATGGTGGAGCTATTGCTATCGGCCATCCTCTCGGTGCCTCTGGAGCTCGCATCACTGGTCACCTTGTGCATGAACTTAGGTAAATATGCTGCTATTGTTTGTGTACTTTGATAGCTATACAGGTCTTTACTCATCAACCTTTGTTTGTCACAGACGAAGAGGAGGAAAATACGCCGTTGGATCTGCCTGCATCGGTGGAGGTCAGGGTATCGCCATCATCCTTGAAAAGTGTTGACCGAAGAAAAGGCACATGGAATCTCCTGAAACAATATCGTGCAAACTCACCGGCCGCTCAATGCAAGGGACAACTACTTGGTTCCATTCGCTCCAAATGTTTTTTTGTTTATTAGAGAGTCACTGACTAGATGAGCTTAAAAATGTGTAGCATACATTTTCTTGAAATACTCCTCAATCAGTCCAGTCCATGGATATAAGTACAGATTCATTTGTGCATGTTAGCTAAAATGATGACCCTGAATTTCTCTTTGGGGTGTTTTGTTCTTTTGTGTGACCCCATGATGAACTCATGACCTGAAGTGTATGTTGCATTTCTCACCTGGTGAAACCTGAGATGGCCTTCAGCAGGTTCCCATGAGCCTGAGTAGAATAAAGCTCGTTTAGAAAAGGGTCAGATGGAAAACATCACATCTTCAATCGTTCTTATATTTTGTGCTTGAAAAAAAAATCAAGTATCTGATTTACAACTCTGTTGTCATATAGATGTAAGAGGTTATTTGTTCTTACAAAACATGTGATTTCCTGATTGTGATGGCGATGTATTAACATATGAACAACATAAACTGTTTGCCTTAATCGCTCCATGTTCAGGATTTTTTTGTTGCCAAAACCTTCATTGGCTTCTATGATAACTGATTTTGTACTTCAGTGTTAAAGAATCACAAATAAAATTGATCAAAAACTACTTTTGCTTGTTGTTTTTTTATTTTTTTTTTCATGGTGAGATCTTAAGTTTGTGGCATTTCTATTTCTAATGACCAAATTTAAGTAAATTAATTTTTTCCTGCAGATTTATGTTTAACAATATTTATTAACCACTTAATACTTGAGCTAATGTTTGAGGTAACCCTCTACACTGGCCGGGCCATAGTTGACTTATGTGGTAATGTGATGTTTAGGCATGTGGATACCAGGTCATAAGAGGTTAAATGCTATTAATTAAAAGTAGTTTCAAATATTTTCAAATCACAAAAAAAATATTTCAAAAGTAATTTCTTTGTTTAAAAAAAGTACTTATTTTGACATTTAAATATCATTGTAGAAGAGAATTGTATGATAGTATGGGGGGCATAAATCAGAAGCAATCAATCATTGTTCAGCTTACATTAAATTTTAATTTCAGAATTTGAAAATAAAGTAAAGATGTTTAAGTCATCTGAAAATAAAAAAAGACCACAATATAAAGACTGTTAGGCTCTGATGCTGTTTGTTGATTCACTAATTAACTATAAAATGTGATAACAAGAAAATTTGTTTTAATTTTTAGTCAACGTTTACAATTTTCTGCAACTAGTCCTAAAACTACAAATACCCTCACACCTCAAAACGACGTACTTACGTCAGAACCGAGCGTCCATATAACGTAACATCCCCGGATGTCGGTCTTTTTTTCATAGCAAAGGTAAGATCCCCTTGCCTTCGTGTTCCCGTTGTAATAAAAATCTGCTCTCATCTGCCTTTTTTAATAAACTATGTTCCATAAAACTGCAGTGAGGGGATAGTTTTTATCTAAACAGGTTAGTTTGGCGATGATATTTCAGTGTTTAAGCCGCTAGCTGTCGGAAATCTGAATCATTTATTGCACCGGGAATTGTAGGCCGCTAGCTAGCCTCCGGTCGCTTCACCGCGTCAGCTCTTGTTTCTCAAAGAAACGTGGCGTGGTGCTTGTTTAGCGACGATAAAGCTACATCCCTTATGTATTTACGTAAATTGATATTTTTGAAGTCTTTGACCATTCAAGTAGCTTGCTATCTTATAAGAGACTGGTACCGTAGTCACATGCTAAATGCTAACTAGCCTAATTGTCATGCTTTCTAATGTGCGGTTGCTAACACTTGTCACTAGAAATGAATTAAGAAAAGGCTGATATTTCTGCTGCATTAATAGAAATACAGTATAAAGCCTTCATTGTCATACATGTTACATTAAAATCTGGGTACTGTTCTCCAATGTTGACAGGCCATGTAGAAAACAATAAATCAGACATTAACTCACAAGTATCACACGAAATGGTGTTTTGCTGTGTTTGACTTTACCTTTATTTTACTAAGAGAATCAGTTGAAAACAAATTCTCATTTCCATTGATGATTTGGCAGCTCCTCAGGTGCACTTAAAGACCGAGTAAAGTTCAAATGTTTAGTCTAGACATGAATGAAGCCATCATGAATAACCATATTGGTTTACAAGCTAACATCTTAAATGCTTTCATTTCTAATAGATGGCAGAGGGAGACAAAAAGCCTGCCAAGAAGAAGCACGGGAGCCGGAACCCGGTTCTGGCCCGGGGGATCGGTCGCTACTCCCGGTCTGCTATGTACGCCCGCCGGGCCATGTACAAGAGGAAGACCAAGACCACTAAGACCAAGGTGCGTCTGGTCACCTGCAGCCCTGACAGACGCCCGTACACAAACATCTCATTTTCTGCATCATTTTACTGAACTGTTGCAGGTGGAGAAAAAGATTAGGGAAAGACCCAGAGCTACTGTTGTCAAGACTGTGGGTGGAGACAAGAACGGAGGCACCCGTGTGGTCAAGCTGCGCAAAATGGTGAGGAATATTTAAGATGATGTTTTGTTTACAGTAATGTTCATGTGTAGCAGACAACTCAATGTGAAGAAGTGCTGTCAGTCTTCATTAGATCTGTTTATTATTAGCAACTTTATTGCTTGAGATTCACATGGGAAATTGTCCAAAAATCTGTCAATTATGTCAGTTGTGGGGAGAATAAGCCCCTTTTTTCTTTTTTTTGTGTGTGTTCACCAAATGCAATTAATGACCTGCATTTTTGCAAATTATTTAGGCTGAATCTGAACTGGTTCCCAACATCTATGGCTTTTCCCTATTGCTACGTTCATCCATCTGAGCAGATCAATACTACAGAACAATATCTTCAAATGTGGATATTACTACTGCTCGACATAATGTATACTCGCCGGTCATCTACATTAGCATATAGCTGCCTGCACTCAGAAAATGCATAACCATGGTTTTATATCTTTAAAAAGTTATCCAAAAACTCAATACTTAAATTTAAATGTAAACGTCCTTCCCGAAAGCACAACATGTTTTTTATCCTCTGCGTCACTAGTTCGACACGGATCCCCCTTTCGATGGAGGGAAAGTTGGCCCTAAGTCGCTACGGCTCAACTTTAAAAAAAAGAAAAGAAACTTGAGGACACCGCTAAAGCTTTTAATGCCCCTACAATTGTAGCATTAAGGATGAGTCAGAGTAGTAGGAATGCAATTTGGATTCTGTCTTTTAACTCTTAATATTAATAATGAAGAAAATATGTGATGTTGTATTTGTTCCACTCCAATCATATCTTGATCTATTTTAAAGCAACCCCTATGGCTTTTAAAATTATGATTTTATTTTTTTTTTTCTGTTTTTAGCCAAAATATAAAAACATGTTTAATATATTTATTGTATCATTAGAACTTGTGGGTGGGACTTTCTGCGCAGTGCAGCCCCGCCTCCCTTCCTTTCACCCATGACTGAGCTATCTGTTTACAACGCTAGCTTAGAGCCCCTCACAACTTAACAAAAATGGCGAGCAATATTATTTATCCAGCCATACAGTTTTAAGCCAGAGACCAGCTCAGATGAGGAAAACAAAGGCAAACATGGAGCCGGAGCAAGGAGTTTGTAGCCTATGTCGCAAATGTGATCTTTTTTCAATTGTGTTTTTTGGTCAGCTCTTAATTCACAATGAAAAATTACTCAGAAATGTAATTTTAAGCTTAATTGTCTTAATATGTTCTCATCATGAGAAAAAGGCTGCAAGAACATGTTAAAAGCATTAAAAATAATTTTCATTGGAGTGGATGTTTAAGGATGTTATAGTTAAAATAATCAGAGGACACTTTATGGAGATAAAGAAATGGTTTTCTTATAAGAATTTAAAGTATAACGAACGCATAAAATTAATTTAAACAATTCTGCAATAAAAACTTAAAATTCTTGTCTTTTCTTAAAAACATAATAGTGATAAAAGATCAATTCTGACTAAAGTCATAGACTCGACCACAGGTTTATTCAAAGGTATTGGAACAAGGATACAGCATACAAACGTGTTTTAGTTCTCATGTTGTAAAGATTTTATCGAAATAAACAAAAAATAACCCTATAAAAATGCACAAACATTTTATTTTGGCTGATGTTGTTCTCCTTGTATTTAAGATGCACATCTCTGCATTCCCTGAACATGTTTTCCATTCATCCCAGGCTAAATATTGCTGGTTGCACATATTAACCTATAAACCCTTCTTCTGGGTTTTTGAGGCTTAAGATAAAAGTTCAGCAGTGGCTGCACATATTTAGAAAATTACGTCTGAATAAATTATTATTTTTTTAATTATTACTATTATTTTTTATTTTCAAATATGTGACTGGTTTTGAAGGGATTATGTTCAATATTTTGATGTCCTTCACTGTATCTTAAAATCAAAGTTTTTGTTCTTGTAGCCCCGCTACTATCCCACAGAAGACGTGGCCCGCAAGCTGAGGAGCCACGGGAAGAAGCCCTTCTGCCAGCACAAGAGGAAGCTGCGCTCCTCCATCACACCTGGAACCGTGCTCATTCTGCTCACCGGCCGCCACCGCGGAAAGGTAAGATCCGCCGTTTGATCTGATCTGAATGACCGCGCCGGCGCTTGTGAAAGTTATTGGATATCAGCGTGCCACTAAAGCACTAATAATTCAAGAGCAGACATGGGAGCCTGGCATCTGCATAAAGGCATGGATAATTATCATTCAACATCTTCAGTAGGGAAAGATAAAAGGTGGTTTTATATTAACAGGAACAAATGTTTAGTTATGATTTTTGGGGGCATTTTTCCTCAAATCATTTAAAGAATAATTAAATATAGCTTCAAGATCTCTAAAATATATGTACTTGTCAAAAACATGACTTAATTTAAAGTGAACAAAAACAGTTATAGGGGTACATTTTGTAATGAGATTTTTAATGAGATTTGAGGTGTTATGTGTCAATAAGGCGACTGTATGGGAGGAGACACATTTACTCCACAGATCTTTGATCTGGAATACACAGAATAAATGAATCTCCACACTCTGGCATATTCACGTTTTCCTCCCAAGAAAATGTTCTGTAGAACAATAGTACAGAACTAATCTGTGATCCACTCTGCCAGAGACATTGTCCTTCTCTCCCACTCACATGCTGCACTGCAAGTAAGAGAAGCGGCGTGCCCACACACCGTTTGAGCTGCAGTTGACCTATATAATGTCCCAACTCTAATTGACAAACTGAAAGCCTTTTCTGTTAAATTAATTGTTTGTCTTAGTTTAGTGTGAATGAAAGTGGATTCCAAATAGTTTTTAATAGAAGGGTGGAGTGTTTTCATGACAGAAATACTGATGCCGCCAATTCATCTTTTTTTTTCAGCGTGTGGTGTTCCTGAAGCAGCTTTCCAGTGGTCTTCTGCTCGTCACTGGTGAGGAAGAAAACTCAAAAGAAGTGTTTTCTCTAAGAAATCTTTTGGTCATCTGTTTTCTGGCTTTTCTGTTAGGTCCTCTAGCCGTGAACAGAGTCCCCCTGCGCCGGGCACACCAGAAGTTTGTCATCGCCACCAACACCAAAGTTGACATCAGTGGCATGAAGGTCCCCAAAAACCTCAACGATGCCTACTTCAAGAAGAAGAAGCTGAGGAAACCCCGTCACCAAGAGGGAGAGATCTTTGATACAGAAAAAGAGGTAGTTCTTTCTCACATCGGAAATGTTAGCTTAAAATTAAGACTTCAGGAACAAATGATCTGATCTTTTTTTTGTTATATGTTCAGAAATACCAGCTGACAGAGCAAAGGAAGGCAGACCAGAAGGCTGTTGACTCTATGCTCCTGCCGCTTATCCAGAAAGTTCCTCAGCTGAAAGGATATCTTCGCTCCTCCTTTTACCTGACGAATGGTGTCTACCCACACAAGCTGGTTTTCTAAATGTGTTGTAATAAAGAGTACCACCGCCTAACAGCAGTCTCCTCTGTTCCATTTCACTGTGCGTGAAACACAACAAAAATGCATTTTGTACTTAAATTTTAAATGTATTCATATAGTAAAGTAAATGGGGTTAGTGTGACAGGAATCTAGGAAAATGTCATACATGGTGAAATTTTGAAAAGGCTGCATTTAAATTTGTCCTTAAACCCACCTTGCCTCACTTAAACCATATTAAATCTGTAAAAGTTCTTATTCTGATGACTTAATTTCTAAAACTTTTCACTTTTGGGGGTCACGGGGCTGCTGGAGCCTAACTTTACTTGTGGGTGAAAATGGGGAACACATTATGGACAGGTCATCAGTTTGTCACAGGGCTACAGTTACACACCTTGGAGCAAATACGAACCTATGAAGCATTCTTTGAACAGTATGAGGAAGTTCCAGGGTGAACACATAGGCTCCACACATGTCCCCCATTGGTGATTCGGTTTCAGGTCCCCCAGCTAGGACTTTAAACAAGAGGCCTTCTTGCTATGATACAAGGGCGCTAGCCACTGTGCAGCCCGGAGTTTTATACCACAGAATTTCATTTTGATCCTTAAGATTCATTTTAGAAATCGTCTTAAGAATTTATAGAGCATATTTAAGTAATGAAATGACCACAGCAGACATGGAACTCGGACAGCTTAACAGCTATGTTTTAATTAAAAAAATGACACTTCTAATGTAACAAGACAAAAATAAATACAAGAATTTGATCTCTTTAGCATGGCCACGAGTATTATCCTCAAAACAACAGGGTAGAAAGCAGCACAGAAAAAGGCCCCTTGCCAAGGAATGATTAGTGCCTTTTGTGGAGTCCGTCAGTACTGTACTTCTGGTCAAGTGAGGTTTTTTTTTTTTTCTTTAAAAAACAAAAACCGCCTTCCTCAGCCGGACTTGAACAGCAGAATGGCCACCTGACCCAAGTAGAAGTAAATGAAATGCTTGGTCTCATGGGTCACATAGCTGCCGAAGTTCCTCCCAACAATGCAGTGCCAAGTCGGGTTGTATTTCTTGTCAAACTCCTGTGAAAGAAAAAGACGGATTCTGATTGTTGTGGAGCAAAACTTCACAGATGTCCAGAGTTGTCATGCAAGGTAAAAGTTGAATTGGAGCATGCCGATTGGATTGTAGATGGGAGGCGATTATGAACAGTATGTTTTCAATTATTTGACTCGTGCATCATCCTTCTATAATAGACTACATATGGCGCAGTATTACCAAATAATATTGGATCTAACCATTTGGAATCACAGATGGTGATATATAAAATTGTTTTTGATTCAATTTTCCCCCAAATTATCTCAGTTTTTTCTAATTCTGACATATGACCGACTTCTATTTGAAATAAAGGATGAGTTTCAATTATAATGTACATATTTTCATAAATTTGACTTTAAGTAGTTTGTCTGATTGTTCAGTCTGATTAAGAGGTGAATTGTGTGCACTGATGTTTACCTTTTTAATGTATGCAGCGATGTCTTTCTCGATGTTGTACTTCTCCAGGGCCTGTGTGGCACACTCCACGGCGTCCTGCTGCATGTCCTCCGACATGTCGGCATTTTTGATCACTGCCTTTCTGTCAGACATGGTTGCCCTGGGTAACCAAAACACAAAAGGACAAAAATCATCACCCTCACAGGCGCCATGTACAGTATGGAAGACTGTAGGAACAGCGATGAGGGATGAAAAATACTTCTTTATTGATGGGCAGTTACATAACAGCTACATAATATTGGTACGAGCCATTTCTACAAGTATTACATAACTTCCATCACAAGGAGGCTGGCAGTGTGCGTGCTCTGCGTAGTTTCTATGGATACGTAAGACATTTCAGATGATCGAGTCAATTTTTTTTTCCAGGTTTTCCCATCAACAATTGATCAGATGAGGAGTAGAATCTAAACCACCTCCCTCTGATGATGCTAGCATAAAGGGAGGACAAAAAAAATCTAACAATAAATTCATAAAAACGATAAAACTGTACAAAACATTAAGCTAAATGCATCAAAAAATCCCAAAAAGGACGATTTTAAACATGATTTTTGGTGAAATATTGAGATTTGTTTGTTTGCCGCAGGTGGCCACATGCGCACTCTGCGATGTGATGCTGAATTAGCTAAAGCTCAATAATAACGCGCCGCTCATTCATCAGGGGAAAATACACCACAGAACGTGCAAATAAATACATACGCCACACAATAATGAAATATAAATAACGTACCTTCTGGTCCACCGTAAGCAGTGAGCCTAGTTTTAAAAGAATGACTGCTTCTGAGGCGACAACTCCCGCGAAGTGGTTGACACAAAAGTAATGTGGGTGTGTAACGGTGGAAAACTGCTGCCTTGGTCTGCTCCTATTGGCCGCTACCGACGCAAAACACATCGCCATTGGTGAGCGCGGAGCTATTTTCGTGGTGTTTCTGTTCGCGTTTTATTTCAACCCACAATGCACTGCGGCACGAGGTTTTGCTGCTGGAGCATCCACTGGAAATGATTTGATCATGCGATACTGTGCAGGGCAGTGGGATAGCGTTAAAAAGAAAGGACAAACAAACAAAAACATTTATTTAATGCAGTGGTATGACTTTTGTCAAGCTAATGTGTTGAATGTGGGGCTTTGATTAACAAAAATTGCCCTCATTTTGGTTTTTTTTCCCAGTAGTCACATGTGGATGTGGTCTAGGGAGGGCTGTGGTATCATGTGTGGATCAGGAAAAATACTCTAAAGTATTCAAAAAATGTGAGTTAATTGTCAAAACAGCTTCACTAAAATATATATATATATATATATATATATATATATATATATATATATATATATATATATATATATATATATATCTCACCACATATATGATGTATAACCTAATATGTTCTATTAATATATAAAGATTTTAGCCATCTCTTAAATATATACATATATTATAAATTTTCCTCAAAAGTTTAATTACCAAATCAAAAATATATATTTTATATAGTTTTATTTTTAAAAATGCAACAAAAATTCAAAACATTTTTATAGCTGTTTTGTCAAATAGAAACACCCATATTTTATTCAAGTTTGACAAAGAATAATTTACTTCAATCCACACCATATTGTTTTTTTAAATCCATAATACCACACAGAACTCAAGTATTTCAGCAAATTTAAATAAAACCAATTTTTGATTGTAAGAACTTAAAAGGCTCACCGTTTGAAGAATTATTTAAAAAAAAAATAAAGTGTACCCATGAAAACTTAATCTGTCAGTATGTTTGTAACATTTCTATGTAGTTTGCCCCCCCATAAAACATGTAAGAAATAACAATAAAATGATGTACAACTAAAGAAATAAGATGCAAACATTTCCCTACACAAACTGGTGTCATAGGTGTTATTATACCACTTCACAGGTAATATTCCCTTTAAATAATAAAATGAGAAGCAACATCTTAAGTCTAAACAGAAAGTTAATTTTTACAATGATTTCTAAACTACAATAAGATTGAATCCCATCCAAAAAGATTTAATTTTTTCTTTTCCAAATCTGTGTATTTCTTGGTTAAAAACATGATCAAAACATTAAATAAAATGTTGGTTAGTTTCCTTTGTCGTATCACAACGGGGTGTATTGAAAAGTAACGTCAACACATTTTTTTTTTTTTTTTTTAAAGCTGCTCTATTTCGAAGATAGTTTCAGCAGGAGGCTATCTTGTCTTTCACTGGCTGCGGTCTTTGGGCTCCTTAAATTTGTACTGGATGTACTCAAAAATGTCTCTCTCGCTGTCCACCGGCAGAGGTTCTCCTGCAACACCTGGAAAAAAATCACAAAAAATAAACAAATAAAAAAACCTTATCAAAACAATAAAAATTTCAATCTGTGGTGATATATATGTATGTGTATATTGTATATATGGTCCTAAAACTCACCGGTGACACCAAGTGGTCGTATGGTGTACTCGTTTAGAGTGAAGCCCTTCTCCAGAGCATGAGCCCTCATATTTTTGTTGAAGATGTCACTTCCAGTGAAATACAAAACTCCACAGTAGTACTGGTCTTTGGGAATCAACCTTTGGAAAAGGAAAATATAATTCAATCAAAAGGTACAGATAGAACAGAACAGAACAGTGAAAGGTTTTGTTTGGATTGTTTAGCAAATTACACCGATAACTGGGAGAAATGCAGTTATGCAACATTCAAGTTGGTCCTCCTAAAAGTCTGAAAAGTTTCCGCTAAAACTCCTTGCAAGGAATCTAGAAACGACTCAAAGAAAGGATGTATTTGTGAAATTTGAAAAACACATTTTTGCCATCAAAATAAAATTACCTAATGTCAATACGCCTGTGAAGGTATTCTTCCTCATCCCCATCATCATCATCGCTCTGCTGCAGCTGGCAGACACCCTAAAAAAACAGCACATCATGAGCAGAGTCATGTGCTGCAGCTGATGCATGCACTTACTACACTAACCGTGTTACCTAATGGAATTGCATAGAGCTGAGCACATGAAAGAAAAACAAGCTCACCATGAACTTGGTGTCTCCTTTGGACAGAGTGTCAGTCACAAACCCAATGGACTCGAAGTGGTCAACCACAGCGTGAAGGAGCTTGGGCTGAGGACAAAAAAAAAAAGAAAAGAACTGAGCCGTAGATAAAGATGAGAATAAATGTTTTCATGAGCTTTTTTATTACCTGCTTCTCAGTTTGTGAGGTGTAGTTTGGATGGGTCAGCAAAATATCAATATCACCACTCGATGCAGCACCTGGAAACCATAAACAGTTACACACGCACCAACTGGTAAAGAAAATGACTAAGAAACAGTAAAGATAACCTCTTCTGTAGCTTCCACAAATTGTTCCAATATATTCTGGATCAATTTTCTTCAACTCAGCAATAATAAGAGCCTTAAAAACACAAAATGACGACAAAATGGATAAATGCATAACACAGTCATTAGATAACAAGGAAGCAAAAGGAAAAGCTACCTCCATTTTTTCCATTTCAGCTCTTGGGATCCTTTTCTCAAACTCTTCAAAGTACCTAAATGAAGCAGGTTAGTTACTAACCCGTCATTTTTTTGGGTCAGTAAATGTAAAACTTTTAGTCAAGCTCACCTGAGTCCAATCTTTTGATGGTGGTTAAGTTTGTGCTCGACCTTTTTTAAATCTGCAAAAGAAAATTAACATAATTCAAAACATGTTTTTTAATTTATTGATTCAACCCATGATCAAAACGAAACCTAAAAGCCGCTCCTGTTGTTTTGAATGGGCTGCAACTGCGTATCATATGCACGCAAAAACAGTGTTTGGCGTATACTATGCACGGTATTCCGAGGGTGCAAAGCCGTGGAATATGGACGCATTTCACTGAGACTGGGTTGTATTGATTTTACAAGATATATAATAGGAATGCACATCAGAGACTTTACAAACCATCTAATGTCTTCACCCCTTCTTCAAAAAACTTCCTGGCAGCAGCAGGTCTAAAGTGGAAACACAAATTATATATATATTTTAAGGGAATTTATAAGTAAATCAGACATGCAAAATATACAACTTTAAAGAAAAAAAAACTTTATGAGGTTCTCTTGAGGGGCCACTGTAAATGTAAACAAACCATGTCATCCAGCTATGCAGTTTTTACATTACCAACATACCCAATTCCAGTGACTCTGGTAAGGAAGTTGATGGAAGAGCTGGTGTCATCATTTCGGATCTATTAAAAAACACAAGTACATTAGTCTGAATGACAACAAGGATTTTATCAGCACATCCCTCAACAATGTCAGCAAACTCTCACCTTTTCAAGTTTTCTTAGTTTGCCCGTTTGTAGAAATTCATCAATTTTCTCTGCTATTTTGGCACCAACACCCTCCTGAAATATGAAAGAGAAATTGGATTTTAACAGGTGGACGCTTCAGTATTTTCAGGAGTTTTAATTGAACATTGTAGGTTAAACCAATCTCACAGTAACACTTATAACAACATAAGCACATTGTCATTTGAGACAGGAAAAGGTTTTATTTTGAAAATTTCAAATCAAACAGGAGACTATTTTTACAGCACAATTATCTGAATGAATGAATGAATTAATGAATGAATGAATGAATGAATGAATGAATGGATGAATGAATTGGTTTATTTCAACCAATCAGGAATAATACAAGAAAGAACATCACATTCAGGTTATAAAGGATCATTAATATCAGTGATGTAATCAAATTTCCCTGCAGCTGACATGTACTCTGTAAAGTCTAATACTTTACAACAAAATGCACAAAACATAGAAAGAAAACTGCTAAATGCGACTACATATATATACTGATTTGAATTCAATTTTTTTTTTTTAAAATTTCTGCATTTAGTTCCATTTAAAACAAAATAAAATTCTAAATTATATACTATATAATCTGAAAACACAACAGAATAGATTTAAGCACTTCTATCGGCACGTACCAGTTTTTTTGCCTCTTCTCCATTCCTAATCTTGTTGGGATATTTAGAAATGGTAGATGCTGCTTTCCTAGTACACACACACATGAACAGAGAGAGAAAGAAAGAAAGGACAATATGATTGAAAGAGGTTAACAAAATGAACCAAAGCAAGTATGAAAAGCTGACCGAAGATAAGAAAAGACAGTCTCTGTGTTACAGAGAGGTCACATGGAGCAGAGGTGAAGAAGGTGAAGAACTTATAGGACTTGGGGTCAACAGTCCAGAATAACAGAGAGTGTGAAGAGAGGTGTGCAAACAGGTTGGAACGGGTGGAGGAAGGTGTGGTATGGGACAAAAGTAAGAAAGAAAAAAGAGAGAAAAAAAAAGACAGGAAGCAGAGATGGAGGTAGCAAAGATGAAGCTGTTTAGGTGACCAGGATGGGTAGAATCACGACTGATCTGAGATATTTTCCAAGGAAGAGGATGGTACGATGGCCCTGAAGTCCAAATCATATAATAAATCCCTCAGCACAAAAACCTTTTTAAGATGACAACAAAAATTAAACGAGCAAAGCAAGTATTTAAAAAACAGCATGACACTTTTGAAAACTAAACAAAATTTGAGAATTAAAAAAAAAAAAAAACATGTCAGAAAACAAAAGCGATATCCAGAAAACCACATTAAATGTTAGAAAAATGAAATGCAACAAGAAACCGGATAAGGTAGGTACTATGGGAAATCTCCGATTGGATAATTTCCAGAAGTGCTCAATGCCAAATAACTTTCAGTGGAAATGATGGACTAACAACATTATTTCTCAAGTTTAATTTCTAACATACATTTTATTTTCCGTAAAAATGTTTTTTTTTTTTTTTTTTTTTTGTTCTGGAATTTTGCTCTGCTTTCAAAAATGTAATGCAGTTTTTTTCTAAACATTTGTTTTGTTTAATACATTTTGACTGTGATCTTTAATACATTTTTAGATTGAGTGATTTGTTGATGCAATTTGTCTTTCAGGGCCACCGTAAGATGGAGATGGTTGGACATGTTCAAAGGAAGAACAGGGATGACAGAAGGATGCTGAAGTTGGAGCTACAGGAGGTTCATGGATGTGGTTGAGGAGATGAAGGTGGGTAGTGTGAGTGAGGAGGATGCAGAGAAGAAGGTTAGTAGATGGAGGCGGATGATTCGCTGCAGTAATCCCTGGGGAGCAGCAAAAAGAGAAAACAGAAGGCACCACAGTCTCATGTAACATTAGCACAAACACAATGTTAGGCTCACAGCTCTGACACATTAAGTCAATGTTTTATATAGTTTACTGGTAGGATTAGAAGAGGAAAAACATATCAAAACGTTAAAATAGTAAGGGGAATGCTTTGGACAGGTATTATTTCTATATAAATTATTATGAAAATAAACAACACTTCTTTTTTACTCTTTCAAATAATTTCGTCCTTACATACCTGTAAGCATTGTACTTGTGTATTGCCCTGTTGACATTTTTCTCATAGTTGGCCAACTCTGTAAACAGAAACACATTGAAACATTCTCCATAACACTGATCAGTCCATTCATCAGTTTAAAGTCTGCAAGCTTCAGGTCGGTTTATGGTTTAAATTATTTGATAGCCTTTAAGTATATATTGTACTTTAAAGTAATGGAGATGCTCACAATCAAACGAAGGAAATATATGAATGCGATTACTCTCAGTACAACACACTTAGCAAGATCTTAAGGTATTTATTTTTTAAATGGAAAGGCTAGCTTCAGTTAGCAAACCTTAGCTTCACTTACCAATAAGAAAGTCCGTTATTCCTTCGTTTAGAGATTCTTGGGGAGCTTTTCTCTTACTCATAGTGGATGAAATTGACACTTTTAGTGTGATTCTTAAAGTTTTAAAGAAATATTAACACGGAGAAGCGATTAAAAGCTGCAAGTTGTCACTAGCACGTTAGCAAAAGGTTAGCTTTCACTGAACAATGAGACGTAGTGGGGGCGGGGCAGCGCATGCGTACTTCGTCAAAAATGGAAGACGTGTTTTGTATGAACGTATGGATAAATATTGATTAATAAATACAAAGACAAAGAAACTGGTTCTATACAAAGTATTATTGGATAAGATTGGTAAAACAAAAAAAAAATTGTCATCACTGACAGTTATATAGTTCAAATACAGCTCAAAAGCAAAAAAATAATTTACAAGCACATTTGTGTCCATTAATCTTGATACTATGTATAATTACATATAATAAAAAAAAAATGGCATTCAAAGCAAATAAGTCTAATGTACAACTTTTTATATACACCTTTTCTACACCAGTATCTGTTGATTTTTTTAATGCTCACAATCTCCTCTTTCTTTTATATTCTATTCTTGAGATGTTAGGAATCAATTTTGATGTAAACTTTGTCCCTGGAGAAGATCTTTATTGCCTCCTCAATTTCGGAAAGCCTGCAGTCAAGATGAGCCCGGCGTGAGCGAGTACTCAGGTTGTCAGCTTTCAGAGGGAGCGAGTTTAATTCGGTCACCAGGGTGCGATGAGCTGAGGAGGAAAAAGGTCAGCAAAGATATAATTATCCAAGAAAAACAGAGTCTTGCACTATACACGTGTGCTAAGTATAATTATTAACTAAAAAAAGACCTACTATCTTTAAGGGATTTCAGTGTTTCCTGTCTTTCACTGTCCTGCATTAAGGTGTGACCAGGTGGGACTGTAGGATCAGGTGTGTTTCTTTTCCTCTCCTCCTCCTCTTTGCGCCATTGTGCTTTCCTTTCCTCAAGGCTGTGAGTGTAATGTTGACAACAGATTATCACATCTTGAAGAGGATCGTGGAGAGGGTAAAGTCTGTTAAGAAGGTCATTTATCTTGTTGGAATACTCACTACTGAGGTACTTGTCCTTTGACTGCACAGGGCACAGGTTTATCTCTGAGGTCTGTCAGTGACTGAGAACGGCGAGTCACAGTTTTTCCTGCGGCTCTGGCATTGTGTTTGATGAAGTCTATGGCCTGACCTTGCACCTTATGAAAGGACAAAGAAAAGTTTAAAGATGTGAAAAAATAAACATCAAACCTTATTTTTAAGAATAGCTATTAGCATTACAATTATTGTTTTTGTCCAGAAATGTTGATGCAAAATGTCACAATATGAATAATACTTGTTAACAAAGCCACTTTTAGTCTTTTACCTGTAAGTCTAGATCTTGTGCAGAGCTGCATGAATTTTTGGGAGGGATTGAGAGTCCTGGAGGTGCAGCACAACTGCTGTTAGAGTGGGCCTTGAGAAAGTTTTGACACTGTGGTTTAACCGTTGGTGTAGAAGTCTATATGAGATGAACAGATTGGACTTTAATGTAGAAAAGTTTAGAAAACTCAAAAGCTTTATAGTCATGAATCATGACAAATAAGAATAGCCCTTACCCCTAGTTGGGCCAGCACCCTGGATGACACATGCTGGTATTTTGGAGAAGTCCACAGAGCTTTCACTGGAACAGGGCGGGACTGTGCTCTCTCTGCCTCCTGTTCTTTGCAGCGTTTCTGAATCTCTCGCAGCCGACGTACATTTTCTTTACCAAAGTCATGCACTCTCTGTTCTGCAGGGTCAAGCAACAAATGTTAGCTAAATATTTGGTACATTTTTTTTATTCTTGTAATATTCACAATATTCCAGTTTCTACACACAAATAGTCTACAAATATTGTTTTGGTTACCATTGAGGTTCCTATATTTACAACAAATATGAGAAATCTTACAATGAATAAAAAACAGAGTTCCAAAAGCAAACATTATTTTTGAAAACAATAAAATACTAAGCAAGCACAAAGCAGCTTCACTCACTCTGTTTTGGAGCAGGACTGACTGAGACATTGTCCAGTTTTATCAGTTCTCCCACGACCCCTTTCCGACCCCGTTCTAGAATATGGGCTGCGTTGGGACCAATGCGTGGACGGTGCGCTGGTGTACGAGAACTATAGCACCCCGGGAACAGAACAGGATCTGGAGCAACTGGACCCAAGAGAAGACCCAGCGTTCCAACATGGTTCCCCTCTAAACGACCACGAGCTGAAAGAAAAAGATTTTGTCTTTTAAATCCAAAATAGAGACAATATAGTGTTCAGTGTGCATTTAGGGAAAATGTTTTAATTAAAAAATAAAAAGAAAAAAATCATTAAACTTAAAAATGGACATTATAACTGTATTTTAATATGCTACATAAATTGGGGGTGTCTTACCTGAAGCTGGTCGTTGGTAGTATTGAGGAAACAGCGAGGGGTCTGGGGGAATTGGGCCAGATATTGATGAAGGTCCTTCACACATCTAAAACAGAAGAAACTTCAAAGATTTTACAACAACATAGTCCACAAAGAACCATTTATACATTTTCTACACATTGAGTAAGCATCATGTCAACTTTGCATCTCTCAATCATAATATTTACAAGTATTTAAAAAAGAAAACTTTATTTCATAGTTTTTTTAACCGTTTAATCTCACTTGTATCATAGAGACGCAAAACACAAGACTGTATAACATCTCAAAAATAAAAATTTAGAGCAAATATGAGAAACAGAAAAAGAATAAAAGTAAACTGAAAGGAAATTATTGAAATAAAATAAAGAAACAAAAGTATTATTCAGGATAAACATATTTAACTCTCTTATTATTTATGTTTTTAGGGAACTTTAAAAAATGTAATTTTTAGAATAGGGAAAAAAGGTTTTTAAAAAACGACATTTATGAATTAAAGTTTACCTAAAATAACACAATTGTTAGAAAAACAAAATATTACTTGTCTTTCATAAAACAACCAAACTGAATGTTCAAGTATGCTTTTGTTTGTGGCGCCCTTAACACTCATCATTTATTTTTGGGAATCAGCAGCTTTTACTATTAGCTTGTTCTAAAATAAGCTAATTAGCTCGAACAAGAAAGCATACGTGAAATAGTGTGCATGTACGGTAACGCTAACCAAAAACAAATCGCTAATTAAAATCAATATACTCTATTTACCTTGGAAAATGTCTCGTTTAAAGGATTAGTGTTTTCCTCGATGACGCTCTGGTATCAGCCACTTGTTGTAGGAGCATTCACTATGGCACGGAGCATGCGCACAATGGTCTAACCTCGTGGAAGAGCGCTATTACCCATAAAACAGCGCTGAAACTTACACATTCTGAATGAATAATGATTAAATAATCAACATATAATCTGTATTATAAAGCAGTGCTTCTATACTGTGGTTTTTGGTTCAATAGTTTTCCCCACTGGTGGGGTTAGCAGGTGGTTTTATGTCGTGACTTGGTAACAAAATTGATTAATTCCTGAGTTTTGTCTGTAAGGCAGCACCTAACACTTGGTTTTTACTGTTATATGGTAATTTACAGAAATTTACAGCATATCTGACTACATGTTTATATTTTTACAGAATTTTTGCTTGATATAAAATTTTGTCTTAAGGTAAAGTGGAGCATGGATTGCCTGACAAACTTAATTCGGGGTTTACTTAACCATCTCAGGTGAGATAGATAGATAGATAGATAGATAGATAGATAGATAGATAGATAGATAGATAGATAGATAGATAGATAGATAGATAGATAGATAGATAGATAGATAGATAGATAGATAGATAGATAGATAGATAGATAGATAGTGCTCAGTGGTGTTGTGGTTTGAGCTCTTGCTTGTGGAGTTTGCATGTTCTCCTTACGCATGTATGGGCTTTCTTTATGCAGCTTGGTTTTCTCCCACATCAAAACATGCATCAAAGGTGTAATTGGTGTTTCTAAATTGCCCCTAAGTGTGCATATGAGTATGTGACCTTGCAACAGACTAGGAACCTGTTCAAGGTGTACCCCACTTATGCCCAACAGTAGCTGGACCCTGAAGCAAATTCTGAAGACAGATATATGCAAAAGGCATAGAGTGAATGGATATTTTGAAACTTACGAGTAAGGCTTTTTGTAAAGCAAGTAGCAGTGCAGAGTTTTGACATCTCCAAATAGCAAGTGCTAACACCCAACTTGAGATTGAAGAAGGTAAAACACTAATATTACACCATGGGAGAACCAGAACACTAGGCAAACCTGACACCAACTATAGGAAATGATGTACCATTGAAAACAAAGTCTCCTAAAATAGTGAATAGTGAAAATAGTATATGATGTAAACACTGAAACCAATGAACTGGTGTACACAGTGGCAGGGATCATGGAGATTCTTAAGAATCCAGTAAACTTAAAGAAAAATGTAATTCATGATCTTTCATATAACATACTCAGTGGGAAACCAGGGCCAGTTTGGATGAACACAGAGCTGCTGTCTTGACAATACAGGTACGTTTAAAACCTGTGAAATTAATAATTTCCCACATCTCACCTGATGATTTTCAAAGCACACTGGTTGAAAACACTGACTGATATAGTTAGATATTACCAAACAGATAATGGCTTTGACCGGACGACTCATGAGAGATTAAAAAAAAACACCAAGAAGCCTGACAGTCAGAGGAACACAACTCAACCTGGTAAGGTCAGACCCAGCAAGACTTGAAAGTGATTAATACTGGAGAAGTATGCAGTAAAGTAGAAGAAGCAGCATATGACAGCATAAAAACAAAACATTTACCAGCTTTAGCCCATGTTACTCCTGTCCTCAAGTCCCTGCACTGGCTGCCTGTCAGTTTTAGGAGAGATCTTTAAATTCTTCTTTCAGTTTTTTAATGTCGCAATAGTTCAGGTTCTTTATATTTATTAGATCTTCTAAGTCCATATGAACAACCTAGAGCTTTCAAATCCTCAGACTCTATTGTCCCTAGAACTAAGACCAAGACCTTTGGCGAGGCTTCTTTTCAGTGTCAATGTCCTCGCCTGCCTGAGGACCTGAGGGCCACTACATCCACGGAGATACTTAAAAACAAATTAAAAACATATCTTTTTAGTAAAGCTTTTCATGACTCACTTTGAACCTGTAGCGTTTTTAATGTTTTAATATTTTATTTTAATTATTTTGCTAGTTTTTGTTTAAACCAATGATTTATTGATGTCTTTATTTCATTTTTTTCACATAATGCTTTTGATGAGGTGGATATTTCTGATCTCTATCTTGTATTTTTTTTGTGTGCTGAATTATGCTTTCTTTTAACTTGTAAAGCACTTTGGGATGTACAGAAGTACATGAAAAGCGCTCAACAAATACAGTTTGATTGATTGATTTGTAAAGCTGCATTTATTGATAATTTTTGTATTTTATATATTTTGTTCCTGAACATGTGCATTAAAAATAAAGCTAATTCTATTCTATTCTATTCTATTCTATTCTATTCTATTCTATTCTATTGTGGGGAAGATCTGGTATATCCTACATTTGTTTATGATTTTTGTTTAAAAAAATGACATTTCAATAAAGTTGGATATTGCTAAAGTTTTTATAGATGAAAATTAATTTATATGAATTATATACATACAAATAAATAAATATATTTTTATTTTTTGTTCAATGTCAATTGTACAACGGCCCCGCCCTCCGTGAGGGTCCTACCACGCATGCGCGTTGTTGCAGCCTGGGCTTTCTCCTTCACCGTGTCCAGCTGCACAGAACAGCGCTGCTAAGCTGTGCACACTCCTTTGCTCTAAAAACAAAGGTAGGTCCACGTTTTGTTTGGAAAATTATTTTATTTCTAAATCCTCTCGCTCGTCTGCACGTAGGATTTTCTCGTTGACAACAGTTTTTTTATGTCGGGGTAGAAACGAGTCACACAGTAGGGGTGGGAGAACCGCAGCAGCACAAACCAGATCCAGGCCTGCGGTGGGAGAAAATCATCAACAGTTTAAAAACCTGTTCAGTCGCTCATTAAGTCTCATCATGAAGATATTCCTTGTAAAAAAAAATAAATAAATAAAAAAGAAAGAAAGAAGACAAAGTGTTTTACTGGTTTGGTCAAACATCTGAACTATGTGACAGGGTCTTGTCTGGAGGTCATAACTTTAAAATGTGGGGTTGCAGTTCACGCTGCAGGCTGTTACCACCATTTAAACCAGAGGTGGAGAATGCTCACAATAACACATTCACTCGTGGGTCTGGGGTGGGAGGGGATGCCATGTAAAATATCTTTTTTGGTCATTTAAAATCACATTTACAATTTGAAATATACGCAAAGTTATTTGTTTATTTCAATTTTATTTTACGTCTAAACAGTGCGTAAACACATGCGTACACAGAGGTGTAATGTTATTATTGTACACTCTGAACTTAAGGTGAGTGACGTGGTAAATATCAGGTAAATGCCACTCTATAACTGTTTAAGGTTGATGCACCTGATCTCTGTCACACATTTTCTTTAAGTTACAAGAAACTAACTGTCAACGCCCCTTTTTACCTTATCAGGAGTAACTGACTGTTCATTCTTATCTTTTCGGCAGAAAGTTATTCCTCCCCTTAGAAATTCACACGTTTCTCATCTTTTTCGCCTTGCAAGAACTGAAGCGCAACAATACATGATCAGAGTCCATAGTTCGTCAGAGCGTCTTTCCTGTCAGTTTCACCTTTGAACCCGGCCTGGGCTCTCCGTCGGTTGTGAAAGAAAGCACAACCCTGAGTGTGTAACCAGCGTGGATGAACAATGCAGATAAACAGAGCTGTTTGTTGTTGTCTTTTAATAGGGGTAGAAATAGGTTGATCTTGGAGAAGGGCACGCGTTGACAGCCAGGTCATGTGTTTTAGTGTCAGGTTCTGCAGAGCTAAGTTTAGAGTCTGCACTTGCTTGAAGAGAAAGAGTCAGAAGTGGACCGCGTGGAGACGAGATGTCGGTTGAAATGACAAAGACGGAGCTGCGTATTCAGCAGGAAAAGCAGGTCAGCTGGCAGCACTTCAGTCACTGAGAGCATCAAAGGGATTGCAGGGATTTGACATGTGGCGTGTGAAAAAAAGCTCTTAAATACTGACCCCACTAAATAAAAGTATACCAAACACACGTTACCCAACACTGTAAACACAAAAGAAGCTAAATAAAAATGGGATCACGGACAAAAATATTAAATATTAAATGCACAGAATGATGTGAAATCTATTTTATCAAATTTTATAGACAAAAATGGACTTATTAGAGAATAAAAATGACGAAAAACAAAATTTTATGTTTCATATTTATGTTTTATGAAGCAAAATGTTTTTTTTTTTTTAAAGATCCACTCTGACTTAAATACATTTTTTGATGTTTTCATCTTTTTATTTTTCTCATGATGGAGGACAAAGACAAAGAAATGTCTGCATTTCTTTAATCAAATAATCAACAATCAAAAGTTTGATGGATCCACTTGCAGACAAATGGATCCATGTACGTTTTTGTTTTCTCTCGTCTGAGCTGGCATCTGGATCAAAACTGTACGGTTGGATAGCTCCAATATTGCTCGCCAATTTTGCTGCACCGGTAATGTTAGGTTGGGGGTGTGAGGGGCTGTAAGCTAGTGGGAGAAAGTGTAAATAAATGGATGATGGGAACTCAACAGTCCCGCCCACAACTCAGACGGAAATTTCTGATTAACTACTGCTAGTCTGCAGAAACTATGTCCTCGAAAACGACACGTTTTTTTAATTTTGTCTAAAAACAGCATACCTATAATCAAAATTAAAAGAACTTTGGGAACACTTAATTAAAATGCATCAAAATATGATCAAAGGAGTGGGTCTTTATGTGAAAATTTGTGTTTTTGAGTGTTCCATAAAATCCAAATACCAATAAATGCACATGTTGCTTTCTCATCATAAATGCTGCAGACTTTAATAATATCACGTACATAAACAATAGATTATTTATTTATACTTATTCCTCCTTAGATGGTTTCTCAGTACTACTTTTGCAACTAAAAGTCAGAACCAAACACAAAACCTGTTGGTATTGTAAAGAATCAAAATGTAGAACTTCTTTCCAAAGCGTTTGTGTTGTCATCATCTGAAGAGTCATGGCAGAGACAGAAGAAATTGTGGAGCTTCAGGACAAGAGCGGAACAGGCCAGCAGGCCGAGTGCACAGATGGTTGTGAGATGAGTGGGCACCACCCACCCAAAAATCCCGGTGAGCGGTGCATGTAGCGAGTCAGGAAAATTCATATCAGTCACTGATGGAGATCCAGAGCGCATGGTTTGTCCGCTTCCAGCATTTGACGGTCTGCAATGGCTCCGTCCTGGGTTTGCTGGCTGTTGGTCAAAGTCCTGCTCTTCTGTGGCGCTCCATTGCTGTAGTTAGTAGAAATGGGGCGTGTGAGCTGGGTACAAGTTAGCAGGTAAAAAAGTAACCAGATTTGAGTCGGAGGTGATGTGAGAATGTGTTTGCGTCAAAGGGGCAAATCTGTCTTGTATAATTCATTGAAAGGTCGTGCATGCACGCTAACTCAGGGGACTGCCACGGCTGTGTGAAGCTGTGTGGTGCAGTGCAGCTGTGTGCACTGCTGACCGGACAATCCCCGTTACTGCTTATGTTGGCTCTGCTGCAGCGGCTGTGGTCACCTTTTTTTGCCCCATGCATCTTTCTCATCTTAAGTGTCAAAAATACTCCACAAATAGTTATTTGCATCGGAGTCTTTTTTCCCGAAAAGAAATTGATTCATGAAGTTAACCACCACGGCTGCTTTCTGGACTTCTGCCAGGGAATGTGCATGGAGAACGGGCTCACTTCCTGCGTGCTGCTGTAGGGAGCTGTGCTGATTTTATCAAAGTAAATATTTGCTATTCCATAATGCGTGTCTGTGTGCTTACAAGGCTCTTTCATTTATACACCACTTTTTCAGTTTTTACTGTATTTGTTCTTGAACACATTTTTTTAATGCCTGTTTTTGTTATGTAATGATGGTTGCTGATTGTCCTCGTTTTAGTTGTGTAACAGGGCAGAGTGTCACTTTCCAATTCAACATGGTTCAATTAAATCAGGATTTGTTTACCAACTTTTATTTTTCAGTTATTAAAAAAGCAGTTTTTATTAACAAAATAATTTTTTTTTCAATAAAAACTAAGAGAAAAACTGTTATATAAAAAATACAGTAAAATCCTATAAAGGGAAACAGATTCCTAAATTAAACAAATTGATATATTTAATATGTGAATATTGATTTGTTTTACTATTATTTTTATAGGAACGCATTTTATAATATTCATATAATGGGTCAGAGTCATATTAGAGGATGTACGTCTCAGAAAGCAATCACAATTTAAACATGGAACAACAAAAACTCATATTTTATTCATAACATATTTAGCTAAGATTTCACAATTATTTTTTATCTTAGCATATCAAAATTGTATATTTGGGCAACTATAAACAAAAAATAAATATCTAAAAATTTAAATGAGAATAAAATCCCAATATGAGAAAAAGTCAAATTTTTTTATAAGAATAAAGTTATAAAATTATGAGAAAAAAAGGAAAACTTTATGAGATTGTCAAATATTATGATAAAGAAAGTCTACCTTTTTTGGAAAAAGTGAAAATTTTACATAAAAAGGTTGCAATACTATGAGGAAAATATTCCTAAAAATTTACAAGAATAAATTCGTAAAATTATGTGAAAAAAGTGAAAATTACATAAGGATAATGTTGAAATATTATGAGAAAAAGTAAAGATTTTGCGAGAATGCAATTGTAAAAGTCATACTTTTACAATGTCAAAACTGTGCCAAAATAAATTGCCTGTAAAGTCAAATTTTACAAGAATAAAGTTCCAATATCATGATTAAAAACATCAACATTTTATGAGAATAATGTCTAAATATTATAAGAAAAATTCAGTAAAGAAAAAGTCAGCATTTTACGCAAGGAGAAAATTGTACTTTTGACCTAAATGTTGTAATTCTACAAGGGAAAAAATAAAAGTTATCCTTTTCAACAAATAAAAGTTTAAATTAAGAAAAATAAAGCAAAATATTTACATAAAAGGCAGATTCAGTAAGATTTGTGAGCAGTTTGTTGTCCATCCAATTTCTCTAAAACATAAATTAAACATGTAATGAAACACTTTAAAGCTAAAGTAACATTTAATTCTTTAAAAAGCATGACTTTTCCTCATAAAATTTCAACTTTAGAAGCTTACAGCTATGACTGTTTTTGCTAAATTTTGCTCAAAATTGATCTCATTGTTTGACTTTTTTCTCATAAAATTTTAGACCTTATTATTCGTCATTTCACGACTTTATTCTCATATATTTATGCATTTTTCTCTTTTTAACGTTAATACTCCATCATAATAAACAGCTCTAGTTTATCAAAATAACACATTTAGAGCTCTGTAGGATTCAGTTGTTTGTTGGTCATGTTTGTGTTCCGCTGCTGTGAGGACTCGTTTGTTTTTCAGGCACAATGGCCGTTCCTCCTGCATACGCAGACTTGGGAAAGTCTGCCAAAGACATCTTCAACAAAGGCTTTGGTGAGTGTTCAGGGGGACAGGATGTATTAAAGAACACGACTGTTTATTCAGCAGCAACTTTGCACCAGGATGTTTCTATTTATTATAATGGCCCACAGCGGTTTTGGACCACAAGGAGCAGATTGTTTTTTGCAATTCTTTTTTTCTTACTGGGTCTTGGAGTGAAAATTTCACCCCCACCACATACACAAAAATGCATCAAATTTTCTGTGAATTTAGTACTTGTTCAGTGAAAATGAATTTTGGACATAATGAATGCCCCTCCCCAAAAAAAAATGAAATCACAGCGGGAGAAACTGTCAGAAAATGAATGGGCTGAAAAAAAGGGTCAAAATTAATTAATAAAACCGAAACAGTTATGTCAAGGATATCTATTTCTATCTCAGGACTTGGAGAAGAAAATTTTTGTTGGAGCCATATTCAAATTTCTCACACGCCACCAGCTTAAGTCTAAAAAATGGCAGCCATATTGAATTTCATCCTCTAAAAAAGCAGCTAGAAATGTAAATTTCTCCACGGGAAACATGTATGTTTGTAGATTTTTAACAGCGTTGGCATGGCAAACTCCTCAAAGTGTCATTCCCCTGTTGTTTGCGCATTTTTTATTGGAATATTGTGAAAAATGTAATACAAGAATCCTTGGTTAAAGCTGAAAAAAAAACAATACAACACACGATATGAAGATATTAGGAATGTAACAGAAAACCTCAGTTGCTATGGAAATCCAAAATTTTACTCAACCCAATTCTATTGAAAATTACATAGATTTATTCAACACTGTTAGGTGACCAAAAATTGAATGGTTGCTATGGAGATTAAGTGTTTTTTTTTTTTTTTTTAATAAATGACAAAAGGGGAGAGCGAGGGGCTTGTAGCAGCCGCTCAGTCAGTTAGGGCAGTCATTAAAGTTTTGTTTTGATCTACTTTTTATTTCCAGGTTATGGAGTTTTAAAGCTGGACATCAAGACCAAGTCTCAGAGTGGTGTTGTAAGTACAGCTGCTGAAAAAAGTGTTACCGTGTGCAGATACACATGTATGTAAGCTCTGGGTTCTTCTCCGTAACTTCCTCTGTGTCTTTTCTTTCATCTGCTTCTTCTTTGGATTCTTCCTTCAGATGGTAAGATAGAGAGCTGATGTCCTTTAGGCAGACGCTTGTGCACTACTATCCAAATCGTACAACCTCCCTGCAGTTTCTTTTTATGCTGCTGTAGTCTGTGTGACACCAGCAGTCTTCCGAGCATCTCTCCCACACAATCCAAGTTTTCCTTCCCAGTTCATTTTTCCATCTTAAACATTATTAACAGTTTAAAGCTTTAAAAAACGGCTAGTGTCCTCTTCCTGCTCTTCTCTTTTTTCCTTTGCTTTACTGTGCCTGGCTTTTTCAGCTTCCCCGTCATTACCCAATCCCTCTCTGCTCTGCAGGAGTTTGCCACTTCCGGCTCCAACAACACGGACACGGGGAAGTCTGGAGGCCACCTGGAGACCAAGTACAAGATGAACGAGCTGGGCCTCAGCTTCAACCAGAAATGGAACACGGACAACACTCTCACCACAGAGATCACCATGGAGGATCAGGTGAAGGACTGCGACATCTGTGACGATTTCATACTTTACTAGCTAAACTGAACGCAGGTTTGGATTCTGTGTCTCTGCAGCTGGCTAAGGGCTTGAAGCTTGGTCTCGACACGTCATTTGTGCCAAACACCGGGTGAGAAGACTCCTCCAGGTTCCATACTCCAGGCGCTTTCTTTAAACGTGTAAACAAATAGATTTTCAACTCCTTAGCAAGAAGAGTGCCAAACTGAAGACCGGTTACAAGCGGGATTATATGAACCTGGGCTGCGACCTGGACTTCGACATGGCCGGCCCAACCGTCCACGCCGCCGCCGTGCTGGGCTACGAGGGCTGGCTGGCTGGGTACCAGCTGGCTTTCGACACCGCCAAGTCTAAACTCGCTCAAAACAATTTTGCCCTTGGATACAAGGCTGGCGACTTCCAGCTCCACACCCATGTGTGAGTCTTCACATCCCAATGCAGGAAATGGAACAAATGGGAAGTTTTATTTGTAACATTTTTGCTGTTTTTCCAGAAATGATGGCACAGAGTTTGGAGGCTCCATCTACCAAAAAGTGAACAATAGTTTGGAGACGGCAGTTCATCTGGCGTGGACGGCGGGCAGCAACAACACACGCTTTGGGATTGGAGCCAAATACCAGCTGGATAAAGATGCCAGCCTTTCTGTGAGATCAGTTCTATGTGTCGATCGTCTTTTATTTCTGTATTCTTCTTAGATATTTCTTTGTGGGACTTTTGCAACACAAAAGCCCATCTGAAGAAGAAAGAAATGATTCATATATTTCTCATCAATTTGATCAAATAAATTGAATTTTAACACAACAATCAAGCTTTGAAAAAAAAAAGATTATTATTTTATTTTATACAGCTGTTCTTTAAATTTAGAAGGAATTTTTCTCAAATATAAAATAATGCTGATTACACTTAAATTTGAGCTCAAACCCAGTCTAATAATCTTTTATATATTCATTTTATTTTCTTCAATTTATTTCTTGTAATGCCATCAAACATTCTTAAATAATATATTTCTTAATGATAAACAAATGGAATCCCAGTTTAAATCAGGACAAACTGCTTGTGTGCTCAGCAGTGTGCTCAGATGTTCTGTAGATTGTGCTCTCTTGGACACCGTAGACGCCTCACCCGTGACAGGAACTTTCATACACTGAGGGAAACGCGAGATAAGTTTAAAGACTCACAACCTGTGGCCACACTCATGAACCACCCTGAAACCCATAGGAAGATCATTTTTTAACCCAAAATGTTCTGGAAACTTTTTAATTAAGTGGTTGTGGGGCTGTCACAAACTATTATTATAGTCAACTAATCATGGGCTATTTTTTCCGATTAGTCGACTAAAAATGGATGTAAAGCCCACATCTTAACCATCATTAGCTTTAAACCAACTAAAACCGACTCAAAACTTTATATTTTCTTATTAACCCAAATGAGAAAAAAAGTAATTAAACAAATAAGAAAATATATATATTATTAACCCCTTGATATTTATTGATGAGAATTTGCATGAAAACACTTTGACTTCAAAATTACTTTAATTTTGCATCTATTTAAAGCAAAAACATAATGGACTTTTTTTAATATATATTTAAAAATGAATTCAGTTGTCATGAACTAGCTTAAAATTTAATGTTAAAATAATTTAAAACCTTACTTTAATGTATAATATTTACACATAATTGTCTTTTAAATATATGTTTTATTATATTTTATGCTTTGTCTAAATAAGGTGTTTTTCTAAAGCAACAAAATGTTAAAAATGTAAAACAAATATTTTGAGTATGATTTTAGTCTTATTTATTTTTTACAAAGATCCATAAGAGAACATTAAGCAATCAGCAGTTAAAATTGTATTGGTTTCTATGCAGGATTTTATTGTTTTAGTTCATTACCAAAGGGCTTGTAAAATAAACTTATTGAAGAGATAAATGTATTAAATTATGCCTCAAAAACACTTATAAAAATACCAAACATAATAATATATAATAAAGGAAAAATAAGGTTATTTTTAATTAGTTACTTTGGGAATACTTGTCATATATTTCCTTTATTTTCCTCGTTTACATCTTTTACTGGTTTAGTTTTTGATTTAATCAATTTCAAGGATTAAATGTTCATAAAGAAGGTTTTTTTTGTCGTCTCTGCTCAGACTAAGGTTAACAACGCCTGCCTTGTTGGAGTTGGATACACGCACACTCTTAGGCCAGGTGAGCTGCCGTTTTTCTTGTATAAACCATCATATTTGTTCGTCTGCTTTTCTTCCTCTGAGGATGCTGACAATCTGTCCTCCTGCAGGAGTAAAGCTGACTCTCTCCGCCATGATTGATGGGAAGAACGTGAACGGCGGCGGACACAAAGTGGGATTGGGCTTCGACCTGGAGGCCTAAGATTCCGGAGAGGAGAGGAGAGTGAAGCGGCGCAGGAAAAGGAGGAGGGTCCCTTTATGTGATGACGCACAGGTCCAGACAGCAACACATCGTCCCTCTGAGTCCCACACCGATATGCAGACACACTCTCTTCAGCCTTAACCTGAAACCCAAAGCCGCCCGGAAGACCTTACAGTACTGTAATCCACACGGACTCCTGCCTGGGATATTTTGGAATCATTTGTAGCTCCAACAAAAACCTTTTAAACATATTTTACCAGAATACAATCCCTCTCTAATTATGTGCTGCTTTGAGCAGAGTAAAACCTTCAGGATCTCACTTCTCTCTGAAATAATGTTTTGAAGTCTCCTTTAGTTTGATCATGTGGTCAGTTAGTCTGAGTTTTGTTCTGCCGTGTTTCTTTTGCATGTTTTCAAGGCAAGAGGGATGATTTTAAACATTAAAAGAGGCAGATAAATCCCATCCCGCCTCTCGGTCTTAGTAAGACTCAAACTGTGAATCATTAGCTGCCTAAACGTCTAATTTTGGCTCCTCTGGTTGATTCTAAAGCGGAGGCCGACTTCAGTTTAGGCCTCCATCATCTCCTCTTGTTCTGCCTTGATCTCCTCACTTCACCTCTGTGCTTTCTCTAATAGGGCAAAGAAATTAGAACCTTAAAGTAATTTTAATGAATAAATATCAGTTACAAAAACCTTGATGCCACCGTGTCTTCTTCCAGTTGAAATGTTTAAAGAAATGTTACCCAAACAGATTCAGATTCTAAGAGGAAAATAAATTGTTCCAAATTATTATAGAATTTCTGTTTAAGTGTCAAAAAGAAAAGTAATTTATTTTTCAATGAAACTCATGGATGAGATTGTGTCTCTGGGCTCTTTGGATCGCTGACATCAATCTGTGATCATTAGTTTGAGTAGACAAACATTTTCAAGTAATATGGAAATAAAAACAATTTCTGCTGCTGAAGTAGTCAAACAAGGTATGATAACCTTACAAAACTTCACAAAAACTTAAACATGATCATCGTACTATTACATTTGTGGCTGATGGCAGAATGAGGAAGGTTTCTGCCAGACAAATACATCGGATTAAGAGAGAAAAAAAATTGGTTTAGCAACAGTAGTTAGAAAATTATACTGACTGTCATTTGCATTGAGTATTCAGAAAGATCATAAAAAAATATCAATTTGCATAATAAGGTTTTAATAACAACTTTAAGATAAAGTTTATTCAGAAGTGTCACACTCGGACCAAAACTTTATCTGGTACAATACTACCTTCAGGAAAAGCAAAAATGAATGAAGAGAAACCATGAAAACAAACAAAACTGACATGCATCCATCCCTCTCTTGATCCGCTACATCCCTTTCAGGGTCACACGGCCAAAACTGACATTCTGCTCAAAATCTATTTCAGGTTTAAATCACTTTAATATGACAGAGGATAAGGACCACCAAAGAAAAAAGTAATATTACGAGAATTTATGTTTTGTCATTCTGTCTGGCAGTCACTTATGTTCTTGCAGTTTCTTTGTGTGATTGAAATTGAAAACTCAATAAAAACAATAAAAAAAAAAGTGGTTAATTTATGACTTTTAATCGTAAATTTACTATTTTTTTCTCTGTAAATTTACAAGAAAAAAAGTCAAAAATGTAGTCTAGGACTTTTTAAGTCATAAATATACAACTTCATTCTGATTTTTTTTGTAAATGTAGGATTTAAAGTTGTATTCAAACATTTTTTTAGTTTGTAAACTGGCCCTAATGCTCCATTCATGCTACACAAAAAGTTTGAGGCTTTTACCCCTCAATATGTCCTGTAGTCACTACAGTAGATAACTTTTAGAAATTATTTTTATTTCCATTTATGTAGATGGAAAATAGACACAAACTTCTCTTAAATTATCGGACATATTTGAGTTTTTTTAATGTTTAAAAATCTTTTTAGTATATGCACAGTTTACAGTCTGAAACCAGGAATATGTCATGAATGTTTTAAAGTGTATTTAGTATTATTTTTAAAATAATTTATGCGTAAAAGGACAAATCTTTTCACTTTAACAGGAAAAAATAAATTCAAATTAGAATGCCTTTTTAAAATACAAAATGTCAGTTTCATTCATTTGAAATCTTGATTTTCAATTTACATTTAAAAAAAAACAAAATGAGATCTGAACTTTAGTACAGTTAATTATCACACTTGACTCACTCTTAAAATTGGGTGTTTGTTTTGGTGAAATAAAAACATCAATAAAGTTTTCTTAAATTCATGAAAATATTATTTACAATAACCTTATTACAACTAAATAAAGAAAACTTTAACCCTTGTGTGGGTCAGTTATTTCAGTTACTGCCACTATAGAGGGTTGAAATACGCATGAGTATGTTTTAGCCTCATAACCAGAGCCTCTAGCTGCGTTTCCATTACATACATACCCCGAAATGTTATTGAAATTTTAGAAATATATCGAAAAGACACACTTTAGCAATTACAGTTACCTTTAAATCAATTATGCAAATAAACACAAACCAACTCATGCCATAAGTCAATCAAAAACATAGAGACGAATGTGATCAATGCTTTGATTTACGTTGAAACTTCTGCCTCTGCACTAGTACTCATCAACGTCTTATTCAGACCATGAAGCAGCAAGCTACATGGGAGCTGCTGTCACAGATTCAAGGGATTTTGGGAAATAATGGTTGGTGATTTTACAGAGGAGCTGTGGATCCAACAATTCAGCTTGACAACTTTTAATGAGCTGTGTGTTGCTGTGGTATCCGGTTTTTGGGCATTTAAATAAAAAAATAGCGTTTCTGTAGTAGTTTTGCAAAATATGTCAATTTTGATTTATTTTTTCAATAAATGCAAGTTTTTAGGCAGATTTATAATTGCAATTTGCGCAATTTCATAGTCAATGGAAAGTCAGCTAGTGTTAGTTTTAAGGCAGTAAATAAAGTGGCTGTACTCCATTAACAGAACTGCAGGCCTCCCACCCTGCAGTCCTACATCCTGTCCACAAAGAGGTAGTAGAGTCCCACACTCGTCTGATTCAGGAGAGGTCGCTGGAGAAACTCTGGTCTCCGCTCAGCCACGTCCACTCTCTCAGCATCTAGTTCAAGAAATCAAGCAGCAAAAGTTTACTAAAATCATCAAATGAGGACAAACCAGCGCAGAGATGTGCATACCTCCATGCTGCTGCTCTGACTCCTGGATGGTGGTGTGCAGTAAACTCTGCAGGCGACTCTCAAACGTCTTGCTTTCTTCCAGGAGTGACTCATCACTGCGGACACACAGAGCGGTTAGAGATGGAACCCAGAACAGATGATTGCACATTTTTATCAGAAAATGTTTAAGTTCTGTTTAAAATCACAGATATCAGGGTTTATGCTTTTGGACTTATTATACAGACTTTAGTTGAGTTGTGGGTGATAATTGCCTGTTTTTTCTCATATTTGACTGTGATGGAGGAAAGATTTGAGGTGAAACTCTGATAAAAGTGGTGCTTTTTGGACAGCTATAAAGTAGTTGAGTTCAAAATTGTATTTTTGTATTTAAGGTGTTGTGAATCTGGAGCAGAAGAAGAAACACAGCTTGAAAAAGATTGTTTTTGTGATGTAGAAACTACACTACTCCGTCATGTCTGCGTCTGAAATCCGTCTCTCCGCATGCAAGCTGTACATTGAGATCTATTTGTAGTTCGTTGACGTGTCAATGTTGCAGCAAAAAGCTGGCAAACAGAAAACAGGTTCAAAACAAAACATTACATTTTTTATTTTATTTAGCCCTAGATTAAATCTAGAGTTTGTGTAGGAACCATTAAAATTTAGTATAAATATTTTTCTTAATCCATAATTGTCACAGCGGAAGCTAAAAATTGAAAGCCAACTTGAGTCTCTTCCAATTTAAGGTGCTATAGATAAACAAAAAATAATTAAATAAATAAAGTTCATTAAAATTGGTATTTTCTAAATATAATCATAAATATAAATCCATCAACTTTATTAACAGCATCCTCGTAACCTCAGACAATCAGTTGCTGAATATTATGCATTTTTATTATGGTGTGTGGGAACAAATGTTGCGATAAATCCATATTTGGAGTAAAGACTGCTGGTTTTTGTCTGTTAAATGCAGCTTTCTGTTTTCTTTGACATCAAAGGCTCTTCTTTTGTTTTCTCCATGGAAATATACAAAAAAAACCAAAAAACGTTCCAAATATGTTTGGATTTTGTTAACTTTGCTTGCTTGGGAGTTTTGATTAAGCAGTCGCCACAGTTGCTTTAAAGAAAACAGTGAATGGATTTTTAACACCTGACTGAGTGACTTGACATGCGTCCAGAACGAGTCAGATGTGGTGGGGAAAAATCTAACAGTTTTCCAAAAATAGAACTTCCTTCAGTATCAGGTTATCAATAAAACGGACCAAATGTTGACAGACAGGTACCGGCCTTCGGCTCGGGGGTTAAGTGTGTGCAGCTTTAAATGGACTCACATCTGCTGTAAGCTGTCTCTGGGGGTCAGCAGAGGCGGGACGGATGAAGGAGTACGCAGTCCATCAGGACTCCCGCTAACTGGGCTTCGGACTTTACTCTGCACAAGAAATGACGGCGCCCTTCATTGTGTGTTTTTTCACATGTGGATTTGCTCTGAATGTTGAGGCGTGTTCACATGTCCTCACACAGGCCACTTTGAGCAGGTTCCACAGCTCCTTCTGTCGCCTCTCCTGCAGACTCATCAGGGTCTGTTCGCTCTCCCCCATCTTCTGGACCACGCCCTCCGCTTTCGGCAGGAGCTCCATCACACGCTGGCGACACAGCACAGTCTTGCTGCAAAATATACACAGAGGCAGGTGATGAATGAGAACAGAAACTGCAGACTTTTAAAAGAAAATCAATTTGACTGAAATGCAGAGTTAGAGGGCAAAACTGTAGTTGAATCTGTCAACTACAAAACCGGCAAAACCCCATATGTTGAAACATTTTACACTTCAACTTGTATATTTGTGTCTTTGGATACCTGAGGTGTGTATAGAAATCTTTGAGCTTCCTCTCATAGACCTGCACAGCCTGGAGGACCAGACGCATCACCTCCTGACCGTCCCCTGCACATCTCTGGTCTGAGCAGAGCGAATAAAGCGGGAAAAAAAAGAGGAGACAAATTACAGGAGAGCTCTCGCCACGACCAGTGTTAAAAAAGGCGTGAGGTGATGCGTGGAAAAGGTCTAACCTCTGGGTTTCTCTCTGAGTTTTCGGAACAGCTCCATGGCTTTTCCTTCGCTGAGGATCAAAGAGAGAAGGAGGTTGAAAAACCAGCCGGTCCCTACATTTTTCCATCTTTTGGGTTGAGACTTACAGCGTGTCCAAGGCCTCTCCACACCTCCACGGCTGCCTCTGCACATCAACGATGTCTGGCTGCAGCTGCATCATCTCGTCCTCCAGGTCAGACACTTTTTCCTGGTAACCACACTGGCTTTTTAAAGAATGGAAATACTTGCTTGACATGCTCACTGCGGTCCACTCGGGCCTACCTGACCACAGCTGACAGCCGTTTGCTCCATCTCCCTCCACACACTCATAAGCTTCTCAGATGCTGTGAAAAATAGTTACAGAAAAACTGGATGGAATGGATTTATAAAAATATAAACCACATCCACTTCTATCATCTTTCGATCTATTATAAAAGCCTGAAACATGTGACATTTTCTTGGACGTAGTTTCTAAGAGTTCATTAGAAGAGCAACCCCGCCCCCCTTCCTGTTGCTAAGAGCTTCTGACCTGTCACAAAAAAGTTATTTTTCAAATGCTATTTTTTCCTCTGTTCCCGATTCACTATGATTTGAATAAAGAAATACTGAGAAATAGAATTTTTAGCTTAATTTTCTTTATATGTGCCCCCATTATCAGAAAATGCCGGAAGAACATGTTAAAAACACAAAATTTTAATCTTTAATCAGTGAATAAGCGGTTTGGCAATTTAAAGCTTCATTTCATGGTCGACATTTATCCAATAATTGTTAAGCTCATTAAACAGTTAATTTTTATCTCTAGCCAACATTAAGAACTTCATATAAAAATATCTACAGTTTTTTTTTTTTTTAAGTTTTGTAAATGTTTGTGTTTACTGTCTGCCTGTTTTTGTCTTAATAAGAAAAAACTTAATAAAAACTAAGTCTAAAAAAAAAAATTAAAGCTTCATGCAATGAACATATACCGATCCCTGTGGCCGTCTGCTCCTGGTATTTGTCCATATCGATGTGAAGGCTGGTGGTGAAGAACTCCAGCTTGGCGGTAAGTCTCTGGTGCATAGACACCATCTCATTCCTCTGTTTGGACAGTGAGGAGTTGTGTCTCAGCAGGCTCATGCTGGAAGCAAAAGAGTTTTCTTTTCACCAAAACGACAAATTTCTGCCTATTTTTTTAAAAAACTTGAGTTTGTGCATGTCTCTTACATGGCTGCTTTCTGGCCCTGTTGGAGCCTTTTCCAGTCTTCCTTCAGGGAGCGGATGGTGTGCCACGCCTGACCACAAGTCCTCCTCAGAGGGCTGTAAGGCAGGACGTGCTTGGGGTCCATTTCTGGAGAAACAAAGAGAGTCAAGAGGACAAAGAAGCGTCACACAATAAACTTTTTTATTCCCCAGCAGGGTACATAGTAATAAAAAAGAAAATCTAAAATACAAAGGTTTTCTTTAAATAAACACAAAAGTTGGTAAAAACTTATAAAATATAATTGTTTAAAGAAACGCAAACTCTTAACAGTGGGGCAAAAAGTATTTCGTAAGCCACCAATTGTGTAAGTTCAACTACTTAAAAGATGAGAGAAGCATGTAATTTCATCATACCTCTAAAAAGAAAAAAAATCCAGAAAATCATATTGTCTGATTTTTAATTTATTTATTTGTAAATTATGGTGGAAGATAAGTATTTGGTCAATAAAAAACTTAAAATACTTTGTTATATGCCCTTTGTTTGCAATGACAGCAGTGAAACGTTGCCTTCACAAACTGTTGCTGGTATTTTGGTCCATTCCTCCATGCAGATCTCCTCTAGAGCAGTGATGTTTTGGGGCTTTCGCTGGCCAACACAGACTTTCAACATCCTCCAAAGATTTTTCATGATGTTGAGATCTGGAGACTGGTTAGGCCACTCCAGGACCTTGAAATTCTTCTACAAAGCCACTCCTTCGTTAGCCATAGTATGTTTCTATGGCTGCGTTTCTATGAACTATGAAATTGAAGAAATTGGATTTGCGATAAAAAAAATTTTGCTTAATGGAAACACCACAATTTAGAAAAAACTTGCATTTATCAATATATCAAAGTTTTTGTGCTTGGAGGAGGTGGTTTTTGGGATGTATGGAAATAGACATATTTTTGCAAAACTGCAATGGAAACATTTTTTTTCAAATTCATTGCGCTTCTTGGAAGGAACTGGCTGCCGTTGGTTCTGCACAGAGAGCACCACAAAAGGTCCAACAGCGTTACAGCTCATCAAAAGCTGTGCACCATGAGGAATTTTTGGATCCACAGCTCCTCAACAACCAAGATTTCGCAAAATCGCGTCATCTGCAGCCACTCCTACGTGAAGAGAGCTGCTCCACTGGCCTGAGTAAGACGCCAGCGTCTCCTTTGATGAATGATGACGAGTGCTTGTGCAGCGGCAGAAATTTGAATGTATCTCGTGGTGTTCTCAATTAGAGACAAGAAGCCCACTGCTTACTTGTTTTTAAGTCCGCTGAACACGCTTCTCACATGCATCTGTGTCTGGCTCACTGACATATATAGTCATCCAAATGCTCCTTTAATCTTATCAACTTAAAACAATCGCGTGAGTTGGTGTGTGTCTATTTGCGTAATTATGATATGATGGAAACAGCGTAATTGTGTTTTTTTACATTTGTAGAAAGTTTTGCATGTATGTGTGATGGAAACAGCTATAAATGTCTACACATCCTTAACCTAAATAAACTTCCTTTTGCCAAATATGCACAGGATGCAGCCTTTTGACCTTTTTAAAAAACAAATTTAACCCTTAGAACTCAGCTGAAAACAACTTTTCAATAAAATGATTAATTATAAGCTTATTTTATGTCTGCAATGCTCCAAAACTGACAAAAGTGAACCAAACACACGTCAAATCATTTATTATTAGGTCAAAATTGAATTTTAAGGGTTTTTTTTTTTAGTTTCCTGTTTTTCAAAGTGTTACATTTCTTATGTAAGGTGATAAAACAGCCCCATCAGAACTAAACAAGAGAGGAGAACTTAGCTAACTTGAGGGGTCATGGTTGAAATCCAGCCTTTTCTCTCTTCCAAGCTCAACCGCATGTTTGTTTTCTGTGGAGCTTCATGACTCTGTGGTGAGAGTGGGTGTAAGAGTCCAGGTGCTAAAATGGTTTGACCCGTCACCCAATGAAAATATTTAGTCCCATATGAAAATAAGGAGGTCTAAGTAAGTGAGCAGCGTATTCTTTTCTCTAAAAGTGCAATCACTAGACTTCTTGGTGCCAAATCTGCTGGAGTGATACAAAACAATAAAATCCAACCTTTGAAAAAAATTTTGAAGCCTATTATTCAAAAGTGGTTATTATAATAATTCCACTACATTTTTATAAATGTATTTGAAAATGAGAAACTATCACAGCAGCAATAAATATTTGTTTTAAAATTACTTTACTCTTGATAATTTTGAACACAAAGCACTTTTCTGACTGAAAACCATAAAGGCAGGTCATCTTGGCAACTGGACTTAAACGTTTCTTGAAAAATGTCAAAAATATTAAAAATAAAGAAGTTTTAATGTTTTAATGTTCGAGCCGGTTGAGCCAACCACACTGAACGGCTTCCCCTCAGTCTTCCTTTCCACCAACCTGGTCAGAGCTGCATGTGACAAATTAATTTAAAAAAACTTATTTCAAAATGCTCTGTTGGTTTTATCTCCATAGCAACTATTTTATTTTTTCATCGTCTGAGGGTGTAGAACAGGTTTATGTCAGTTTTAGAAGAATATGCCAAAGTACGTTTTTGGATTTCCTTGACGACTGAGTTTTTTTAATTAACCAAGCTCACATTACCCATATGTTGATGCTGTGTATCCTTTTATTTAGTTTGATCCAACGACTCCTTTAATAAATTTTGACAATATTCTGGTAAAAAAAATGGGTGAGCAACAGGAGAACGCCACTTTTATGAGCTCTCCACACTAATGCAATTCAAAATCTGCAATATTTTATCCCTAATAGCTTCCTGATAATGATCATGGAGTTAGGAGGAAATAGATCGAAATCCTTTAAAGGAGTTAATATCTTTTATTTGGTGATTTTTTTTTCTCAAATTCAAAGTGGTGGCCTCTTTCTGAGGTCAAAGGTCAACAAAACTATTTGGAGACTTGAAATCTGGCAGAACGTATGTGAAATGTTGTCAAGGTCAAAAGTTTTCTTTTGCCATATTCTGTGTTAATGTGAAAATTGCCAAAATTCACACTTTGCGAGAAAATGGCTACTAAGCAATAGGTCCTGTGGCAATCCCATAATAATTTCAAAACTTCCTTTGGATATCCTCGAGACGTGTGGTTCGTTTCCTTAGTGGATATTGAACTTGTATTTAACCCAATAAGAGATTTTTAGCCTTTTTTGACAGATTTTCCCGCGTGATGCCACCATTTGTGTTTGTGTGTGTCATTCACTTTGCTCTAAATTAATTTTTACCAGGTACTAGATGTGTGAAAATTTGGATGAATTTTGGAGTATGTGATAGAGGTGACATTTTTTGGTCAAAGGCACAGTAAGAAAGAAGAACTGCCAAACTGAAACGGTAAAAACTTTTCAAGGAAGAAGATTTTGGGTTCAGTCACTATAACTCAAGACAACGCCACCAGGACGATTGACGCCCTCACCAAGATAAAACATATTTTTGCACTTACGGACAAAACGGATATTTTCAGGAAGTGTCCGAGGAGCAAACTGGGGTTGATAGGTGCAGGACGAACGGTCAAACAAGAAGACCAGAGGCAGGTCTCTCCGCCGTCCGTCCACCTCCTGCAGACACAGATGATTGAAGTTCTCCCTTCACGTTCATGGTTACCATGAAGGTGTGTGTTTGAGACATTACCGCATAATCCACGGCGCATTGTGAAGCCAGCACGTGTGGCTCCAGGGCTAGCCCCGCCTCCAGGAGCAGCTCCTGGCTGGCGCGGGTATGCCGGTGTCTCTCTCTAGTCTCAGCTGCAGGTCAGCCACTGTCTCATCGTCCGCTACCGAGTATGTCAGGATCTTAGCTGACATCATGTTTAGGATGTGCACGAGCTGAAGGGACAGACATATGAAGTCAGAGTGAAATATGATTTAATATTCCAAAATTTTAAACAAAACTCTTCTGAGCAGCAAGTTTCTGAATTTAAAAGTCTTCTTTCATTTAGTTTATTTGTTTAAATAAACAAATTGGTTTTGGAAAAGAAAAACTTCAAGAATTTCAACTCAACCATAATAGACATTATTGAAACTATCAACAAATTTTTCTTACTAGTTTTAAAATAGTTTTATCCTTTTAGTTACCACCTACATTTAAAACAATGAGCTTTATAATCTTCCCACACAATTAAGATGTAAACTTCTGAAGCTTTCTGTCATATTTTCAAAAAAATCAGATATTTTTACATTTTATGGATTTTTCTGTCAATGTAAATGAAGAAAATATACTTTTCCTAAAGTTTTAAAACTTTTTCATTTTTTAAAATAAAGTGATACTTCAACTTTGGATCAAACAATTGTTAGTTACTCTGTTTGTATTTTCACTAAGAGTCCTCATCTTTTTGTTTAACATGCTGAAGCAGGGACAGAGTACCAATAATACCAAAGAAAATTCTGTGAAATTTTGCATCACGGTCTTAAAGATTTGGACTTTCTTTAATATTAGGTACTAAAATCTTAAATTCAAACTAAATTCAAGGCATGAATCAATGTTCTGAAGTCCTCCTGATCTCTGTTCTGATTAGCTCTGTGAAATTTACTTTCTAATTGTTCACTAGTAAAAGTTTATGTTTTTTGTAGCTTCAAAACACTCCAAACACCTACGAGAAAGACTAACATTACATTGTTATTACTCTATTGTTTTACATAATTGTTAAAATATTATTAATTTATAATCAAAATAAAATTATTCCATAATTGAACTTTATTACATAATTATCCAAATACTTTTCATTATTACTACACTATTATTGTACAATAATTATACTATTATTCCATATATATTTTGAAATTAGATGCTGTTGTTACTATTTTATACTATAACTGTTCAATAATTCTTTAAAATATTAATGCAATCTTTAAAAAAAAGTATTAAAATATTGTTACAATATTATGCATTTTTATTTAAAATATAACAATATTGTTCAACTACTGTGACACTGTTATTACGGAGTTAATATAAAAGTATTACATAATTACTACATTAGTATTATACTATAATTAGACCAGTTTCATATATTTCCTAGGATATTGGTAAATAATGATTACAATCATATTACACAATTTTTACACTATTATTTATAAATAAAACAAATATACTAAAAAGATATTACACTATGATTATACTACTGTAACACTGTTAATACATAGTTATTTAAATTCAAATTCAACCTCATTTTTATAGCACTTTCCTGCTACAGAGCATTTCAAGTGATCAAGTGATTTTCTTAATAAAAATAACAGTAAAAAAATAGTTAAAATAGAAATCATAATAATAAATCAATAAAAAAAATAAAAACCCATACACATGCACATCCCACCAGTTAAATCAAATTAAATTTAATTAATTATTAGTAAAATTTATAAAATCAAATTAAAACATGTGGGCATATAAAAAACATAGGTAAAAGTTTTTCCTAAAAACCTCCATAATGGACCCTCACATCATTAGATATTATAACATTATTTTTTACAATATTATTAATACTTTACTAATTTAAGTTTGGCGCATCACCAATCTAACAAGCAGCACTTCTGGTCAGCGTCTGATCAGATGAAATCTTGTCTGTTGATATAAAACTGTTTTTATCCATTGATCAATTGATACCTGAAGGCTTTGGGGCTCATTTACACTTTGAAGGAGGTAATGTAGAATAGATATTCCCTTAAAGGTTTGCTGTGTGTTTTATAAGTAAAAGTATCAAATGCTGAAAAAAAGACAAACAGCTCAGACATATGATTCATATCAGTCTTCAGATTTTTAAAGATTTATGCCCTTAAAAGATCTCAGTATTTCATGGCAAAAATGTTTTTGAAGTTGCTGCATCTCTCTGCACCATAACACCAAAGTTTGGTAAACTTTTATTAAAAGGAGAAGTTTCAGACAACTGAGACAATACTTAACAAAAAGCATTTTAAGTTTTGCTCCTTCTATGCAAACAATGTTTTTTATTTAATAAACAGTCAATTGCACTTGGCTTCAATCAGTTTTTGAAGAATGAGTTGCTAACCTTCAGTTTAAGGATGAGCTTCAGCTGGGAGAAGCAGTCACTGGGCGTGGTGTTGGGGTCTTTGCCTCGCTTCTGAGGGGACCACATCAGCATCAGCTGCAGCCACCTCTCCATCTTTTCCAGCAACAGACTGCCAAACAAATTGAGTATATTTGAGGGTTATTATAAATTAATATATGTTTTATACTTTTTTTGCTTCTGTTAAATGTGCACCTGTTGAGGTTGTTGGGTTGGGGCAGATGTTTAGAGAACTGGACTTCTCCTGAGAGGTCCTCATAAACCACAATGTCATCGTTCTCCTTCAGCCTGACTTTATTGTGCCTGAAAGGATACAGAACGGAGAACTTTGAGAACACAGTGTTGATGTTTCTGCTCTGTTTCCTTTAAAACTTTCCCCAACCTCCATGTCCCATAAGACATGAGCGATGGCCAAGCCCTCATATCCTGCAATTCATTGGCAAATCCTGTTCTTTTTATGCTCTCAAATCCAGCATTCTTGCAGTAATATATCCTGAAATTTTTCTTACTAAAGAAAACTTCCTCAATCAATCCAAAAACTTTAAAATAAAGTCAAAAGAAACTTGGATGTACCAGGGAACAGGCTGCCAGGTGGGTAAGAAAGGACGAAATCCTGTGATGCACTCAAACACCAAAGTGCCGAAGCTCCAGTAGTCTACGGTGACGGTGTATTTTAGCCTCTCTATGAGCTCCGGGGCCTGAAAGAAGGGTGAAAAGGAGCTGCTTTAGTCAGGACAGGAAGAAGAACCCACAACTAAAGGGGTTCAAAGACTTACCAAGTACTGCAGAGTTCCCACAAAGGAGGTGCAGAGACTGCTCTGGTCCAACTCTTTTGCATAGCCCAGATCTATAATCTTGTGAATCAGCTGAGTTTGTTATGGAGAACAGAGGGAGGAAAAGTTAACTGGGGCAAAATTACTAGTTTAAATGCAAATGCAATTTTTCTTAAACAACCCTATTAAGTCTTGAAACCTTGCTGTCTGAAGCACATTTTCTGAAACTGTGATATAAGCTTTAATCTTAAACAACTTCTCAAAATTGTTCCTCTAGTATTCAAGAGAAAAACAACAACAGCTTGTTTGCTCCTATAAAGCGAGCAGAGCGTGCACAGACACGCATATAACCTCTTTATTGTGTCTGCTCTGGGTTATGTAACATTTTTCCGGATGGAGCACCACATGCAATCCCGTGTTTGCAGAAATGAAGAATGAGGCTTCCATCAAAAGACAGCCTCAATTTTAAAATTCTAGCGTTTCCACAAGAACTGTGTATGAGGAAAGTATGCAGTCTACAAAGACAAAAGTTGCTTATATTTCATAACCCCCTTCTTTTACAAGCAGACACTCTTTCTGTTGTGGTTTGGGTGTATTTGCAAATCTCACAGCGTCTTAAACTCACTCTCTTCTCTCCCTGCTGCAGCACAATGTTCTCTGGTTTCAGGTCTCTGTGGATGATCCTCTTATTATGGAGGTAAGTCAGGGCAGAAGCTAAGAAGAGACAAAAAAGAAAGAGACCAACAAATAATTTAGAGTGCATTCAGACTAAAGTGAACCAAAGTTTGTTTCCAGAACTAATTTTCACTACATCTAGAAGCAGGGGTCGGCAACCTTTAACAGTAAAAGAGGCATTTGGGCTTGTTTTCAACTGATCAAAACCTAGAAGGAGCCGCATTGACTTACGTTAGTTAGCCTTTAAGAAATTTGGATTTTCATTCATTACCTTCCTTTTGTTTTTTTTTATGAAATAAGAATGTCTATTTTTGTCAATGACGAACAAAAGCAAGAAAACAATATATAATAGAACGACCATGAAACGCGTAGAGCAATCTCTTAAAAAAAGACATTTTCACATACGTTTCTTAACTTTAGTAGCAAAAAAGCAAGCTTGCTGCTATAAATACTAGCCGAACTTCAAATGAGCACGCTTAGTCGTCAAGCCGGCATTTAACAGTTTTCTCATGTAGCAAATATAAACTATCAAACTTTCCACCCAAAGGCCAAAAATTTGCTGTGCTTAATATTAGCTGAAAAAAAACTAAACTCAAAATTTGCACCCACTAAATAAAACCCTAATATGATAAACAATTAGCTACAAAATGCTTGCATATTGCTCCTAAAATAATATGTCACTACAGCGACATCCAAATTAGGTGCATAAAATAAAAGCTATCTTAAGAGGCCAAATCTGCCCCAAACTTTACCTAGCTTGTATGCTTAATTATTAGCTTGAACCAACCAAAATAGCCGTAAAAATACTATCGTAAACTAGTTTAGTCAAAAACAGGTTCCAGTTTGATGATTCTGCTAAACTAATAAGAAAGCTGAAATTTTAAATTGAATCCAAAAAAACATAATCATATTCTAGCTAACTTCTTAAATTCATCTATAAAAGCGTGCAGCGCTAAAACCCCGCGAGAGTTGCGGCCTGGAATAATTATATCCATTACGGAGCTGGAAAACAAATTACCAAAAACGTATTAATGTTGCTAAAATGATAGCTAATCTTCAGCCAGATCCACAATGTAGAGATAAAAGAGCCACATGTGGCTCTGGAGCTGCAGGTTGCAGACCCTTGACCTAGAAGAACCCTGGTCCGGGACCACAACTGTTCTAGCACTCATCTTTTGAGGTGGTCCCAGTTTGTTTCCAATTAGACTAAGCTCCAGTTTGAGTGTATTCTGACTGGAAGAGTCAGTTGGTCCGAATGGAGTCTGAATAATTGTTCCGGATTGAGTCCTGAATTTTGCGTTTGGCCTGTATCCAGACTACCGACAAGCGGATATTTCTGTTCTGGATCAAAGCGTGTGAACAAACCCGTTGTTGTTGAGCCTTAATTTATCCAGGTAAGCCGACTGTGAACAATTTTTCATTTACGACGAGTTTGCACCGACAATGCAACAAAATTACAGTAATATAAGTCACATAAAAATAAAACATGACATCTTTGCACATCAATATTTACAATAAAAAGTCTACAGGAGGCACTGAGCTAATGTTTACAATAAAAAGACAGAAGAAGACCCATGAAAACTAAAGATAGGCGATATATCTCTGCCAGTATCCGTATCTGACAGTATTTGAATCATTTGAGTTTATCGGTATTGGACTTCTACATTGTGGATACTTGTTCCTAATTGATATCTGGCAATGGAACGATGATTCTAATAGTTTAATAATCTTTTCAGAAATATTTTAAAAGTTCAGTTCAAAATGACTCCTGCTGTTCTTTCTCTTTTTCTTTACTTTGGTCTTGTAATTCCTGGCCAATGGCTGAAGAGATCTTTAGTCATGTGGTTTTGGTTACAAATTTGGTTCAGAGAAGAAATGTCCAGTTGATATCAGTCTGAATACAGACTGAACGCAAGGTTAGGCTGACTTTGTCCAAACCAACTGACTTTTCCAGGGTACATAGAAACATGTGAAAATTCTAAATATTTGAATGCAGTGCTGATTGTCGAACACTTTTATTGTTAGGGCTGTAACTACTATTCGAATACTCAAATATTTGCGATCTGTTAAAAAAAACAAAAACAAAAACAAGTTTAAACATTTGTGGTCTAAAATCGATGATTTGCAATTTTTATTGATAGTGAGTAAAAAATACACGCCAGGTAACGTAATTATTTCTCTAAAATGCAGTAAAATATAGCATTTTAATTATTTAAACCAAATAAAGCAAATGCGATACTGTCACAGGAAGGGAATACATCTTCACAGTAAAACTATCAACTGTTTTTCAGAGATGGAAAAAAAAAAGTTCAACTTAAAGAAATAAATTCAGAAAAAACATTTTGCTTAAATGTAGTCGATAATTTGAATACAAAAATAACATTTAACTACAAATATTACGAAAATCAATTATTAATTATTTGACGTCACATGACTGTCCAATCGTAAAGCAGGGACTCTGTACTGGAATGCATCTGTAAAACGTTTGTCTAAAATGTGGGAGATCTTACTGTGAGTAAAAGTACTGTGAGTGTTTTCTTTAGGTTATAATTTTATGTATGTGTTACTGCGTCTTCATTTATTATCTTGTTGTCGGCCATCTACTGGAACCGTAGTCAGCAAAAGTTTGAGGATGGAAAAACTGTGGAGGATTTTTTTGTTGAATGATGCAAAGTAACAGTGTTGTTTATATTTAGTTTACTGCTGGAGTTAACCAGGAACTTGACTGAAGAGTGATATTGTTTAAAGTGCTAAAAACATTACTTTTCATTCAGTCTTGTGTTTTTATCTGTTATGTTTTGTTGATTCTAATTTGCTGTTCTAAATCTAAAATATAAATAAAAGTTAATAAATACATATGATTTTAATTTTCATACATACACTAAAAATAAATATATATAATTACCATTCAACTATAATATATTAAATAGTGGTAAATCAACAGACATGTTATTGTTGGATCTATTTTAATTACATCCTCATATGATGCAAGGAGCTGAAAAACATGAAAGAATTACTAACGTAACAGAAGATGACTCATCCAAGTTTACACATGGTTTACACAATGAATGACTGTTTCTTAAAGTGATGTCTTTTGAGGAATTTTGAGTCTGCAGATGATACTCGTTAAATTTGATCCAAAACACATACTTTTAGCAGCTTACATACATGCTCTCCTAAGAATTTGCTCAAACCGCACCCACATTGTGCAAAACTTTGAGCTCAAGTATGAAATAAAAACAACGTAGCCCAAGTTTAGCCATGACAGTATACCCTTGATTTTGTAATTTCCCTTTTAAAGTGCAATTTTTCTTTCTTTCTTTCTTTCTTTCTTTCTTTCTTTCTTTCTTTCTTTCTTTCTTTCTTTCTTTCTTTCTTTCTTTCTTTCTTTCTTCTTTCTTTCTTTCTTTCTTCCTTCCTTCCTTCCTTCCTTCCTTCCTTCCTCCTTCCTTCCTTCCTTTCCTTCTTTCAACAGTGCACTGTGTTCTACATCCTGATTGGTTGTTGACCTTGTCAATCAACCTCCTCCATGCTGTGTTTCCTGTACAGAATGCATTCAGCTTCACAGAGTTCCATGAATCTTTGACTGAAAGCAATGTCTCTTTGTGTATAAAGTGTATAGTGAGAAATTTTACAGCCTAAAAAACGTAACCCTTGCGATAAACGAGGGAACTTTGTATATTAACAGAGAAGAAAAAGTTTTTTAGGCTCAGATTATTGGTATACTCTTTTCTGTTGGGGAGCTGCTTGTGTAACAAGCCAGTGAGATATATAGGCTAGCTTGTTGCGTGTGTAAAGTTGGATGTGACTGGAAGAAATGTGACTTTTTACAATTAAATTATTACTGTCAGTTAATAAAGAATAACTTCTAGAAAATATTTAGGATCACAAGCCACATGCGTGTACCACCACCCCAATCCCCACCTCCCACGCGCGCACACACCATGTAAATCGTCTTTGTGGGAGGAGCTTAAAACATTTCTCGACCTTATCATTGAGGACCCGAATGGTGAAATCTCAGGTTTATTTAATTTAAAGTGCTGAATAAAAGTATTGGTGCACGTCTCTATTCTGGGTTCAGAGAATCTCTCAGTTAAGATACGCCATAGCAGCAGCCGTCCCGCACAGAAGAAAGCCACTGCTCCGTAACAGGAACGCGTGCAGTTGGGGGACAATAGTATGGCAAGCCAAAGGGATCATAAATCACCAGGAAAAGTATCTTTTACTGATAACAATTTTTTAAAATATTGAAATGTTCCCCAGTGTTAGATTCAATAAAACAGTTAATACCAAGAATAGTTTTAAGTTTAATTTTAACTGACTTATTTACGAAAAAATTTGGACATCAGCATTTTAAGGGGTACTTCAGATAGATTTTGTATTTTCCAAACTATTTTTAAGAATTCTCGGTTTTAGTAGATTTGGTCTAAAGACATGTAAATGTAATCAGAAACTACATGTTTTAGAATTTTGTTTGTGATCAAAGTTTAAAGATGTTTTTTTTAATAAATAGGTTTCAATGAGCAAATATTATTAAATATTTGTTTTGAAGCTTTTCCAAAAATAAATTTTAGGCTTCTATCTGTTGTTTCTTTTACTTTTTACTGATGATCCAAACCCTAAAATGTGGCACGATCCGAACCGTGAGTTTTGTGATCGGTCAGTTTAGACTGATCTTATAGCCAATTCAAAGTTAATGGTAGCTTTATACTTCACAATATTTCCATATTTTCTGGCAGAACCACCTTTTGTGTTTAATTAAGGATGACCTCAGTATTTGTATTTGTGTTCAACCTCAGATCAGACCAGACAACCTGCTGAATTTAAGAATACTAAGCGGAGGAAAAGAAACTAACCAGCTGATTATTAGAGAAGAGTCCAGTGCTGAATCAACCTGGCGTTACGGCCCCGTGTCGGTAACATTGTGTCTGGCTCGAGCCCGTGTACAACAGGCACAAGGGGTCTGCAGCGACGTCGCCTACCCACCGACCCGTTTGGAGCATGTGTGTAGATTTGAGTATAATCACAACAATGCATCAGGTATGCATTGTTTCCTATATAATGATGTATTTATAGAAACATTTGAAATGTTGTTCATCTTACGTTGCACGGCCTGGGTCTTAGTTCTATCATGATCTGAGTTTTTCCTTTTTAAAATCGAGCCAAAATTAAGCACTTCACTTTATTGTCTTTTAAACCATGTCTAATTCTTTACTGTCCTTTCCGATATGACTTTACTCTTTATTGTATCTTAGACAATGGTAACAGGCTAGTGTAGTGTCTCTAGTTTATATAACTAGCAAACAGCCAAGTGGTGACTCGTTGAACTGACCTAGCCTTGGTTACTTTTGCTTTTTGAATAAACTTCAACCCGGAAGTCAAATGATTGTCATCGAGTAGTTCTGATTGGAAACAATAGGTATTTTTACTTTAGCTACCTGGACGTGGTGGAGTTTATTTTTAATAATGTCATGCAATCTCTTTATCAGGAAACGTACATGTTAATTTACATTTGTAATGTTTATTTTTCACCCAGCTTTATAAAATCCAACAAATGAATTCATTAGTTGCATGAGGGGGCCAGCAAAAGAAAAGGTTTTCATTTCAACCTCATGAGAGGTTTCGTAGCCAAAGGTCAGGGAAAACATTTTCTGAAGCCACACAGTGACTTGTGTGTGTGTGTTATAAGCGCTCGCTGGAGCGGAAACTGTAGCATTTGAGTACCTGTGTTTCACTCGGTCATGTGACGGTCTTTGATGAATCTGTCATTCCCAGGAAATGTCCGGTGATTTTTCACAGGAAAGGGATTTTCTGTGTGTCAGCGCTCATTCACGGAGCAGAAGGCAGGTGTGGATGTTTAAGTTGGTACACCGTGTTTGTAATCACACTGACGTAATGCTAGCAGAATGAGTGGGAGCTTCACCTCAGTGACTAACAGGAGGATCGGTGATGGCATCACCGAAACTTTTCCTCCTTACGCCTGAAAACGGATCGTCTTGACGTCACTGTTTAAAGATTCTGTCATTCTCACAGGCCGGACCCCTCAAGCAGTCGCTCGAAACGTGTTCACAAACTCACAAATGTCACGTAGAAGAATCAACACGGAGCCCTCCCTCATTCCACAGCAGTTCTCCAGGACGTTCAGATACTGCAGGCAGAAAAAAAATACTGTGAGTAACATGAACCATGGGGAAAACAAAACACAAGTGAACATGATGTGGTTCATTCTGCAGCGATTTAACTGTTTAGAACAGTTCTTTTAGTCTCTGAAACAACTTTATGTCTCATAAAGTGATGTCTTAGTAGATCACGGTAAATCTTTCTAAATGCACACAGTAACAAATTTGCTTCTTAAAACTTAAAACTAGCCCAAGTAAAGAGACTTTAAAAACTTAATCCACTCCATCTACCCCCAACTTGGACATTTTTCCACCAGTTGTGATGTCTTAAACTTCTGGAATTAATTGAGTTTTTGCTCTTAAGCTTTAAAGGAAAGAATGACTGACCCCAAAATCCAGATTTAACGCAGAGAAATGCATGTGACAAGAAGTGCTTTTAGTTTTTCTCCACATTACATCCATCGATTTTCTTCAATCACTATAGTCTTTTTTTTATTATTTTTTTTATTTTAATTTTTCAAAGTACACAATGTTTTACAAGATTCCTGTGTCAAAACAAAATTTTAGTCGGCACATGTGAACTTTGACAATTACCACAAAAAGGAAGAGAGTGCAAACAAAAGTATAAAGATAAGAGAAATAAAGTAAATAGACCAACGAAATAAAATAAGAATAAATAAATAAATAAAACAATATATAGACAATTTACATCACTTACATTGTAAGAATTCTAAGAACGGTTGTCAAATCTTACTAAACAGTTCTGGTTTGTTTCTTCTATTGAATCTTATGCTGCTCTACTTTAGCCACAAACACCATTTCATTCAACCACCTCTCAAAACTTGGGGCAGAAGGAGACTTCCATTGTAACAAAATTAGCTTCTTTGCAGCCAGCATACCCATTGTAATTAGCTGTTTCTGCAATCACTATTTCTTTTTCACTGGGCTGCAGAAAATCATGTCCTGGCTGCTGTTGGGTGAAGGTGGAGTACATCCTGGACAGATTACCAGTATGTTGCTGGGCACAAAAGCACTCCCACACACCTTAGAAACAGATAGGTGAAATCTGAATTCTTCATCTACGGCTGCTCTCTACCTTTCCAATTGTAGGGGCATTTGAAGCTGTAGTTGTGTCCGAAATTTTTTTTTAAGGGGAAGATGTTTTAATGTGGGTGTGCTCTTATGCACAGAAGTTTACATTTAAATGTAAGTTATGACTTTTTAAAGCTAGGAAACTGATGTTGTGTATATTCTGAGGGTTGGCAACTTTGTGCTAATGTAGATGACCGCCGACGATTGAAGACATCATTGAAGGTTAGTAATGTCTGAATATGAAGACACTATTTTCCATAACTCTCTGTTTGGAGGACTGAATGTGGGGGTGGACAGGAAGTTGGATTTGGCATTAGAATTACCAATTAACCGATGAAGTATGTTTTTGGACTGTGGATGGAAGCTGGAGTGTCTGGTGAAAACCTGGATATGCATGTGACGGCAGGGTCCCAGCTGGGAGTTGAACCATGACACAAGGGCGCTAACCACTGTACCCTGTTTCTCCACATTCTTTAGCTGTGTTTCGATCGACTACGAAATTGGGCAAACTGGATTAGCGATGATAAATTTGGCTAATGGAAATGCGTCATTTAAAAAAAAAACCCACGTTTATCAAAGAACAGTTTTTGCGCTTAAAGGGGGTGGTTTTTGAGAGGAATCGAAATTGAAATATTTCGCCAAACTGCAATAGAAATGACCAACAACCAGATACCATGCTTAGCTGTGCAGTGTCTTGGGTGCAGCAGAGGGGAGAAAGTAGGTGTTTGGGTTAGCCTGGGGGCAGTTCTGGCAGCGCTGACTCTTCCTGGAAGGGGTTGTTCCCCATGTCCATACATAACGAGGACCCACTCATTTTTGTGGATTGGGATGGGTGTTGGAGAAAGGTTTTTTTTCATGAGGAATTTGCATTAAAATCCACTTAAAAGCTCAAGAAGTTGATTTTGCATGATATAGGTCCTTTACATAAGAAATCTTTTGTCTTGGGGGTAAGTATGTTTTGCAATTTGCCCCAGTTTTTTCTATTAAAACCTGTAAAAGTAAGTCTGCATTGCACAACTAATACCTCAATTCTATGGTTCAAATTTCAATAGAATCTAAAACCCAACTAAAAAGCTCTACTGACAATTATCATTTGAATGGCAACCATTAAATATTAAAATAAATGGACCTTTTTTTTTTTAAATTAGCAACCACCCTAATATTTATCTTTACTCTTGTGGCCTTTGGCTGCTAAATGCTTCTATTGTTTTTTCTCCGTCTGAGAAGAGCCATAAAAATGGATTACTATTCTCCCCTTAATCTGCTGTGATTCAGCTCTTAAACACGAAATTCTTCCGGCTTCTAATCTGCTGGGGGAAACCACACAGTGTGATCACAAACCCTACCTTTCTCAGATCTCCTCCCTGACAGTACTCCATAGCAAGCAGCGGTAGATCGTTGGTGGTCACAAGCTTCTGCATCCCTGCAGGAACATCTCGAGCTGCCACCACGTTGACGTGGTTCAGCCTGGGGGAGAGCAGCATATCAGATACCCAACAAAGGAATGGTTCTCTTTTCTTTGGGAGAACTCAAATGTAGATTGACGTCAAGTACAACCAGAAAAGAGAACAATAAATCTTTCTTCAATAATCTGTCCAGTGAATGCACCAAATCTAATAAACTCAATAAAGCCTCACAGCTTATAATAACTCCTAATTGAGACTAAAACATTCTTTTTTTTTTGTACTTTCTGGATAAAACATTTTTTATAAAAGCAAACCAAGATACCTTAAAAAACAAAATAGATTTTATAGAAGTCATGAATACGGATTTAAGTAACATATTATGACCACTTCAATAGAAAAGGATGAAGGCTACAATAGAAAAATATTCTCTTGTTTCTTTTTACTTTTTCCTCTTCAAACCTGAAACATTCATCCAACATTTAGAGTCCCACCCCAACCCTATTTTAAAAGTGTTCCCAGTGGTTCTTTTAATTATGATTATGACATTTTTAGCCAAAATTTAAAAAAAAAAACCCTGTGAAGTTTTATCATACAATGTTTTTTTTTTTAATAGAGGCAGGAGTTTATTAGAAAATGAGAAAATAGAAATTAAAAAAAAAACCTCAACATTATAAGGAAATGCAATGCAATTAACTTCAATTCTGACAGTAACTTTTCTGCTTTATGTATCCTTTTTCTTTCCTTTTTTCAATAAATGAAAACAAAAATCTAAGAAATGATAGCTTTTATTGTTATTGCACATTTGTTTACAGCTTTAAAATTCATTTATTGGAAGATTACATGCAGTAAAAACACTTGAGAGGTGGCTGTGGAGCAGAGGTAGAACTTCACAAAACTGCAATACCCAAAATCCATTCATTTCCATCAGCTTGTTACAGAATTGTAGTCACTAGATTACTTTTCTGTTCTAAGTTTTTCCTCCTCCAAGTCTAGGAGGCTTATTCGTTTCAATCCGTCATCAGTTTGTCTAAAACGCTGCAAAACCGGATGGAAACAATGGAGTTTCTGGATGATTGCACTAATTTACATATCTGGAAAGTCCCAGTAAATACCAGCGTTTAAAATGTTTTATTATGCTTCATTAAGTGCTAAATGAAGGGGTCATTCAAGTACGAAAAGTACTTGAATGTTTGTACTTGTTTATTAATGCCATTTATGGAATTTATAACCATTGGATAAACCAGTTTATTAATATAGGATGTTTTCCATTTGATGTTTTTGCGCATCCCTAAACATTTAAGTAAACATGAGAGATGGATAATCTGAGTTTACACTGAAGCTTCTGCATGTGTGTAAATAACTTTGTTTGTATTTTGTTTGATATTTTCAAGTTTATTTTCCATTTAATCTTGTTTATTGCCCTACCCCGCTTTTATTAAAAGCCACTACAACTGTGTTGTCCTGGCGGATCATTTCCTTTCATGTTTAATCTTCTCTACTTTCACAAACCCTCAGAAAATGTAGGGACTTCTCACATGTCTATATTTTTTCCGTAGCATTGCATTCATTCAAATTTTTTCTTATTACTTTACAAATGATTCTCCATCATGGCACTGAATGCGTTTATTTAAAACATTCATTAAAACGTTCTTTAAAAACCAAATTTACAAGTTCCAATCACTACTGTTTTGACATGCTTTCAAGAGAAGATGAGAGTATTAATGTTTTGGACTAAATTTATTGGAATGATAAAAAACTCATCTTAGGTTTCATAGATGACTGAGTTTTTCAGAGGAAACCAAACCTCTAACAAGAAGTGAGTCTGTGATGGGGTTCTTTCCAGAAAGAGAATCGAAGCTAAAATGCAAAAAGTGACTCAAACTTTTGGTAAAAGTAAAGTGGCTAAAGAAGCAAACCCATCAAGCATGATGCTATGGAAACAAGGACGAGTGGGGCTAATTACTTTGACTAAAAGGAAAAAAAAAAAGAAAAAGAGTTGTAACTTCAAGCTTTTTGTGCTGCTACTACAGTGGGACAAAAACAGTATTTAATCAGGAACCAAAAGATGAGAGAGGCCTGTAATTTTCATCAAATATATACCTCAACTATGAGAGACCAAATGAGAAAAAATGAGATCCAGCCACGTTTCATCTTCAATGATGAAAGGAGGTTTTCACTCAAAATTTGACCATACATGTCCCCATTTACTCTTTCCTTTACAGTCATCCTGGTCCCTTTGCTGAAAACCACTCCCAATGCATGATGTTTCCACCCCTTGCATTATTGGTGTTCTTTGGATGCAACTCAGCAATCTTTCTCCTCCAAACAGTAGAGTTCTTGCCAAAAAGTTCTATTTTGGTTTCATCAGACCATAGAAAATTATCTCAATCCTCATCTAGATCAACCAAATGCTCTCTTGGAAACTTTAGACCAGGGGTTCCCAAAACTTTTTCTTCTGAGGCCCGCATAACAGAAAAAGTGCAGCAATCACAGCCCAAACGTAAACATTTATGGTTTACCAGAAAGCCCCAGATAGCTACATTTAAAATAATTAATTTCTGTAATTTTCATAGAAAAAAGTAATACCAAAACATTTTAAAAACTAGATATGTAGCATTACCTCTGATAATGCTAGTGTGAATGAAGTAAACTGAATTTGGAGATGCTCGTGCTAATAGCTGAAGATGGTGAAATTGATAACTAAAAACGCTTAAATTGATAGCTAGCTAAAGTATTAGCGAAATGCCAAATTAGCCCAAAAACAGAACAAAATTGTAAATTAACCAAAACAGAAATATTAGCTAAACTCCAAAATAGCATACAAAATTGAGAAAAAGCCAAAATTAGCCAAAACAGCTAGCTGAATGAGCTAAAAGAACTGAAGAGTTATGAACATTCAAAAAAACATACGAAAGAAAAATAATAATAATAACTAAAGAAAAAGTGAATCACTATTAAACCAATAATATTCTATCTTCTCCCTTCATAGTTCAGACTGCAGAAGGGCAGAATAAAAAGTAACGTTCTTTGTGGTTCTCAATTAGCGTTTCTTATAGTGTGTGGGGGGCCGGGCCAAACTTGGAGCCTGGCCTTATCCGGCCCGCAGGCCGCAGTTTGGAGACCCCTACATTAGATAGGCCTGCACTTGAACTGGCTTTAGAAGGGGCACAAATCTGGTACTGAAGGGTTTGAGTGCCTGCATAGTAGCGTAGTGTGTTACTGATGGTAGCCTTTGTTACTGTGGTCCCAGCGCTCTGCAGGTCACTCACAAGGTCCCCCGTGTGGTTCTGGGATTTCTTTTTTATCATTTTGACCCCATGGGGTGAGATCTTGTGGGGCACCCCAAAAGGAGGGAAATTATCAGTGGTCTTATAAGTCTTCCATTTCCAAATATTTGCTCCCACAGTTGATTTCTTCAGACCACGCTGCTTACCTATTGCTTCTTTAGACTTCCCAGCCTGGTGCAGGTCAACAATTTTGTTTCTGGTGTCCTTAGACAGCTCTCTGGTCTTGTCCAGAGTGGAGTTTGGAGTGTGACTGTTTGAGGTTGTGGACAGGTGTCTTTTATTTAGATAACAAGTTCAAATAGGTGCCATTAATGCAGGTAACGAGTGGAGGACAGAGGATCCTCTGACAGAAAAGAGCCAGAAATCTTGCTTGTTTGTAGGAACTTATTTTCCACCATCATTTGTAAACGTGAAATCAGACAATGTGATTCTCTAGATTTTTTTTCTCTTTTTGTCTCTCATAGTTGAAGTATGCTTTTGATGAAAATTACAGGCCTCTGTCAACTTTTTAAGTGAGAGCATTTGCACAACTGATGGCTGGCTTAATACTTTTTGCCCCACTGTATTACAGAAAATACCCAGAAGATCCCTGAGGGACTGGCATATGATTAATATAGACTACAGTGTTTCTCTTTTTTTCTTCCATTTTTGGCTGTTTTTGGTGTGCCTTGTGATTTTTGAAAGGTTGAAAAACACCGGTATAACGCAAGACAACCTCCAGAGAGACATTGCATTTATAAAACAAAACATGTTTTTGAGTGTTTGCGTAAATCTGTGTTAAGTAGCTGTAATATTATAATGATAGTGTGCCTCGTCCCCTGCCCTGTGGCTTTGAAGCGTGGGTGCTGAGGAGGGCTGTGGTTGTCTGCAAACATCACACTTGTTAAAGTAGGTCCAAGAAAAGGAGAAGGGTTTACACTCATGGTCGCATCATAAAACGAGAAACTCATCACTCCTCCAAAACAAACCCACATAAGTTGGTGGGGAACTCCAGTGACCTGACATGTAACGGAAACCGATTGAAAAAAAACGAGGAGGCGGTATTTTTATGGTGCTGAAAATAACCAAACTCCTGAAAATAACCCCAACAGCCACGCTGCTCCAATTATTTACCCAAGGGACTTTTGATTTTGCCATACCGATTAAATATTTGCTTTAATACATTTTTTTAAAAGGACGGGTACTTGAAAGTCAAACCTCAAAAACGTCAAACTTTTCTGGGAACCTAATTAGATTAGATGAATTAAACCATAATTATTTTACTATGTGGAGCCTAAAGGGCCAGTGGGAGAAAGAAATGGAAAATATCAGCAGCGTTTCAAACTAACATTTAACTTTGTGAGGTGTTATTGCAGAAAAAGACACTTCTAAACAAAACTCAAACAAAACACAAAGAAAAGAAAAGCTGGGGAATCTCAGCTGCAGAGAGAAGACAGCTAAAAGGTGATGGAAACCATGAGAAAGAAAAATATTGAATGCTCCAATAAACCAACCTTTTCATGATCTGAATCTCCAGTTTCCATCGTTCTTTGTTGCGCTCACTCAGCTCCTGGCGGCACTGCTTTATAGCAATTTGCTCCTCTGTGTCCTGAAACAAAAATCGTGTCCAGATTTGAGCAGAAGTTTAAAATTTCTTAAAGATGTATCATAACTTTAAGCTACATTTCCCACTTTTCGCCTTGTTTTAATTATAGTGTGTAGCATTGTGTTTACTGTGGTCATTCATTTACACATACAGTGCAGCTCTCCGATGATCAAACTGCAGTGAACATTCCCTGAGCGTGAGGTCTGTACTCTAAAGTTTTTTTGGAATTCCAGATGGGCTCGTCATCAATGTTCAGCCAAGATTTCCAGGTTTGACCCTTGATAAACACTAAGTTCCCAGGGAAACATGATTGGTATGTTGAAAAACCAAGGAAGAGTTTGGTCTATAATAAATGTGAGGTTGCATAAAAGCATTTCTGAGCTGTATGATTTAGTTCACACAAACTGAGTTGGATTCAGGGTTTAACATCCTTCAGGGGGTTAAAATGCTGCAAGATGAATTAGTATGATGCAAAAAAAAAATTTTATTCATAAAACAAAAAATTTACATAAGCAATAAATATTACATTACTTGTAATAATACAAAAAGCTTGCAACCTATGGAGAGAATATAATCTCATTCGATTTGTGTGTAAGTCTTGATTTGTAACTCATACAATACATTTTGTGCATAACTGTATGTACTTGCAATTGTGTACTCACAATGCAAAAAAGTACAAAATACTATATACACATGCACAACTTTATAGGAGGCAGCGAGCTAACTACACATACAAATATTTAAAAAGTACCCACGAATCACCTGTTACGCACACACAGAAACGCTTTTACGTACAAATCTGATGTGAGACTCTTCACGTCTACAAGATTTCTGTGTAAATGATGCGTTTAAATGGTGTTAGAATGCTGGGTCATCAGAGTTTTCTTATCAGCAAATGCATCATTTACACACAAATCTTGGAGATGAGAAGAGTCTCACATCTGATTTGTGCATAGATGCGGTTTTGTGTTTATCAGGCCATTGGTGCATACGTTTTAAAGATTTGCATGTGTAGTGCAGTTAGTTATAGTAATAAGATGTTGTAATTTAAAGTTGTGCGTGTGTAAAAAGTTTTTTTTTTTTTTGTATTTTGCCATTTTTTTTAAGTGAAAACACAATCGCAAGTACACACAAAATGTATTGTATGAGTTCCAAATCACACAAATGGAATGAGACTATATTCTCTCCATGGCAACCCATCCTCTGTGACTCCTCCTCTGATTGGCAGGCCCCAGTTTGTCAGGATGGGTAACAGAACTTTAGCCAGCATCATCACGAACACTGACACCCCTCAGGGATACGTCCTCAGCCCCGTCATCCACACTTTGTTCCCACGGGATTGTGTTGCCTCCCACAACCACAATATTCTGAAGTTTGCAGATATCACTGCATCACCAGGGATGATGAACACAAGCTTACAGGATGGTTGATCTAGTAGTGATGACAACAACCTCTCCTGATACTGTATAGGAGGAGGACCTCCATTAACCATGTTTAGGCAGGAGCTTGAAGTGGAGAGAGAAGTTTTAAATACCTGGGTGTCCATTATAGCGAGCACCTCACCTCAACAAAACAAGAGAGCCCAAAAACGGCTGTATTTTGTGAGGAGGTTGAGGAACTTTGGCCTGTCTCCCAGGATCCTCAACCCCTTCTACAGCTGCATCATAGCATGGTACGACAACACTTTTGTTGCAGATCTCATTTGCCTGCAGAGAGTAATGAAGACCGCCGAAAAAGCGTTCCCAGTATTGTTTTAATTATGATTATGAAGTTTTTAGTCAAAATCCCTAAATCTCAATGTCTTTAAAAGTCATTTTTTATGTTGATCTGAAGCCTTTGTTTCATAAATCTCCTCTGAGGGGGCGTGGCTTTTGGAACCCCTGATCCCCCCGTCTGATTATCAGAGCTCTGTGTCTCATTTAGTGCTGCCACAAACGATTATTTTAATAGTCGACTAATCACCAATTATTTTTTCCGATTAGTCGACTAATCGGGTCATGTGGAAACAGGATGTAAGCACACATCTGAAGCATAACTAGCTTAATACTAACTAAAAACTAGATATATAGCATTACCTGTGAAAATGCTAGTGTGAATGCAGTAAGCTGAATGTGGCCGCTAAAGATAATGAAATTGATAGCTAAAATCACTGAAGCTGATGGCTAGCTAAAATAATAGTTAAATGCGAAATTAGCAATAAATTGACCGAAAAAATCCTAAATTAGCCAAAATAGCTAGCATGCTACTGAAATATTAGCTTAACTCCAAATAAATTTTTTTTAAAAAGTAATAAATGCCAAAATAGTCCAAAAAGCTAGCATAATGCCATTATAACTTTCAACTTTACTACACTCTGACTCCATATAATATAAAGTAACGACTAATCGACTCTTAAATTAGTTGTCGACTATTTTAATAGTTAATTAGTCGTTGATTAATCAACTAATCGTGGCAGCCCTAGTCTCACTAGTGTACATCTTCACCACTCCTATATAAAAATGTCAATTAATGTCCAGCCGTATTATTCTGAGTATGTACAGTTTAGTGCATGTGCAGCAGAGCTGTTGTGACGTAAAGAAGGCTCGTAAATTCAAACAGAGCTTTTCTGTGACAGTTTGATTGACAGCGATTTAGCAGGAGAAATATTTGGAAATGCAAAAACGAAATAATTTCTTATTACATTTGTTCTCTTTCATAAGAAAAATGCCACACATACAAGTTGATTTTCTTCAGAGGGGGACTTTAAACTTCCCCGCTACTATTAGACTTCTGAACAGCTGACAGGACTCCTATTTATCCAATCACTTTGTCTCTACTTCTGTTTACCTGCGCCTTGCACAGTCGTGTTTCTTATTGCCCATTAGACACTTTGCAATACCAGATTACTTTTTGCATTTCTGTTTTTATTCTATTTTGCTTAATGAATTCTTTGTTTTATACTCTATTTTGTATGGGTTGTTTTTTTTTTACTTCATTTATTACTTCTATTTTTTATAAATGTATGTTAGCACAGGGTGGATGATATAGCAAGAATTTCATTGCACTGACTTGGCTTTCCTATTGCACTGAATCTCAAATCTAAAATGCATCAAAGAGGAATTTTCTGGTGCATTGTTTAACACAAATCCATTTTTAACTGTTTCACATCAAGGAAGAGACATAATCCAGCTTCCCATCATAGTCAATAACCTATAATAGCTTCAGGATTTAAAAAAAACAGGAAATCTCCTATAGCGGAAGCTCAGTCATCCCAGCAGCAGTGATGCCAGCTAAACAAATCCATGTTTCAGACTCATTTTGGGGTCATGGGGTTGCTGAAGCCCATCCCAGCAAATGCTGGCCGAAGGCGGGGTACACGCTGGATTGTTAGACCATTGCTGGGTCACACAACCGCAATTTAGAATCATCAATTAATCTATGAAACATGCTTCTGGACTGTGGGAAGAAAACCGGAGACGAGACGCCACATTGAAAAGTATTAGCCGGGATTTGAACCAGGGCCCTTTTGCTGTGAATTCTAACCACTACACCACTTAACCTGCTAAACTCACCTCTGTAAATAACTTAGAAGGCACTTATTACAGATAACACTAATGCAGTGCGATCAGTAAAAAAATGACACACCCTGCATTGTTTGGCTGTGAGAAATGCTGTGAACAAAATGTATGAACGACCTGTCAGGAGCAGAAATAACATTTGAAATAAACAATTTAATTTACAAAATCATAAATGATGTCTCTCTCTTCATCATGAGTAAGTTGTCTGACTCAAAGTCAAGTTAAACGTGTTTATAGGTGAGTAATAAAGCTGAAGTACAAGCAGAGGAAGAGGAAGGTCACTCGGTGGGTGTGCTCATATTCTCATGCGGTCCATCCTCTCCTAACCGAGCTCGGACCGACCGTCTTCCTGTGACTTACACTGATGTCACTCCAGTAAAGACATTTCTTTTGTATTTCAGATGAAGGCAAAGCTGTTTCCTGTGCAGAGGACATTCATCAGAAATGCCCCCTAATTCTGAAACATCCAGCGTTAACTGCCCCAGAAACAGAACGCTAAAACAGATTTTTCTGTTTTATCCAGCATATTTTTCTCTGTGTTCCAAAGGTGAAATACATAGACTCTTTTTAGCAGAAATAAATTCTTGAACTTTAGCTAATTTGTTCTGTTTTAGATTTATCTGTTTGCCAAAAGTATTTTTATACAGGACAAGGGCAGCTTTTAACTGTCATTTTCTGCTTAACGACTGCTTAACGATCACTATTTCTGTTGTTTGAGATTATTATCACCTTATATGAAGAATTCTAAAGACCAACTCTGGTGAAAATTGTGCTTTTAACGTGTTCTTGTGGAATTTCTCTGATGATGGAGGACAAGAAGCTGAATATTGTATTTCTGAGGATTTCTTTATTTGAATTGTTGCAAATCAGGAGCCGATATATAAATGCAGTTTGAATCCTGTTAAATCTCCAGAAAAATCACTTATTTGTGATGTAGAAAATAGAGGTTTAGGGAAAAATCGATTTGGCGATATATCGCAATATTTTGTTAGAGCAATACTGGTATTGATTTAGTGTCTTTCAGTGTCTCACTTTTGTTTTCCACCTAACCCTCCAACCACTGGTTGGCATCACTCTGAATTAGCTCTACATAGCGAGACCAAAACAACAACAAGATCTCCCCAGAACCAGTATAAGTAAAATATTTATTCAGCCTTTTGTTCTAAGTAATATTCTTTAAAAAAAAGTATAAAATTGTCCTGGTGCGGTCTCGGGATATATCGCAACAACCTTCTTGCTCTGTGCTCTCAGTAACAGGGAGGGGGGGCGGGGTTGCTCTGCACAAAGCGTACCACCCACAATTCAGAGGAAAATTTTTAATGAACTCTTGTCCCTCTGCAGAAACTATGTCCTGATAAACTATTGGATTTCGGCAACAGACGACATAATCATATTTACAACCACTGGAAACGCTTTTCAAATAGATCAAAAGAGGATGGAAGTGGGTTTTTAGGTTATTGTTTTATTTTATTTTTAACATAATTTGAAGAACTTTTGAAAAGCTAAAAACTTTTTTTTGAAAGTGTGCAGTTTCTGCATGATTCAGCTTAAATAATTTAGTCCTTGTTCTGCATTTTTATTGTAGCAACTATCTAAATATTGAAAACATTTTACTTATGAACTAAAAATTGAACTAAATTGTAAGAAACATTCTAATATTACCTGATTTTCTTAAGTTTTTTTTTTTTTTACCTAAATATGCTTTTTCTAAAGAAACTTTTTTTAAAATCCAAATTTACATTTTATATTCCTACAAGAACAGAGCAAACGATTACTAACACATCTCTGACTTGCTGCAAGAAGAGGTTTTTGGTGATTTTTTTTTTTTCCTTATTTTGCCATCTTGTGACATTCCCAAAGCCTCCTGTTCCAAGTCGCTCCTTCAGCTCCCAGGGCCCGCAGGTCTGCGGCTGCTGCAGGGGGACCCGGTTCATGGCCTCCTCACCTGGACACCACAAACATCCAGCATCTGCACTGCAGCGTTTATTGGACCAGACGTGAGTGTTCACCGCAAAACAGAAATCCAATCATTCTAAAGTACACATAAAAAAGTTGAATTTCTATCTGAACAGATCATAAAAAGTCAGAGGTTGTTGGGGGATTCTTGCAACTGTCAGTCAGTCAGTCAACAGGTATTTTGATCGCTCCAATAGTCTCAGCAGGTGAAGAGTACTTTCTTCTCTGTAACTTTCAGGATGTTAAATGGGCTCAGGGCTCAAAAAAGTCACAGAGGAGGACAAGTGTTTGCTGTAGCCATTTTTGGATGAGTATCTAGACGTTTGTGTTATTTTCTAAGCTTTCAGACAGAAAATATGATGTTTGAAGATGTTCCTACATCCTTTATGATGCTATTTCCAATCTCCTCTGAGAACTCGCCCTTTCTCTTTCAAAAGTCCATGTTCAGTATACACCATATTGGAAACCCTTATAATTATTATTGTTCTAACGAGGTTAAACAAAATGTTGATGGTAGTTAAAGGACTCATCCTTAAATTACTTTTCTTTTTTTTTTTTTTTTTTTATTTCTTTATTTTTTCCAAAATAATTTTGAATAATAAAAGTAATTGACTGATAGATTTATATTAAATATTTCAATTATTTTAAAATAGGACAATGTTCCGTCTGAATCATTTTGATGTAGAAAAATAACTGAACTGAACTTTATCTTGTTTGTTTTACACATATTTAATCTGCACTTGATTTTCTTGCAAGAAATAGAAGGAATCTGGAAAACATCTCCTTGCATTGTTAAGATATTTATCTCTGATTCACACTTAAATTTTTAAAGATGTCCTTAATCGATTTTAGGTCAATAAAGTGGGTCGTTTAAAATGAACAAACATCCATTATGAATTCTAATAGAAACCACAAGTTATAACATAAATAGAATCGTCATTAAAATGAATAGTTACACCTCTAAATTCAAAGTAATGTCGGATTTTCATTGGTTGATTTTCAGGAAATTTGTCTTTATTAATAAATTATTCGGTTTGAAGGTATTCTAGTGGATTTTTCTGACAACAATTAACATAATAACATATTAACAAAACTGTCATTTTTAATTAAGAGGGATAACCATAAACTGGTTTACAAATAAATCATATATTTATAGTATTTCTTCCCTAAGTGGGTCTTAAAATTAAAATAATTCGTATCAGTTAGTAAGTGCTCTATCTACCTCTATTATAGAGAATTTAAGATATTTTAAAATTCGCACCAAGCTAAAAAAAAGAAATATTTTTTAAGAGTCAAATAAAAGTTAAATGCTTTTTAGTTACTTAAAATATATATTTACATTTAAAATAGATATTCTTAATGCATACAATTCTTATATTTAAGAATAACCTGTTTTTGACTGAAAGGTTTTGTGTTTTTCAGAATAAAGTACCGCTGAGGCCTGGTTGTCGTTACAAAAACAATTCAACCCTTAAAGTTTTTATTTTTTGGTCTCAACGCTGCTGGGACCTAAATAAAACCTCTGCTCGGACCTTCTGTGTGTTTACAAACAAACAAACAAAGAAAGAAAAGCATTTTTGATCGTTTACTTGTAATTATAGCGTAGCACACGTGTAGTTCCTGTTAAAGTTCGGGTTTTCGTCCTACCTTGGTGAGCCCAACACTGTAAACACTGTTCGGAATCTGCAACAAATGCTGTTTTTTCAAGGTTAATCTCGTTATTTTGACGAATTGATAATAACAAATCCGAAGAAGTTCAGGACTTCCTGATATTCAAGTTTCCTGTAAACCTGATGGACTGACCCCGCCTACATGTGGGCGGAGCCTAACAGAGATCCCGTCTTTTACTTTCTCTTTTCCGCTTATTTTTGTTATTATTTACTCTCTATGAGATTTTTGTTCGTTTTCTATCTTCTTTGTTGTATTATCCCAAAATATATTTGAATAAAATAACAATTTATATAATCTTTCCCTATTTTTTGTATTAAATAAAACACTTTTACAGAATAAGAGCCTTATGGATTTAAATAAACATTAAATGCACAAACTTGATATTCAAAGCATATGTGTAGATGATTTATTTTTAAAAGACTTAAAATACAAAATTAATGCTTTTTTCATAAAACTCAACTATTCTGTCAAATAATACCCCCCCCCCCCTTCTTTTTTTTTTTTTTATCAGGCGTTCCTCAGTTTTAGGTAATTCGGTTCTGCTGCAATATTTAGTCTTCACAAATCATGTATTACAAGTTTTTCTGAAAATGTATTTATATTTTAATTCAAGGAAAAGTGGTCTTTACTAAACCTCCTGGTTGTTTTCTCTGCTGGAACCCTCACTTTATTCAATAGTGACAGGATTTTTAGTTACATGTTTGGATATGTTTTAACTTTAAACAGTTGACAAATACATACACTTGGGCTTATTTAGGGCACAAACAGACAAATAGCTTGTCAGTCTTATACAATGTAGGAGCTATTAGGGACCCTCTGGGACCACCTTCATGGTAGATAATCTGTCTTTAAGTGAAAATGGGCAAACTTTTGTTTTGAAAAAGATGCATCAGTCAAGCATTATTTAAAGTTAAAGATCTACGCCGACAAAAATAGTGTTTTTTTGTGTTTTTAACATGTTTTTAAGAATTTTCTCTGATGATAGAGGACATATTTAAAAAATTAAGCTTTAAGTTGAATTTCTGAGTATTTCTTTCAGATCACATTGAAGTAAAGCAGAATTACGAATGGTAAAATAAGGTTAGTTTTTTTCAGATTGGTTTCAACTAAAACAATTTTTCCTATAGTCAAAGTCAAGGCATTTCCTGTGTGTGCTCTACGTCAAATGTGATCTGGAAAAGCCTAAAGCTGACAGTACTTTTTTTCCAGGATTCCCAAATCAGTTTTTGAATCTCTGTCTATCTGTTAAAACTAATTTTTTGCAACAAATACCTGAAATTTCAAAGTCATTTTTTTTTACATTAAAGATTTCTTACAAGAATAACTTGACAACCTCAAACTGAGCACCATGCACTTCAAATACAACAGTAATAATTATCTTGTTACTCATCAAAACCATAACAAATAAACAGTTTTTTTAAAGGTATTTTAGATTGTAAAGGTTTCGCCAAACTTGTTTTTGTAAAAGCCCATTTAGATAGATGCAACAGCAATGATAATCTTTCCATTTTCATATTCAGCTTATTTATTCGTAGAATGTTTGTGTGTTAAACTCTGTCCAGAAGTAAAATAGTAACCTCCAAGAGAGTAAATTGTTTGGTTTGATCTGATGTCAAAGGATCCTTTCCGGTGGAGTAATCCCATTGATTCCTCTGCGTCACGACTTAAAAGATGATGTTTTTTAGAAGATGCACTTCAAACTTTTCCAGCGTCACACGATGATGCTGTGGAGGCTATTCTTGGACGGAAGTGTTTATCCGTTTTTGAGAGCATCACCGGGCTTTGCCCTGAAAGTTGAGACTTCGGTGGTTTGAGATGTTTTTGTGTTGTAATCTGTGAGAATGGTGTTATCAGATTGGACATTTTAGAGGGAGGATGGAAGATTTTCCTGTTTATGAAAAGTGAAGGAGATACTTCCTCCAGAGAGGACAGCGGCCCCTTAAATAGGGACATAAATGTTTTTGCTTTATTTATCTTTTGTGTTATTTATTTAAACATCAGATTATGAAGTTGTAGCCCCTAATTACATACTATAAACCCCATGATGTGCATCCAAAACATTTGTTTAGTTTTTCCCGGTTATAGAAAATAACTGATTTAATATTTATGAAAAACATTTTCTATTAACGTTAGTTTTCTTTTCTTTTCCTGTAAAAGTGGTATTTTACTCTTGAAATACTGTTCTTTATTTACAATTCTAATAGGCTTTTCTTTCGCTTTCTCTTAATTTCATATCAACAGTAAAACATTTAAAGAAAGTGCTAGTTTTTCAAGAATACAAGAATTGAAGTGGCTGAGAAAGCAGCAATTGTCTGATGAAAAAATCAAGAACGTATCTGGTCTAAAAAATTACAGACAGGAAAAGTAGTTTATTATCTGGCATTTATTCAAATTCTACATCAAACTTTTACATTGCAATCCATCATTTTGACTTAGTTACAACTCGAAATAAAACTTTATTTAACACACACGGGTGACATTTGTGGTTCCAGGATATAACGTGATAAAACGCCTTCACAAATTTTCTCTTTTTATCTCAAGTATCAACAGATATTCACATTGGTGCAAAATGTCATATTCAGTCTGAGCTCTTAAAATGAGAAAATAAACTTTTTCGCTCTAAATACAAAACACTGTTGTTATGTTAATGTTATATCTTTATAACATTAACATTCATTTACATTGAACAAAGTTATTCTTCTTCTGGATATTCTGTAATCTACTTTCTGCAAAAATTAACTCCATTCATTTCCTCTGTTTTTTTAAATAAAAATAATTGAATAGAATAGAATATCTTTATTTCTATAGCACTTTTTGCAGAAAGGATCACAACACAAGCATAAAATCAAATCAAGACATGGAGAAGAAATAAAAAACATTAGAAAACAATTTGAAACACAGTAAAACACAATAAGATATAGTAATACAAGGACTAAAAATCATCTAAAAGGTCTCCTGAATAAAAATGTCTTGACCTGGGATTTAAAACACTCAACAGAGTCGATCAGACGCATCAGAAATGGGCGGGAGTTGAGGAGCAAGTGCTTGGAAGGAGATATCTCCTCTAGTCTTAAAGCGGGTTTTTTGAATGCTTGGTTGGAAGACCTTAAGGATCTAGTCGAAGAATATGGGGTTAAAAGGACAGAGGAGCTTGACAGTGCAACCAAAAGTAAAATTTCAAAATTAATTTGGAATCTAATAGGTAACCAATGTAAAGCAGACAGTAACGGAGTGATGTGTGTTCGTTTACTGGTCCCTGTTGAAAGCCTTGCTGCAGAATTTTGGACAACCTGAAGACGGTTTAGTGAACCGAGAGTTACAGTCATCTAAACGAGAAAAAATAAAAGAGTGAATAATAGTTTCCTGGTCAGATTGAGACAAGATACTTTTTAATTTTTCCACATTTCTTAGATAATAAAAACAGTTTTTTTTATTATCTGTTTTGAGCGGCCTTCCAAGGACATGGTCTTATCAAACAACACCCCAAGATCTCTGAGACTCGACTGGACAGAAGAGCTCAGAGACTCAAGGTGTTGTCTAATGGAAGAAACTTTATTTTCTGGGGCAAAAATCAATGTCTCAGTGAAAGCACCTGTTAAGAATATTAATTGGCAGAATTGTGTGGATCTGTGTGTGTCTTGAAGCAACCCCTCCCCCTAAAGACTGAATCTGCTGGAATGTCTGTGCTGGCCCACATGGGCTGAGGATTTGTGATCTCGGACACAGGAAGTCCCACCTCTGACACAGGAAGTCCTTCCTGTCCCAGGAAAGAGTATAAAGGTGTTGGCCTGGGAGGAGTTTGCTGAGAACTCTCACTGACGTGACTCGGTTCGGTTCGGTTCTGTCTGTGAGATTTTTCCCTTTTGCAAAAGTGTAATAAACAACTGTGATCGATGAGACCTGGTCCTTGGCTTTTTCTTAAGAACATTTTGAGTAATTTTTAGTAGACAGAAAAAGTCATTCTTAACAGTTGGTGCCGAAACCCGGGAGACAACAACCGTCGACGAAGGACTGCGCGGGGGGTGAGCCGAATTCCACGTGGGCGGACACCGGTATCGGGATCCGTAACAAAGACCTCGGACACGACGTTTGAGCCCGAGGCCGGCGCTAGGGATCCTCCTGCGGCAGCCCTCCGAGGCGGTGACGTCTCCTGAGGGCCATCGGACCAGGTCAGTCATTGATTCAGTCTAATTAAAGGTTTTAAAAGGCATAAGGTAAACGTGAATAAGAAAAAAAGTTTAAATCCTAGGGGGGTTGTCGAATACAATCGCCGGGTCCGTTCTCCGCTCGCGGCACAGGAGCATTTTGGTTGGTAATATTTTCAGCGGTTGCCAATGTACATGGTAATATTTTTAGCGGCTGCTAAGGTACATTGTACGTAATCGTCGATTAGAAATCGATCAGGTCCGCAGGAATGCGCGTGGGAAAAAGCATTCATTGGCAGAAGTAATTTTAAATCAACTCTATCGCCAGCAGGCACCAATGAAAAGTTGTACGTGTTTGTCGACAATAGGTTGGTTAGACGGAATAAAAGGTTTTGTGGAGAAAAAAAAAGGTCTTTGTCGGGAAAATAAGAAGTGATTTAAGAGTGAAATAGTGAAATATGGTAAAGCGCTCGTTAAAGAGGTTTTATTTTCATTTAAAAAGGGAAAAACACCGTGGGGAGCTGACTGTGGAAGAACGAACAAAGAACTGGGCCGAGCTACGCTAGTAGGCCATGTGCAGATGCTAAGCTAACTGGCATGAACAAAGAGGGATCCACGTGGAGACGCTAACAGAAGGCCTCGTGGAGCTGCTAAGCTAACTGAATAGACACGTGGAAAAACGCTAGCTAACAGACAAAAGACCATGTGGTTCAGCTAAGCTAAGCTACTAGACAAAGGAATTCACGTGGTTGAGCTAGCTAAGCTAATTGTAGTGGCCGCAGGACAGGAGGGAAGTTGCTTGCAGGGACGTTCAGAAGGGGGCTTAAAGGGACTTTGACGGTGGAGACTTATTGTTTTTAGCTGTGAAATTTAAGGTTTGTGGATAACTGAGCTCATAAAATTGCATAGAAGAAAACTGGATATTGGGTAAATAAAGTAAAATAATTTCGTACGAAAAATTGAATGTGTTTGGCCATAAATAGTGTGAGTGCATGCAGCATTGTCTTTGTCTAAGGGTGTGGCTGTATGTGCATGGAACTTGTCTCAGTGTGTGTGTGTGCGTCTTTTAATGTCTATGTGTATGTCCTGAACTGTTATTCCTAGCATTTAATTCTCCCTTTTAATTAAAGATAAATAAACAAATAAATAAAATAAGATAACTAAATAAGTATATATATAAATAAATAAAACTCTTTTTATTAACGTTTTTCTCTTAAATATTGCTTTTAATTTCATCTTATTATTCCCTTATTTTCTTTTAATTCATTCCCTTAATTCATTTTATTATTATTTTATTTCCACTTAATTTCAGTTTCTTGGTCCTTTAATATCATTTTATTGTTCCTGTAATTTCACTTTATTATTCCGTATTTCCTTTAATTACATTTTATTCTCTTTTTATCTCCTTTTAAATTTTCCATTTGAATATTTTTCAGTTAAGGCTACATGAATATAAATGCATAAAAGTTAGAACCCTTTTCTTTAAATTTTTTAATTAAATACATAAAAATAAAAAATCTTATTTTTACATTCTCTCTTGAATATTCCTCTGAAATTCATTTTATTATACTTTTATTTCCCCTTACGTTTTCACTTAAATATTCCATTTCAATTTTTATAAGATCTTTTTTTTAATTTTGTCCCCTTAAGGCTTTTAAGCATTTAAATCGAAATAGCATAGAGATTTGAAGGAATAATTAACTGAATAAAAGAAACAAATATATATAAATAAATAAATACGTAAATACATAAAAAAAAACTAGGGACGTACGTCGCATAAACAAATATTTTCAGTTTCATAAAATAAATATTTTCATAAAATAGTGGATAAAAGTAACTCAACATGGGTAAAAATCAGAGTAAATTAGAATTAAAAGGGGATTCTAAATTTATGGATCAGAGAGTCCCTGGAAGTGCAAAGTATATTGCGAAATGGAACAAGAAGCCCTATTATTTCAAAGGCAACCTCTCCGTCCCAGCCTGCACAACCCTGTGCGATAAGATTCTGGTGGACATTAAAAAGGACAAAAAGAGAGAAAAGAAGGGTGACCCAGAACTGCAAGCTGTTCTTGCATGGCTGACTCAAGCGGAGAAGAGGAAGGAGGACAGAGATAAGATGAGGCGGAGTGTAACTGTTGCAGCTGCGGTGATCCACCCACAAGACGAAACATCAAGTGGAAGACGTCCACAGATTGTGAACCAACTACCCCAACAGCTTCATCCACAGGCTGATGGTGGTGCTGCAGCCCCTATTCCACCACCTCAACAGCACCACTCACAGGTTGGTGTTGGTGCTGCAGCCAACATTCCACAAGAGGAAGGAGACAGCACGGCGTCCACTTCAGCTATGCTTCGTGATTCACCTCCCCCTTACCCTTACCCTCATGACCGCCTTGCTGACACTGTGGCAAGCCGAGTAAACTTTACGGCCGTCTTCCTGACTGCTACGGAAGCTGGTTCGCTCATCGATGATTTGGAAGGAGAGGAGAACACCGTCTACTACCAACAACACGGGCCCCCTCGTTACCCCAACTCAGGACGTGGACGTTGGCACAATAACAACAAATATAGAGGGAACCTCAGCGGAAGAGGAAATCACCAGAGGTCCCGGCCAAATACCGGACAAAGGAACTGTTACACCTGTAACCAGCCTGGACATTTGTTCAGAGAGTGCCCTTATAACAGGGGCCCACATCAGCAAGGCCCACATCAGCAATTCCAAAGTGGTTTCAACAAATGGCGACACTACGACTACCAGAACCAGCACTACCAGCCTTACCCTCAAGGTGGACAATACCCAAATCCACCCCCTGGACCAAGCCCTCATGACATCAACCACTAAGAAGTGACTCCCCTGGAAAAAAAAACTTTTTCAAAATGGCAGCAGTGATGAGCCATGGGTCTTACCATGTCTCTACAGGGGGGATGATGGACATTTTTGAAGAGACATTTCCACATTGAAAAGATTTTTAACTGTTAATGTAGCTGCTCAGGTCAAGAATTTCAAAGTTTTTTAATTTTCTCTTTTCTCTTTTAATTTTCTCTTAAGTTTTAACTTGAATGTTCCTTTAAAGCTTTATTAATCCTTTGTGTAACTTAGACTAACAGAACTTCTAAGTCCTCTTTGTGTCTTGTTATTTCTCACCTGGTGTTCACATTTTTTGTGCCTGCAGTCAAGAGACAACTCCCACACACTCACTCAGATCTTCATCCACGCATGCAAACAAAAACACCTGCACATACACATTGTTGATCAACCAACTAACCACAGAAACAGCAGAATGGATGAGAGAATTGTTGCAAAGTGAAGAAGTGTCGAGAACAAATAATCTGCCAGATGTTCCTTGTTCCCCACAGGTGGAGCTGTTGCAGCCAGGTGACCAGATCCTGATCAAGGTGATCAAAAGAAAAACCTGGCTGCACCCCGCTGTGGAGATCCTTTCACTGTCCAGCTGACCACCTCCACTGCTGTGAAGATTGCTGAGAGAGCCACTTGGATCCACCAGAGCCATTGCAAGAAGCTGGTACCTCTGAAGGATGGTAGGAGTGGAAGACGCCCGGTACCAAAACCTTTGGGTGCTGAAGAAGCCAACTGATCTCCTACCCCAGCTCTAGTCCTTACAGCAGGTCACAAAACCCAGAGCAATGACGATTTCTGTGACAACTACCAGAACCACCTCAAGATTCTATGGGTTGTCCCTCAGCGAAGGGAAAACAGACAGGACAAATTCACCAAAGCCTCAGTAACTGGACCCAACCTGGGTTCGAAGCTGTCAAGAACAATTAGTGGCAACCGCCACCGATGGAAGCCTGACTCGTGCAGTAGGAGGACTGCGTAGTCTGAGCAATAAAATGAAGGAACATTCAGGTGTTGATACATCCATGTGGACGGTTGGTTAAATATGTTTGGGGCGTACAAGACCCTTATTTCTTCTATTTTGATTTCACTTACAGTCAACTTATGGTACATCTTTTGCAGGCTGGTAACGATGATGATCTGATGATGATGATGATGATAAATGTTTTTTTTAAGTATGTTTTTGAAGTATATTCTTATATAAAAGATTTTTATATAGTCCCTGCTTTTCTTAGCTACCCGTGGCTTTTGAAGTGTTCGCACCTTAAGTGGGACGAGGGGGAATTTTCCCCACTGGGTTTTCGCCCCCTCCACGGGCTTGGAACAGAAAAATCTGTTTATGATGTTTTAGGTTAAAACTGTTCATGCAGGAGACTTAAAACTGATGTTTTCAGGATTGCTGTTGTGAGCTCGTGTGCTTCAAGACCCACAACAGGCCGAACTGTTAAGAATATTAATTGGCAGAATTGTGTGGATCTGTGTGTGTCTTGAAGCAACCCCTCCCCCTAAAGACTGAATCTGCTGGAATGTCTGTGCTGGCCCACATGGGCTGAGGATTTGTGATCTCGGACACAGGAAGTCCCACCTCTGACACAGGAAGTCCTTCCTGTCCCAGGAAAGAGTATAAAGGTGTTGGCCTGGGAGGAGTTTGCTGAGAACTCTCACTGACGTGACTCGGTTCGGTTCGGTTCTGTCTGTGAGATTTTTCCCTTTTGCAAAAGTGTAATAAACAACTGTGATCGATGAGACCTGGTCCTTGGCTTTTTCTTAAGAACATTTTGAGTAATTTTTAGTAGACAGAAAAAGTCATTCTTAACAGCACCGAATAGATTTTTGATAAAAGAACAACAAAAACGACACCTGTAAATTCTTGTGCTTCATTAAAAACAGCAAAAACTGACAAAAAAAAAACTTGTGCTGTTTTCTAGGACATAGTTTCTGCAGATCGGCAGGAGTTCATGAGAAATTTCCCTCTGAGTTGTGGAGTAAGCCTGCCCTACTTCCCATCATCCCTTTGTTTAAATGCTCGCCCTCCATAACCCCAATTTAACATTACCAGTTAAACAAAAATCAAAAATGACGAGCAATAATGAAACTGTCCAGCTGTACAGATCATGGATCTCATGGATCTACAAGTGGATGCATTGAACGAAGCGAGTTCGAGGGAGTTCATAGCACCCAGGTCACAGATACAAGCTTTTTTCAACTGCAGTTTTGTGTCAACTCCTGATTTGCCATAAGAATTGAAATAATCAGTTTTAGCTGAATTTTCTTAGTTCTCCATCTTTAGAAAATTGCACGAGAACATGTCAAAAACACCAAAGCAAGAATTTCATTGAGCAGATCTTTAAGAAAGCAATATTTTTTTATTAAAATACAAAATCATGGTTAGATAATTTTTCACTGGCAGATTGTTTTCTTTTTTAAACAAAATTTTTCAAACTTTACTTATTTCCATTTTTGCATTGAAGACACGGTGTGAACCCAACACTTTTTTGTTTACTTGTTAACCACATTTTTGTAAATGGTTTCTGGTTGCACTAGTTTTAAAAAACACATTCCCTTTATAGAAAAAGACAAGGTTTTCACTTTAAGAAATGATATAAGCCAAACCTTGGCTTTTCAGAATAAGAGTCTTGATTGTTTCTTCCTTTTCAGGATTGGAGCAAAACTGACACAGAGCAGCTGTCCATTCAGATGCCTTGAATTATGACTTCTATTTTGGTCAACTTATCTGTTGCTTGTTGTGCAGAAGTTACTTATATTGTGCAGGTTTAGCTTGATTTGTGATTCAAACCATCATTCATGCATTTATGGTAGCTGTTATAGAACAGCACCTCTTGGTATGATGTTGAAGTAAACTGTTCGGGCTTCTGATGTTTCCTTTCCGGTGCAAATCAGATTTGCCTTAATAACATAGTTTATGAAAGTCTGTCTCGTGGCGTTTAATTAATGAGAATTAAAAACAAAAATTACACTTTCCAGATTTTCTGGTTTGTCAAAAACTCAACAAGATGCGATCTGAGTTTTTTCAATGCATCCTTTGTTTGTGTGTTCTTCATTAAGTAAGAAGAGTGCAATAAAACAGACACAAATTAGAGCGACGCCCCACATTACATCCTAAAATAATGCACTTTGAGTAATACCATGTGGGTTTCAAGGCTGTACAAAGCAATTGTTGAGAATATTCCTGTAAAAAAACCCACCTTGGTTCTATTGTTGAGGCTGATTTCCTGAGGAAGGGATGGGTCGAACAAAAGGGGGGAGTATGTGGTCAGGATGAATTAGTTCTGGTGCCAGGCGTAGAGTCTCAGCTCAGCGTCAAAGATGCCCTGTAAACACCATCTCAATTAACACCTGTCACAATAAAGCCACACAATGAATACATGTTTTCATCATTAAATATTAAAATGAACAAATTATAAGTCACATTTGAGGTTCTTCAGTGGGCTAAAGCAACAGAATCATTTAATATTGTTTAATTGAGGCCCAAGATTGGATAATTGTCTTTATTTAGATCCAAAATAAAGAAGAACCCTGTTTAATTATCCAGTGCTTGTTGCAATTAATTAGACAAGATGGTTGAATTATTATTTAATGTATCCAAAACAAAAAGTTTATATACTTCATGGATTTTTCAGGTTGTGTCAGCAACATAAAAATACAAATTTGTCAAGTTAGACTTTATTATGATTTTATATTCACTTTCCTCCAGATCCTAAATGAGATTATATAAAGTTTATTTATTTAAAATGTGTATTTTATTATCTTAAACATGGGTCCAACAAATTACATAAATTTTCTTTTGTGTGGATTTTATTTTTTAATTAAAACAAAAACAAAAACAGACATATTGTTGTCTTAACTAACTAACTAACTAACTAACTAACTAACTAACTAACTAACTAACTAACTAACTAACTAACTATAATTAGGGCTTACTGTATTAATTTCTTTCTAAAATTGGACATAATTTCCCGCGCTGCTGGTGCTGGGGTCCCTCCCTCCCCCGCGCGCGCGCTCGCTCGCGCCTCCGTCATCCTACTCTGTAAGACGCGTTTACAGCTGAGGTCATGTGGGCCCACCCCCTAAAGATCCTGGGACCGGAGGAGAAGTCCGATAAAAGCTGGCAGAACCCAGAACCAGCCCCATCAAAAGCGGGACTCCTTTGAACGGAACCACATCCCCTCACTACTCCGGATTCGGTAAGAACCGCTTTCTCTCCTCTGATCGCTGCTGCTTCACGGCTGCGCGTTTAGCGCAGTTTGTGCTCAGATGAACATCAGAACAGCTGATTCCACTGTTATTGTAAGGCAAAAAATCTTTATTAGACGCAAAATATAAAAGCAAAATAATAATAATCATGTTTTTCCTAAGAAATGTATACGACAATATCTAACATCACTACTTAATGAGTGTGATTTTGTATTAGAATTGTAAACTTTTTTATTGAGCATTCTCAAAAGTTTTATTTTATCAAAATGAAAAAGAGAAATAAATCAGAAATTTCTAAAACAGGAGTCTACAACCTTTAACATTCAAAGAGCTATCTGAGTTAAATTTATTGTTTAGAAAAAAATATATTTTGTGACCATTAATAAAATGTAGCATATATATTCACAAATACTGAATTATAATGTACTATATTTTTATTATATGGCTTTCGACAAAGACACAAGTTCCTTTCAAAATAAAATGCATCTTTCTGCAGTGGATTTAATTGCAAACATACTTTTAGAATTTGACCTCTACACATATAAGAACATGACCTTAAATCTATTCTGATAATCAGACCTTTAAGCATCATTATGCTTAGTTATCTGGCATTTTTCTTCAAAGCCAAATAATGGAGGATTTTTTTAGGTTGCTGACCCCTGTACTAGAGGAGTCAGGAGTTTGATCTCTGGGTGTTCTCCATCACTCTGACATGAGGATAAACAGATCCAGAACCGTCATTCCAAGCCGAGCGCTCAGCTGGGTTTACATGACTCACATTATCAGCAGCTTAGGTCTTTAAGTTTGCATAATGAGAGGATAGACTGTGGGAACAGCTGATAATATGTCACGTTTGTATTGGTGGGAGTTTGCGGTTTTTGTAAAGCATCTATAGTTTAATTAAAAACGAACTATACATTCCCACAATGCACTCATCCACGTCTACAGTCCTGGAAGCTGGGATGACTCAGGACTACTCACTCTTACTCTGCTGACCTCTGAGATCGGATTTCTTCCTTTCTCATGGCAATATCCTTCTCCACATCCTTTCATATCCTGACATAAAAGCCGGTTCCTGATAGAGACTTTAGTGTTCTGCTGCCAACAACCGAACAATGCTCATCTTTGTTCTGGAGACTGATAAAAAAATCCCTAAAAAGAATTTATAATGTCTTTTTGGGATCCTTCGAAAGTACTTTCTGAGGGTGTTATGAAAGCTGTACCTGACTTTAAAAGGATTTTCCCACTAAAAGTTACTTTAGAATTCATGATTCTCCAAATATTGGAGGAAAAATAAATAAAGTTAAACAAAAATGTTCAATATTGAAGGCAGACGGCAGACTTCAACCACAATTCTCAATTCCTTTTTTCTATTCTTTGTTCGTCTCCTCTTACTTCCTTTTCTCTATAAATACCAGATTTAAGATTTCCCCAAATAAAGCAGGTGTTACATGATCTGAAAACCTCAACAAAGACGACTACTTTCCGTTTGGTCTTTTTTTGCAGCGATCCTCCATGTTTATTGGTGCTTTCTAATATCTGGAGCCCAGCGGGGCCTCTTTAATTGTCGATGCTGACACCAGAAACGAGGAAGGGGAGGCTGTAATTTCAGTTGAGCCTCTTCTCCTGCTGGCTTTTACTGTTTTCTCACAAGAAGGGAGGAACGTCTCACATCCATTTACAAGCTCAGCACTCCATCATCAGTTTTCATCTGTACAAAAATCCCAGTTAAAGACCTGTTCCTGAAACAGGAGTGGTTGTGTTTACTTTTGTTTGCATGCTTTTGTTATGTTTACCCCACCGAACGGCTGCAGTTTTAGACCAACTATGATGATGATTCACAGTCTGGCTTCAGCTGCTTCTTTCCACTCATATTTGACCTACTAACAAGAGAACCACACTCCCTCTGCACAGGATGCATACTTGGTTGTATGTGTAGCAGTTGTGAACAGACTGGGTGTAGCACGCAAAATTAAAGCCTTAACCCCTTCCTTGCTGGTGTCTTATCAGTCAGATGAGCTTCTATCACGAGGAGCTTCTATATTTGCTTACAGATTTGATCAGAATTGGGTTTCCTGAAGCCTTACAGGAAAAAAAAATGTGAAAAACTAATTGCTTGTATAATATTTTGAGTTCCCAGTGCTCTTTTAATTTCAATTATGCAGTTGTAAGCCAAACTCAATCAACTTGTGACATAGTTTTTGCAGGAGTTCTTTAGAAAATCGCCTCTGAGTTGTGGACAACCCCGCCCCACTTCCCATCATTCATCTGTTTACACTATCTCCCGCTCGCTCATAACCCCTCACAACCTAACATTAGCGGTGCAACAGAAATGGTGAGCGATACTGGAGCTATCCAGCCAGATAAGCTTAAAACAAAGATGTCCATGGAGCGGAGCACCTACGAGATTTTAACAACAGCATTTTTTCGTCTGTTCCTGATTCACAGAGATTTGAACCAAGAGATACTCCGAAATACAATTTTAAGTTTCATTTTCTTCATAAATGACCCTCCGTCATAAAAAAAAAAGCCACATCAGCACGTTAAAAGCATCAAAAACACAGTTTTTATTGGAGCGGGTTGTTAAGATTCTTAAGTGTTTTCCTCGAACACACCAGCGAGTTTGCCAATCACATTTGCTGTTTACAATGATGCAGGAATGAAACTGACACCCCAATTAGCATTGATTTAACTTAACATTTAATTTTTAGCTTTTAAATATTTGGTTTTAAACAAACAGAACCAGAGTTATGACACATAATTGTAATACTCCAGAAGAAATCCTTGGAAATTTTATAAATAGTTTAGTGACGCTTTGCCTTGTTTTTTAGATTTTTTGTTCATTGTTTTTACCTTGTCTGTGTTTTTTTTTTGTTTTTTTTTTTTGTTTATTACATTTTTCTTTACTCTAAATTTTGATTTTTTGTTTGATCTCAATTTTTGTGATTTTTACTATAGAAATTACTAAATTTAGAACTCCAAAGTGAGTTTTTGGACAGTTTGGACAGTTTCAGGTCCATTGTGAAATTGCAGAGCAACATAATCATAAATAAATCTAAAAAGTATAGATATATTTTCTGTTTTTAAAAATGACTAAATATCCAGCATTGCCACAAAAACTGTTTAAAATGTAAATTATTTAAGTAAAGTAGAAAAGAAAAAAACTCATAAAGGGACTGGACTATTAAAGGATTAAATGTTTTACAGTTTCTTCTTTTCATTGAGTATTTGCTCATAATAAGCTGGAAAAAGACTCTGGGAGACCCTTAAAGGGTGGATGTGTGTATGCTCATGCCTGATGTGTGGTGATATGCTTTCTGGAGCCCCTTCTAGCCGTGTTTTAGCAGGAAACACATGTTTTGAGCTGACACGGCTGGAGACTGAACCGTGCTGAACAGCTGCACAAAGGAAACACAAAGGAAACTGCTGTTTTGTTGTCAGTGAGGCTCAGTCTGGGGGGGAGTTCAGAACGGCTTTTTATTTGCAGGACCGGTCCTTTTTGGTGGTGAGTGTGTGTCTGCTGCATGTTTAAAGGGGGTTTTCTGAAAAGGAAAAAGGTTGCAGGGTAAAACCGAGTCGGAGTTTCGGTTAGCTCCGCGTTCCTGAGGCTTTGTGTGAGCACTGAGCACGGGTCTGTGCGTATTTGAGGCTGCCGACTCAGCTATTTTACCTCGCTAATAGATCAGTCAACCACAGAAAGTGAGTCACTGAAGACAAAGATTCCTTCAAAGAAGCTCCCTATTGTTGCTGCTCTAAACTCTTTCTTTCTGTTTCTCTGGTCAAATGGGTGCAGCTTTCACATCTTCCTTTTTTTCCTCCTTTTTTGTACCCCTTCAGAGGGTGACTCATATTTATTCACCCTTTACTGAAAAGCAGCTGTTCCTCTGTATAACACACCAGGCTTTTCTGATTCATTTTCCTCTCTCCTGGAGCTTGAATCTTATCAAGATAAGAGTCCAGGTTGGGTTATTTGAAGTGGTCATTCTAAGATATTCTACTTCCTGTTTATTTTGAGAGGGATCTAAATGTGAATGAACTTACGGAGAGGCCTCAAGAAGGGAATCTAAACAAATTAGGGAAGATAACAGAGGAAATTTTTGTCTTTTTTTTTGCCAACAAATAGCTTTTAGTTTTGCTTGATTATATCTTTTAAACAGTAAAACTGTAGAAATCTAGGAGCATGTATATCCAAACAGGAAGACAATCTGTTTTTTTGGTTTGTTTTGTTTGTTGCAGTAGTAAAATATACTGAACTCTTGGGAAAATGATTCAACCATAAACTCAACAGGATCTAATACAACTTTACTATACTTTTAACATATTACACAAACATGTCTGCTGTAGTTCCCACTTCTCTTCAGGTGGAGACTTTTTTCAGTATCCCTATAAATGTTGTTATATCACACTTTTGGGGTGAAGAGAAAGCTTGAACAAGTACATTTTTTTTAGATGTTAATGTATTGGATAAAATAAATGTTGAAATATATGGTTCAGATAATCTAATTAGCATTTCTCTATTATTTAAAGCTTAATAGGGGAGGAATGATGTCAATTTGCTTCCTCACACTATTTTCAAGCTAATTACTACATTATATTTGACAAAATTTCACATTTAATGGATTCTATGTGTCATTTATTTTAGCAACAAGAACAAAATATTTCCATTTATGATTAAGAACCATTATAATTGAATTGTTTATTTATGTATTTAAAAAATGGATGTGAATTTTCCTTAATTTTTTATTTCTCTAATCAAGTCTTGACTAATCGATCAATATTTTGGTGTGTATTTTTGAATGTCTTATGTTTCTTTTCTTTAGTATTTTTGATGTTTTGATAGTTTAAAATAAACTATTCTTACATTTTCTTTGCTTTCTTTTTGTGTTTTAATTACAGCAAGCTGAAGTCCTCTTTAAACAAAAGTTCATTTGGGGCAAACATGAAAAGATCACTTCACCTTTTCCTTCTCCTTTCCGCTCTCTACTGCTCCCTAGCGGACAATGTAAGTATTGCAGCTGATTATCATGTTTATTTTCATTTTTTTTTTTTTTTTTTAGCTGTATTATAGTTACATAAATTCTACAAAAAATCTAACATGGTTTCATCATGATAAAAAAAAAAAAAAAATTAATTTAAAAGTTTTATTTCTGTTGATCACAAATCAATATATGTTTGGCCCAAAGAGTGAATTAAGCATTTTGCTTTCTGGAAAAGCATCAGTCTATTTTTTTCAGGGTTTACCTGGTTGTTTTTGTGATTCAGGTGGAGCTGCTCCGATCCAAGCGAGGAGTTCGTTTTTACAGAGGTGAGCCTGACAGGCAGCCGGCTAGACAGACGCTATGGATTGTTCACGTCCAGAAGTCCTCACCTTCCTTTGACACTCCCTGTGAGCCTCATCCCACCTTTGTCACTACTAACTGCATCATCAGTATCATTTTCTTCTAACCTTCACTTGTCAATCACCATCTACTATTATTATTATTGTTGTTTTTTTTGTGTGTGTGTTTGTTTACTCATTTTCCATGTGTGTGTTTCCTCAGTACTGTGTGTGGATAGTGAAACGTCAGCAGTGCGTAGTTATGGCGACACGTGGCTGCGATGGAAGGGGCAGCGTGTGGAGTATTGTCATTGTGCATTAAGAGGACAAGAGCGCTGTCACTCTGTGCCTGTCATCAGTGAGTGCGACTCGAGCGGCAGTCATAAAAACCTCTTTTCCCTCTTTTTTTCCAAGTGTTTTATCATCTTCGTCCTTTGCTGAGTCTTCCTCTCTCAACCTCAGGAGATTATTTTTTTGTGTGGCTTTCTCAGTGCGTGCAAATGAAGAGCTGCTGAGTTTTTGGTGGGTGTAGTTTAGTCTAAGATTATTTGAAGTACTCCTGCCAGACCAGCTCTTTCACCTCCATTGACGAATCCTGTGAAGCATGATTACCTGTGGCTCAACCAAATTACAACCACATTTTCAGGCTTCTGCTGTTATTCTGAGCTGTGCTAGACTGTAGGAAATGTAGAAATAATAAATGAAAATCTAGATGGAAGTAGTAGTTTTTTTCATTCTAAGCAAGAATGAGTCAAGAAAAGTCATTTTCATTCTTCAAGAAGCCACATTTTAAATTCTGTGTAATTTTTTCAGTCATTTCTCTGAGAATCTGAGTGACGCTCGGCTGACTAAACGCTTTGTGTGTTTTCCAGACTGTTATGTGTCTCAGTGTTACAACGGAGGAACCTGTAAGGAGTCTGTGTATACGTCTGACTACATCTGCCAGTGTCCACAAGGCTTCAAAGGGACTCAGTGTGAGATCAGTGAGTACTCGTGACAGACATTCATGGAAGAAGAGATAAAAAAAAACAACAAAAAAAATAAGATATTGCGTTTAATTTGGAATTTTATCGCATAATACATTTTAAAATTAACTAAAGAAAGAAGGGAAAAAAACTGATGTTTCCCAGGTAATATAAATATTCAGTGTGTCCTGCAACTTCTTTTTACAGTTTTACTTCAAACTTGTAAGGAGTTTAGAGTGAAAATCAAGCGTGTTAAAGGGTGAAGACATCAGCTTGATGCTGCTGTTGTTGATTTATCGATTCAGAAAGGGGGTCTGCAATCTGCGGCTCTGGGACCTCTTGCAGCTCCCCACTTCTACATTTTGGCTCCGTGGTTAAAGAAAATGTAAAAAAAAATGCAAAAAGTAACTGCAAACCAAAAAGTTGATAAGTAGTAAAGAAAAAAAAATTAATTCAAACTTTAATTAACTCATTTGTAAACATTTGAAGGATGCTTTAAGATTGGGGAGAAAAAGGGGGCAGAGTTTCTGCCCCCACAACTTATTTCTAATGAAGTAGAGCCGCTCTGCAGAAACTGTCATAATTATAATTGAAACACCACTGGGAACATTTTAAAAGTACCGCAAAAGATGAACAGAGTTGTATTTTAATCTCATGACTACATTCATTCTGGGACAGTTTGCCGACAAGTCAAAACGCCTGCTGGGAGGTGATTGCGGCAAGTTCATCTAAATGATTGATTAGATTTATTCAGTCCTGTTTCAATAGTTTTTACTTTAAAATGCTTAAAAGATGACAAAAAATAAATTTAATGTGTTCTTCAGTACATTTTTAAGTGTAATGACCTTTTTCATTGTTATTTCAGTTGATGGTTTTTCTGTCTGTAGCAGAAGTGAACCAGCAAAGCATGACGGTTTTTAATAAAACCTTTACGGTTAAATCTTTAAAACTTTATTACTTTATTTTAAAACATCCTCTTAAAACAATTTTCTGAGAAAGAAACAGAAGAGAAGCTGCATCTCACAGCATATTTAAGCTGAAGTAAAAACCAATAAAGTGGTGGTCTGTGATTCAAGCCCAGTTAAAGTTTGCTCATGACTCCTGATAGGGTCACAGTCTGACTCGAGGACAGCAGAACTGATTTCATCGCTCTGTGGCTTGGAAAGAAAAAAAAAACAAAAAAAAAAACGCACGCATCATAAATGATGGAAAGACATTTAGGGATATGAATGTTTTTGTTTCTATGGTTTTGGGGACACCCCACCCTGGGATAATGATCCCAAACCCAGTCATCACTGAGATTCTGGCAAAAAGAGTTAATACGGTCATAAGTTATGTTTGGACATAGTTTGAAACCGCTGCTTGTAAAACTGCAATATAAATCTTAATAGTTGTGAGCTTATGTAACTTATTTTACATTTTCTGTTTTTCTGCATATTCTGCAGGGGGATATCAGACTTGTAAATAACTGTGTTCCTGTTTTTTTGTCTTTTTTGGACAGACTCTAACGAGAAGTGCATTGTGGGTAAGGGTGAGGGCTACCGCGGCACCTTGAGCGTCACCCGGTCAGGAGAGGAGTGCATCAACTGGAACTCCACGTCTCTACGAGGGAAGAAGTTCACGGCGAGAAAAAACGACGCCAGCAGCCTTGGACTGGGCAATCACAACTTCTGCAGGCATGTGGGCCAGAACATTTGTGGGGGGAAAAGGATTCTGGAGGATGATAATTTCCCTTCTGTTTAAAAACAGACACGCAGTAAGGATGTCATTGCAGGTTTTATAATTGGAGGGGGGAACGTTTCTTTAAAGCTGTCATTTGAGGCACATGAACCAAAGTTTTGCACAGGCGGGAATCCAGAAAAGCTAGGATGAGAGGCAGGTGTGTGTGGAAAAAAAAACGCGCAAAAAGGAGATTTATTATGGAAATATTGCATAACGTCAATGGATGCAGGGAAATGAAAAACTGGAAGCTGTGGTTTTATAAAAAAATCCATTAGCCACCAGCAGAAATCTCTATATTGCGTTAAAAGTCTAAAATAAGAAATGCTGATGTTGTAAATACTGTATATAGAATCTGCATGTAAAATTCCCCATCTGTTGGAAAGCTTCCCCATTTTATTTTTGGTATTTTTTTTTTTTATTTCACAAAGGAAATTAGCCAAAAGCACATTATTAAGGCTGTAAAACCCTTTTTACACACTTTAAAATTTTTTCTCAGACAGACGTTCATAAAATCTTTCAGAAAGAAAAGAAAGATCTGCTCACGATTGAAGATTCATGGGAATTTGGCAAACTGAAGACATTCTGTACAAAATTTTGATTGACAAGGTCGACAGCCAAACAGGATGCAGAACATAAGGGAATGCAAAAAAGCAAAAGCTTGCAAAATTGAACTTTAAAACATGAAAAAGTGAACGACCACTCCATGTTTCAGAAGTTAAATTCATTTCTAATGTCAGCACGATAAAAATATAAAAGCTAAAACTGGTAAATGTGCAAAAAGATTTCTTAAATTAACATTTGTGTAAGTGCAGAGATTTTTTTTAGGTTGTAAAACATCTTTTTTAATTTAATTTCAGGAACCCTGATCAAGACAGTTCTCCGTGGTGCTACATCTACAAAGGCAACCAGATTATCTGGGAGCTCTGCTCTTTGCCAAAATGTTCAGGAGGTAAAACGTTTAGCAGATAATAGTCATCCCGGACTGACTGAGTGAATGCTCACGGGCGTCTGTTTGGGTTTTGGGACAGACAGGAACAGAGAGTGCGTGCAAGGCCTGGGGAAGTCGTACCGAGGAACAGCCGCTGTCACCAAAACCGGCTCCGCCTGTCTTCCGTGGGATTCTCCCGCCGTGAGGCGCAAACGCAACAACGCCTGGAAGTCGAATGCGCTGGATCTGGGGCTGAGCAACCACAATTTCTGCAGGTAAGCACGGCAGCACAGGGTATGACAGAATTCCCTCATTAATCACTATAAAGTACGTTGCCATTTTCTAGCGCTGTCTGAATTTACAATTCCAAAATTGAGTGCCCTAAAAACTTCCCAGAAGTCTTTGCAAAAATCCAGTGTGCATTGATGCTCACTACATTAGTGACTATAGACCACAATGCATTACGTTTGAACAATTTTTGCAAAAAAAAAAAAGTTTAAATGTAATTTTTTAATAAGCTATCCAGATTTTCATCATGAGGACACAGTGGAGTCACAAATAAACGTGAACTGTTTGAATTGATCAGATTTTCACTTTGTGAAATCAGTTAGAAAAAAGACAGAAAAGTTGTGACCATGATGTCAAATTAAATCAATTTGGTTAAGGAATCCTCCGTGTTACTTTTTGGGTGTCCACAACTTGTCGTTTTTTGTCATGCTGGCCGTCCCAATTAGGGGTTTTGTTAGACTCAGATTGGACCTCAGGATGCTGCCGGTACTAGTACACTAACCTGATAGCCAAACCCTTGCCTGGTCTGCGTTTGGTTCCGCGTCCGTAGCCAGAACGTCAAAAAACCACAAGTTAGGAACATCTAAAATATCAATTTTCACCGGGTTCTTAACCGTGCGTCAATGTGTGACGACTTGGGAAGGAAAATGCTTGCCGAATTGCTTTTAAAATCCAGGGCATTAGGTAGTCCTGCACTATAAAGTTTTTTTAGTAGTTGGAAAAAGTCTGAAGCTAAGTTCCTGAGTGCGCTTTTTAGCCCGTCATATTCACACTGGAGAAGCAGGGAGGGGCTTCTTCCTCTTTTTCTTTTCTCTACTCTTTACTGCCTACCAGTTGGAAGGTGTTTGGTGCAAAATGTCGAATGCACGCTGCCAATTTAGCTTGAGAGCGCACGCTAACCCAGGGTTTCCTTCAACCAATAGGAATCCGGATGGGGATTCAGGCCCGTGGTGTCACACCTACAAGAACATGCAGCTGACCTGGGAGCTGTGTGACATCCCAAAATGCTGTGAGTGCAACGGTCAACACAAACGATCAAATAAATTAAACAATTTAAGGTTTAACATACATCGAGATCTGACTAAACATTCTCTTCATTCTTTCAGCAAGAACTCCGTCCACCATCACCACTCTTGGGCCTCGAGCTCCTACTACAAACAATCAAGGTACAACGTCCGGCTGTCTTTACCACAATTTGTGCCACAGACTCAGAAACTCACGCAATCTCCTCCTTCTGCAGCCACTTGTGGCCAGCGTTTAGATAACACCCTCAATCGCCCGGCCTTCCGCATATTCGGCGGCAGAGGAAGTGACATCACAGAGCAGCCGTGGCAGGCAGCCATCAATTTCTACGTTCCCCGTCACAAAAGACACTTCCATCTGTGTGGAGGAGTCCTCATCGACTCCTGCTGGGTGCTGTCTGCTGCGCACTGCTTCCAAGAGAAGTAGGAGTTGATTCAGAATACATCCCATAATAGTCAGATGACATTGTAACATGTTTCCCTCCGTTTTTTATTTTTTTTAGGGACAAACCTGAAATTCTGCAGGTCATTTTGGGAAGAACGTTTCGGACGCAGAACTCCAACAGCGAACAGATTTTTAAAGTTGATAAGTTGTGGATTCACGAGAAGTTTGACAGTGAAACATACGACAATGACATCGGTGAGTTTTGATGTTTCATGTCAACCTTTTTATGGTTTAAAATGTGTTTTATTTTAATGGATTTTTCACCTGGCTGCCCCTTAAGCCCTTCACTCTCCCTCTCTGTCTCTGCTAGCTCGGTCAAAGCTAGCTGACAAATTCTTAAAAAAAAAATAAAAAAATGTCCCAAATCCTGGCTTTTATGCAATCATTAGCATAGCAACCATTTTATTTTTTAGTCTTCTGGCTGTGACGAGCAGGTTTATGTCATTTTTTGAAGAATCAACAAAAGTAAAATTTTGGATTTCCTTGGCAACGGAGAATTTTAGTTGACCACACCCACATTTTTAATATGTTCATACCTAATGTCATATCATTTTGTTCAGCTTGATCCAGGGATTCATTAATTACATTTTCACAATATTTCAATAAAAAAATGTTTGAGCAACTGGAAGTACATTTGTGAATTTGCAAGCTCACCAAACTAACACTGTTAAAAATATACAACATGTAAAAAAAATTAAATAAAAACTTAATTCATAAAAAAGCACCTTTCATAATTTTATCAGCTAGAAGCGATTTACAATTAAAAACAAAGACACAATGTTAACATTTTTTACCAAGTGGCTTCCCAAAGGTGCTTGCGCAGTTAGGAGAGGATAGATCAAAATCCCTAGGAGGAGTTAAATTTTTTTATTTTTTTTTTTAATTCAAGGTGGCAGCCTCTTCTTGAGGTCAAAGGTCAATGACGTATTTAGATGGCAAACGTTTTCTTTTCCCATATTCTACAAAAATATATAAAACCGCTAATTTTCACACTTTGCCACAACAAGGCAGTAGGTCCTGCAACCATCCCATAATAATTTTAGAACTTCTTTTGGGGATTTGGCTATCCAGACACGTATGTTTTTGGTTTTGTTAACAGATTTTAAAATATATTTTTGAGTCCCATTAGAGATTTTGGCCCCACTCCATTTTTGTCTTCAAATTTTGGGGGTTTTTTTGGAAGGAAGGGCTTCATTCCCAAAAAAACTTTTGGGTATGTGGCGGGATGGAGTTTTTGCTCAAAGGCGCAGTAAGAAAGAATTGTGAAAACAGTCTGCCCCCTAAGACTGCTGCAGGACATAAAAAGTGTGCCCCAAAATTTTATATGAAAACAAAACAAAAGATTGCGCACATATTTTTACCTCAAAGCAATAATATGGAAAGAATAATTGGGGCAGAGACTTGTTAAATCTTTGCGTCATCCCTCACACTTCATCCCCCGAGTTGCCAATGCGTTACTGTAATTTTCCTTCCACTTGCAGCTATTTTGAAGCTGAAAACGGACATGGGTCTGTGTGCTGTGAACTCTGAGGAGGTTCTTCCTGCGTGTCTGCCTGACCGTGGGCTGGAGTTGCCCGACTGGACCGAGTGTGAAATCTCTGGCTATGGAAAAAGCTCAGAATGTAAGCACTCTAGTTTTATTCAGCATGTGGTGGTCAGAAAGGAGGTGGTTGTACTTTCCTTGACGCGCCAGCAGAGGGCAGTGTGCGCATGCTTTCACAGAAATTTTTACTGGTTTTCTATTTCTTGGATTCTAAATGAAACCATTTTTATTTTATAGTTTCTCCGGAGTTTTCCGAGCAGGTTAAAAGAGGACACGTCCGGCTGTGGCCCAAAGAGCGCTGCACTCCAGAAGTGCTGTCTGGACGCCCGGTCACACCGAACATGCTCTGTGCCGGGGACACCCGGGGGAAGGATGACGCCTGCAAGGTGAGGGGGTTTTCACCTTCATCAAACCACAATTGTTAATGTCAGTTCCTGTAATTATTCCTTCCTTCTTTTTTCTTCACAGGGAGACTCCGGCGGCCCTCTTGTTTGTCGGAACCAGAACAGGATGACTCTGATGGGGCTGGTCAGCTGGGGAGACGGCTGTGGGGAGAAGGACAAACCCGGGGTCTACACGCGCGTCACCAATTACATCGACTGGATTAAAAGAAAAATTCAAGCGAGTCCGGTTTGAACTTGACCTTAAATACGGACCTGAACGGCCCACGAAAGGAGAAGGTGTGAGCGTACAGACAGAAATCCTTAACTCTGCTGGTTAACCTGTGGCTGCAGATGGAGATTTCTGTCGACGCACAAACATACTTGGGGTTGACGGAGCTTTTAAGTTTCCAATTCCTTTAAGGTGTATTTTCAGTGTTTCATTGTGTACAGACAGAGAACTGTTTATCCTCACTGTGGGACACCTGAGGAACAATGTTTATGCCTTGAAGCCCCACTCCGATCATCTTTTGATCTATTTTCAAAGCATTCCCAGCGGAGTATTAATCACAATTATGCTGTCATTATTCAAATATTTAAAAAAATACTATAATTTTCTAGGAGACAGTTTATTCCAGAGTGGCAGGAGTTCATTAAAAATTCACCTCTGAGTTGCAGAGGGGACTGTTGGCCAGTAAGCCTGCCTCCATCTCCCATCATCCCTTTGTTTGTATGCTCTCCCGCTAGTTTACAACCTCAACCTAACTTCAGAGCTAACCGGCCGTACAGTTTTGAGCCAGATTTCAGGTCAGACGAGGAAAACGAAGGCGTACAGTGGTTTACTAGTGGACGCATCAGAATGGAGTGGAGCATGGAGCTCGTATACTTTATATGTCGCAAATATGTGTTTTTTTTCAAACTGCTTTTTATCATCAGCTCCTGATTCACAACAGTTTGAATAAAGAAATACTTAGAAATGCTTTTTTGAGCTTAACTGTCTTCATACAAGTCCTCCATCATCAGCAAAATTCCACAAGAAGATGTTAAAAACACCAAAAAGAATCAGAGTGAGTCTTTAGGTCACATTTTCAATGTGTTTTTGTCAAAAGAGAGAGGAAGAAAACTTTTTTCTTCACTCCTGAAGACAGTGATGCCTTAACTATTTTACCTGTCATTTATTCTAACAAATAGGAAGTAAAATAAGTTTTTATTTGTTAAACTCTTAACAAACAGAAAACAAACGCACACTTGGGCATTTACAGCAACACAACTTTGCATGAAATGAAATAAATGTAAGACTTGATCGTATAACAAAGGGCGAATGTTACAGGACATCAGCATTGGCTGTCAAACTAAATCACTTCAGCACTTTCTCTTGGAAAAACGTTCCTTTTGACAGTGGCATCAGCTTTGCACAGTGGAATAAATCACAAGGACTTTCCTGAAGTTTATGTATTTTGTAAATATTAACATTAAATTATCTTTATTTACTAACTGGAGTTCTATAACCGAGTCAAAAGAACTAGAAGTATCTGCTGGTTCAGATTCTGCCTCTTTTCACTTAAAAAATAATTCTTTCTAGATGAGTGTGTGATGATTGTTTCATTCTTAAATCAACATGTCTGTCTGAAGAAGAATTAAACATGAATTATTTTGTACGTTTTCCACTTTCTATCATCTATAGAGTGGATTTTTTTCCTCTTAAAAATACTTTTGAAAACCTTTTTGTACCATGTTAATATTTATGTGCATTTTATACTGTTTTGTAGAAGCTTTAAAAACTTGAGTGTGGCTTCATTATTTATTGTCATTCAAACCACATAATCTTTCATTATTAAAACATTATTTTTAAAAAGTGTAGTTTTGTCTTCTTTTGTTTTTTAGGTTCTTCTGCCAAAGTTAGAGAGATTCAGACTTCTTTCTGTTTTGTACTTTGCTCGACTGATTTATCTTCATTGTGGAGATGCTTGTATCTGTCTTTTTAGGACAAACCCCAGCTTCTTTTTCCCAGCGTCTTCCTATACAGATATAGTTTTAAATACATCACACAATTATTTCACAATGAACCTAAAAACTAAATTCTGAGTGGTAAATGTTTATTTTTTTATTTACAGCAGAAATTACAAAAATCTACTGTTTTTATGTCTTATATCAAAATATAGATAAAAATGCATAAAAAAACAAAGCTATTACAAGGTCAAAACATTGTAAAAAATGTCTTAAAAAACCAGGTAAAGCCTAATTGAACTATAAGTTCAAATGATTTATTCCTAAGGAGTATCGCAATTATGTGTCATAACTCTTATCCCAAAAATTTCATAGTTTTGCTGGCTGAAAAGCCCAAATTTAAAGATAATAAATTGCTAAAAAATTGTAAAATTATGAGTTAAAAAGGGTAATTTTTTGACAAGAATACAGTTGCAATATAATGAGATTTCTTTTAATTATACAGGAATAAATTCGTAAAATTATGAAAAAGAAAGCAAATTTTTATGAGAATAAAGTTTTAATAATAGGATAAAAAAAGTGTAAATTGTACAATAATGAAGTTGTTAATTTTCTGAGAAAAAAGTCAAAATGTTAGTAACATAAAGTTGTAAAATTATGAAAAAAATCAAAATCACAAATTTACAAGAATTTGGAAACTGGAGAAAATGGATAAGATTATGAAAAAAATTGTTATACATTTCTGATAGAAAGGTAAATGTTTTTCTCAAATAAGAAGTTTTAATTTTTCAATGTAAATTTACAACTTTTTAAGTCATAAATTTACAATTATGTTATTGTGAAATGTTGACTTTATTATTTTCATTTTACGACTTTTTTCTCACATATTGAAATACAACCGCTGCAGAAGGCCCCGTGTTATTGTTCGCCTAGGGCCACCAAACTCCTACGTCCGCCACTGCCGGGTTCTATCTTGGGTATTTTGAGATACGTATCGTGATTTATGTATCATATCTTTTTGAAACCTTTATTTTAAATAAAAACAATGTTAATTGACAGGTTAATTTCATTCCTGCATCATTGTTAACAGCCCATGTGATGACAAACTCAAAACTCAAAAAACTCAAAGACTGTTGAGGGTTTGATCTTCTGAAAAGCTGGAATTGAAGAATGCAGACTCATGCTTCTGTGATGTCCTTCAGTCCATCTTTTTTCAAGCTTTTGCTCCGATTTGCTTCCATAACCCACTTCTTCAGCCTGTCGGTGATTCCTCCCGTCTCCATTTCACCTCCTGCTGTGCTGTAATGCTCCACGGTTTCCTCCTGCAGGAGGTGATGGTTCTTGCTACCATGAATATTGATGCTCCAAGTTTGAGGTAGATTTCCTGATGTGCTGACTCATGCATTACTTAACTGCGATGAGTCGACTTACAGTTATTGACCCGCACTGTAGTCTGATGGCTCCGTGTTCCTGTGGGAATATATCCCCATCTGGTTATTTTCTTTTGTGTAATGCACACAGGTCATCCTCTGGGAATTGGAGGTGAGGTTCTTACCAGAAACACTGTTCTGTGCCTGGAAGATGCTGATGCTTTTCACCACATTTTAATTTAGGTTTGCATGCACAAAAAAGTCATCTTCACATTTAAATTTCTCTTTTAGGCCTCTCCACTGACCCTTAAAACAGAAAAGAACACTGGGATTGAAATTATTTATTGGTGAAATCTAAAAAATAATAAAATGTCATTTAAAAAGTCAGGTTTTGATGTGTGGAAGATCATTTAGATCTTTAAATCAAACCAGAGCACCTTCGAGTTGAAGTTATGAATTTATTTCATGTTGATCATTCAAGCTCTTCTTCCTAAGGTCAGAGGTCGGCACACTGAGGCTCTTCCATCCCTCTTCTTTAGCTATAAAGAAATATAACTATTTAAATAAATATTTTATTTGTGTTTAGATTTTTTTACTTGTCAGTTAACTGAATGATTACAAATGGTTAAACCTGTGTGTTGTTGCTGTTTTGAGATAAAGTTCTTAAATTATTTACTGTATCTTAGTTTTTTTATTCATTTTTAATCATTTGTGTCATCTCCTGCTGCAATTTTACTGAAAATTGAGTTTTAATTCATCAAATTTGATAATTGTGATGTGTTATTTTTATGTGTCAAGTAAAGCATTACTTATAAATGTATAAATAGTTTGAAGCAGTTCATTGATAGAATCTGCTGTGGTGGAAAAATAGTTGGATCCGATGGAATAAAGAAATGTTGTCAAACGGTTTTAAGAATGTTTATTAAAACAGAGCAGAGAAAAGTACACGTCTTGCAAGCATGGAGGAGAGGTCTGCAGAGCCCCGCCTGTGATGAAGGACATTCGTATTTTATAGAGCCATACAAACACTTTAATCAGAAACTTAGGAAAGGAACGTAAGCGCCATATCTAATATGGACAAGATGTTCTAATGAAGTCAAAATGTTTATACACTGTGATCAAGGCGTCCTGACAATAAGAAAGCAAAGTCTGTGGCCTCATGGCTGTGCACAAAGGTTAGACACATTTAATTGTAAAGATGAAATGTATACTAATGTTCCATGTCCATCACACTTCCACCTTGTTCCAACAGGAAGTAACAACACAAAGGCAAAAATTACGATAGAAAAACACAAAATTCAAACTCTATGAAACACAAAGCCGTAAAAGCAATGCAAAACACTGGGACCTCATTTCACAGCAGAACCATGACTAAAAAAATCAACCAAAAAAAATCAATCAAAATCCAATCAAACCAATTAACTCTAAAAATTCAACCAAAGACCAACCAACTCAATAAATTCAACAAGTCCGTCCCTAAACTAGTCAAATCAATCGCCTAATGAATCAATCGATCAATAAAACTAATGAAGCCAATTAATTAATTAATATTAATTAAAAAAAAATAATAATAATAAATAATCAACAACTGTATCACCATTATCATAATCACCAGATGAGGAGAAATAGTCCGGATCAGAATCCAGCTCAAAATCAGACAACGAGGTGGGACGCATTACTGCAGTTAGGGGACTGTAAAGAGCTGGGGAACGCACCTGCTGAAAGCCTCGTTAAAAATATGTTAAAAATATAAATCAGAAGAGCACGACTATAGGGAATGTAGCAACACCCACAGAGGACGACAAGAGAAAAAAAACACAGCTAAGGACATGAGAACTGAAGCAACAAGGGCCTGATATTTCCCAAAAATTGACTCCTAAAAATCCCATACTGATGTATTAACACCTAAATGTGTGCGCAGGCCATCAACAGCTCTGATCAGCTGACCCGTCGGAGAATAAACGTAATTAACAACAGTTTAAATAATAGTGCACCACCAAAGGGCAGACTCAAACCCTGCAGCGACCTGATCGACAAGCTTGCACTCATCTGGAACACCTCTGGAACACCTCTGGGAACGGCAATCGCATCAATATAAGTAAGATCTGAGGAAGAATCATCAACAGAGCGCCTAAGGCGGGCAGGACAAGCATCAGGGCGATCCATGGGAGACACAAACGCAACTGTGGCAGGCAGGAGGAGTTGAGGGAACCAACCAGGATGTGACCTGCAGAACTATTAGCAAAACAAGAAAACACACCTATAGCAACATCAACGTCAAAGAGGGGAGGACCTCGTCCCAGAAGTTAACGGGAGACAACAAACAGGACATGCAGTAGAAACTCAGGGCGGGTGGCAGAGGAGCAATCCTCAAAAGCGGCCAGGGATCCAAGCAAACAACACAACCAGAGTGTACCGAACTTCCAACCGAACTGCCAACCTGTTCTGCCAAGAGAAGCCAGTTATTAGTAGAACCTGAAATACCTGACATCACCTCGAAGCAATCATCAACTGTCGGCTCCCTGTTACGAACAATAACAGCATGCTGTGAAGTAAAATGTGGACCAATAGTCAAAACACCAAACAAAGCAGCTACATCAAACACAGTGTTAATATTGCTACAGATGGAGAAGGAAGTGAAGGGGTCTTTTGTGGCGCCGGCCTATAAACGAACAGAGTCTTGTGAAACAAGAAGTGTATTCCAGGACGCAATTCAGGGGGTTGCACAGGCAGCGGAAGGTGGAGGTGTTGAACGAGATTGCAAACCTCTGCACCAATGCCTTTGTGGACGCAAGACGGGGGAGAAGAATCAGCGGCTGATGTGGGGGCTCGATTGAGCCTGGACGGAGGGCAGTGGAGTGTCATTCGGAGAAGGGGAAAGGGGAGTTGAGGCGATGATGGGGGGCAGCAGGGGACGGAGACGAAGGGGTTCGAGTATCCAGAGAATGGGAACACGATGATGATGGATAGGAAGAAGAGAGGCGGTGGGGCCTCTCAGGGGCCAGCCAAACTCTCTGAATGGATGCCAGGGCGGGGATTCTTCACGGTGAGGCTGAAGGTTGGAGCTTGGCACGCTACTGTTGCAGTGGGACGCTATTTCACTCCACACTGTTTCTCCCGGGGCGATGCAGCCAGACAGGCCAGTCCGCTGTTCAGGAGCCGCAGTCTGGGGCTCGGTGTGGTCTGGGGTGGGACCCTCTGGCAGCACGATGCACAACCCAAGGAGCTCGCCAGCGATCTCGCCCAGGAATCTCGACTGCGGTCTGCCCGGTGAGAGAGGACCTGGAAGAGGCTCAGCCAGTGCTCGTGGTTTCACCGCCTGTCAGAGTCTGGAGCCCGCCTCTCACCTGTGACGCAAAAGCTAACACAAAGCCTCCATCTCATGAAGATTTGCCTCATACTCACCTGATGGGTCTACATCCATCCTCAGAGGTTGTGCAGGTCCTGGGAACTATTATTCTGTAGAAGCTCGCTGGGAGTGAACTGAGTGTTAGCATTCACAACACATTTGACAGTAATGAGAGAAGTAAAAAGCGCTTAAACCCATTTAAATTTGTTCTGTGCACAGATTTCTGCCAATTGATGCTCTAAAAGTTAGATCAATTCAATAAACAACCGTACAATAAGACCTGTTGTCCGAGTTGACCCGGAAAACAAAAAAAAATAGTGAGGAAAAAAGGATTGATTAGACATTTGAGTCAGAAGGAGAACGTTTGGATTAGGATTAGGGTTAGGTTAGCCGTTGCTGGTCAGGCTTCTGGAAATTCTGCAAAAGAGTCAACAGTAATCAACAAATACATATACAACAAATAAAAATTTCTATGGTGTTTCTCCATCATATCAGTTGATCACACACTCCGTCCTGGGAGGAAAAGCAGGTTACTTCCACATCTCTTGGTTTCACTGTATCAAAACAGCCACAGAGACATGGAAGGAGATGATGACGACATTTCAGAATCCTTCTAAACTGTGAAAAGAACAACATGAGAACCTTGGGAAAAAACAGTTGTAATAATTCACATTAAAAATGAAAACAAGTTTGATCACAGCTCTCTGTTTGTGACCTTGATCTGTGCCTACAGCTGCTCTGCTTGCAGACTCTTGTTCAGCCTTTGTTTTCCTAACAGAGAGATAAGCTTAACAAAACATTTTCTCTGAGCTTCTGCAACTTTTCCTCTTTTAAGTTCTGTGGTGGAGCACAAGTAAATGTTCAACTGCCAGAGATAGTTTCTAATTATTAGTTTATTTCTAATCGAAAATGCCGGTCGCTAATAATCCAAATTCAATATGTGACTTTCAGCGCGCTCATATAAAAAAAAAACTTTAAAGTGCCCAAGCAGGCTCATGGGAGGACAGAGGCGCGGACTCTGCAGTCCCATGAGCCATGCAGATGGAATAACCCGCACAGTAACATTCAGAGACAGGACCACAAAACAAAAACACAAGGTCTGGTTCTGGAGCGGTTGTCAGTCCTGTCAGGTCAGAGCGTGCAGTCAGTCAGAGTTCAGCAGCACAGTCATGAGGGAGACCCTCGTCAGGTGTGAGCAGCACAGTGGCTGGGCTGGATTTAGGACCGAAAACCTTTTAACAGTGAAATTCGGCAGCTCGAGCAAACAAGTTTATACCTGAGGAAACTGGGAAGGGAAAAGTGCGATGACCTGCGTTCCGCCAGGATGAGGTGGACCTCATGGGGACCAGAAGTGTCAGAAGTGAGCAACCCACAAGATCTCTGGAAGCTGCTCGGGTCTTCTCCGCCCCAGCAATGGCACGCAGGCAGCGGAAGTCCAGCAGCAACAGGATCAAGCTTACAGGAGAAATAAGTGTCTGGTCTGAGAGTTCCACCATGATCCTGGAGGAGGTCAGAGGTCATGCAGCTCCTCTCTCCTTCACAGTCTATGTGAATGGCCTGCATGGATCCACCAGGCCTAAAGTGGGAGGAGATTGGAGAGCAAGTTTCAGTGATGTGAACAAACTCTTAGCTTCTTTTGTCCACTGCACTTCAGAACTCATTGGTTTAGATTTGGTTAACTCACCTAGGGGCTTGGTTAATTCTGAAAAGTTTGGAACAAAAATTCTACAGTAGGAGCACAACCCAACGAAAGACAGGAGTTGCTTAACAGTCTCCGGTCTCGGCGCCTGTAGGATTGCAGAGAGATGTTTGGAGGAAAGGCTTTTACCTTCTGCACTGACAACATGTCCAAGGAACGGGACTTCTTCTCTGGCAAACTGCAATTTTTGTCTGCTGACTTTGTGACTTCGAGCTGTGCAGAAGGGCAGAACCTGGTGTAGGGCAGAAAGTGGAGAGAGAGTGGGCGAGAGCTCTGTTGTGAACAGAAGGTGATTCACAGTAGCTCTGTGGCATGTGGGTGAAGGTGTACCCTCACCCATTAAACTGAAATGCAAACCAGAACTGAGAGTCTGGGTGAACAGGAACAGAAAAAAAGGCATCAGAAAGATTAAGGACAGAGAACCACCAAGAGTTAGGTGGTACATTAGACAAAAGGGTGTAGGGATTTGGGACAGATAGAGCACGTGCGTGTACAGCTGCATTGACAGAGGTCAGATCTTGGACAAAGCGCATTCGTCAGAGGCTGGAGGAGGGCGATACTTTTTAACGGGCAAAATCGGGGTATCAACAGGGGACTCATCACAAGGGATGACTATACCGGCTTCCAAAAATGAGTTTAAAACTGGGGTGATGCCTGCAATCGCTTCAGGCTTCAAGGGATACTGAGCTCGTCAGGTCTGAAGTGAGAAAAAAATCAAGCTGCCAATCTAGAGCATGGTTGCACGCTCCAGTCCAGGAACCCAAATCTTTCCATTTATCAGTGGGGCCTTTGGACAAGGAAATGTGAGGGTCACTTCCTGGAATCTTAAAAATAATAAAACAGAAACAAACATCGCACAGCGCGTCACAGTCCAGAAAAGACTGCACACAGACAAACAATCATTCACACTTTTCAAAAACACACTTTTATGCACTGGGTCTGGGTCCCCGGAAAAAACTTAGGCAGTACAATGAACATTTTCTGGTAGCATCAGCTGATCTGGGAAAGTAACTCTGTCTTTAGCTAAGGCTACAAGCTCATTCTGTCGTTCATAGTAGATCTGCCATTGCTAAGAGCTCTGGATATCTGGGAGGCGAGATTGATTAACCATAACGTAAACACATTCACGCTGTGGTTCAACAGTCATTCCATCAGGAGAGGAGTGGAAGGCCTAACTTCAATAATAATTCATGACTCATCAGACTACAGTGTCAGCAAGAGGGAATAAGAAAAGTGTGTGAGAACAGAGCTGTTCAGGATTGGTACATGTGAGGGGTACCGAAAAATGTTCTCAATAAACTCCAAAGGCCTGTCTGAGATAGTTACTGTTGTCATAGGGAGACACAGAGTGCCATCATCTGTGGGGAGGTGTAAATGTGTAAGTGTGTGTGTGTTCTTATCTGAGCAGGGAGGCCACAGCCGGCACCGAATCCAGACCTCTAACCCCTCCTTCTCCTCAGTCTGCTTCTTGATGGGGGAGCTGGGTTTCCGTGTTCACGCCCACGAGGAGGTCCTGTTGGTTCTGATGTCCACGCCCACTGTGGTTCTGGGCTTTCAGTGGACAGTTCTTTGACCAATGTCCATGGGCTCCACAATGGAAGCACGCGTCCATTGCAGCATAGTCAGCAGGGGTGTGAGGTGGGGGAAAGGCTGGTATAGCGGCCTAGCAGGAGGAGGAGCATTTGCAGGGGCTTGTGGGAGTGACGCATGTTGGAGGAGGTGCAGCTGGGCATGATGCTGGGCGTCGCTCTTTATCTTTTTTTTTTTTTTTTTTTCCTCTGGCCTCCTTTCTCCGCTGGCGGTGCTGCTCGAGCATGGCGTAGGTGATCACCTGGGCCAGGTGGACAGTGCTGTCCTCACCACCAACATGAGGGTTTTTCGTGACGTCACTGAGGGGCCTCTGGAGGTTGTTGAGAGAGTCCTGTTTGAGGAGGGTCTCATAAGGTGTCATGTCCCCCTGAGGGAAGCCAGGCTTGGTCATCCCGCTGTGGTTGTTGTAAGCGGTTTGCAGCCGGTCAAGGAGCTCCTCCACATCTTCTTCCTCATGTTGCATGCAGGCGCTGACCTTTTGTGGTCGCACTGGACAGGGAAGTGGGCACGAAACAGCCGCTGTCAGTCCATCTTTCCATCGTCTGTAGGCCATATTTGCTGCATTCTGGTTGGTAGGATCATGCCAGTCATGATTGCAGGCTGGTGCCGGGCCCGAAGTGGCTCCTCAGAGTAGAAAACTGAGATTGTCTCAGGATGCAGCATGACTCTAGCCAGTTCTCCAGAACTGGGCACATAGTCTCTGACAAAGTCCTCCAGGGTTCACGCCAAGATCTTCCCCACCTTTTTCTGGTTTGGGCAGGTGTTTGGATGCAGCTACGACGTCATCAGCAGTCCAGGCGCAGTACACAAACACAGGCGCTCGAGTTGGGCCGGCAACTTGAACCATGAGAGCTGTTAGCACTGTCAGGCCTTCCTCCTGCTGCTGCTCTCCTTGTTTTGCCTTTCCAAAGCTGGTGTTGTGAGCAGGAGCTGATAACACCACTTCAGCAGGAGCTGAAGGCTGGAGCATAACTTCCTCCGCTTTCACAGGAGGGGGGGGCATCTGCTCTGCTTCTGCTGTCGCTGCTGCTTCATCTCAGGTTGCATGGCTGCTGCTGTTGCGTTCTGGTCTGCATCATCACTGGGTGTTTCTTACTGACCCGGTTGAGCTAGCAGTGGCCGGCGTGGAGGAGGGGCAGAGTCCAGACTCGATCCGACTGCAGCACTCCAGAGATTCTGTGTAGAAGAGAAAAAGAGGGTGCTGAGAGAGTTTCTATATTTGTAGACGGTTTATCAGACTTTTCTTCGTTATTTTTTTTTTTGTTTTTTATTTTCAGGGTAGTCACAGTCTTGCAGGCCTTTTCCATCTCTCATACTCCGTTTCCCAAACTTTCAAACACTCATTCATTTCATCCATGAGTTTAACCTCCTTTGCTCTTTTTTTTTTTTTCTTGCTCATACATCATTTTTTGTCTTCTCTTCATTTAGGCTTTTTCTGAGTTTCTCTAGTTAGCTTTTACTCAAAGAACTTCCTTCGGGGAACCCATGTTTCTGACACCAGTAATCCATAAATTCACAACATTTAACTCCATGCTGCACTTTCATGGACGTGACCAGACTTGAGTCTGAACCTCCGCCCTGTTTCTCATTTGCATTACCCATGTTCTGGTCTTCCCGAACCAATCTCACAGGACTTTAATTATATACCGTATTTATCTTCACATATGCCTATCCCCCTGTATATATTTATATCTCGGGGCCTGCCTGGTCTCGATTGTTGGGTCACAGTAAATCGTCGGCTGGTTCGCCGTTTATCTTATTCTTTGATTTCCCACGACGTGGTTCAAAGATTCATGCTACCCGGTCTCATATAACGGATCAAGCTATACTTCACGGGACTCTCTTATAACACTTTACTTCGTATCTAATTCTCTGATCTCACCACCACGTGGGTCACAGGTTCATGCTACCCGGTCTCATATAACGGATCAAGTTATATTCACGGGACTCACTTATGAAATTTACTGCTACCTGGTTTTGCGATAATTGATCAGATTACGCGCACAGGACTCTCTTATGATGGGTTTCAGCAAATGGCATCTTTTTTTTTTTTTTTTTTTTTTTTTTTTTAAAACGCTTGACTTATTTTCAGGGGCAAAAGCCAGTGGTTATTAATGTTCCAAATCAACCTATGCAAAAAAAAAATTATTACCAAGGAAATATTTTAGAATAGAATCTTCCTCACCGGATCTATTTGTCCACCGAAGTCCGATGATTCCGTCGCGGCGTCGATCGAGATCACGGACCACAGTCCTCGTCACTCTTTTGGATTTGGTGAGATGAGGCTGAATCTTTGTGATTCAGGACAGCTAATCCCTCTGGTCCGATCCTCCGACGAACACACGAGGAATCCTGTTCGTGACGCCAAGATTGTGGTGGAAAAATAGTTGGATCCGATGGAATAAAGAAATGTTGTCAAACGGTTTTAAGAATGTTTATTAAAACAGAGCAGAGAAAAGTACACGTCTTGCAAGCATGGAGGAGAGGTCTGCAGAGCCCCGCCTGTGATGAAGGACATTCGTATTTTATAGAGCCATACAAACAACTTTAATCAGAAACTTAGGAAAGGAACGTAAGCGCCATATCTAATATGGACAAGATGTTCTAATGAAGTCAAAATGTTTATACACTGTGATCAAGGCGTCCTGACAATAAGAAAGCAAAGTCTGTGGCCTCATGGCTGTGCACAAAGGTTAGACACATTTAATTGTAAAGATGAAATGTATACGTAAACGTATAATTTCCATCACACTGCTGAATCATATTAAAATCTGTTTTTTTTTTTTTTTTCTGTTGAGGGGAACTGAGGAGGCGGGCTGTTTCTGATGTGTGTTAGATTTAGAGGAAGACAGTGTGGCAGCAGGTGTGGTTGTCTGTCTGCTGTTTCAGGTAGGAAATGCAAATAAATCCAATGAGAGTGGCTGCATGTTCTCACTGCATCACAGGAGTTTAATCTTTGCAACCATTTGCAACCAAGGACCCGAGCGAAGACTTCCTCATGGCTTAATCGCTGGTCAGGCTGGACCCAAATCATGAAAATGGTAAGTTGTTCTTTTCACAGATATTTTGGTTGTCAGCGTTGAGTGAAGTGAGAGGGAAGTAAACAGATGTTGTTGAAATTTGGTCACATTACTGTCACTTCATAAGGTTTTTTTGTTTGTTTTAAACAGGCGAATGCAGCAAAAGTGTGCTTTATGCTTTCAAAATAAAGTTAAAAGCAAACTATTTCATGAAAGTTATTGTTTAAATGATCTGAAAGCACCTTTTTATAAAAATGTTCTCTTCAGTTATCTTTATTTTTATTAAAGCAGCCTCTCAAAAACCTGCTTCCTGGATTATTTGAGGACATCTGTAAAGAAGCAACCCTAAAATTGAACTAAATTTGACTTTTTACAGGATATCTGAAAATAGAATGTAAATGAGGAATTATAGGAAATTACAAAATAAAACTCTACTTTGACCATGAATTCTTTTAAAGGAGTTAGCTGCAAATGTATGCAGTTATACATATCTTTTAAAGATGATTGCTTTGAATTTATGTAGTTTACAGGTTTGCTATCTGTTTCATGGTTAAGAAAGCATTTTAGTTTTGAATTGAGAACTTCAAAATTCAGTCAGATGCATGGAACAGTTAGGTTTGCTTTAAACAAAGCCTGATGCAAAAGCATTTTTCAGTTAAATAATTTTTGCTGACATTTTCTTAGATTTATTGTCTAAGTGAAAAAATTATTTTGTTTTTTTAAACGATTTTTGAAAAGTGTCAAAACTTAGTTTCTGAACATTCAACTTTGTGTAACTGAGCAGAATCGTTAAAGCTGATTTAGTTAATTCAACGGTCGGTCCGTCTTTCATATTAAAAGTATGTGAGATACCACAGGAACACTGAGTCTATTGTGTGATCAGTGACACATTTGAATAATGGGTGTTTCATCCGTTTACTTCATCCAATCACTTTTTCCTCATTCCTCATTCCAGCCACCGAAATGTTACTCTGTTATCATGAAGTCAATTTTCACGTGTTTTGCACAGAGACAGAAACAGTTACTTTCTGTGGACTTTTCTATTTGTCTATAATGATTGACTCACCTCCAACACTTCCTCAAAATGTGTCTGAGTACTGTGGGAAAAACTCAACTTCTCACTTCGACCTGGAGTTTCACCTCAACCTGACGACTGCAGATAAGCTTTAGTCTAATTTGACAGAATTTGTTACTAGATTTCATTTCACTTTTTGAATATATTATGCATGAAATAAACAAGCATTTAAATATGATATGATAAATATTCTATTTTCTTGGGATACAATCAACCAATAACATTTTCATAAACTGCCTTTATCCTGAAAAGACAAAACCTAAAAAAATTGAAATTGAATTTACCTGAAAGCAACTTTTCTACTATAAAATACATTTAAAAAATACAACAATAGCAGAGACACTTAAAACAGAATAAATACATTAGCTTACTTTAGCTTGATGTTTTTTCTTGAAAAATAGGAACTTCTGAACTGAATCCGTGTGATGCTGCTTGAATCCTAATACTTTAAAGAGAAACATTTAACAAAATACTGACTTAAAGAGAATTTTGCCAACAAAATTTTGTCAAATGATCATCATGCAACATGTGTTCAACAAAAGTATTGCAGTTGGAATGTAAAAAACGTGCCACTGCACACATTTCTATACTTTACAATTCATTATTTGAGCAATCTGTGCTCTGCATTTGTATGCAGGATTTCCAAAAGACATACTTTAATTAAATAAGCCTTCAGTAAACAAGCCGTCTGCACTGTTTTCCCACAAAAACCACTTCTGCGTTTAAAAAAAACTGACTGTACGTCTTTAAATATGGTTCTCAGAATGACGAGCACTTATAGTATTTTGTGGTGCGTATTTACATCCTGTTTATTTTGAAATCTGCTCATTAATTATTCTGTCTGAGGTTGCGTGCAAACTCAACAAACTGATTTTAATTAAGAACGATTGTATTTGATGCTCCCTGTACAGCAGAAACTATTTGTGAGATGGGTTAACTAATAAGAGTGTGTGTTTTACTAGCACCAAACAAAGAACCCGTGAAGTCATTCTGACTGTCTGACTCATGGTGATAAAGGAAGCAGATAAACAGCCAAATGTGAGTGACAGGTCAAACCATCTGAACACTATTCAGGTGCTATTTTAGTTTGTTTACCGTGATCTTTGAACCCATTTTCTAAGTCACAGAGCACACTAAACGTGACATAAAGACGCCCAGCACTATATTGCCAAGCATAGAAAAAACCCACCCACTAACTCCAGCTGGTTCAGAGGAAACCGCATGCACATGCTTCTATTTACTTCTTTATAAGTCATAACTTCAAGCTGGTAAACCAAGTATGAGTCCATTTGAAAGACAACGTAAATTTCACAAACACCAGTGTTGTTTCACCGGGACAAAAACTCAGAGGAGCAGCTCAAAGTATTCTGGGTCAAAAATGGAGATGGGGTTGACCTCATCAACACATTCAAACAGCTAAACAAGCCAAGAAGAACCTCAACTATCAGTTAACGTGTTCTCTGGAAAAAAAACAAAAAACGAAAAAGCCCAATCTGTACTGATAACTGGTTGATTTTCTTAGCTTAAAACAGATAACACAGCTAAAATTTGGTTTGAGATGCTGTTTTTTTTTTTTTTTTTTGCATCATAGTTCACTCGTGGGGGTGACCTCCATCTCTGCTGATCCCTGATAAGTTTACAGACCCATTATTCTAAAGAACTGAGCCGCAGCCTTGCATGAAAAAGCAAGTTTGATAAGAATCCAAAATTCCACTGAATTTCTTGTCAAATTAGCAAGACATTGATGGATTTTATAACTTTCATAGACGAATTAAAAAAACAGTCAACTACCTTAGATGTTAAAAGGGCCCCACAATTACAAACTGGTTAACTGAATCATTTTTCAAAGTAAAAAAACTGTTATAAAAATGTTACGACTCACTATTTTACAGTAAACCTTTGGACAAAATGAACAGTAGGGCCAGTTTTACTTAGAAAAGAACAGAATAGAATAGAATAGAATAGAATAGAATAGAATAGAATAGAATAGAACAGAATAGAACAGAACAGAACAGAACAGAACAAATAGAATAGAATAGAATAGAATAGAATAGAATAGAATAGAATAGAGAAGCTTTATTAATCCCGAAGGAAATTCCAAAGCGGTCAGCTTTTTGCAATCACCACACAAAACAAAAAAACAAATGACCTCATAAACAAATTTTAATTCTATTAGTTAAAAATAGTAAAATTATTCATTAGAATAGAACCATAATCCATAAAATATTCTGAAATAAAAACATAATACAATAAAAACAATAAATTGTTCAAAAAATACTTGTTGAAGAATTTAGATAGTATTTCATTTATCAGGGACTTTTTTCACAAATAAAATGTTTTCAGGCAAACTTACGGAACATATATAAAGTCCCACTCCGATTGTCTTTTAATTTATCATAAAGGATTTTCCAGTGGTCTTTTATTTATGATTATAATTGTTTTTAGCCAAAATAAAAAACCTAGGTCGTTATCGAGGACAGTTTCTGCAGAGCAGCAAAAGAAATTCACCTTTAAATTGAAAGCCTGCCCCCACTTCCCATCATCCCTTTTTTTTTACTCTCTCTCTCTCTCACCCCTCAAACCCCCAACCTGATATTACATAACGATATGTTACGTAATATGTTACGCAATTATGTAACGGAAATGACGAGCGATATCCAAGTTATCCTGTTCAGGCGAGGAAAACGAAGACGTCCGTGGATCTATTTGTCTGCAAGCAGATGCATGAAAGGGGCGGAGCAGATGTCCCACCAATTCTAGCTTCTACAGCACAACCACAAGCTTTTCCCAGCAGCATTTTTTTCATCTGTTCCTAATACACAATTATTAGAATAAAGAAATTTTTATGACTCCATCTGTGCATCTGTAAAAACTGCAGGCATGAAGCCCAATGAGGCAAATTGAATTTGTGATATTGGGCTATATAAATAAAATTGAATTGAATTGAATTGAATTGAATTGAATTTAAAAATCTGAGTCTGTCACTTTGTTTTTACTTAGATAATAAACATTTTCGCTTCCTGTCTTTCAGACCTTTTTTGGAAAACTGAAGAACCTGTAAGTGTGATTACTTTTATTTAATACTTAAAGTCTTACCAGAATGACTAAACATTTGAGCCTTATGTCCCTCCTTACAGAAACGCTGGACCTCCAGCTCCTCCCAGACGACCAGGTGATGCTAGTTTTACATAAGAAAATAATGAAATACTGTATGGGTACTCATGCATTGTTATTTTTCAGGCAACAACTCCGGATTTGATTGGCCGCAGGATGAGTTTGTAAGTGAAAAGACGCTTCTTTTTGTTTCCATTATCTATGTAGGCTTCGTCCCTAAATTTTGCATTTGGTCACTTATTGACATGACCAGACGGATGATGAGGAAGGGGACATGTATGAAGCCCCTCCCTGTGAGCGTCCGGCAGTCAAAGTCCCACAGACTCAAGTCCAGGACAACATTTATTTGGGTACAACTTTCATCTAACATTTTGTTATTTTAGTGTAAATGGAAAAAAAAAAAACTCACAACTTTTATTTATTGCAGAGAGGACGCCCAACCCATCTATTTCCAAGAGGGAGGCTGCTCCTCTACCTCCCCAAGCACCTAAAAATGTGGTAACACTAGCTTTTTATCATCTGAAAACTTTCAGAACATCTTTCATTTTTACTGAATTTTTACTTTTACCATCTAGAAACGCCAACAACGCCAAGATTTAAGCAATGATATGAAAAAACGTGAGTTTTGAACATAAACTCTAGGTGTTTGGATGTAATATTTAAATGTAACATGATTGTTTTGCGCCCTCCCACCACCAGCGCCTGAAGTCGACAGAAACGAGAAGCCTGGGAGGAAGAAGGTGATGCCGCCTCCTCCTCCTCCAGTCTCTGAGTCCAATGAGGAAGGTGCAGTAATGTCTTTCACCATCACGGAAAATACTATTAAAAAAAATAAAAAACACCAGAGGCTGAAACAAAGAGGAGAACGCCCCCTGCTGAGGTGTTTCTGAACTGTAGCTTTGAATTCAGCTTGTGGGACAAACAAATCTGCTGTGATCTTCGTTTCAAAAACTTGAGAAATTAGCAAAAGCAGGACATTCTGCTCTTTTTATCAGTTGATGGATTGAAGAAAACAGCTTTGGAACTTTGTTATAGACATTTATTTCACACAAACATTTAAAAAGCAGAAAAATTATTTAACATTTATTGTTGTACATCCCAATAATCAGTATTTCCTGCAAGTTTTATGCAAATAATTTGTATTTTTGAGCACCTAATTGTAGTTTATTTTGATTACAGTGAAAAATTTTTTTAGAACAAAATGTGCACATTCTTTGATTATAAAACAAAAATGTTGTTTCCAAAATAATAACAATGAATGCCAGTCTGACCTATGTTGAACTTCAAAATGTAGCCACTAATTTCAGTGAAGTTTGAGGCTTAAATTAAGTTTTTCTTTTGTCAAGAGATTAGAGCAATAAGATCTTTTCTTATTATAATGATAATTTCTATATATCTTCGTTTTTAATTGGACAAACAATTTTGATTTTGAGAAAAGCAGCTTGAAACCCAGTAAAATATTTAGAATATTACAAAACAAGGTTTTAAATGTTTGCTTTTTTAAAATTGTGAATATGGTTTTATAAGGAAAATTAAAATATTTAATGTTTTCTTTAACTAAAAAAATGTCTATGATGGGAGAAATGTTTTGTACATAGATCAAACTGTACAAATGTTTCATTTCTGTACTTTAGATGTCTATCTGGATCCAAACGAGGAGCCGGTGAGTAAAACCTGATTCTAATCTTTCACATTGAACCTTCTGTGTTAACTTAGATTTGAATGCAAAGATTAAAATCACATTTGAATATTTCATATGGATCTTTATGGAGAACTCTTGGACATTTGTATTTTATTGCTGAATGTTTTTTTTATTTTATGCTGTTTTTTAATTTTGTTCTTTATTTGCCAAATTTAGAAATTTTATTGTGTCTTTATTTTATTCTGAAGCGCTTTATTCATTAATTTTTCATACTCATGATGGAAAATTAAGGCCAACAAAAAAAGCAATATTACAAGATCTTTTCTCTTGTAAATTTACAAGAAAAAGGTAAAAAATGTAGCCTATGATTTTTAGTCTTTTAGTCATAAATATATCACTTTATTCACATGATTTAACAGTTCCAAATGTTTTATTGTAAATTTATTAGATTTAAAGATTTAAATAAAAAACTATTTTTTTTTTTGTAAACTGACCCCAATACTCTGTTGTACCTACTCGCCCAAAAGTATATCAATTTCCTCTTGTATTTTTTAAAAAAGTATTCATTTATTTCAGATCTAATTTGATTTGTTTGTTTTTACCTCCTTAAAGTTTCCGTCCCTTCTTTAAGTTTAAATTATGTGTTTAATTTTAAACTTTTTAAGAAAGTTTAACCAGCTCCTTTCCTCTTTGACACTCAGCATTAAGGGTTGGTGGATAAACCCACCAAGTGATTCCTGAGTGCGGCTGTGTCTGCAGCTCGCCACTCCCTCAAGGTCAAATATGAATAAAAAAATGTCCTTGGATTTTAATGAATTAAATAAAGATGAATGCACACAACTGTCCTAAAGAGGCTATTTGGAAAGGTTATTAAAGAAAACAATCCTTGTTCCCTAACGTGTCTCTTCCTGTGTTTTAGGAAGAAAACGATGACCTGTACTTGGAGCCAGAAGCAGGTGCATTGAATTTGCATCTGTTCGCACGCACAAACAAAGCGCTCATGAGAAATTTGCATATATAGCAGCATCGTGAAACATTAGGAAAGCTTCACACAACGGTGTGTCTCACTGTCTTCCTAGCGTGCAATCCTGGTCCACGTGCACCAATGAGGAAGCCCCCGTCTCCCTCGACGGCTACAGTTCCTATGCCAATGTAAGTTTATCTCACAACAACGTTCCTCATTTAGCAACACGAATGTGGCCTGTCATGGTTGAACATCATCCTGCTGCCGTGAAATCAAGTTTTTTACTCTCACTATCAGCAGGGCAAAGCCTCCGATTCCTGGAGGGAAATCTGTAAGTTTGTTTTTCCTTAGAAGGTTTAAAAGCTCATTTTTTGTTAAATAATTTCCTTTGTCAAAACCCAATATCATAATACGACATTGTCATACCACTTCCCTTTCAGAGCTCAATGTTTCCTCCAGTGATTGACAGAAAAACAGGTCAGGAGTCATCTTCTGTATTAACTCAAAATGTCAGCCAACCTGCTAAGTATAAGCATCCCACATGTCGCACCGAATTTGCCACTCTTACTCCCGGTGTGAGCTATCTGCTAAAGCCTCAGGGTAAACTCCCATTTCTCCTACAGCCAGAGATCATCTTGTCACTAGTTGTGCAGCACTTTGAATAATTAACTAAAGATACAGAATGTATGTGTGTTCATAGGAGGTTTTCTCTGTGTTTTTAGGTGGAATGAGAGTGAATAAACCATTGAGATATGAGGTAAGTCATGAGAAAAAAAGCTCTAAAAAACGTTTCAATTTTTCAATTACTAAAATAAAGCTTAAGCCATAAAATTGTGATGTTAATCGTTGATTGTTTATTTTTGTGTTATAAGAAAAAATCTTGAAGGATTTTTTTAAGACAGAAAAACTCAGATTTGTTGAAATTTAAACAAAACGTATCTCAATTTGCTTAACTTTAATAAATAATATGTTTTTACTAATATCTGAACAACCTAAAAAGGGTTAAATCTGACTAGTTTGTGTGACGTTTTAGGACAAAGAGTGGTTTGCTGGAGACTGTACAAGAAAAACAGCTGAGGATTTCCTGGAAAGAACCAACAAGGTAAATGGAGTTTACTTAAAAATTGTAAATGAGTATGAAAATAAAAACACATAAAACGTCATTGACCATTATTCTATTTGTAGAAGTACATAGTTATATTTACATTTCCATCAGGTTTTGGAAAAAGAAATATGGAACAACCCCAACTGATTTGAGTTTTTCTGTGGATTTTTTTTTATCAATCAAACTTTATTTATAAAAGAATCTTATATGTTACGCAGGTAGAAGCGGCTTACAATTAAAAACATAAATACTAAAATTCTTCATTAACTTCTTCTTCATTAACATAAACCTTTCGGCTCTGATCTCTCTTGAAAAAGAGATCTAATCTGAATGGGATTTCCTGGTAAAATAAAAGTTAAAATAAAAAACATACAAACAGAACTACTTATAAAAGTAATTTTTCATCTGTTCTATTTATTTAACCTTTATTTATCCAGGCAAGACAAATTTGAGAAAAAAAAATTCTTAATTGGCCTAGCAAAAGGTGGAACTTTTTTTATTTTGAAATAATTACATTAAGATCATTAACTATAAACAGATTAATTAAATCATTTTAATAATTGTTTTATTACTGTCTTAAAAACAGTTTTATAATAACTTAACTTATAAAAGCATTGGGAATTTTTCATTAAAAATAGATTTTAGTATTTATTTTTTCTAATATCTGTTCAATTTTTCAATTAAATTTTATTTATATAGCCCAAAATCACAAAGAAAATTTGCCTCATTGGGCTTCATGCAGGTAATTTTACAGATGCAGAAGTTAGTCATGAAATATGGTATAATAAATCTGTTAATATATGTTGTTTAACAGTCTTTTATTAATTTATGTAACGTTTCATAATTTGTGGGGACAAATAAATACTAAACTTCCTCTCAATCTTGTAGGCTTCAATGAGTTTCATTACTTTGCTGCTGCCAATTAGATCAAAATGTGCAAATGTATTTATGAAAATGGAGAAACAATAAGCTGATTGAACCACATAGTAGTTTGACTCATTGACACACAATCAGAAAACACTTTAAATTTAAATAGAATTTATTCCAGACTCATAGTTCTATCAATGAAACTACATTTTAAAAAAGCACAATGTCAAAATACACAAGTTAAGACGAGAATACAAAAAGTTATAGTAGTTAATCAATAAAACTACATTAAAAAATTTAAGAACAATATACAACAAATTACAAAAGTTAATACAAATATTTATTCTACATAAGGCAGCATAATCTCCTCCCAGTTTTTTTGACTGGACTTGCATTTGATTTGCATTTTACAGAAGATCATTTATGTTGATTTAGCTTCTCTTATGTTGTGTTTTATTAGTTTCTGCCAACTTTTGAGAGGTTTAACCCTTTAACACCTGAGATGTCTCCTGCAACACCTAAATAACAAATACTCTTTAACGTAACTTAACTATTCAACCGTTAACACAATAAACGCATCAGATTCTGAAGCTGAGAAAAGTGCGTGTTAAAGGTTGAAAAGTTACAGTAAGTAAAAGAACGTTAACATTAAAGGGTTAACTCCTTCACAGGGCTTTGGTAAACTGCAGTTTTTTCTGAAAGCATTTAAGATAATCCAGCATTTACTGTAAATAAAAACCAATATCTGTGAATCTAAATCCAAGATTATCCAGTTTTGTTCTCCTTCTGCCTCGTAGGATGGTGCCTTTCTCATTCGCCACAGCTCGGACCAGAGAACCAGTCAGCCCTTCACCCTGGCCGTTCTCTACCAGCAGAAGGTCTACAACGTCCCCATCCGCTTCCTGGAGGACGTGCAATGTTACGCCCTCGGAAAAGAGGGCAAAAAGAATGAAGAGGTGAGGACAAAGAAGAAAATCGTCCTCTCTGTTCTGATCTCAGTGTGATTTCACTCCATTTTTCCATCCCTCTTCTAGACATTCAGCAGTCTCGACGAGATGATTTCTCACCACAAGAAGAATAAACTGCTGCTGATTGACAGCAAGAGCCAGGCCAAGCACTCAGTACATTTAACTTACACTGGACGCCCTTAAAATTACATTTACACTATGATGAGTGGAGTCACAAGGTCAAAAGTTCAACGTCTATCCGAGAAGTTCAGTCACTTCTCCATGAAACCAGCAAAACAAAAAACTATGAATAATCTCGCAAGTTCCTGACAGTAAACCTGATGAAGGTCAGACGTCAGTCATTCACATTAAGCAATATTTTTAAGAGAAGTGTAAGCTGTAATTTCCTGCCTGAAATGATAGCCTGTTAGTAAACTCAAACCTTTGTTTTAGCTTCTGCAAACACAAACTGGAAATTTCTGCTTGTAAGGTCACAGTGTCAGTCTGCAGTCTGAGGAGTGCATCTTTACTCTTGTATTATATTATTTGATGTTACATCTGGATGAATCACTACTTTTTTTTTAGCAACAGCCTCACTTAGGAAAACAGTGGGACTCTGTAAAACAGGAAAACTTTTTGTTCTTTTTTATTCAAGAAAACTCATAAAGCATTTCAGATGTTAAAATAAACTGCATTGCAAAAACATCCGAGCTTTTTAAATTAGGGATGAATATTTTCTCTGCTTCAGCTATTGTCTGGTGTACTTTTTTTGATTGAAAAAATTACTAGTTTTGCGATACTTTAGTGTGATGAGTTTGAAAAAGAATTGTTTTTCTAAACGTTTGTGCAAAAGAACTGACTGGAGTTTGAGGTGTGGTTTGGTCCTATGAGAGTAAGTCCTCCATTTCTGCCAAAGACTCATATATTTCTGTTTAAGATATTAAGCCACAACTCCAAAAATCCAATTTTTTAGACATTTATGAAGTGTATTGAACAGATTGTGATTGTGTGACATTTAAAAATGATCAAACATGAAATATGAAGCTTTTATTTTTAACTTAATCTTGTAAATACACCCAGTTTTCAAAATACTTAGTTGTACCTTTGTGCAGCTATGGCCAAAATAAAATAATATCTGGGGTTGCATATTTCAACATGGGTGTTCAGCTTTCAGCTGTGGTGTCACAAGACAAGAAGATTTAGGTAATATTTTCCAACTGAATCTCAGCCAACAAGGTTTCACCTACAGCATGTTTCTAACCAATTCATTTATGTCCTCTGAAGGAAACACTTGTTTTTTCTTTACGTCTTTTGCCTCATTTGATGTTCTCTTCTAGTGTATGTTTAAATAAGGACACCCAAGCCTTTCCAACGTAATGTATATTGTGTTTGGGTGGAAATACAGCTTTTTAGGGTGATAAAATTTAATATGTTGCTTCTATGAAGGTTAAAACAAACATAACAAGTGTTATGGCAGATAATTGTACAAATAATTGGAATAAACCTTCAAAATAGTGCTTTGCCCGCCGACCTCATCTTTGCTTTGTTTGTGATTTAAGCATTTTTATTTTATCTCGACAAGTTTGACATTTTGTTTGAAATTGTTTGATTTAAGTTTTTGTGATTTTTTCAAAAAAATATGAAAATAATTAAGTTTTTGGACACTTTCAGCTTTGTTGCAGAATTATTGTGTACAATCAAAATTAGGAAGCTTGGGTTTGTTGTAAAAGGCTTGATACCAAGAACAGCCGTAAAAAAACGTTTTTGAATATCAATAAATATTTCTTCATTGATTGATGCTCAGAAACTAAGAATAATTTGAAAAAAAGCATAATCTGCTGTAATTTTTCCCACTTGAAAAAAAGATATGAACTGAACTTAAAAAAGCTAAAAAAAAATCATTACAGTCTAAGAGAAGCTTACAAAGACAGATTTGGAAATTATGACATCGAAAAAGGGTAAGACTGGAATAAATACTTAATTTAATCTGCTTCACTTGAAAAATATGAATAAATAAATAAATAAATAAATAAAATAGTCTGTAATAAGGAAAATGTGTCAAATAAATGACTTTCCATGCAGCTTTTATAAAAAAAAAAACAAAAACTTATTTAAAATTTTCACAATTCAATGTAATATCAAAGCTAAAAGGACTATCTGCAGTGAATCCGGTTTATTATAGCCTCTGGGTGTTTCGGCTGCAGACGTAATAGTGATGAAAGCCGGGTTGAAAATGTCGAATTAGCAGCTTCTAGAAGGAAAAACGTAGAAACGTCAGCATTCTCGAGGGCCGTGCGTCATCCATTCAGTGCACGTGCACTTTAGGTAGAAGGTAGCGCGTGCGTGAAGAACCCCGACTTCGAAGTTGGTGGACAGAAAGGGGGCGGGGGTTGCTGCGGAAGACTACACATCAAAGGGGTGTTGTGCAGCACTCTATGGGGAAAACGACAGCGCAAGCGTTGTATGTTGTCATCAGCTTTTAATGCATGTATGTTGAAGTTTTAAGTTAGACGTGTTTCCTTCAAAGGGTTATGAGGAAACACGTTTGGTTCGGCCATTATTCGTGTGGACTAGTTTTCTTGGCGGATGTGTGGAGTGTTTTATTGAGTGCTGGCGTAGGGGGGCTTCAGCGTACAAGCAGTCGCAGGATTTGCGAGCGCGAACCTCCCGGTCCACGGATAACTTTCCACCAGTTTGGCTTTTGGGGCGTCTAGGACACAGTTAGAAGAAACCCTCTCTTTCTTCTCGGTGTCCCCGTCCCCTCTCCTTCTCTGTGGATTCTCCAGACTCGCAAAAACAATGGCTCAGATCCTGCCGATACGATTCCAGGAACATCTGCAGGTAAGCTCGATTCAAATTCGTTTGGGTTCGTTTTCCCTTTTCCGCGCCGCCCGGCGTTCGTGTAGTTCCGCGCACAAACAGCACATGCCGCATTTAAATGGCATCTGCAATAGGGCTGGAGGGTGGTGCTGAATATAGCCACAGGCCTGCTTTTCCTCCCGCTGGGTTGAGGATGACTTGTAGAAATGGAACAGTGTGGTAGTACCCGGCTCCGGTTCGGACCGGCGCGTGTCTGTGGACAGCCTCCAGCTTCCCCCCCGCGTCTCTGTCATCAAACACGGGCGAACTGAAGCGTTTTTGCCCTGAATTGGGCGCTCCAACATCAGAACTTGGACCTGAATGACACTTGCTCCTAAGCTCTGTGTCTCCACAGCCACAAATCCCCACTTTATAAAGGATGTGCCAACACCCCGTTAGAAAATCAATGAAACTTTATCACCTTTTAAAGATGGATTCGGTTCATTTTGGTCTCTCCAAACCCTATGTGAGTCTGATTTTGGCCTCACCAAATTCATAATAAGGATCCAAATTGAACTTCTGAAGCAGAATGGGCCTGTCAGTGGCGGACTTAACAGTTTGGGGCCCCAGGTGAAAAATGAAATGGGGCCCTCTGTAGTGTTGTATTTACCTACCTACGTCCATAGACAGAATCATTGTCAAGAATCAAAATTCTTAAGAAGGATTTAAAGATGTGTCATGCAACATTTACTTTTTTGATCTTTTAAGTGTATATTATTGTTAATTTTGCTCATAAAACCAACCTCAAAGTGATATTTTACTCCATTCCTCTTCAGTCCTGCTCTCTGAGACCAATCCTTCCAGATCCCTGAGAATGATTCGGTTTCAATAGATAGAACGTTTTATCGCTGGACAAAGCAGGTGTGACATCCCCCATAGAAAATGTCTTAACTCTGACTCTCACCACATGAAGCCGACTCAGTTGTCATTTTTCTGCAATTAGGCGATTTGGAGCCAAATTGCAAAATCAGGGCAAAGTCTTTAATGTGGCCTCTGGATTGTCTGCCGCCATTTTGAACCCGATGACGGTGATTGTTCACATCCCTTCCACTGAAAGTGGGCTAGGAGAATCTGTCAATCAAATGAGGTAGAGCCAGTGCTTTTACTGAGACATCTCGATTGGTCAATTTATAACTTGAATAACTTGCGATGAAGAAAAAATATCTTTAATAAAAAAATTAGGATAAGAAAGAAGATGTCAAGAAGAAGGAATCAGAGCAAGAATGGTTACAAATAGAATGACTGAGAATTAACTGTCTATTTGACAATGCAAGTCTATGGGATTTTCACTTCTTGGAACCAGTGGGTACTTCCTATTTGGAGCACAAGAGGGGAGAGGTTATATGTCCAGTGAATATACAGTCAATTTGGATGTAAGTCCATGATTTTTTTTCCCTTAAAAAACAATTTCGGACTCCACTAAAGCTTCAAATGTCCCTTCAAATGGAGGGGTAAAGGAAAAATTCGGATTTAACCTTGCTTTAGACTGGAATGTTCCATTTCTACAGAGAGATGGGGAATGGCGAAACACTTTCACGTGATCAGTCTTATGCCAGTTAAGTGATTTTGGATGTTTTTTAATGACATAGTTGAATAATAATGGGCATAAAATTTATTTTAGATACGGTTATTTAGTGTCTAGCTTGGAGCCACAGGCAATCGCCTACCTTTGCCTAATGGTAAGTCCGCCCCTGCCTGCAGTCAATCATTTGGATCCAAAAAATACCTCTTTATGATCAGTTAGAAGAGAACAAAACAGTCATCTCCATATAAATCATCTGCAGCTGAATGTTTCCTTTGAGACCCATTTTTTCCATGTTTTGGAGTCTTCTCTCTGTGCTTGGAGTCTTGCAGCCCAAAGAGAAACTTTGTGACGCACCCCTCCACCTCCACTGGTCTGTAGCCCGTTGTTATGGTAACAGCAGGCAGTGAAATGGCCTTTCAGTAAAAGGGAAAAAGCTCCGTCCCCAACCCCCTCTCCCTATTCCTTTCCTCTGGCCTGTAGCCCCACTTTCTCAGCCAAATATCTTCCATCCATCGTAAAATGCAGGCTGAAAAAAAGGGAGAAAAAGCCTTGCATCCTACTGTAACTGCCTCCTCTTGTCCCCTCTGAAGGAGCATTCTGTAGACATCATCTACTTCCTCAATGCATGTTGCTTTTCATCATAAGTTTTTCCTCTTAAGAAAACACAGACTTTCCCAGCTCTGACCCCAGTTGTGAGTAAAGGTAGCTCCAACTGAGTGAAAAATGCTTGGAATTTGCAAAGCCAAGACTTTAGGCCTCAAGTTGTTGAGCTTTTTTTTTTTTTTTTTTTCTTTGGCGTAGCATTAACGACACCATCTTAATGTCTGCGCTCAGAAGTTCTGTTTCTTCATTCTGCTGCCTCTTTAGTGCCTCAGTGATGATAAATCAAGATTATTCTGAACAGATAAAGTTTAGTTTTACTCCACACCCGGTTAAATATGGGTCAAAGCCGGTGAGCTAATATTCTGGTTGGGTGTGATTTATTACACAAAGTCATTAATCACGATGACAAAATAGATAAACAGATGAACGGATGAATTATGAGCTCTTCTGCTGACTCCAGCAGCTTCAGCAGGCACCGACAGGCCAGCTCTGATGCTCCTCAGGCCGGCAGCCCCCCCTCGACTGTTTGTGCTGACGAAACTGTGCCCCCACCTCAAACTAACGGACGTGTTTGATAGACAGGCAAGCTAAGCAGATCTCCCGAAAGTCTGGCAATTGCATAAAGATCCGAAGCACGCCATTGACTCCAGCAGAAGCTGGCAGCGTCCGAGATGAGCATCTGTGCTCAGTCACCAAAACTCACCCATGAATTCACTGAATCCACACGCGGCGTACTGTATGTGCATCTTTCTGTAAAATTAGTCACTAACTGTTAAGCTTGTAATGGATAGAACAGTGAATTTAATGTGAACATTTGGGAAGATACAAAGCTGCCGTGATAAATTCCCAACGTTCGCTGAGATTCCATTTAAAGTTAGACGTTTGATCCTCCGGCAGCCTTTAAAACAAGCTGTTAAATGGATATTTTAAAGGTTCAATGTGTCGCTCAGGGTGGGGGAAGTGTCTAAAAATTTTACTTGAGTAAAAGTAGAGTTACCTCAAACAGATATTACTCAAATAGAAAATGAATAAGAGGGAAACAAGTACAAAAGTGACATTTTTGAGTAACAATTCAATTTTGTCATTTAGAGGCTAAAGAGTATTTGTAAATACAGAAAGCATGAACTTTTTCTTGTTTATAGCCTTTTTTTCCCCAATATTTGACATGCAAAATCATATTCAGAGTTATTAATATATGCAAAATTAAAGTTTTACTTTAAATGAGAAAAAGATCAGCACATTTCACTGCTGCGCTACAAATGAGATTGAAATGAGGATGAGGAGGGATTTTCGTGGTTTTACCCTCAAAGCTGAATTATTTTACTCTGATTACTTTGTAATTCAATATTGCAATACGATATTACACTGATTTATCTCTAGAGATGAAATGAAGGTATTCTAATGCAGTAGAATCTGGTCCTACTAGAGTGTACACAAATCGTAAGAACAAATAAATGATTGCTAATTTTTGCATCTCTTGTGTAGAAAGCTTTGTCAGAGGCTTTTTAGCTGACAGAGTTTACTTGATTGCAGAAACCCAAGAACATCCCCATCTCCAGTCTGCATTCACAAGCTTTATTAAGTAGACTCAGCTGCCGAAAAAGAAAACAGGAGTTGGGATTAAGGTCCGCAAATGAGGGAAACATCCTTCTCACTTAACTCAAAGTTGCATATTTAGATGGGGTAGATATTTTTATTCCACTGCGTTGTTGCCTTACTGTGGCAACTGATCATTGAATATTTTCCCTGGAAAGCACGTTCCTCACGCTTCCTTTCGGAAGTGCTGAACACAAAAAACATATACCTAAAGCTGAAGGTAACATGATTACTTATAGAAAGTATGACAACTGTTCATTTCAATAGGGGCTGAGTTTCAAAGAATCAAATATTTGATACTGCAAAATGCTAGAAGTGAAAGTAATTTCTTGTATTGTTTTTCAGAGACCGTCTTTCTTGGTGGTCTTGGTTAATTTTCTATTAGACTGAGCTTTGGTTCGATCTGAAGTTGCTCAGTCTGATTACAATTTGGAGGACCAAAACGGCCACTGTAGCTGGTCGTCACGTGATGTTAACGGATTAGGAATGAAGGAACAGATGAGCTGGGGTCAAATTCAAGCAACGATTGTCATTTTACCAGACAGAAGAAAGGGTCCAAAACTATTTGTTAGAACATTTATTTTAACACAGCTGAAGCACCTTTTACATGCTTTCTGTGTCTCACTATGCAGTGCTCTGTTGTGACGTCATCCTATCAGCTACCTTGTAGTTCCTTAACAGATTTTTTTTAATTGCCATAACTCGATAAGAGACACAGCAACTCATTGAAATGTTTTTTGATAATACAGGATCAATAATAACAACTTTTAACGTGATACACATTGCTTCTCACTGTTTTCTCAGCAATCTATCTGTCATAAACACTTATCAGCGTATCTTGCAGCCGTCTTCGTGCCAGTAACCACCTTGCAGCATGCCTCAGCCAGACCAAAGCAGCAGTAAAAAGAGTTGTACCTGACATTGATACAGGTGTTCAAAATTCGTCAGTTAAATATAAAGTTTAAATCTGATAAACTATCCCGACGAGGTTTGCGGTGTGAGACTTTCACAATTTCTGCTTTCTCGTCCTCGTCATTCCTGGCCAATCGCTGAAGAGATCTTTAGTCACATGGTTTTGTTTACAAGCTTTGGTCTGGAACAGGAAAGGCCGCTTGACGGCAGTCTGAATACAGACTCTGTCCAGATCAAAGGATTTTTCCTGTTTGAATATACCCTCAGACATTTTGTTCATTTTTAAAAAAAAGCCAAGTTGTATCCTCACATTTGTGATTGTAGTTGCAGATTGCATAATGTAAACTTTCATCCAAAACAAAAAGGTAAATAAACGTTTTGAGGTTTTCCTTTGCCACTCTCACTTTTAATCGTCTTAGGATCCACTTATTTCAGTAAAACATTAGTTGTATAAAATGTTATGCAAGTCTGTGTTCAGCTCTACCCTGATGTCTGATTGGTTGAATATTTTTTGATTTGTAACCTGAGACATTAACCAACATGGCGGTTAAAACATGCTTGTTTTATTTATACACGTCTGTTGTATTTTTCATTTTATAATGTATAAAAAAGGACTCATTTGTATTTTATCATCAGCTGCTGATTCATCCCGTATGACTCACCAAATGCTGTTTGTGTTGTTTGATCAGTGATGCTCCGTTGCCTGTGTTATTGGTGCAATCATTTTCCTGATCATTATTCTTGTAGAGGAGAGCTGACATCCTGGCATGTGTGATGCATGGTGTGAGGCAGCGTATGTGTCTGTGGAGACAGAAGGTTGTCGTTAATGTTTGATTGTCTGCTGAAATGAACCGGGTGAGTCAGATCCCCCGACTTAGACAGTAAATTGCCAAAGGTTTGCGTTCCTGGAAGTACTCCTAAGCATCTAACTCGTCTTCCTCCTTTCTTTTTAGAGATGCATAAATCACCCGGCCTCGTTCTCACTGAATTTATCCTCTCATCCTCTGGCTTTCTCTTTTAGGGCAATGCTTAGCTTTTGGTTTCAACTCCATCCTTATCCTGATTCCCACCATCTTTATTAACCCACAGATCATTTTGGCAAGTTTGGCAAACATATGGCATCTAAACTTACCCCCAGTCTTCTCTCAAGGGTTTTTTTTTTTTTTAATCCTAATATTATTATTCTTTTTTTTTTTTTTTTGACACGAGAAATTCTAACAAACTTAGATCTCTTTATAGGCTTTTTGGTCAAAAACCTGAAAAGATCAATTAAATTGAATGGGAAACGCCTGTGATCATTATGCAAATAAAATACCAACGACTAATACTTTAAAAGATGACACATTATCTGTATTTATATAGTTTTCACTCTCCTGTTTGTTTTCTCAGCTGTTGGTTAAAAAAAAAAAAATCCAGCAGATCTGAACTTTTTCTAGCATTTTCACAGTAGATTCTTCCAGCAATTGAGTTCTCGAATCATAACTGATTTGGAGGATGGCCTTATCTTAAAACATAGCTCTGATGCTACGTTCACACTGGGGATGTGATGGGTCAAGAATGCGCTGAATGTGGCTTCTTGAACACGCTTTTAGCATGTGATGTTCACAGTGGACTGTCTGGACCTGTGTACTCTCCAAAAAGGGTTGGTGTGAAATGTTGAAGTGGTGCAAATCCTGCTCCAAGATTTTATAGCAGTAAAGAAAAAAAATATTTGGAACATGAAAAAAAAATTGGAACATGTTCAAAAACGTAGTAGAGCAAGAATAGTTATTCCAACAAATGTAGCAACAAAGTAATAGCTGCTTTTTTCTCAATAAAAGTTTAGATTTTGGCTTCTTGAAGCCAGCGAGTATTTCCTATTTGGAATGCAAGGTAGGCGGGGCCACTCCATCCGGTGTTCATATACAGTTGATGCTTGTTTGCCTCACTTTTTACAGTGTTTGTTTTGTCACGCTCCCACAGAGATATTCTATTATGGTTTGTATGTCCTGGCTGTCAGTCGGTTGTGGTTGTTGGAGAGTTTTGTTATTTTTCTTCACAATGTGAGGAAACCCCAGAGGGCCAGTCGTTCCCACAAGTTCTTGACATCAGTTTGGTGCTGAAAGGCTTCAGATGAACATCTCCAAAAGCCGGTCCTTAGGCTTCCCTACTCTGCATGTTCAAATCGCTTTGCTTGTGCTGTCGCACCTAATTCAGCTTGTCAGCACTTCCTTGAGCTCTGCAGAAGCCTGATAACAACGCGGCACTTGAATCAGGTGAATTGTTGTTGGAAAATGTAAAATGTGTAGAGTGGTGAAGCCTGAGGAGAAGAATTGGGAATATTCATCTTGACTGGAAGAGTGAGCAAAGAATTTGTGTGCATCAAAATGCAACAAAAGTACTTATTTCTTATCTTCATCCATTACAGCTTAGTTTTAGTTTATTTTAAAGATGGGAAATAATCAACAAGAGTTCTAAATCTAAAGTTGAAGTGTTTGGAGTTTGTTTTGTAAAGTTCATTTTCCACAAGGATTTAGTTGGATTTAAATATATAAATGGTAAAAATGCCATCGTAGTCGTTTCATTCGACTAGATTTAATTAAAACGAAGTTAAGACTTAATTAAAAGACCTTTCTTGCTTGAATACATATCTCATCCGTTCAACCCTGACTGCTGACCGTTAACACCCTTGTTCTGAAGAAGACTTGACTTAAATGGCTCAGCGGTCATGATTTGTTGTCCTGCTCTGCCAGCCAACTGAGAGATAGTGGTGTCCTTGTGAAGAGGATTCCTTTCTGCTTGCCTCAGACTGCATAATGCAGCGTCTTCAGTCATTGAAAGTCCGCTGCTAGTTTTCCACAACTCTGTTTTTAGTTTATACAGTAATTTCAGGAGCTGCTTTCTGTGCAGGAGGGATTGGTTAGTGCTGGGATTTCTCATCAGCAGAGTATGTTTTGGTTATGGCATTGCAAGGGAAAATCCGTCGTTTTTAGCCACAGTTCACAGAACTCTTAAAATATTTAATCAAATTTAATCAAATTTAGGGTATTGTTGAGTTACCAGCTCAGCATTTCTGTCATACTCAGGCCTGATCCAGAATGTGTGTCATACTCCAATGAAAATTGTAATTCTGGCATTTGAACATGTTTTTTTTCTGGAATTTTTCTGACGGTGAAGGACGTAGAACCCTTGCGCTATCCAAGGCATGTTTACATTATAAGTGGGGTCAAATTTTCTCTCTTCTTTTAAACTCTCAAAGTTCAAACCGTCATAGAAAAATAAGCACAGTATTATGGAATGTAAACAATGATCTCTCGGCGACAAAAGATTATGCAAATGTGCGGTACAAGATGGCGCGCTGAATTTTCTTTTTCAAGGATTTTTTTAATCTTCATTGGTGTCTGTGGCAGACATAAAATCCTGTCCACCTTTGTCATGGGAGGGCTCACACTTCAGTATAAGGGTGGGGGTCATCTGAACCCCATAAGAGAGCACGAGGGTTAAAAGAATTAAACTTAAAATTGCAATTCGGAGTGTTTACTTTAGTCAAGTGACTTTGAATCAGGAGCAGACAAAATAATGGCACTGGGGAAAAGCCTGTATGAGACGTGGCTGCTAGAGTTAGTGGGCCACATGCTTCCTTCTCTGCTCCATGCTGATACATCCACTTGTAGACAAATAGATCCAAGTATGTTTTTGTTTTCCTGGTCCAAGCTGGCATCTGGATCATAACTGTACGGCTGGGTTATTCCAATGTTGCTCACCATTTTCGTTGTACCAGTAATGTTAGGTTGGGGGTGTGAGGGGCTGTAAGCTAGTAGGAGAGTGTAAAAAAAAAAAAAAAGGATGATGGGATATGAGTGCAGGCTTACTCTGCCCAATAGTTCTGTCCACCAACTAAGAGGTGAATTACAGATGACTTCCTGCAGGGCTGCAGAAATTATGTCGTATATGCCTTAACAAAATGTCAGTAAGTCTTTTGATTTTTGGCTATAAAAAGATGATCTTAATTAAAAGACCACTGGGAATGGTTTTAAAATGGATCAAAGATAATTGGAGTGGGACTTCAAATATCCACTCAATGAAAATCAAGTTTTTGGTGTTTTTAATGTGTTCTTGTTGCATTTCTCTCGTGATGGGAGTTGTTTGAAAGTATTTAAGATTAACTACATTTGTCTATTTCTTTATTCTATCAGGATGGAAAAAAACCTTGGGTTGCTCGCTGTTTTTTTGGTACTCTAATTTTGGCCTCATGCTTGTGAGGAGCTATGAGCCAACAGGACAACGGAAAAAAATGTCCATTAAACAAAACAACAAAGTTTTTGATTTGGATTAAAAAGCTTCATAATCATATCTAACCCTTGTGCTATCCTAGGTATGTTGATGTTGGGAGCGTAGTCATCTGGACCCTACAAGCCACCTCGCTGAACTTTTTCTTTTTTTTTCCCCACTGGCAGACATGAAATTCTGTCGACCCTCATCCACATTTGTCATGGGATGGATCACAAATCAATATAAGGCTTGGGTCATCTGGACCCCGATAGAACAAGGGTTGAAAGACCTCTGGGAACGATTTTACAATTAAAAAAATTGTTGTAGTGGGACTTTAACACATTTGAGCTGTTCTGATCAAAACCTTCTTTTGATTCAACACTTTCCTCCTTTTTCCTTCCAACTTTGTCTCAGCTGTTACATATGCTTGTTGTATTAGCCTTTTTGTGTTCTTTTTGGTCTCTGATTTGTGCATATTGTTGGAAGTCTGATAGTTTTACCTTAAGAGTAGATATCTCCGTTCTTGGTTTGAATTGCTCTTATCTTCTAATTTCTTTTGGTTGACTCACAAGCTTCACTCCCATATCCAGTCATTGTAAAGTCAATAAACTTTCTGGGAGTGCTTTATTTTTTCCTTTTCTTTATATGTAAAATGACAAAACTTGACTGCATGTTTTGGGTCAGATTTCTGTAAATGCTTAAATTTGGCTAATCCATTTTCCATTTTTTTTTTACTGTTTTTCTTAAATATGTTAAAGTTTATGTTCTCTCTATGTTTCTATCTGCTTGATAAATATTTGATTTATTTGTATTTTTTCTCATCAGAGCTAAAATTTTGAAGTTTGGACTAATGAGTTGAGCACTAATGTTTTTTTGCTAATCAGAAAGCTTCCTTGTGTTAAAAGTTTTTATCCTTTAGTAGCCCTCATTTCTTTTCAGTTTCCATCAACCCTCTGGATTGCTATGGGCACAGCTGGCACATGGATTCTCACATTTTCTGCCTTTCGTTTCTAGCTGCAGAACCTGGGCATAAACCCAGCCAACATTGGCTTCAGCTATCTGACCATGGAGTCGGACAAGTTCATCTGCATCAGAGAGAAGGTGGGAGACCAGAACCAGGTGGTGATTGTGGACTTGTCGGACCCCACAAACCCTCTGAGGAGACCTATTTCTGCAGACAGCGCAATAATGAACCCAGCCAGCAAGGTCATCGCCTTAAAGGGTAAAAAATGCACAAATAGCAAAACAAACAGGGACTTGCATCACTGGTGGATGGATAAAAAAAAATTTGTGGCTAATGGAGAAAAAGTTTTTTTTTGGTTTTGACTTAAGGCCAGATGTTGAGTTTATTTTTGTGCTTTAAATCCTAAAAAGTCATAGTGTAAAGACTTGGGCACACAAAATCTTTGCTTTAACCATTTAACGTCGGTGCTTTAACTACCATAATTCTTCAACATTCTAAGAAAAAAAAAAAAAAAAGCTGTTGCGCTTATGGCCGTGTCACACAGCCACTATATACATTTTATACATTTTGCGCATATATTACACAAAGGAAAATTAGTCATATGAGAATATACGTTGAAAATTGAGAAAAGTTTTGGTCTTTAATGTGAAATTTTCACAGATAAATGGATAATGAACCATGTTGCAACTACGGAAGAAGTACAAATCAACCATGCAAAGAACACGTAAACCTGCATTTCATTAAATTTCTTTACTTTGACATTCAGAGCACCAGGCGGAAATCACATCCCGTCAGCACTTGCCCTGGGCCTTTGAGATGCTTTGTGTAAATTAAGCAGTTGGATTCCCCTGGTCCGCTCCAGTTCTAAGTCAGCTGCTAGGCGCCAGCTGTGGCAGCCCACAAGGGGGACCCCCGCCAAGACAGGGTGACCCCTGGCAGGAGCTGAGAAGGGCCCAACGTCCAGAGTCACATCCACGCCTGCTGTTCTCAGCCCCCTCGCCATCTGTGGCACCAGACACTGGCCTGCGAGAGATCTAAACCCCAAACGAATGATTGGCCGATTTGTATACTTGTCACACAATATGCGAAAGAATTTACTGAGTGCAATTATTGTGCTTTTCATATGCAATTTCCTTAGCGATTTGTATCAATTTTAACGTAATCTGTGTGCAATATGGACAATATATATTATATATCAGCGATCACAATTGCATACGATTTTCATAATTCTCTCTAAACTATGTAATATTTCTCAACCGACCAAAAATTTTGAACAGCTGAAAACCAAATTCATGTAAAGATCTGTCACCTGAAACCCTCGACGGACATCTGCGAACATCAACAAGCACAAGAATTACTTGTGAATTATGTATATAACGCCTATATCACAAAAGATCGGAATAAAATATGTGAAAAAACGCAAAAAATGTAGGTAGTGGCTGTGGGACATGGCACTGATATGCTACACTTTACAGTAGCCTAAAGTGTTGCATAATGGCGCAATGTTTTTTTTCATGCCAGAAAGAGTTAAGATTTGTCAAAGACAAAAAAATATTTAGATGTTACTGGTGACATCTCAGGGGTTAAAAATGTTCTGGGTTCTAAGGATATTAGTAGAAGTGTGTTATTATTGCTGTAAATATTTAAGTTGCGCTCACATCTTTATACTAAATCAGTTGAACAAATGATCATCTGCTGTTTGCAGCTCCCTAAGCACAGATCCTAATGCTTTTCTCTGCTTACCCTACCCTTTTTCTTTACCTGTGGTCTACCTTTGTCTCCTCGCTCTTACCCGATTGACACTTTGCTTTTTCTCCCTTGCTTTCTGTCATTTTGCAGACGGTGAGTTTCTTTCTGTCTGTCTATCTCATAAGGCCTCAAACATTCTTCACAAAGAACTTTTTGGAACTCATTAAAGCAGTGTAGAGCGAACAGGATCTCCACATGTGTCGGCATGACTTGTTGTGTCTGTGGTATGCATCATCAGATATTACACGGGCAAAAGTGCAGAGGTCCGTGTGTAAACCTTAGTGTAAGCCAGCGTTCATATCACCATTGCAATCTCCCTCAGCCGCACATGTGGGAGCTATGTTAAAACTTTTGTGTTGACGACAGTCACTTGCATTACATCACATTTTTGTTTTGCTACGCAATTGTGGAAGCTGACACTGTTTTGTGGGGCACATAGCAGCCTCTGTTCTTTGTAGCTTCATGTTAGTTTGAAGTCGGGCTTTAAAGTCTTCTGGATAGTGAACAGAGCGGCGTTTCCCATGTTTAAAATAGATTTTTGGAGCATTTTGTTCAGGATTTCTACTAATTCATCATCAAAGAAGCAGAGAGGGACATTTCATTTACATATTTCATCGAGTTTAACTGCAAAAACATTTGTTGACCCTCTTGCTAATCATCCCGCGTTCTTTTCCTCCCTCCAGCTGCAAAGACGCTGCAGATTTTCAACATTGAGATGAAAAGTAAGATGAAGGCTCACACCATGACTGAGGAAGTCATGTTCTGGAAGTGGATATCAGTCAACACTGTTGCCCTGGTGACGGATACAGCCGTCTACCACTGGAGCATGGAGGGGGATTCCCAACCGACCAAAGTTTTCGATCGGCACGCCAGTCTGGCGGGATGTCAGATCATCAACTACAGAACTGACGAGCAACAGAAGTGGCTACTGCTGATCGGAATCTCTGCACAGGTATGAAGGTGCAGGCAGGTTTACTGAAGACGTCATGTAGCATGAAGTCAGCCCTTTAAAAAGTTTTTTTCTTTAAGCTTCGGAGCCTCGCTGAACCAAAATAAAATAAGTACAGAGCAAAGACTTCAAAAGTCCTTCACAAAGTCTTAATTTCTTACGATTTAAAAGATTAAGAGTTTAACTCAAAGTGCAGAAATATACTTTTGTCCTCTGACTGGAAGGTCACAAATTCGGTTCCCACATTGCCTAGCTATGTGTTGAAGTGTCCTTGGGAAAGACACCCAACATTGCTCCTTTTAGTTATAGGCTGGGGACTGGGACCACCAATCAGTGTGTAAATGTGGGCCTGTATCATACAAAATCAACTTTTTTCAACTTTTAAGTGTAATATAATGTTAATTGCTCACGAGAAACAATCTTAAAGTGGATTTTCTCCATTTTCGCATCGCTGAGAATTCCTCTAAAACCTTACACTCTGAGCACCAGCTTTTCCCAATCCACAAAACAAGCAGGTCCTCACAATATGATGTCACAAAGTAGGGAACACCCACTTTCAGGAAGAGTCTGCTCTGCCAGCGCTGCCCCTAAGCCAACACAAATATCCAGTTTCTCAGTCCCGCACCAAAAGTTGGTTCATGGTTGACGTCAAGGAGTGAAAAGCAGAGCCTCAGAGATCGAGACGTCTTACTCCCGGGTAGGAAAGGGCTCACAAAAATAATTAAAATATCTAAAAAAATGTGTTGTTAAATGTGCCACACGTAATATAATATCATATATATGAATATAGTTTACTCTGAAAGACTATAGAATACCAAGATATACATGTCATTTTAAAATGTGCAGTTTTGCTAAATTTTTTGTGCAATTTGGAATATTTTGATTTCTTTTTTTACAGTGCGTTATTCTCTGCGTCCTCACTGGCTGTAGACCATTATCCATCAAGCATAATGCATGTCCTGTTCAAAATACGTCCAGCTTTCCATATTTGGATAATCTTTAGTCGCCGAGAGATCATCGTTTTTAATCTTTAATACTGTGCTTATTTTTCTATGAAAGTTTGAACTTTGAGAGTTTAAAACTAGAGAAAATTTGAAAAACTATAGCAGATTTCACCTTTTGCAGATTCATTTTGAGATAACAACTCTCACCATGAACGAGAAATAACTGTATACCTTGGTAGACACACTGGAGAGGATGCAGTCTGGTTGTCTGAGTTGACAGGTGTCTTTTGTAACAAGCAGGTTCTAATAAAGTATGTAATGAGTGGAGTGAGAGACATAGCTATTGTCTGCATCATTACACAAACAAATTGTTTAAAAATCCTACAATGTCATTTCCCGGATTCTTTTTTTTAAATTCTGTCTCACAAAGTTAAAGTCTTTGAACTTTACAGACTCCCTCATCTTTTTACTTAGAGATTCAGAGTCTGACAGTTTTTTTTGTTTCGTAATTGTTCTATTGACAAAGTTACAAACGTTTCTAAAACGTATAATCTGTTTTTTTTTTTGTTTTTTTTTATATCAAGAGTAATGAGGCACAGAGGACTCTTAATTTTCTTTCTTATTATATTCATATGGATATTATTAGTTAGTCCTTACTTTTTTAATTTTTTGAAAAAGTTGAAGTTTGAGGAAGAATAGCTAGAAAAAAATTTAAATTTCATTTGTTTTCCTGTGATGGTTAAGTGCCTTATCAACAGGAAAAAAAACATCTGAAAAAATTTGCAAAAGTTTTTCTTCAAATATACTACTAGTATTTTCTTCCTAGAGATTTTTGTGTATTTGTGTAAATCTCAATAGTTCAAGAAACAATATTTTGAAAATGTTATTTGCGTTATTTTTATAAAAGAAATATTCTAATATTTCATGATATATTGTTAAAATGGCGTGGGTCTATATATGTAATTTCTCATAAACAAATGTATTGAGATTGTTTTCAGCGTTTTGAAACTATAATCTTTAACCAGTGATGTTTTATATCTCTTGCTTTATTGTGTAGCAAAACCGCGTGGTTGGAGCGATGCAGCTTTATTCCGTCGACAGAAAAGTGTCCCAGCCCATCGAGGGCCACGCGGCGGCCTTCGGGGAGTTTAAAGTGGAGGGAAATGCCAAACCTTCCACCCTGTTCTGCTTTGCTGTCCGCTCACAGGCTGGAGGAAAGGTAGGAAACCTTCAGAAATCCATCCAAATCTTTACTTTAGTAACTTTTGTTGACTCTTTATTGATGTCATCAGTCATATTTGCAAAACTAAAGAATGCAAATTTTCATGTTTCAGTTGCATATTATTGAAGTCGGTCAGCCGGCTGCAGGAAACCAGCCGTTTACTAAGAAAGCAGTGGACGTCTTTTTCCCTCCAGAGGCTCAGACAGACTTTCCTGTGGCGATGCAGGTGAGGAGTCCAAACAAGGAGCGGCGGGGAGGACTTTTAAGATCTATTTTATGCTTAATTGACTTTCGCCATTCTTTTTTTTTAGATTGGAAATAAACATGGTGTAATATATTTAATCACAAAGTACGGTTACATTCATCTGTACGACCTGGAGTGTGGAGTTTGTATCTACATGAACCGAATCAGCGCAGAGACCATCTTTGTAACGGCGCCCCATGAGACCACGTCAGGGATCATTGGTGTCAACAAGAAGGGACAAGTGAGGAGAAAAGTGTTTTTACTGATTCAATCAACCAGTGAATCATTAAAACAACTTTTTTAAATAAAATCTCTTTTTAAAGGAATCTTCTCCTCTCTTTGCAGGTTTTATCTGTGTGTGTCGAAGAGGAGAACATTGTGAATTACGTCACAAACGTCCTGCAGAATCCGGATCTCGCGCTGAAGATTGCTGTGAGGTCCAACCTGGCGGGGGCTGAGGAACTTTTTGGGAGGAAGTTCAACACTCTGTTTGCTCAGGGAAGTTACTCGGAGGCTGCAAAGGTTGCTGCATCAGCACCCAAGGTATGCCAAAGATCTCTGCAGGTGAACAGGATTGGTTCTAATGCGCACCAGGTGCTCTGAGAAGGAAGGCTTTTTACTGCCACCTTTTAGCTGGGTCTCTTAAACTTTTAGTGTACGCTCTTAAACTCCCCATTGGAGTCATTGTGATTTAACGATGGGGAAAAAAGTAAACATGCTCTCATGGGGATTTATCGCATCAAACCATGAAATTCTTGAAACCATTCAGATTTTTTTTTTTTCCTCTCACCAATAATCCCTCTCATTGTGTTAACGCCTGTCCTCCCCTCAGGGTATACTGCGAACAGCGGAAACCATTCGTAAGTTCCAGAGCGTCCCAGCCCAGCCGGGTCAGGCCTCCCCTCTCTTGCAGTACTTTGGGATTCTTTTGGATCAGGGCCAGCTCAACAAGTTTGAGTCTCTGGAGCTGTGCAGGCCTGTTCTGCAACAGGGCCGCAAGCAGCTTCTGGAGAAATGGTTGAAGGAGGACAAGGTGGGTCTGTGAGCGCTGGAACATGGGATTATTTCTGTGACCGGTTTGGTTTGGGATGAAGCAGCATTGCCAGAGGACCTGAGAGCGAGATGCTTTTAAGAAAGGCTGATGTTGTTCCTATATATTTACGTGCGACCAGCATAGAAAGTGATGGAAATTCATATTGGACACACGTAATACGAGCAGCCAAGATCCCACGGCTGCATTACCTGCACGCATTCAGAGTTTGTCCAAGGCTGGATTTTTTTTTTGTTGGCCGCATGTATTTAAAATTAAAATTAAAGTTAAAGTCCCATTAACTGTCCTGCTCCTAAATGTGTGAAATGTGTTCTCCACATTTGACCCATCCCCTGGCAGAGCCGTGAGCTGCAGAGACAGCCACACTCAGGAACTGTTTTTTTAACCGTAACCATAATCCAAACCTTTCCTCTGGGTCTGTGCGACTAAGACAAAAGTTTACTACTGGCCGCACTGTTTTCCAAATGTGCGAATAGACACTTTCTTCAAGAAAAGGCTCACGACCCATCTTTTTAACCTGGTTTTTAGCCAATTTTGCTACTTTTATTTATTTTTAATTTAATCTATTTGTTAATCTATTTTATCATGTTTTGTGAATCCACACTAATTTATTTATAATTTATCTTAATGTTCCTTATTTTCTTGTTTTCTTTTTCTTTACTTCTACTTTTTATTCTCATTTTAAAATTGTATTCATTCTTAAATTGTATATCTGGTGTTCCTCATTTGGGACTTCTCTCTCTGGGTCGGCTGCTGTTCAGCCGTTGCGACTCCGCATGGGGACCTGCATCACCGCCCAGCTGTGGTGAGGCAGGACCCTTCCTGGGATGTTGCGTTTGGCTGGGTTTGAAGCGGTTCGTGAGAGGGAGGTCCCAACTTTTAGTTTCCAACAACCAATTTACGTACTCAGCCTATTTTCCTATTGTCTATTTCTATCAGTTGGGGAGCGGTGGTGAGAAAGGGGTGGGGGTATTGTGGGCTGGTCTGGGGAAGGGGGTTTTATTTTCATTTTAATCTTCGTGCCTATTTTTAGATTATTTATAATGTTTTGCTTTTGCTGTAAAGCACTGTGTGTTATTCTTTTGTATGAAAAGTGCTATATAAATAAACATTTATTTGATCATCCAAGACATACATTTAAATGAATTACAATTAAGTTATATTTCTTAAAATATACACAAATCTCTTGTACCTTTAAAATGTTACTTTAAATATATAGGAGCTTCTTTTTACACCACTGAAAGAGCTCCTACAAGTCATTGCTGATATATGGTATGGACGCATATTAAGCTTGTAGGTTATTTGTGGAAAAGTCCCGCTCCAATTATCTTTTGAATTTTTTTTAAAAAGCGTTCCCAGTTGTCTTTTAATCATCAAAAAAAAAAAAAACTTGTAATTTTCAAGGACATTGTTTCTGCAGACAGGCTGTAGGTCATTAGAAATTAACCTCTGACTTGTGGGCGGGACTGCCGTGGATCAACCCCGACTCCCCCTTCTCATCTCTCTCTATTTACACTTTCTCTTGCTAACTTACAGTCCTCAAACCCACAACCCAGAATTACTCGTTTAATAAAAACTGCAAGCGATATTGGAGCTACTCAGCTGTACAATTTTGGCTAACTATTGTAATTACTACGTCTCAAATACAATCATTTTCCAACTGCATTTTCTCGTCTGCTCCTGATTCACAACAATCGCAATAAATTAATGGTCAGAAAAGCAAATTTCAACAATTTTCATTGTCATGAGTCTTTAACCCACTGTGGTCGAGCAACAAAGATTGTACATCTGACTAGTTTTCAGGAAAGTTTTAGTACAGTGTTGGTTTTTAAATCAGCCTTATGATTTTGACTGTATTTGTGATGCAGCTGGAGTGCTCAGAGGAGCTGGGAGACCTGGTGAAAGCTTCAGACCCAACACTGGCTCTTAGTGTGTACCTCAGAGCCAACGTCCCCAACAAAGTCATTCAATGCTTTGCAGAGACTGGCCAATTCCAGAAGATAGTACTGTATGCCAAAAAGGTAATCCATAAACTATGATATCTTAATTTTGTCTTCACAATAAATAATACTTCTTCTATGCATTTGCTTTTTCCAATATCTATTTATTTTACTTTCTTTTGAATTTTAAAAAGTAATTAAATGAGTTGTTTTTTTCTTTCCTTTTCAAAGGTTGGCTACACTCCAGACTGGGTCTTTCTGTTGAGGAATGTGATGCGGGTCAATCCAGATCAGGGACTGCAGTTCGCTCAGATGCTGGTCCAGGATGAGGAGCCGCTGGCCAACATCAACCAGGTAAAGCAGACGTTAGCTTTAGCCTCCCATTCATAGGAAAATTTGCCCCAACCCACACAGACTCTGCAGGAGTCTCATTCTATGTTATGCCAGATGTGGCAGCAATTCCAGGAATTCAGTCAGTCCATGACTCCCTCATTCTTTCTAAGCCACTCAGTCGCTTTAATATGTTACAGACGGTTAAGATGTTGCCTCCACAGATGCAAATAAATATGAAGACTCCCCTGGCTGCTGCAGTGTGAACTCATGCTTTACAGATGGTTGGAAATGAAACTAACTAAGGTCTTTTTTTTTTGTCTTTGTGGTAGATTGTGGATGTCTTCATGGAGGGCAGCTTGATCCAGCAGTGCACCTCCTTCCTTCTGGACGCTTTAAAGAACAACCGCCCCACAGAGGGACACCTGCAAACACGTCTGCTTGAGATGAACCTGATACACGCACCCCAGGTGAACGTCCGTTTCTCAATGACGATGTCTAAGTATTAGTGGAGACTGTCTTTATAGTCATCAGGGCTTTTTGCTGTACGTAAGCTGTAAAACATTTTAAAAGCCAAACTTTTACATTTTAATATTTTATGAATCTTAATAATAGGCTCTGGTTGGACGTGACATTACAGTTTTAACCCTTAGAAATAAGGGAATTTCTTGAATGTTTTTCTTTTTCCTGGCAGTAGAAGTTAATGCCAGGAACTGGAAGTCTTTGACTAGAACCAAACGTTCCCCCAAATCGCTTGAAAAACCTTTATTTTAACTAGCGATCTAATGCTATGTACACACAAGGTTTATGTGGCGCGTTCAAGAAAATGCTGAACTTGGGTTTTTGTACAAGCTTTTAGCATAAGGTGTTCACACAAGTATGTTGCTACCTGATACTAGCGCATGTTCTCACAGTTTAAAAAGGCTAGGTACAAAATATCAAAGCAGGGCAAATCTGGTGAATCTTGCTCCAGATTCAGATAAATACGATGGAGTATTAGCAAAAATATATATTTTTTAGATTACAGCTTTAAAGTTGTAAATTTACGAGAAAAAAAGTCATAACTGTTAAATTACAAGAAGAAAGTCGTATATGACTTTAAAAGTCAGAGTTTTTTTTCCTGTAAATTTTTGCATTTTAAATTCCTAAATTAAAGAATTTAATACATGTAAAGCTGAAAAAAATCAAATTTACATTAGGATTACAGAAAGTTTCAGACGCTTTTTTCAGCTTGAATTTTTCAAGTTGTTCTATTTGGGTTTCAAATCTAGATGGCTCTGATTTGGCCGATAACTGTGTTGATATCATTCCTATGTCATTGTAAACAGCTGATGTGGTTGAGAAATTAACTAAGTGCTACTTAGTTTTTATATGAATTAAGTGTCATTTGCAGAGGAGATTCTATTGTTCCGTTTTCACCCAAATCTCTCCGATATCAAGCCTGATTTGAGCGTTCATGTGTGCTCCATCCCTTTTTAGGTTGCAGATGCAATCCTTGGGAACCAGATGTTCACGCACTACGACCGGGCTCATGTAGCGCAGCTGTGCGAGAAGGCGGGGCTGCTGCAGAGAGCTCTCGAACACTACACTGACCTGTACGATATCAAACGAGCTGTGGTGCACACGCATCTGCTCAACCCCGAGGTATGTTTGTGGTGCTGCAGTCAGGCTGAGCATCCCCTCCCCGTCTGGCTTTTTTCCCCCTCACTTTCTGCCGTCTTCTGTTTTATCTTTTAGTGGCTTGTAAACTTCTTCGGCTCCTTGTCCGTTGAAGACTCGCTGGAGTGTTTGAGGGCCATGCTGTCGGCTAACATCCGGCAGAACCTGCAGTTGTGTGTCCAGGTGGCCTCAAAGTATCACGAGCAGCTGGGGACTCAGGCGTTGGTGGAGCTTTTTGAGTCCTTCAAGAGTTATGAAGGTAGGAGAGTTGATGCTCTGTTTGGTTCGTTTCAGATTCGAACACGCTTTTGTAAATAACTGTTTTTCCTCTCACAAACTTCATTCCAGGGTTGTTTTACTTCCTGGGGTCCATCGTGAATTTCAGTCAGGAGCCCGACGTTCACTTCAAGTACATTCAGGCCGCCTGTAAGACGGGTCAAATCAAAGAGGTGGAACGAATCTGCCGGGAGAGCAACTGCTACGACCCAGACCGGGTTAAAAACTTCCTCAAGGTATGGAGACCCTTTATGGACAAGCGAAGGTTTTCCCACCGCTGATTGTACACGAATCTCACGGTTCCTCTGTCTGCAGGAGGCTAAGCTAACTGACCAGCTTCCTCTCATCATTGTGTGCGACCGCTTTGACTTTGTCCATGACCTGGTGCTCTACCTCTACCGCAACAGTTTGCAGAAGTACATTGAAATCTACGTGCAGAAAGTAAGATCCACACTGTTTGTTGCTTCTTCAGAACTGCAGATTGCCTAACATTTGGCTTTGTGCGTCTTTAGGTGAACCCCAGTCGTTTGCCTGTTGTGATCGGTGGTTTGTTGGATGTTGACTGCTCGGAGGATGTCATCAAGAATCTAATCATGGTCGTTCGGGGGCAGTTTTCAACCGATGAGCTGGTGGAGGAAGTGGAGAAGAGGAACAGGTGAAGCCACCACTATGTTTTTGAAGAGCTCTTACCCTGTTGCACCCCTTCAGCCTTCCACAGCGAATAATAATTATTAAAAATTCCTTTAATAGAAAATTGCTTAAAAAAAGATTACTACAATGTTTTTAAAGTGAACTTCAGTTACTGTATAGCAATATTAACCAGAAGAACTTTTTTGGCTTTTGTAGTTAAATAGAACTTTCAGGTGTTTAAGCCCTTCAGTAGTTTATTTTCCTGGCACTGAAACATATTTTAAAAAGCTTGGAATAAAAATGACCTTTTGTGTTTTGTCAGCTTTAATACTTATTTTGATGTAAATAAAAGTCATTGTCTTGCATCATTGCAGAGTTCCATTGGAATGAATTTGTCAGATACACCAAAATGCCAAAAGAATTGTTGCCAGGATGACAAAAATTACCTTACATATCATCAAACTGGAATTTTAAAGGTTTGGTTAAGTGTTAAACTGAACGGTAATTAAATAAATTTGATTCTGGATGATAATTATTAACTGCAAACTATTTTTAACATCTCACATTGCTTGTATTCCCCTCTGTTAAGTCCATGTGATAACTGATCATCATCGCTTCCCAAAATCTTCAATCCATAAAATATTTTTTCCAGGAATATTCTAACATTTTCCCTTCTTTAAAGGACAATTCGTCTAAAGTGTTGCACTTTTTTTTTAATTTTAGATAGATAGATAGATAGATAGATAGATAGATAGATAGATAGATAGATAGATAGATAGATAGATAGATAGATAGATAGATAGATATCTTTATTTGTCATTGTCACAGGTACAACGAAACTAAAAGCGCTCTCTGGTCAGTGCAAAACATTCATACTTAAAATCAGCCCACATAAAAATAAATAAAATAAATACATAAAACCAAAAGTACGTAAAACCTGGACATTTAAACAATTTCAAATAAAAAACAAGTTATTCTATAGGTGCTAAAATTGTTAAGAACTGGAACAGAATAATGATAAAAATTGATAAATATATAATATTTTTTCTAGGAATATTCTAACATTTTCCCTTCTTTAAAGGACAATTCGACTAAAGTGTTGCACTTTTTTATTTTACACTATTATAAACCACTGTGAGAAAATTCAGGAATGACAGAAGTAACATCATAAATGCAGAACACCACCATCTAGTGGTGTGGATCGGCATAACTATGCCAAAATCCCTCTGACTTTTCTTTACTGTTACAGCAGAGGTTTATGGGATTAAATCAGGATTGGCTTATAGTGAAATAAAACAGATTTCAAATTTAGAAATTAGACATTGTAAATTTAAAAATAAATAAATACAATTTGAAAACAGTTTTAGACTTGACCGGAAGGAAAAGTTGAAAAAACTGAAAATTTGAAAAAGCAAAATCCATAAATATGAAGGAAAAAAAATTAACTGGAAGAGTTATTCAAAATATCTTTAAAAAGATCTAATCACAATGGGATTTTCTGGTAAAAACAAAGGTTAAATTAGAGAAAACTGTCTAATAATGATCTAATAACTACTTATAATTGATAGTTATTATAAGTGTTACCAAATAACAAAGCAGTAAACCTTAAACTGTTACCAAACAAAAAATAACAACAGCTGCTGTTTTGTAGTTATTTTGTTTCTCTTCTACTTTTCTTTGTCTCCTCATTTTACAGTTTCAATTCAAACTTTTCATTTATTACTGCTGAGCTTAATTCTTCTTGGGGTGTGGCCTTTAGCCAATTGGCTACTGGGACTTGATTGACATCGGGTGAAAGAGTTTATGGTGAAGTCATTTCTGCTCCAAAACAGTGTTGGCACCGCCTGTGTCATCCTTTCCTTCAATTGGGTGTACACTTGTGATCATGATCTCCGAAAATTGATAAATCAGAGGACAGCGGAAACTGTTTTGGAGCAGAAATGACCTCACTTATAACCTCTTTTTTTTAAATATGTCCTTCAAGTTTACAATTTACACTTTTGATGATTTTCAAACTTTTTTTTCTTTTTTTAAATTAAATTTCACTTTAAGCCGATGTTCCTGATTTAACCCCAAGAGGTTTTTTTTTCTGATTATTGTCCAACGTTGTTGGTTTTTTGCATATACCAACATAAAACTCAATCAATTACTGGGATACATTATTTTTTTTAAGTACGTGATTTGTAATATCTTTGACTTTTAAAAAGTTTGTTTTTCTTGGTCCTGTCAGGCTGAAGCTTTTGTTGCCGTGGTTGGAGTCCCGTATCCACGAAGGGTGCGAGGAGCCAGCTACCCATAATGCTCTGGCTAAGATCTACATCGACAGCAACAACACGCCGGAGCGCTTCCTGAAGGAGAATCCGTTCTACGACAGCGCCATCGTGGGACGCTACTGTGAGAAAAGAGACCCTCATCTGGCCTGTGTGGCTTATGAGCGAGGACAGTGTGACATGGAGCTCATCAAAGTGAGTGTAGAACAACCTACAGCTTGAGGAGAACATCTTTATGGAAAGTTTTAACTTGAATTTTTTCTTCTTTTAGGTTTGCAATGAAAACTCATTATTTAAGAGTGAAGCTCGGTATTTGGTACGACGGAAAGACCCAGAACTTTGGGCCAAAGTCTTAGATGAGAACAACCCTTTCAGAAGACCGCTCATTGACCAGGTCAGACTTTTTCCTCATGTGCTTCTTAAATGCCCACAATAAGAGCTGGTTTCTCCACGCTGATGTTCACTTGAATCTGTTTTCAGGTGGTGCAGACAGCTCTGTCGGAAACTCAAGACCCAGAGGAGGTTTCTGTCTCTGTCAAAGCCTTCATGACTGCAGACCTGCCCAACGAGCTGATTGAGCTCCTGGAGAAGATCGTCCTCGATAACTCTGTCTTCAGTGAACACCGGTACCTCATTCTCGCTGTTCAATCTTTGCTGAGCTGTGTTTCAAGTTTTATTAATAATCTCTCTCTCCAGAAACCTCCAGAATCTGCTCATTTTGACGGCCATCAAGGCTGACCGCACTCGCGTGATGGAGTACGTCAACCGGCTCGACAACTACGACGCTCCTGACATCGCAAACATCGCCATCAGTAACGAGCTCTTCGAAGAGGCGTTTGCTATTTTCAAGAAGTTTGACGTCAACACCTCAGCCATACAGGTAAGCAAATACAGATTTTTAGTTTGTAGTTAAAGTCCATGAGGAGCAGTAAGCTGTTTACTTTTGGTGTCTCAAAAACTAATGTTGTGTTTAAAATTAAGAAAACAAACAGATTTTTGAATGTCAATTTGCTGCTTCCCCCTCAGGTTCTGATAGAGCACATCGGGAACTTGGATCGGGCGTACGAGTTTGCAGAGCGCTGCAATGAGCCTGCAGTGTGGAGCCAGTTAGGACGAGCACAGCTGCACAGAGACTTGGTCAAGGAGGCCATTGACTCCTACATTAAAGCTGTGGACCCTTCAGCATATATGGAGGTGGTGAATGCAGCCAGCAAGAACAGTAAGCCGGCGGCGTTTAGCATTTCTACTCTCTGCATTTGTACGTTGTCTGCGTGGCTGATCTGAGTTTGTCGTTTTCCTAGATAACTGGGAAGATCTGGTCAAGTTTCTGCAGATGGCTCGGAAGAAAGCCAGAGAATCGTACGTGGAGACGGAGCTGATCTTTGCTTTGGCTAAAACGAACCGTCTGGCAGAGCTGGAGGAGTTTGTCAGTGGACCCAACAACGCTCACATACAGCAGGTAAGATCTGCTGCAGAGGGCCTCGTTTTAAGGCAGATGGAAATCACATTTTTGGTGTTTTTAACATGTTCTAGTGGCATTTGATGAAAGACGTATATGAAGAAAATTAAGCTTAAAATCGCATTTCTGAGTATTTATTTATTCAAATGTTATGAGTCAGGAGCAGATGAAAAATGCAGTTTGAAAAGCCTATTTCTGGGTGATTGCACGCACTTGAGAAGTCTTAAATATTATTTAACTCAAAGAAGGCCTTAACAACTATTAAATTGTCTAAATTTTGGCTGAATAAGTCTTATGTTTTTTTTTTCTTTTCAGCGCCTCATGTGAAAAAAATTCAGAAAAAAACGAGTTGAGAATTAGGACTGCTCTTTAGGGAGGCAGTCCGTCTCTGCTTTTCCACCTCCATTGCAGTTCTGCTACTCATATTTTCCTCCATTGACGAGTAACAACAAACGCACACATATGGTAGAGCAGCAAGTAGATGCAGACGGCGCAGACATCAGATTCCTGCGGAGACTGTCCAAGTGGGATGTCTAGCACTGCTGTTGTTTCAACAGGTGTTTATGCTAGCGGTAAACTCGTGGAGGACGTGACCAAAGTGTTGATCATTAAAGATAAGTGCAGGAAATTTGATCAAAAAGGAAGAGGAAATTAAAATGCCTACCATCAATATCAACAGTCTGAACGCTCAATAATAATAATTTACCTTACACACAATGTAAAATTATTCAAATAATACTTTGCATTTTATTTCCACTGAAGTTATGATGCTATTTAAAATTCTCTGCATTTTGGGTACTAATAACACTATTTATTTAAGCCCTTAAGTTCATGTTATTAATACAAAAACATGTTAATATTTATTGATGATTTTATTTTAGTGTTTCAAATTAGGTTAAATGAAAATATTGTGTTTAAAAAAGGATTTTGAAAAGAAAATATTTTCATGTACAAAGTTTACTTGTCTTTTCCTTCTTTGCTTTCACACATAAAAGTATCGATAAGAATGCAGGATTGACGAGCAGCATCAATAATGAATAGTAGGGCTGTAACGAGTATCCGGGTGCTCGGGTATTCGCGATCTGCTCCCAAAATTTTGAGTACGAATATTCGAGACGTCCAAGATCGCTGATTCGCGATCTTTATAAATATAGTAAACTGTGGTAAAATATTATCAAAATATGATCTGGGGACAATGTATTTTTGCTCTAAAATACAGATTAATGTTGTTTTTTAAGCTTAAGAACTAAAACAAAGCCGAAAAAGCAGCGGTGCCGCCACCGGAAGTAAACATCTTTGTGACAGTGAACTTCCGGTTTTCAAAGTAAAAACTAGCGAGAGCTTTTTTTCGTTCAGAAACTGAGACTGAAGTCCCGCTCACTGACATAACTTCTGAAAAAAATAATTATCTTTAGCACTGGAGCTTTAGCGCCAGTGTTTACATTCTTTTGGTCATGATAACTCTTCAACAGTTGACGGAATTAACGAAACTGCATCTTATTCTGAAGAAACGTAGCCTCGCACTGCTGAAAGGAGGATGGAATCAACGTGAATCATATGATTTTGCCGAGTAAAAAACAACTTTTTTCATAGAGGCTCTGCACCAACATGTCATGCTTAGAACGTCAAATATTGAAGAACTGTGGATAGAAAACTGTGGAGAGAATTTTCAGGTTTTGCTTTTAAATGATCCAAAACATCAGTGATTTTTATCCTTTTTTATGTTACTGTGAACTTAAACAGAAGATTGCCAAAAGAAAAAAAAAGTTTAAAATGACAAACAGCATTTCTTTCTATCTGATTCTTTGGGTTTTTTAATCAGTTTTGTTGATTCTGATCTCCTGTTTTAAATAAAGGTATAAATAATGATTAAATATAAATAAAATCAATTTTCATCCATACAGTAAGTAGACATACAAATAGCAATAAACATTATATTATAAAAGAAGAATCGTGGTTCGATTCGTGAATCATTGAGCTTGATTCGTGAATCGAATCTGATCGCCACCTGAGCAACGATCCACAGCCCTAGTGAATAGTATCTAGAATAATATTTACTGCTCGCTATTTTTGCTGTCTGATAATGTTAGTTTGGGGTGTGAGGGGCTGTAAGCTAGTGGGGAGAGCATGTTAGCAGAGAGATGGGTCATAAGTGACGGGAAGAGGGGGGTTGTGCCATGCCAATGGTCCCGCCCTCAAATCATTGGTAAATTTTTAAAAGTCTCCCGTCGCTCTGCAGAAATTATGTCCTAGAAGTTTTTTTTGTTAAAACATCTTAATCATAATTAAAAGACCACTGAGAGCGCTTTTTAAAAAAGGTGATTGGAGTGGGACTTTCACAATAAGTCTGCAAGGTTCCAGTAAAACCCACATTTAATAAGAAATGAACCTAAAATGCTGAAGTATTATTTGACATAAATTTATTGTTAACTGTGTAAATATCTGATGATTTTGTTCCTCCTTTAGGTGGGCGATAGATGTTACGAGGAGGGCATGTACGAAGCTGCCAAACTGCTTTACAACAACGTGTCCAACTTTGCTCGTCTGGCCTCTACGTTAGTCCACCTGGAAGAATATCAAGCAGCTGTGGACAGCGCCAGGAAGGCCAACAGCACACGCACCTGGAAAGAGGCAAGAACACACAAACGCTTCCAATCATTTACTGATCACTTCTGTTTTAACAAAGTTGCTACATGGAATTAAGCTAACGTAAATGCAAGTTGGTTAGAAACCTGGGATGAAATGCTCCTCACACACTTTCTTTATTCCTCTCTCTGATCTTCACCAAAGGTTTGCTTTGCGTGCGTGGATGGCGAGGAGTTTCGGCTGGCGCAGATCTGCGGTCTGCACATTGTGATCCACGCCGACGAGCTGGAGGACCTGATCAGCTACTATCAGGACCGCGGGTACTTCGAGGAGCTGATTGCGCTGCTGGAGGCTGCGCTGGGCCTGGAGCGCGCCCACATGGGCATGTTCACGGAGCTCGCCATCCTGTACTCCAAGTTCAAACCGCAGAAGATGAGGGAGCATCTGGAGCTCTTCTGGTCCAGAGTCAACATCCCGAAGGTACTGCCTCTTCAGGATTTGGGTTTTTTCAGTCAGTTAGTTTAAGAAATAAGTTTTTATAAGTTTTCTCTTATTTTTTTTCCCTGTTTAAATATTTTTTGTCAACAAGAATTTCTTAAACATTTCAAACTTCAGTCTGGAGTGAATTAAAACTTTCAGAGGTTGTTGTGGATGATCAAGAGACTCATCTTAGTTTACTCTCATTCACTTGGGTTTCAGCTGCAGCTCTTGACTGAACAGACTGCTGCTGTGTCAAGTTAGCTTCACTTATATCAGTATTCTATTCATTGTAATATTAATGGGAGAAAAAAATAGAGAAAAAAATAGAGTGACAGACAGAAAGCAATTAAAGTTTGATCAAAATTATTCTATTCTTTTGCTGATGTGCTTTTATTTTGAAGAGAAAAGCTTCAGAAGGCTCAATCTTGATCTGAAGGATTCCCTACCTCAAAATTCAGTCTGCAAGTTTGTATTTAAATACATGAACTTGTTTGACACGACTTTGCATAATTGATTTTTTCTGATTCCAAAACCAATTTTTATAAGTTATGAGAATTTTTTTTCATTTTTTAAACTAAGGTAAAACTATAAGTTACAAAATATGAATTCTTAAATTAAAAACTAACACAAAATGTGTTTTTTCTTTAAATGAAACAACTACTTTAAAGGAACTTAATGATTTTAATTGTTTGTGTCAAATTAAAGGTAAATTATTCCTCTATTAATGAGGTGTGTGTTGGCAAGAGTCTGGCGATGCAATAAATTTATCCCACGACTGTACCAGAACAGTTTTTTGTTGTTTTTTCCACAATTTCTTTTAAAGAATATGACTTAGAAAAAACTCTACCTGACTATTAAAGCATCGTTCATTGTAATAAATAATAAAGATAATTTTATTTACTAACCACAATGTTGAGCACTGCAGCTGCATCTCGTATTGGCAACAAGTTGCTGTTGGTGCTTTTCTTATGGTAAATTAAGAAACATTTGTTCTTGAATATGGTTTGATTTCTGCAACAAAATGGTTTCTTTTTAGAAAAAAAAAATTGAATAATTATGTCTTAAGGTTCTAAAATTATGACTGAAGATATAAAGTTCTGTTTAATTCCAACATTGCTAAATGTAGCTTTTAAACGGTTCAGGAGCGTGAACGGTGCTTGAGAGAAATAATAGCAAAAAATGGAAATTGTCTCCAGAAACATTTCAGTGTGATGAAGCAGCCTGATGGGATGGATATCGTCTTGTCAATGTTGTAATTCGATGCCGGGATTGCCTTATGAAATATCATGATATATCGTCGAATCGATTTTCCACAACACCCCTACTATTTATCTTTTTTCTTTAAACCCTTTAAAAAACTCAAGCCTCGAATGCTGGTATCCAATATGTTTTCCAAAAAACCTACCATTGAAACTCTCTTTTTATTGGCTGAAAACATCTGATCCATGTAATCAGCAGCAGATTACACAGGATTTCTGGAAAACCAAACCTTGAGGTCTGGAGTTTGACATCCCTGCTTTAACACCACAGCTTTAGCTCCAGTGTTTACATTCTACAACCATTAATTTAATTTTAATCCAGCAAAATCTGAAGCAGAAAAAAACAGCTTTGTGATGATATAAAACACTTAAAAATAGTAAAGTTTTTACATCATCAATGTAAATCCGCTGATTCTGTGGCAGAGAAAAGCATTTTGCGTTGTTATACAACACTTTATGCTAGTAAAGCGACATGAAAAGCCTCTTTTCTCCGCGTCAGAGTCGGCTGATTTACATTGATCACAGGAGAATTAACAGTACGTAAAAGAGCGTGTGTTGGGTTTTTGGTGTTCCTCGGCTCGGATGATGTGAAATCTTTGCCGTGAACGTTTTTCCGTCCAGGTTCTCCGTGCAGCGGAGCAGGCTCATTTATGGGCTGAGCTGGTCTTTCTCTACGACAAATACGAGGAGTACGACAACGCCGCTCTCACCATGATGAACCATCCGACCGACGCTTGGAAGGAAAGCCTCTTCAAAGACATCATCGCTAAGGTGAACACCAGCATAAATGCGGGTCAGCTGACGAAAAATCGTTGGTCTAAGTGAAATGTTTGTGTTTTTTTCCTCTCAGGTCGCCAATGTGGAGCTGTATTACAAATCTCTGTCTTCTACCTGGAGTTTAAACCCCTCCTACTCAACGACCTGCTGACTATTTTATCTCCTCGGTTGGACCACAGCAGAGCCGTCAACTTCTTTAGCAAGGTAACCAGTGGAAGATCAACATCTGTCGTTGTGTTATTAATGTCGTTAAATGATGATTCCCCCCCCCACGATCAGATGAACCAGCTAAAGCTGGTCAAGCCGTACCTAAAGTCTGTCCAGAGTCACAACAATAAGTCCGTTAACGAAGCTCTGAACAACCTGCTGACGGAGGAGGAGGACTTCCAGGTGAGAACTTTACTCTGAAAATCAAACTTCATGAAGGCGAGATGTTTCCTCTTTAATTCATTGTGGTGTAAAAATATTTTTATCTTAATTTTCATATTCATTATTTGTACATTCTTATTTTTTGGAATAAAACCACAACCCACATACTTGAAACATGAGATTTTAGCATTAAAAATCCCTTTTATTTCAACTTTAGTTCATTTACCGTGTCAGGACTTGCATATATTTTGATTTTTTTTTTTTTTCTTGACAGGCTCTGAGAGCCTCCATCGACGCATTTGACAATTTTGACACCATCGGTCTGGCTCAGAGGTTAGAAAAACACGAACTGATCGAGTTCAGGCGCATTGCTGCTTACCTCTACAAGGGAAACAACCGCTGGAGGCAGAGCGTGGAGCTCTGCAAGAAGGACAAACTCTACAAAGTACGAGCAGGAAAACACATTCCAGTCGTCGGTGTTTTAAAGTCTGAAAATTAAAGCTTTTAATGAGTCACTTATCGATCTTTCCCAGGATGCCATGCTGTACGCCGCAGAGTCCAAAGAGGCTGAGCTGGCAGAGACTCTGCTGCAGTGGTTCCTGGAGGAGGGCAGGAGGGAGTGCTTCGCCGCATGCCTGTTCGCCTCCTATGACCTCCTGCACCCTGACGTGGTGCTGGAGCTCGCCTGGAGGCACAACATCATGGACTTTGCTATGCCCTACTTCATCCAGGTCATGAGAGAATACCTCACAAAGGTTAGAAATGAAGTTGTTTGAGATAAATGAAAAAGAATGATGTTTATAGAGAAGGAACATCCTGATGCTGGAGGGGATAAAGCCCTGAATGTCTGTCATGTATGTCCTTAAATGCTGACCTGTAGACATGAGGTCATTTTTTTGGATTGTTTTCCAGGTTGATGAGTTTGCAGCGAAGGTGACGGTCTCTGGCCCTCTTTTTTTTATTCCTCTGTGTCCTGTCTGTTCCTGTAACTTTAATCTTAGGTTCTGATGTAGCATGGATTGTAGCCTGAGTGCAACCTAACTCGCTGTGGTCCTGAAGATCTGAGGTGCTGGGTTACAGGTTTTGGTTCCTCTTCATCGTTAATAAGTTTTAGGTTTAGAATAAAGGCCCACTTCCACTGTTTTTTTTTTATATATAGTTTTCAACAAAAACGATTATTATACATTTTAAGAATTGCAATATCTGTAATATCCTGATACTATCAGTATCATGAGCCAAATCGCATCGTATCATAAGTTACCATGAGATTCCCAGCCCTACGCCTGCCGAGTGGCCGTGAGATCAGAGTAATAAAACTACGCCTGCAGTAAACTTCAACTTATTTTATTACTCTGTCATTGATATTTTAATGAATGAAAGAGCGATTATTATTTCCAGTTTCTTGACAAAACCCAATCTTTTATTTTAATAAATTATGTGGAAGATAAACGGAGCAGAGTTATCTGTCATCAGAAATTCAATAGTGAGGAAACCAATCCTTTTATTTTGGTTGGGGAGTGATTATGTTTTTCTAAAACAACGAGCACCAAAATTATCTAAAAATTGCGGCAATTCCGTGGTTCACCGCAAAAGTCTCGCCCAATGCCGTTGCAAGAGGCGAACAGTTCATCCTGAATACAGACGAGGAGAACACCTAAAATTCAGCTGGATTTAACTACAAAAACTTTTTTTTTTGTCTTCTTTGTCACCGATACAGTTAAGAGAACTCGAGCAAGAAAAGAAAAAAAAAAAAAAAAGCTACAAAAAAATTAATCAGAATTCCAAGACGAATTTCAAATGGATAGCGTTCCATCCTGAAGATGAATTCAAACGTTTGAGTTGGTTTGTAGCTGAAGCCACACATGCAGACAGTCTGTATGACAACATCAGGAATGTCACAGCATGAAGGTGTGAGGAACCTCTGATTACACCGGAAAAGAAACTGAGGCACAAAGAAATCTGGGAATTTTGCCTCGAGGTTTTTCTGGTATTTTCTCTCTAAAAAAAAAAAATGTAAATTAGTTTGAAAATATTTGTTTTTGTTATATTTTTAATTACACTTAAAACTTTCATTCTATGATGTAAAAACAGTTGGTTGAAAATTTTGGGAGTTACCACAGACAATTTAAGTACTATTTTCCTGCCTTTATTTTCTGTTTTTGTATGATTTTTATGTTTAGTGTGTGGAAAAATGTCAAAATAAAGTTGGTGCCACATAGGTGAGGTTGGTTACAATTATACCAGAGAAGCAAAAAAGAGCTGTGGTTAAAAATATATAATTAGCACAGTGACATTATATAAGATTAAAACGGAAACCTGTTTTAAGATTATTTTAAACTTAAAGGGTGATGAGGCTGGAACCAAAGCCTGTTTGAAATATGTTTTCTGCTTCACGATCAACTTGAATCTTTTGAAGCCTAACTGCTGTTTTTCACCTTCTAACTCTTCTGTCATGGAGCTGCATCTGCAACAAATCATCAACCTGAAATGCTAATTTTCCCCTTTATTCAAGCTCAGAATAATGAGCTTCTAAAGCAGTAAGATGCATCCCCATGGTTTTAATTTAGCTGGAAAGTTTAATTTATTACTAATATATATATATATTTTTTTAATTTACTAATATAATTTTGACTCAATTTTCTTTTTCATTAATGCTTAAATTGGTTTCATAATTTTTTTTTTTTTTTATTATCATGACTCGTAAGAAATTCCCAATAATTGAGCTGGGCTGAGGAGAGTCCACTGGCATCAGAACTTTTTGTTTCCTCGGTCCAAACGCTTGCTTGTTTTAGTGCACATGGAAGCTGTGAGCTGAACGCCTGAGCAGCAGCTGTGATGCCCCGACATGCAGTCTGGTTTTGAAAGCCCGTAGATCAGAAATGCAGTTTCTGAATGCTGGCATGAACTCAAAGCAAAATGTTTCCTTAACCTTTTTAAGGTTTTAATTCACTTGTGCAAATCACCCCAAAATGTTCAAGACTATAGAAATTTCCTATAACATCTTATTGGTCCTTTAGGCTTTTTTAAAAATTAAACTACATTCAATCCAGTTTTATTTATATCGTCCTACATCTCAACACAATTCTTTTATCTAAAAAAAAATAGCTGGTTTGAAACAAACAATTGGGCATTTACATATTAAGCATCAAAATACATTTTAAATTTGCTTAAAAGTATTTAAATTATTGTCTTTTAGTTTTACAATTAATGTTTTTTTTCACTCCTTTCATATTAAAGCTGTTTATTTTTCCCTTGAGCAAGCTCGCCTGAACTTAATGCTTGAAACACTCGTTCTAAAATTTGGCAAAAATTGCAGCATCAGGAGGAAATACGTGTTTTGGTAATCTACCCTCGTATAGAGAAATAAATAACAGAACCTGGAGAAAAACATGCTTTAGTTCTGATTGAAGATTTTTTGGAGTTGTCATGTCAAAACTGTCACTCAAGTTCTCATTTTAGTACACTGATGGGTTTATGTCCCTCAAAATGCTGCGTTCGTGGGGTGTTGGAATGATTGGAAAACATACATTAATGTTAAGAAAAACAACTAAACAGAGGTCAATTTATTTGTAGTGCACCCTCTTATGAGGAGATACCAGAATCACTGGGGAAATAAACCGTTAATAAGGATTTTCAATATAATTTATTCCAGTTTGATGAGCCAGAATAAGTTTGTTTGCCCATCTCTGATTTAAAAGTTTTCACCTGACCTGCATGTCTTCCTCTAAGCCACTTTTACCAGCCCTGTCACTTTAAACTGCATAAACTAAACTTAGTCTACAACCTGAAATAAAACCAAGAAATCTTTATTTCCACCAATTTGTTTGCCGAAAAAGATGTATATATTTTTAATGACTAGTAATGAAATAAAGTATTATATTTTTAAATCTGTTCTGAAGGTGGTTAAAGTTGTAGAAACCTCAACGAATTTATAACTACGGTGTTGGTGATTCTGTCTCTTTGGCGCCCTCAGGTGGACAAACTGGACATTGCAGAGAGCGAGAGGAAGACTGAAGAAGAGGTGACGGAACCTCAGCCGATGGTGTTTGGTAGGTTTACAGGCCGCTGATGTTTCACTATTAACCCAGTAAGTCCTTAACAATCAATTTGAGGGTCTGCTTAAAGAATATGAGAAAGAATGAATTAATAAAACTGCCTTGTTCCTGTTTTGTGTTTAGTTTTTTAACATTACATAGATCCATTTTTGTGTGACTTCTACCGGAGATTGTAGTTTTAAATCAGACTATGGTGTCTAAATACAGTTGTATAAATAAATTACAATTAAAATTGTATTCATTCTGAATTACATGTAAAAGATTTTTTAAACAAAAACATTTTTTATTTTATACCTAAAAATGTGCCACTATGGTTTTCCATATGACTTATTTAGTCTATTTAAAAAAAAACATTGATGCAATTAAAACTGAGGCTGGGTCAGCGAAAGATTTTTGGCAAAATAACTCTGTAAATTTGGTCCAAAAGGTAAACTTAGTGTTTCCTTGCAGAGTTTTTGAACAATGTTTGTGTTTTCAGGCCAGCAGCTGATGCTGACTGCAGCTGCCACTCCTCCAGTGGCTCCTCAGCCAGGGTACCCGGGCTACGGCTACCCCGCCACCGCCGCAGGCTACCCCGCCCAGCCGGTGTACGGCTTCAACATGTAGAGCTCCAACTCCTCCAACTCACACCTGACCCAAAACCAAAAACTGCTGCTCCGGGTCTAAACATGGAGAAAGTCCAATAAAAACCTTTATCTCTAGTTTTTTTTTTTTTTTTCTCATTTGGGTGAATTAGACACTGAAGTACTCGAGACATCATCCTCCACCCCTGACCTGAACAGCATGACGACCCCTCTCCTTAGAGAATTAGTTCCAGCAGACCACTCTATCCTGCTGCTGTTCCATTAAACTGCATCCATTGAGCAGCTTTTTTTTTTTTTTTTCTTCTACGTGTTATGTTCAGCACTGATGAAGAAGAGACTTCACTAAGGAGTGGAGAAGGGAAGAGTCTCCCTGTCCCCCCTAAAGCACTGTTTATGGCCTTACATACTCAGATGAGGCATCGTGTTTGTTCATGTACACATCTGTCACATGCTCTGACTAGAAAAATGTGCAATAGTTTTTCTTGTCCTTTCACAACAGGTACAACGTTGTTTGCTGTATTGGGGCTAAGGACTCTTCTCAATGAGGCTACAGCCTGTGTGTGTGTGCGCGCACTCTGGAACAGTCATCAGCCCTGTTCCTGGAAAAAAAAAGTTTAATGATGGTTCTGTTCAAAAGACAAGAAAATAATGCAGGTGGGATAATAATAATAATAATAATAAATTGTTCTATGCCATAGTCTGTGCATGTGCTGCCAAATGATAATGCTGCAATCAGGAGCACAATTGTCATGTTAACCTCAAATATATAAAGTATTACTGATGTTGTGTTTAAAATAAGGAGGGAAAAAAAAGCATTTTCCTGTGAAATTTCTTTTTCTTGCTAAGAAAATGTTGAAGCACCAAGAACTTGTGGAATAAACACACGTCTTTGTGCCACTGAGAGATCATTGCTGTACTTAAAGCAGTGTGTAAAGATACTGACATAAACAAAGAAGTCAAATATGGAATACTTTATCTGTCGTCTGCAGTGTGTGTGTTTTTTTTTTTTTTTTTTTTTTTTTTTTTTTTGTCTTTTAAAAATCTTTGATTTAAAAAAAAAAAGTTTGGGAGTTTGTGCACTAAAAGTGGCGGTCTGGGATTTATTCCGTCTTGTCAAACTGAGCTTTGAAACACCTGAGCTGCGTTCAAAGCTTCCAAATGTCTTCAATTCCCATCAGGAGAAGCTGGATATTTTTTGATCAAATCCATGAAAGTCTGAGGGCTTTACAAAGAGAATAGAAGATGTTTTTGTGTTCATGATATCTTCAGGTGTAGTTCATCTCAACCTTTTACTTTATGTATGCTCTGTGGAGTTTTTTCAACAAACATGGAAAGTGAAATGCAGAAAAGCTACAAAATATAAAAAAAATGTTAACAGAACTAAAAATATATTGGGTGAAAGAAAACATGTACTGTTTGAAAAATCTCAGTTGATATAGGTGAATGTTTAGCAAATTTGAAACACAGAAACAGAAAATAACTTAAATTACTTTTTATTTGTATTTCAAGTAATCGTAAACAAAAAAATACAAAATAAGACACATACATACACACGAAAAAAAACTTTTCATTGCAGAAAAATTACAAAACATTTTTACAAAGAATAAATATTTAAAAAGATTAATAAAGAACTTGTGCAAGTTTAAATATAAAATGTTTTATGAAGAAAAACATTTACTGTAAGAAAAATCTTTTAAAGGAAGTTTTATGTATTTGATACACGGAAAAGTACTTCCAATAGAGGTTTTTCAGATAAAGATTATTTAAAAAATATATAATATATTCTTATATAATATATTTTTTATATATTTATAAAGAATAAACATTTGAAAAAGTTGAATAATGGAAATAATTTAAATAATGAAACATTTACTGGAAGAAAAATTTTTTGAGAGAAGTTTTATGTATTTAAAACAGAAAAAAGATGTACAATAACAAAACAGTTTTATAAAGAAAAAACACTACTTAAAAATAATATAATACAGCAAAAACAATTTGGACTAAAAGAAAACAAACATTTATTGGGAGAAAACAATCTTATGAAGTAAGTTTATGTATTTAAAACAAACAAAAAAAACTTCAAAATGAAGTTTTGCAGATAAAGAGCAATAAAAATTCATGTCAGTGGGACATAAATTGGATTGTAATTTTTTAAGCAATCAAAACAAAAAAGACAAAAGAAGATGAACAAATGAGGCGTATAGATATATCAAACTTTGGATGATTAATTGTGACTTGTTTAAAAAAGTTTTAAAAATTAAGTAAAAGAAGATAAACATCTAAATGTCACCATCATAATAAATAGACATATGTTAGTAAAAAACATGAAATTATTTGATTAAAATGAAATGGAATTTATAAATTCCTATATCAATTTTTATGCATCACTCAACTTTTTTATTTGTCCTTTTATTTGATTAATTATTCACCAGAAAAATACCACAAGAACATGTTTAAAACACCAAAAACATAACTTTCATTAAAGTGGGTCTTTAAATAAACAACTTTTTACTAAGCGGTTGAAATAAAAAGAAATATTTCAGTTTGTAAAATTAAAAAGTGTGTCACAACATGAAGAACAGCTGCTATATAATCTCAGATATGTTGATTTAAGTGGAAAATTTAGTTGCTGGTAAAGTGTTGTAAATAAAAAAAAAGTTAGTTTTTTTTTTTTTTATCAAGATTAGATATTTAGATTGCTTTTACTGCTGACCAAGAGGGCAAGCAACCTGGAACAGATAAGAAAAGAAACAAATAATTGTCTGATTGAACTATACGCTCTCCTTTTTCTTATGGAAAACTGCAGTTCAGAGTTCATAAGTAATAACAATTATTTCAATATATACAAACATTCCAGATTTAATGACACAAATAATGCATGATGTTTAAATTTTATTTGGGAGGCCATTAGAGAGGAGTGGGACAAAAGAAAAATATCATATTTCAATGGATAATCCAGAATAATTTGTATTTTTAAAGCTATTTTTTCTCCATTCTCGGACAAGGAAATTTACTTAGTAAATATATGTTTTAGTACTTTGTTTTTGATTGTTTTTTAAAGGGAATATATTTTAATTAATAAAAAAAAGAAAGATGTAAGCTTGGAACGCGCGTCTGACGCGCGTTCCAAGCTTACATCTTTCTTTTTTTTTCTTTTTTTAAACCTAACGTTTAAAAAAAAAGAAAAAAACCCATGAGCCCATGGTTACCATGGTTGCAGACAACATTTATTGGAAGTAGTTGATCCCAACTTCCTTCAAGAGTGTCCGCCCACTGTCAACAGAAGAGAGATCCGGGAGAGCGCGTGCTGCGCGCAACGGAGAGATCACCTGCATCCAGGGCGCGCCTGCTGGAGGGCGCAGCGTTCCGCTTCACTTTAGGGGAAAACAAAAGCGCGGTTGAAGTGATTTCAGGGATTCACCATGCAGGATCGAAGCTCGTTTGTCAACCCTTTTTCCAGACCGCGGTGTCTGGCGGCGGCGGCGCCGGCTGGAAAAGCCAAGTTAACGCACCCGGGGAAAGCCATCCTGGCAGGTGAGCTCACCGACGCAGACGACTCTTGTTCTCCTGAGGGTTACCTGAACACATCATCAGCTGCTTGTGGTTTGAAAAAATTACTTTTCAGGAGAGCAGAAAGTAGAGGAAATAGTTGAATTATGAGGACAAACAATCAAATTAGAGATTTAAGAAAGAAAACTGCTTCTTCTTCTTTTCCTCCAGACATTCTTGATTGTTTTATGCCAAAACTAACCCTTAAAGATGTCAAATCATCTCCAAGTCTACCGCTTTCCTGGTTTCACTTTGTTCTTTTAGTAAATGCCATTGACATAATTGAATTGGAGCGTGCAGAAATGTCATTGAGAGGACCTTCTCCTGGGACAGTGCATCCAGTCATTTGTGTGATGGCCGTCAGATCACAAAGGGACCAAGAATGCAGCACAAAGACCCTCTTTATTGTTGCTTATTCTAGTTTTGCCTTGAAACTTTAGTCTTTTCTTCTTGCTACAAAGTGTTCTCAAAATATTTTCAGCTGACCTTGATGAGCTTTTTTTTTTATCTGTGATCCTTTTGTGTTGTTTAATACTTTTTGTCTTTGATGAATTGATGTCATCACTTCATTAGGATGCTAAATTAATCAAATCCAGATTATTGTTTTTAATCACTTATCAGTGATAAAACGTGTCTGAACTTGCACAGGTTTTGTGTTCTTACATTATCCGCTAAAATAACCTGTTCTGAAGGTCCCTCCTGCTGCGCCCCTCGACCTCCAGCAGCTCCACCTGATGAAGAGTCGCTCTTACGCGTGAAGGGTTCACGCTGGCTTTTGCCGGCTCTGTGCTGATTTCAGTGTTGCGCTCTGGCAGCTGTTGCTCATTGAATGTTTGATAGTTAAATGAATCCTTTTGATTGAAGAAAACAGGAAAAAAAACAAGATTTATTTGGCTTCAAATGCAGATTGAATATAAATCTGTGGACACCAGGAATCCCAACAGTAGAAAGAAACTAACCAGTTAACTCGTGGTAGTTCAGGGCCCTTTTAAGTATTTTTACTCCAATACAATTTGCTCCATTTCATTTTTAATGTAAAGCTTGATTTCCATCAATTTCAAACCCCAGCTTTTTAACATAACATGTTCTGTAATTATGTATTTTATATTTATTTTGTAATGTTTGTATCAAAACTTATTTTAAGTGATTGTCTTATAATTGTAGTTTTATTATATATCCTCTTAATTGATGTTGATATTTTAAACTTTTCAGTTTTTTAGGTTGACAATTTGAACGTCCGTCAAGGAACAACAGATGAAAAATAGCCACTAATTCTGGCTCATTCCATGCAATGCTTTTAAGGTTCCCTGTAAGAAATAAATACTATTAAAAATTGAAATTGAAATTACGCAATAGTTCCAAAATGAAACAGAGATTGTCCATAAAGCAGTACATCTTGTCATTTTTTTTACTACAAAAATTGAGATGAAACTGTTTTTCTAACAAAGACCAAACATGTTCAAAGATCATTTTTAAACTGTAAAAATCCAAATTCAAAGCAAAGACGAGGTCAAAACAATGTAAAAAATGTCTCAAAAACAGGCGAAGTTCCTTTAAACGATTTATTCCAAGGGATATAAATGCTTCAAAACTTTTTTTTTCTTGTTTTGAACTTAAACTTTCACAGCTTTTTGAAGCCTTTTAATTTTGAATGAAACTACATCACTGTGAGCGTTCAATGAGAATGGTCAATTCATTGGTGAGTTCAAAGATTTTTTTTCTTGATTTAATCACTCATGTGGTGCATACACATAAATGCAGCCTTAAAAGAAATCATCAGCAGAAACATTTAATTCTTATCTCTCAGGTTATCGACTGTGATTGGAAGCATGGAAACGACTCACTGTTTTCACTTTTACATACAGCTTGACGAGGTTATGAACAGACGAGGTGTTGACTTGATCATTTTATGTGAAGTGAGAAGGCAAAAGGAGAAAAAAAAAACCCCACTTCACGCTGACAGCCCTCACCGTGCTGTCAGTCCCGTGCAGCCTGACTGACCGGTCGTGTTCCCGACACGCCGCCGTTTATCAGGCGCCCAGCCTGTTTATCAAGTTTTTCAGCTTAATTTCAGTCGCTTGCTCTTGCTGTTCTGATGACTCAGCTGTTTTTTTTTGAAAAAACATTTTTTTTCTTTAGTCAAGAATCCTCTTTGAATGCTACCTGACTGTTATGGCTCTCATGGCAGAGAGATGCACTTGAACTCGGCCCGTGGCTCTGTGCAGACAAAGCAGGAGGAAGGTCGCAGCCTAATGGATCAGAGAGCCGGCTGATAGTGGCTGGGAGGAAGGGGGCGTCATTTTCAGTGATGGTGACTGAAGTTGAGACGTGGAAGGAGGGACAGTTTTGTCTGCGAGACGCCTGAGGGAAAGACTGTGGCCTAAATGGGACTCTGGTTGCACTTCCACCCCCCTGGAGGGGCTTTTATGCGAGGCATTCAGAGTGAGAATGTTTCTACAGAATATTATCACTGATAATTGGGTTTTCTTTCTTAATTTTTATTGTTTTTTTCTCCCTTTCTGGCTTTAAGGCAGCCAGCTATGTTTTTGTGAGAGGCTGTCTCCCCTCAGGCTCTGAGGGCTCGTCAAACTCTGCCTCGCTCCCAGTTTCCTCGCGTCACAGCCGACGACGAGTCCACTCCCTTCCACTCAGCTTACTGCACTCAGACCCGAGAACCAAGACGAGAGACAATAAATCACAGCGCAGTCATCCATTCAAACCCTAACCGACCCTAAGATCTTTTATTAGATGATTCTGTTTACACATTTTGCTTCATATGACAGATCAGATTTAGTCTCATACAGAATTTTTTTTATTCTTTAGATTGCTTGACACCAGACATATGTTTGTAGAAACTATTCTGACCAGAACTGGACAGAAAGGCACAATTAATCCTCTGAAAGCTCAGTTTAATCAGTTTACTCTGTTTTAAGCTGGGAAAATAGTTCCCTTCCAACAATCTTTCAAAGCTGTCACAGTTTGCCTTAACAGCTCAGAATTTAGGGCAGGATCTGGTGCAACTAAATGCTCCAAAATACGCAGAAAATCAAAAGTTGAACAGAATTTAGCAGGAACGTGATGAAAAACATCAGTTTATTTCTGTAAACTCTTAAAATTTGTCACAAAATTACAGCATAAAAAGATCACTAAAATGGTCAAAAATCAAAGATATGAACAATATGAAGTAATTTTTCTTTTCATATTCTATTCTATTCTATTCTATTCTATTCTATTCTATTCTATTCTATTCTATTTATTGATTGTTTTATCAGCACTGTCCTACTTCATTGATTCTCTTACAGTCAGAGCGGACAGAAAAGCTTCCAGAAAGAAATTATAAACAGTTTTCAAACAAATTTTTTTTTTATTTTTTTTAACCAGCAGAGATCATTTCAAGAAGAATTCAATCAATCCCAACAACTCTGCTGATCCAGCATCCTGCAGTGTCTGACTTTTTCCTACAAAGAAACATTAAAAGTTGCATCTCAGAGGCTCCAGGCGCCATTAACCATCTTAAATGCTGATAACGACGGTGTTACTTGTGGAAAAACAACTTATTTACATTAAAAAAAATAATAATACAAGAGAAAACATTGTGGAAGTCAAACAATTAAAGGAAAGATTGAGACAAAGTGAACAGGTCATGTTTGTGGACCTAAAATGTAAAGCTTAAGATCCTGATAAAAAGTAACAAAGTAGGTTTTAGTTTTTGACATTTCACGTCCATATGTGAAGCTTTTTGTCTGATTGTTAAACTGGTTTCAGTTTGGTCACAAAATATTTGAGAATATCTACAAAACTGATCTTTTTTTTTTTTTTTTTTTTTTTTCCAATCTTTATTTAAAAACATTGAGAAAATTATGAAACATTACATTCAACTTCACTTCGAGCCAGTTTTAGGCCCTTGATTTATATCTCCATTCTCAACATTTTTTTTTAAAACTGATCTTTTTAAATGAAAGTTTAAACTTGACGCAAAGGCTTGTTATTCACTACTGCATGTAATTCAACAGTTAAACAACTGATGTCCGTGTAAGATGTTAACATAAACTGCTGCGGGGTTTTAAGAAATCTTTGGTTGCCGTTGTAAACAGTTAAAAAAGCGAGAGCAGGGTTTTCCTGTTGATGGAAATCAGCATTTCATTGAAGTGCTGCAGGCTTCAAAGCAATTCTTATGTTAAATTAATCAATATCCTCTCCGTAATTAAGAATTACTGCAAAATTAAAACCCAGCGGGCAGAGGAAGCAGAAAGAATGAGAAGATTCCTTTAATCTTATTCACAAATAGTCCTTCCAGGAATGTTTTACGGGACACTTCCTGTTTGAAGCGCATCACTCCTCTGGCTCCGTTGAGCTAAAGATCTGGATGTAATGATGTTGTCCTCCCCTCCAAACATCCTCAGTGCTGAGTTCATCCCTTCAGAGATATTACTCTGCAAAGTTTTAAATAAAAACCAGCATAAACTATTATTCATCCATTTAAATTGCGGGTCACGGGGCTGCTAGAGCCTATCCAGCGAGGTGAATGTTGATTATTCTGTAGCAAAATCCGTCAAAATTAATCATTTTTAATGTCTCAATTGTTCTTTTTTGTTGTATAAACAACATGACTGTAATGGCCCTTACAAAAACTATTGAAGAAAATCGAGCCTCGCTTGAGCGTCAGAGTTTGGACGGAAATGTCATTTTCTCTCGACATAAACCAAACGTTCCTAACGAAGCAGATGTTTTAGGCGCTCATTAGTGAGTATGAACATCAGGCAGGAAAGGATTTCAGAGGAGCTTCCTCCCTGTCAGCTGTTAGCTCACCTCCTCTCCTCCTGGTTCTGCAGAAAAGTTACTGTGACTTTAAGAGCCTCTCCGTCATTTAAAGATTTTTAAACTTATGAGCAGTTTATTATCTGAGCTTGCTTTTTTAAAATGAATATTTAACACATTATTTTAATATTTTTATTCTAGATCCTTGATAACAGATTTTTCCTGCTTTTGTGTGTTGTTTTTTTTTTTTAATTATTTATCAGTAAAGATCCGTTAAATAAAAATCCTGTTTTTTTAGTTGTTTTTAACATGTTCTTGTGACATTTTCTGATTATGGATAACACATATATGAATTTCTGAGTATTTCTTAATTCAAATGCAGTTGGAAAAAGCTGGTAGCTGTGACATAACGTTGCAGTCACTGGGCTGCAGGCTCTCTGCTCTGCTCCATTCTGATGCATCCTCCTGCAGACAAACAGATCCATGAACGTCTTTGCTTTTCCTCGTCTGAGCTTTCATGTACGGCTGGATCGCTCGGATAATACTCGCCATTTTTGTTACTTTAATTTATCAGGTAAATGTATAAACAGATGGATGATGGGAAATTTGGGCAGGGTTACTTCATGCCAACAATTGTTGTGTCACTCTGCAGAAACTACATTCTAGAAAATGACAGGTTTTTAAAAAAACTTAAACAGTATAATCATATTATACACTTTTAAAATTGATCAACAGATGATTAAATATTTGCAGCTTTTAAATAAATAATAAAAGCCCAACTTTTATTAAAAAACTTCTCCCTGTTCAACAATTACTAAAGAAAATCCATGCGATTGGAGTCCAAACCTGTAGAGATTGTACCCTGGTGGTGCGTTAATTCCTCTGCTTTTTGAGCTTGCTGTTCTACAGTCAAATATGAATTTAAATTTCCTCTCCTCAGGCTGAGAGCAGTAGGAGCTCGACACCTGCCGTGTTGATTAAGTTATAAATTATTGTCTGGCCTAAGAAGGACAGCATTAAGCAGTAAATCCGCTCAGTCGCTCTCTGCTGTGATTTATTTAACTGTTAGTTTGAGGAAATTGTGTTTTTCATGTTTGGTCCGGGCTTTGCTCTCAGCAGCACTTCGATGAGATTTCAATTTTTTTTTTTCACTGGTAATGGTTGGTGACAAATTTCTGTGTGGATTCATTGATTTTTATGACACAATCGGGAGAAGTTGGAGGATGAGGAGAAAAGGAGGAGCGAGACCGTGGAGATAAAGATTAATGGGCATTTTGCTCATATAGCCCACGTTTGGCAGCTACACAAGAGTCATTTCAGGTGTCATCCATAAAAGTGTGTGTCTGCAAAATGGACCAGAAGACAAACAAGCTGCATCTCCTGCACCGGCGCGTCTGATTAGGATGGATCGTGTTTGTGAGGCCGACTTGTCGCCTCTGACAGACTGCTGGCTAGCTTGTTCTTTGCTGAAATTACATGAATGATGGTTGTTGTTTGCAGCATAGACACACCTGATCCTAGATCGGAATCTCTAGAATGGATCAAGGTTCACTGACATTCACTTCCTCATATTGATCAGAAGAACTGAATATTTTCTTTTGAATAGTTTAGATTTTAACCATCTTATATATGATTCCTCTTAAGAAACGTATAAATCAGTTCAGCCACATTTCATATCATTTTTATGCGGACGCTATCCAGCTTTACTGTAATTTCCTGGAAAATTATTATTTACGCTTAAACACCCAGAAAGCTGAGATATTGTTTTTACATGTCTTCTATCAGATAACATCTCAGTTCTCTTAGCTCTTCTGTCCAGCCGAGTCTCAGAAACCTCTGAGTGTTGTTTGACAAGTCTATGTCCCTGGAAAAACAAATGATGAATAAACTGTTTTTATCATTTGAGGATCGTGTAAAAATCACAAATATTTTATCTCGATCAGACCTGAAAACGATCAATCAGGCTTTTATTTCTTCTAGTTTTAACTACTGTAACTCTCTTCACGAGAAGAGAACTCTCCTTTTAAGCCGTTGCCCCTCATCATTTATTTTGTGGAGGGGGGATTATTGCAACATTGGGTGGGTGTGGCTAGGGCAGGGTTTGCTGGGGCAATTATTTTACCATAACTGTTCTTAATGTTTTTCTTGTTTTTATGTTCAGCGCCTTGGGCTGCTGCAATGCCACGAAATGCAATGTATAAATTGATTGATTGATTGATTGATTGATCTTTGGAACTCATCGGATTGACTCAATTGAGTGTTTTAAATCCCAGGTCAAGACGTTTTAATTCAGGAGAGCTGTTAGTTGATTTTAGTCCTTATTTTAGTATGTTTCACTGTCTTTTACTATGTTTGTAACTTTCATTATTAATTATTATTATTATTATTGTATTTTATTACTTTCCTGTATTTATTTGATTTTATGCTGTTTTTGTAAAGCGCTTTGTGATTCTCTCTGGGAAAGTGCCAAAAAAATTCTATTCTATTCTATTCTATTCTATTCTATTCTATTCTATTCTATTCTATTCTAGAATAAGAATAGATACAGAAAAGAAAAAGATAAATTAGGAAAGTAACAGTTATTGGCTTAACTGATTAATCGATTTCTGTTCCGTCAATCCAGATCAATCTGTCTGAGACAATACTTAATGAATCAACATATCCAAGTAGACAATCGTTTCAAAATTAAATAAATCAATGATACAGATATTGGAAAGTACCATTTGGATTGAGACATGGTAGGTTTGTTTCACTATTACATACAAATGATCAAGTTTCATCACAGTCGACAACACACTAAAACTGATCTAACCATCATTACAGTCCAATATGTGACCATACAGTACGGTAGAATGTAATGATAATGTTCTGTTTTATTATTTTGATGTGGAAAAACAACAGTGAACTGAACTTTATCAAACTAAAATGTGAATGGATTTTAATTCTTGTCTACTTGTTTGTTTGTAAAGATATTTATTTTACATTTGATTATCTTACAAAAACACAAATAATCTGTTAAGCTTCTCCAGGTATTTATCTCTGAGTCACACTGGTTGAAGTTTTTGCTAAAGATTGATTGATTGATTGAAAGATTGATTTTAGGTCAGTGAATCAGATCGTTCAAAATGAACTAATATCGAATATGAATCGTTTAAATGAATCAAAAAATCTGTTTATGTCGACATAAGGAAGACAAACATTCAAAAAGAGGTGAGAGGATGTGGATCCTGAATAACAGGAGCAACTGATCAGCTGCTAAAGTGTATACTAGTCTATGTAACTGTCTTTTTCAATTTTATTTTTTATACTTGAAGTCGTTTTTTTCCTGTTTGGAGAGTTGAGTTATAGCCAAATTTCTAATTATGAAATTGGCTTGAGAGCTGAAGGGAATAGAGCAGCAGTGAGTTTCCTCAGAATGATGGATGGCTTTGATTTCCATTATCCTTATTAGTGACCAAAGAACAATAGAATCATTTAGGCTTTTCATATTCATTGGGCCAAGAAGAACACGTTTTTTTTTTTTTTTTTTACTTCAATTGTAAACATAGCGTCTTTTATAGACATGAGGATGTGACTTTGAGAACAATCTGTTTTTCCAGAACACAAAGAAAGTTATAACATGTAGAAATCCCAGAATTGAAGTTTCTAAAGACAGTTTTTAGTGATGATTGTTAAGATTTCTTTACCTCCTGGTGTGTTTCTGTGAAAGTCCATGGTGTGTGTGTTCAGTGTCTGTGTGTGCCCATGTCATTGAGTTAATGGATAGTCTTGGCCACGGTAATGGAGCCCCTCCCTGCAGCCTGAGTGGATAATTTAATTATTGTCATCTCTCCGTCTCTTTAAACCCCTTTTCTTGGAAGCCATCCTCTCTGGGCTTCACTTTCGGACTCCACATGCTGGAGCTTCACTTTTTCTTTGTTTCACTTCTGCACATTTCTTCTTCTTCTTCTTCTTGCAAACAAAATAAATTCAAGCAGCCTCCTCTGTGCTTGGCCGGCGCGCTTTCGCCATGACGGGAGCGGTTGATTCATCTTTGTGCAGCTCGTTACTCTTCCTCTTATCACAGTGCAGGAGTTCGTCCTCATGATTATTTAAATGTTGGACTAGCCCAGTATGTTTACTAAATGACGTAATGGCCAGGCCGTGGGTAGGGCTGGGGTGAATAGGAAACTCTGGTGAATGTTTTTTAAGCTAACCTATGTTCGTTGTCTATTCTTCCTGATGATGTGAAGAAAAATAAGCCTACAGTTGAATTTTCTTTATTCAAATTAAAGTGAATAAAAAGTAAATTAAAAAATGCAGCTTGAAAAAAAAAAGCGTATTTGTAACATAATAATTATGCTGAGAGGTCACTGCTACAAGCTCTCAGCAACAGGAAGGGGTTAGGGCGGGGCAGCATTGCTCCGCCCACAACTTGGAGGTGAATTTCTAATCAACTTCTGTCACTCTACAGAAACCATCTCCTAAAAAGCAAAGCAGGTTTTTGGATTTTGCCTAAAAACGGCATAATCAGAATTAAAAGACGACTGGGAATGCTTTAAAAATGGATCAAAAGATGACTGGAATAGCCTGTTTTTTTTCTTTCTCTTTTAATTTGTGACTGTTTTGTATATATTTTTTAATTAGTCATTTGATGTCAAAATTTTGTTTGCAGGTGGAATTGCTGGTGGCATAGAAATCTGCATCACCTTTCCCACAGAATATGTCAAGACTCAGCTACAGCTGGACGAGAAGGCCAATCCACCAAAATACAGGGGAGTAGGTAGGTATCTGTTTGTCTTTCTGTCCGCTCATCCGTGCAGGTTCCGTTTTGCGTCTGTCTCTCTCAGGAGCTCATTATTTAATTAGCGTCATCCACATGTACATTAGTGATTCTGGCAGGCTGTCACTGTGCTTGTTTATACGAGTACAAACAGACAAATCCACACATGCACGGATAGACCCGGATCGGAACACTTCAGCTGGAGCCTTGTTGGCTGGAGACTATGCTAATGAGCCCTTCAGACAGCTGTTGCTTCTTCCGTTTTTTCTTTTTTTTTTTTTTTAATGAAGCATCACAGTCTGCTGGACTGAACTCCCCGAGAAGGAATTCATTCCTGACATGAATGAGTGAAAAACTTGTTTTTTATTTTATTAATCCACGTACGAAACACAAGTGTGTAGTTTTATTTTCCTATTGAAACTAAAACTCATCAATAATTATTCCAATAAAACCAAACTTCCACCACTTCCTTCCTTCTGTTTTAATTGGGAATTTTCTGGAAAAACCCGAGGAGAACTGTTTTTTTTTTTGATAAATATCTTTAAGATCTAACTTCTTCACTACATTGGTTCAAATCGTACTTGAGGAAACATTTGTGTCAATTGGTAACTTCACATCGGAAGGAACAAGAAATTGCGTGTGGAGTTCCTCAAGGCTCCATTCTGGGGCCACTTTTACATGCTCCCATTGGTCCAGGTTATAAAACATTAGTTACCATAGCTATGCGGATGACACACAGATTTATATATTACACTGACACCAGGAAAATTTGTAATACATTTTTATTTAAAGTTTAAAGCTCAGATCACAGATGTTTGTCATGCATTTTGTGTGTTTCTTTCTCCAGTCGACTGTGTGAAGCAGACAGTAAAGGGTCACGGCGTTAAAGGACTGTACCGGGGGCTCAGCTCATTGCTGTATGGATCTATACCCAAATCTGCTGTGAGGTATGTGGAGTTATTTAAATTTGTTTCGTTAAACCAATGAAAATTGTGTTGATTTGTGGCATTCTTCTAGTAATGGAGGACATCTACAAGGAAAATTAAAATCAAAATTGCATTTCTTAGGTAATTGTTTTTGTTGAAATCATTGTGAATCACCAGCAGAAGGAAAAAAAAGACTGTTTTAATAAGTTGTAGATGTGACATAGAAGCCACAAAGAAACAACCCAGCTGGGATTTGAACCAGGGCCTCCATTTCTATGCACCACTTTACAGTGCAGAACATTCATGCTGCCCTTTGCTGATAAGCTGCATGGAGATGCGGATTCTTATCTTAAGGCAGGGTCTGCTCACACAGCTAAAGGTACCAGACGCTGGAGCAATGACCACGATGCATCAAGAATGAGAAAAAAAAGAGGCAAAAAAATAGGATTTATTTGACTAATTTTAATTTGGCCTCTGGCAGCAGAATTTTGAATTATATGCAATTAAAAGAATGTTCGTTAGAGTTAATGAATCAACTATCAATCAATTAATCACTAAATCAAAAGCTGGAAACTTCATCTATCGAAATGTTCTGCTCTCATCGAGCAAACGTGTGCGATAGAACGAAAAAATATAAAGTTCGCACTCGTTTGTGTTTCATAATTTATAAGGCTTCAGTAAAGTGTGTTAAATAACAATAATATCTTTAGTTAAGAGGAGGTGATTTTCTGCCTAAAACCTCCAACTCACACGTTCCAATTATTCTACTCCATTACCCCCAAGGTTCTGCAGAAAAAACCACATTAGCCATCAGAATAATTATGTTGTTATTTCGCCGTCGTGGCATTTACCCACAGATGAGAGTAGTTGTTGTGCGAGCACATGCACACCTTTTGCATGCATTTGTTGTTTCCCTTTTTGCTCTGTAATTCTGCCTTTCTTTTCATTCTTTCACTGTGTGTGCGTGTGCGAGTGTGGGGGTGTTGTGTTACGCTGGAGGGCAGCATGTGTCTGTTTGATAGAGCGGCAGGCCCGGCCAGGCAGAGCAAAGATGCCATTCAAACTCAGACAGGGTCTCAGAGGGGGTAAAGAGATTGAGACTTGGGTTGTTGCTGCTGCTGCTGGTGTGTGCGCAGATGCACTGTGTGTGTGTGTGTGTGAGCATTGTCACAGCTGTCAGCATCATTCCCAAAGGAAGCTGAAAGGCTTTTGAATCAGTTTTAAGGAGAATTTTTCTGATGGAACAGAGACGTTTACTGTTTTCTGCGTTTTAACGTTTAACTTTCATGACACTTTTGCTGAGGTTCAGACCTGGACAAACTCTTTAAGACTCAATTATTTCTTGTTTAGAAATTACTACCATTCAATCTATATTGACCTTCTGTTTGATGATTTTAGCCCTAGTGTTTCCTGCGAGGATCGTTTGTACCAGTGGTTGTTGCTGCGGTGCTCCCCTTATGGGGCGGCTTATTTTACTGGATGTATTCAGACTGGACACATTTGGTTTGCTTAAAGTGAACCAGAGTTTGTTTCATCCGATAATTCTGAAGTCATTTTTTAGTCTGAATTCCTGCAAGGAGGGCTGCACGGTGGCGCAGTGGCGCAGTGGTTAGCGCTCTTGCATCACAGCAAGAAGATCCCAGTTCAAATCCCGGCTGGGGGATCAGACACACGAACTGGGGACCTTTCTGTGCATGGGTGGGTTCTCACCAGGTACTCTGACTTCCTCCCACTGTCCAGAAAACATGTTTCATAGGTTAATTGGTGACTCTAAATTGCCCTGAGATGTGACTGTGTGCGTGATTGTGACCCTGCGACAGACAGGCGAACTGCCCAGGGTAATCCCTGCCTTCGCCCATCAGCAGCCGGGATAGACTCCAGCACCCCCACGACCCCGAAAGGGACAAAGCGGCTTTGGGAAAAAGAATGAATGAATGAGTGAATGAATTCATACATGGAGACTCTAGAACACAAAGACCAGAAAAAAGGAAGAAAAAATATTAGCATATGGGTGTAGCATCTAAGAAAAAAAAAAGAGTCAGAAATGCAAAGGCCCAGGAATTGCTATTAGACCAGAGCAACCTTTAGCACTTAAAGAACCATTTCGGTTTATTTTTTTGCCGATCACAACCCACCAGGAGCCACAAAGACTTTGCTCTCCCTTTAGAGAATTAAGACACTGATTTGTTCTTATCTTATTGTCCATATAATAATAAATATAAATGAACTATTGTTTTTAGGGGTTTTTTGCATAGTAAAAAAAAATCAACAGAATAAAACTTTTTTTTTTTTCAAAATATTAAATAGTTTATAACTTTTGACAAAAGTTCCTTTGACTCTGGTTGAAGGAACTAGTGCTTCTCTGCCAAAAATTCATAAATCTTACAAACCAAAATCAAATCAGAGTTAATTCAATGACCCTGAATGGTGTATTTTTCAACTACGAGGAGCACCTAAAAAACTTCAATTTGTTTAATAATAGAAAATCTACCCAATGACCCTTGAATATAAATTCTGGTTGTGCTAACCACTGACCTCCAATTGATTTTATTTTTTTAGGTACGTGGCGATCACAAATCTGTAAAAACGTTGCAGCTCGACTGTTAACCGCAACCGTTTTACAGATTGTTGGAACATTATGCCAGGAGGCAAGCATAGTGATGCTGTTCTTCAACTGTGTGCGAATTGATAGAATAAAGTTTGAATAATCGTAATATTCCCAGGCTTCAGCACCTCCACCGTGCCAAACCAAATGCAAGTTTCAGGACTTGAATGAACTTTTCCAGCTCTTAAAAAGTTTGTCATGATTTTTTCTGCACATAAATGTCAAAATATGTTGAAATATTTAATCAAAAGTTAAAATTTCCCTTTTTATTTGAGTAAAAAAATATAAATCTAAAAAGGCTCTTATCCAGTAATTACTTACAAAATGTAGAATATAAAATCTTAAATGAAAAGTTTTTCCGTTGGAAACCTGCTTTCGCAGCAATTTATCCATTCGCATCTCCTCCCCTCTATCGTATCCTTTCCTGCTCCTCCTCTCCCCATCTCCTCCTCCATCCCATTAGCTGATTACCTTCCCTCCATCAGCAGAGCACTATAGAAGATTGTCAGAGATGTGCAGGAGGAGACATACGATTGAGCCTTTAACCTTTCCCTCTTATGAGCTCTCCATCCTCACCGGCGTCCCTCCTTCCTCTGCAGCGCCGCGTTTCCACGTCCTCCTCACCTTCATCCTCGTGCGATGATCTGACCTCGTAGAGCCGCTAATGAAGATTGGACTGTCGAGGATGAATCTCTTCTAACTGTCAGCCAAAAGATGTGTCTTCTTCTGAAAAGTTTAGGCTGCATGTTAATTGGTGAGGGAAGTGAGCCCCAGAGGTGACGTTCCTCCTACTTAATGAATAGCGTTTGTGTTTCCAGAGAGGCTTAATATGTGCAGCTACATCCTATCTTTTACATTTTAAAGGTATCTGTTCAAAACGAAGAAAGAACCTCTTTTTTTTTTAATGGGAGGATCATTCATGCTCGACAGTGGGAGCCATTTAACTGTGAAAAGTGTGTTTTTTTCAAACTGACTCTGCACAAAGAACTGCAGGAACAGATGTGAAGGCTTAATGAGACGAGGAGAATTCTTAAACAAAAAATAAAATCATCTTGGCCAATTATAGAAGATAAATGGGTAGCAGTTACTGTATGCATCAGCCTTAATCAAAGCTCACACCCTGGTGAGCACATCCAAAGAAACACTGGGTTTAGTGTCTCGCCTAATTGCACTCTGGCACATAGAGAGACTGGAGATCGAACTACTGATTTTCCCAGCTGGAAGATGACCACTGAGATGCCCCGTTGTAAAAAAAACCAAAACTCGGACCTAAAGCTGGCACGCCGTTTGAGCAAAGACAGACAGCAGAAATCACGGCGCTCATCAAGGCTCGCCGGCAGTTCTCCCCCCTCCCCTGAGCTGAATCTTCCTGACAGGGTCCTGCTGTCGCCACAATTCAATTCCTTCTAAAAATAACCTTTCTTCTAGAGAAGACTCACCGACACAACATTTTCTGATCGTGGAGATAACCGGGGCAGTTCTTTTTTTTTTTTTTTTCCCCCTTGATGGTTACAAAGACCCTTAAAACGGGCATGTCCAAAATCCAGCCCGTGGGTCAAATCCGGCCCACACTCAAATTTTAAAACTTCTTTTCATAATGAATAATATGAGACCTACAGTGCTTTTAAAAAATGTGGTGCACAATTAATTGATTGGGGTTGTCTAAATTTTGTTTTTGGAGGCGTGACATGCTATCTGCAACAAGCTAACGGGAAACGACAATGCAAAAAAATGGCAGTAATTTTGGTAAAATTTATTCTGATATATTTGTTTTATGTGAATATATATTTTTTAATGTAAGGCACTTCTATTGAAACTGATTTTTTGGAAAGGTGGGATACAAATAAAGTTTGATTTGAAGAAATAAGAGCATGTTTACATAGTTCATTTAAATGTAACGTCATTTAAATAGTCCACCGGCCCGTGGGCCATTTGCGGCCCCCAAGTCGATACCTTCTGCATGTCCACACTTCTTTGATGATAGCTTTGTGTTTGCTTTGTGATGTTTCAGCTTGCTTTATGCTAAAACTTTGTATTTGCTTTTGTCGTTGCATCTGGTCGTCAGAAGAGTTCTTAGCAATAGTTGCTAGCGTTGTTAGCTTCTGTCGTTTCAGAGGACATGCAGAAGAACAGAGTCGTGAACAAAAGTTTATTTAACTTGTTCAGACAATGGACCAAAGATATAGTCAGTGGACGCAAAAACATATTTTTAGCAGAAATGGGACGTCATACGGCCCAGTCTCAGCCAGACTCGAGGTAAATTGAGTTTCATTAAAAATGTAAAAAATACCAGCGTTGTTACCACCAGTGTATGAATGTGTGTGTGAATGGGTGAATGAGTCTGTGACTGTGAAGCGCTTTGAGCCCTCGAAGGAGGGTAGAAAGCGCTATACAAGTATACGCCATTTACCATTTATGTCTAATGTGCATACTTTTGTGTCTTTGATCATTGAAATCCATCTATCTTCATAACCTCCTGAATCCTTTTTAAGGTTGCTGGAGCCAAGCCAACTACGTTTGGACAAAAGCGGGGTACCCCCTGAACAGGTCGTCGGTCTGTCGTAGAGACGTAAACTTGCATTCACATCTAGGGCCAAATTTAGAGGCAACAATTAACTTACGAAGCATGGTTTTGGACTTGCCTGGAGAAAATCCACTCGTGCACAAAGAGAACATGCAAACTCCACATGAAAATATCCCAACGGGATTCAAACCAGGAATTCTCACTACAGCCGACAGTGTTAACCACTGCGTCACCGTGCCGCCCCAGTTTGAAATATTCAAATTGGTGAGAGCTTCAATATGCTTATCCTCCAGAATGTCAAAATTATCTTACATCTAATGAAATAAAATTTAAATTTGTTGAACGTATATCGTAAAGCTACATAATATTTCCCATTTTTCATGCCAAAATTAAAGGAAATTTTTGTTTTTCACAAACTTTTTAGTCCAGAGATCTGCAACCTGAGGCTCCAGAGCCACATGCTGTTTCATCCTTAATTTTTTGCCTTTGGGTGTAAAAAAAATGCTATTAGTCAGAAAAAATAATGGCATTGTAGTTTTGATTAATTTGTTTTGTAGTGGTTTCTTTTTTAGAATAAGCTTATATCACATATTCGTATCTTCTGCAGCTTAACAGTGTCTAATTGTTGTTCAGAGGTAAAAAGAATACAATAAAGAACAGAACTGCATTTTTTTCATGTATAGTGGATATTATAAGCAAAAGGGGATCGTAATGATAGAAAATATCATGTTTGACTCGACTTTCTTGCATTTTTAATTCAAGTAAATCTGCTGCAGCAGGAGGATCTTATTTGACCAAGGATGTATTTTATTTTGAAAAGAACTTGTATGTGCTGATGTCAAAAGTATTATAAGTGATATATTTTTGTTGATAGAACCAAAAACAGTTATTTTTTTAACTATTGTGAATACTTAAAAGCTACATTTGATTAGTTTGTTTCTTCAGAAACATTTTTTTTCTTTATTTGCTGCTCCTGTTGGGCTAAATGGCTCTTTTAATGTTAAAGGTTTTTTTTAATTTTTCTCCTAATTTGCTGCCACCTCCGCTCTGTCAGGTTCGGAGTATTTGAAGTCCTCAGTAACCGGGCCAAGGATGAATCCGGCCGGCTGGACAGCACCAGAGGGCTGCTGTGTGGGCTCGGAGCCGGGGTCATGGAGGCCGTGCTGGTGGTCTGTCCCATGGAAACTGTTAAGGTATGAACCTAATTTACAATCTACGACAGAGAAAGTTGCCCAGAAAAAGCTCCACGCTGCAAGGATTCTGCGCTAAAGTTCAAACTGATGAATATTGAGTCGAGTTTTAACACGAGGAAAGGGGTTTCTTCTTTTAGCATTTCATATCATAAATTTGTCACATTTTTGTCATTATTTTTTTCAAAAAGTATTCTTTCCTCAAGCTTTAGATTTTTTTGTGAAGTTTAATTCGCAACTAAAAGTCTGCCACACTTCTGTTGATATATTTTTAAAGAACAAACATGTTTTTCAGAAAAAAATTCACACTGCGTAACAGATTACAGTGAGTTTTCACATTAAACTTGGTTCAAAAAAGTGAGTTTTAGCAGTTTTTCTAAATCAAGTCAAGCGTTGTTATTAACGTCTGGTTTTGCTGGTTGTGTTCTCTTTATCTCTCAAGGTGAAATTCATTCACGACCAGACTTCAGGCAACCCCAAATACAGAGGCTTCTTCCATGGAGTCAGAGAGATTGTTCGCTCACAAGGTATGGAGAGTTCGATGGCACGTCTTTCTGCTGACATCTGCTGGTGAGATTGAGTACTGCACAGTCAGTTTTTTTTCCTGACCTCTTCAGGTTTGAGAGGGACTTATCAGGGGCTGACGGCGACCGTCCTCAAACAGGGATCCAACCAAGCTATTCGCTTTTTTGTCATGACTTCTCTCAGGAACTGGTACAAAGGTCCGTGCACGTAATTATTTATTTTGCTATAACTTTTAGAGGTGCAGAGATTTCTAAACTAAATTTAAAAGTGTTTTGTGGTTACGTGTCATTGTTTCCTTTTTTATAAGGCGATAACCCAAATAAAGCTATAAATCCTTTGGTGACGGGACTCTTTGGAGCGATAGCGGGCAGCAAGTGTGTTTGGAAACACTCCACTGGATGTAATAAAGACACGGATGCAGGTAAATTTAAAAAAAAAAAAACACCTGACCTAAGAAATTGTTGTAAATAATCTGTACTTAAACTAAAAAAGTATTTAACTATGTTACGAACTGGATCGTGGCAACTAAAAACAGAGTTATTAAAATCACAATAGAAATTGGCTTCTTCCCACTCATTTTCAAGCAAATAATCAAACTGTTTATTACAATAATTATATTTAATGGATTTATCAAGGATTTTCTGAAAAAATCCACCGTGGTGCAGAGCTGCAGAAAGTTTTAGTGCAGCAGTTGACACTTTCTAAGCGCTTTTAAGGCACTTAATTTATGGTTTTAGTCAACGTTTAGATACATTTTTAAATTTCTTAATTTTAATGATACTTTTACTGGTGGTTTTATTTTTATACGACTGTCTTTTATGGTCGTTGTTCTTATATTTGGTCTGTCAATTAATATCTTCTACAATGTTATATTTTTCTTACATTTTCTCAACCGTTTATTAATTATTACCCTAATCCCCTCAGGGCGGATTTGCAGCAGCTAAATGCTAACAACCTAATCACTCCACGTTCATATTTTATGAGCCTTTTTTGTTATAATTTATGAGCCATGCAGGAAAAAAAGTTTCATGTCCAAAGTTGCAAATCTGCAACATCTCAGAACTCAGAACATTTGAAGGTCTCCCTGTATATAAATGATCATTTTCTTCAAATATCTCATTTTTTTCTCTTACTAAAACTTAATTAACCCTGAGAGGGTTCATTGATTTTAATATATATCCGTTTTTTGTTGTGATTTTCCTTTATTTTGTTGCTAAAATTGCTTGAAATGAATCAAATCAATTCCACAATCGGGTGAAACTCTGTTTTTCCTTCCAGGGTCTTGAAGCTCATAAATATAAAAGCACGCTGGACTGTGCTGTGAAGATTCTCAGACATGAAGGCTTGGCAGCGTGAGTTTCTGGTTTATTCAAATCCTTTCGTTCATTGGTGCTCCTAAGACTAAAATACATTTTTTGTATTTTCTCTTTGTGTTCAACATTTACTCAACAATCTAAGTCATGTAAAGTGATTTAAAAAAAGTAATATAGTAAAGTAATAAAGGAAATCCTTTAACCCTAAATGCATTTAAAGCGTATGCATGTTTCTGCTTTCTTTCTGTCTCGGTCCTCCTGCAGATTCTACAAAGGGACAGTCCCACGGCTGGGCCGTGTGTGCCTGGATGTGGCCATCGTCTTCATCATCTATGAGGAAGTGGTGAAGGCTCTGAATATGGTTTGGAAAACAGACTGAGCTGCCAAAGACTCCAGTTTGGATCCAAGTTTAGAAAACTCTTTTAAATGCGACAGCCAGCTGCAGAAACACAGTTCATCTTAGATCAGGGTTAGGTTAAAAAAAAGTTCTCCCGTTTTTATCTTAAAGGTTTAAAAATAGATGTTTAGAAAATTATCTTTTTAAAAAAATCTCACGTTTCAAAAAAAATTGCACATTTTCAGGTTTTCTCCTCGTCCGTCTGTGAGTTTTCTGGCTGTAATTTCCCAGAATGCCCGTTCCACATGTTCACAGCTGTTTCACTGATGTTTACTGTAAGACAGCAGGTGTTAGTCTGAACTTTCTCCAGTCAGATCTCTGTCTGCTCTCCTGCAAAACCCTGGTCTGAATCCAGAGAAAGCAGACTGCAGCTGGTCGGAGTTTACATGCCTTCAGAAGATTTTATATCATATTCATTATTTTAACAAAGTGCTACTATTGCTATTTAATGTTTGTTCTAAATGCCAAATATATTATAAAATGAAAGTTTAGTGAAGAAAGTCAATTGTTTTAAAAACAGCAAAAAAAATAAAGGATTTATGCTGTTAATCACATACATGTATTTATTCAGATTGAATGTTTATTATAGACGAGACTTTTAAATGTCAATCTGTGCCAACTGTGTGAAAAAAATGCTGAAAAAAGGCTGCAGCCACATGGAGTTATTTATAGAAAATTATATAATTATTGCCAAAACTGATTCATCAAATTCAAACTGTTCTTTTTTTTTTTTAAGTAGATTTTAAACACTGATCCTCTGCTTGAAATGTTGTCTAGATGAGGGAGTTTGGAGATTTCACATTCATGTTAGTTTTGTTTAAATCACCCATAAGTTGATATTTCTCACATGTTCTAGACATGATCTTGAGATTGGGAGTGGGACGTTTCCACGGCCTCCTTTGGTGTGGTGGGAGTCACTTCTTGTTGCTGCAGTTTTGGTGCCATGATCCAGGTCACTGTGTTAACTCGCGTGCCTTTTAGTCCTTGGTGTTTGTCGGTAAATGAGAGGTTTTTGTCACTTTTCTGCATATTTGTCTATTTTTTTTTAGATTTTTCTGTTTGGTCAAACAAATGCTGCTCTACTGCCAACACCCAGGAGTCATTACGAGAGTGTCTGTGTGGGGGTGTGCGTCGGCTTTGTGGCGCTCGACGGTTGTGCAGCTGACCCCACCCCCTCTTTTTGTCTGAAAACTGTGTTAAAAGGAGAATTAAAAAGTCATTAAAGTTGCTCAGACTGGTTGTCATTTTGTGTTTGGGCCTCTTGGTTGTATCTGATAGTTTCAAGGACAAACCAGTTATTTTTTTTTTTTTTTTGGATGGGGGGGGACAAAAGGCTTCATTGTTCCAGTTTTGGCTAAAAAGTCGTGTTGGCTGAGTTAACTTTCATTCTTTCGCATCATGAAATCCCAGTGAGGATGCTCAGATTTGACGACAAACTTTTGCAGAAAAACTGAACTAAAAAACACCTGAAGATGCAGGAGTTCAGCTGGGGAGGGACGTTTTCTTTTGATGCTTTTAAATTAATTTATTTAAACTCTTCTACAGAAACTCAAACCTTAAAGGCAAATAAAAACATTACAATTCATATAACATCACTGAGATCAGTTCAAATCGTGACAGAAATTCTTTATTGACGGGAAATGTGACTAACGTCTGCGTGTTCGGCTGATGAGGAAGAAAGTGACCTAAAAACTTAATTAGAATTTAGTCCTTTTTAATAAAAAGTTGGATTAGACTCATAAAGAATACTCTGGGTCCCCGCCATCAAAGTAAAATAGCTTCCACAAACATAGTGCTTGAGGCAGGTCATGTGTGACTTTTGGCCAATCAAACCAAATCAATCCCACAATCAGGTGAAAGCTCAGTTTTTCTTTCCAGAGTGCAACCTGTGGCTCTCCATAGTGGCTCTCTGGCTAAACAAAAACCAAATAATACCATTTTTTTCATGTAAGGATTACTACATTAGCATCTATTGAATTTAGATCAGTTCAGTTTATAAATGTGTGACTGAGGTTCACCCCTAAGATAAACTATGAAACGGTTTTTACATCCCTGCTGACTTATTTGCTCTTTCGCTTCCTCCAGAATCCACTGGAAGAAGCAAAGATCCTCTACGAGTTTAAGAGACACATCATCTTATGCTGTCCAGAGCTGGGATGATCCGGTCTGGAACAAGGAGTCTTTTATTTTGAAAGGAAATAATACAAGCTTCTGTCAAAAGCCAAAATGGTTTTTTATATTTCCGTTTTTGTTCATACCATAACAGAAGCATAATTAATATTTATTATTAAAAAATACAGTGTACTGAATACACAACAATATCAAAAGAAGACTCTGTGGCTCATACGAAGTTTTGATTGGTGGAAAACAAGCCCAAATGGTTATTTTAATGTTAGAGGTTGCAGAATCATTACCCTATTGGTTTCAACTGGTCTGGAGCTCCATGTACGTTAATGTACATAAATCAAAGTAAATTAAAGTGTAACATGTAAATATGAAAGAAAAAAAACCTTTCTTTCTCATAGAATAAAAGTATAAAAAATTCATCATTTAGTATAAAAACCCTTCAAAAACCTACGTTGGCTGCACAACTCACATAAGCTCTTTCCATCTTTCTCTCCTTCACATTGAGGTCATCTATCTTTCATGGGTTCCAGTTACTTGGCTGGCCACGCCAAGGAAGGAAGCCACTTTAACCAAACAATGCAAAAAAAAACTAAAGATACAAGTGTCTTGAAAACTATACATTTAAGCTAAATAAATAACTCAAATCTTTACAAACCAAAAATGTAAACCGAACCACTTCCCCTTCTACTTCCTTATGCCAACCCTCAAACAGGAAGTGGCCTTGGCCGCCAGACAGACAGTCAATTCTAAGCTGTGGTGTGTCTTGTACTTCCACAATATTATGTCTAAAAGTGATTTTGATGCTTTCATTTGTAACGGCCTTACACTCTTCGAGAGTCTTCTGCCTTCTTCTGGCTCCACCACTGAATCATGATGAGAAGACGCCTCCTTCTGCTCCCTCCATCCATCCATCCTCAGAACCAGCCGAATCCCTCTCAGGGTCACAAAGTTGTTGTTTGAGCCAACCCAGCAACTATTGGACAGAGTCACATGCACACCTAGGACAATTTAGAATAATCAATTAACCCATTATGTTTTTGGACTGCAGGCTGAAATCCACGGATGAACGGGGACAACATACAAACTCCACACAGAAAGGTTCCAGTCTTATCACTGCAGTTTTTCTGCTCCAATCACGGGTTCATAGAGTTTTCCCTAGATTAGTGAAATCTCTTCCTTTCATTCTGTCTGGCAAGAGAAGCAGGTTAAATTAAATTTGGCTTTTGGACATATGACATGCGTCTTTCTCCACATGTTTTAACATTGAAAATAAATCTTCACACATGGCTGTAGGAAGCTCCAGAATCAAATATTTTTAATGTTTGTTTCCATCAGAATAAAATTTTTGTGACGACAAGGTTATTGCGATCATTTCAAAATATTTCTCTCAGAATAGAAAGTTCAACTCATTTTTTCCTTTCAGTTTTTCTCTTCAAGGGTTTCTCCACAGGAGATCCGCTTCAGGTCTGATTTGCATTTTTGGTTTGACAAAGATTTCAGGTTGGATGCCCTCCCTAACCTTCCTGTGCCCTTCCTTACACACTTACCAGCAATATGTTCATTCAGGGTGTTGTGCAGTGTTGATTATTTTGTAGTATTTATTCTTTTCTATTTTGCATATTTAGCTATATTCAGTATTTTACTTTATTTCATTCCATTTTACTTATTTAGTTATTTTACTCCATTTGTGGTGCTGTACAGATGCTGGTACCTGATAAAGTATTTTCTAATCTAACACAATCGTCCCATCACAATGAGACCCTAGCTTGTTTAAATATTAACTTTCAAATATCTAATATTGGTAAATCCAACAATATTTACCTCCAGTTTCTTCTGGTGTCCAACTGGTCATTTTCATTTGTCCATCAGATTAAATAATTTGACTTTTTTTGACTAAATAAGGTCACAGGCCAAACCTGCTGCAATGCGGATTTCGTCCACTAGAGGGAGACATGGATCAAACACTACAAAGAGATTCTCCTCCAAGGTTGACACGCGCACGCGCACACGCACTCACATTTCTCACTGACAGATGCCTGGTCCTTCTTCATATTTATACAAAGGAGCTTTATGAAGAATATCAAAGCGATCACCAACTTCCTTCAGCGGAACATCATCACTCCGTTCTCCTCTTATCAAATCTGCTGCTGAAAGTGGAATGCCAGATTATTAAAGAAAAAAAAAAGTTTTGGACAGTAAACCACTCAGGTCCGCGTTCACTGTTGAAGGAAGACTAGTTACTGTTGTTCATATTCCAAAGATTTGGTCAAAAATCAAAGAAAATCCGTATTTTTTTTGTCTGCATTTTTACCAAATTCAACTTTCTTATAAAAACAGAATGTTGAAAGCTAAAGAGAATGCTAAATAGAGTTTAATGCATACACATATAGCATTGCTTTATAAAATTTTAATGTTTTTTTATGAGAAGTGCGTGCCTTAAAATTCGTTTTTTTTATCAATTTTTTTTAGCCTTGATGAATCCTTTAAGTTTAATATTTTCATAAATCTAAACGACAAATATTAAAAATTTTGCATATATTATTTTAGCTGAAATCCATATTAGTTTTACACAGATCATATTATTTTTAGACAAACTTGTATTTTTCTTCTTTAAAATCATTTAAAGTTTTTTAGAGCCGCTGTCCACGGTGCTGAATTTGTGAGTGATTGGGGCTTAAATTGATCTGTTCACGCGCATTCTGATGCAATCACACGAGATTCTAGTTTCTTTGCAGGAGACCAGCCTTCAGCATCTGTGGCTGTAAAGGGGCGGCGTCCGGCTGACAAATAGAGTGGAGCTGGTGCGTAAGAGGCTCTACTTTTACGCATCAGTCGTGTGCGTCAACAAGAGTTCTACAGCGATGTTGCACTTGAATTTTAAAACGAAAGTGTCATACTTACCGTGACATCATTCGGGATTTTTTTTTAATTATAACAAGAGCTTCAGAGCGCGTGCAGCAGGTGGTTCCAGAGAAGCTTCGCCATGGGAACGCGTGGATGGAGCTCTGCGCGCTTTGGTTTCGTAGTTTGTGGATATTTTGCGTTTTTCTGCGGCGAGTTGTTCCTGGGGACAGAGGCGGGCTGCAGGGAGAGGGTGAGCCTGAAGTGCTGCAGCGGCCGAAACAACGAATGTTATGAGTACAGCAGGAGGAAAACGGTGTGTTACTGTGACACATACTGTCAGAAGACCGGCGACTGCTGCGAGGACTACCGGCGCGTGTGCCAAATATCTGGTGAGTCTTTTCTCCAAAAATTCTCCTTTGATGTCAAACATAGTGGAGAAACTTGTTTAGCTGGATGACTTCAGGGCTTGTTGGCACTGAGGTGACAAAGTGAGACATACTGCACTTATCTGTAGTTGTTTGTTTTTTGGGGATCAGTCAGAATTGCTTTTCCCAGGGACTTACAGGAGCATCTCTGCTTTAAAATAAGTTGTGTTCAAAAATGTGCAATGTTGACCTTTGGCTCTCACATCAAAGCTTGAAATGACACAGCTTGGCCATCTCGTTGTTAAACAAAGGTTTGCTTAAAGACCAGCCACGTTCCCCTAATGAGATCTGAACTTTAGGAGAGCAAAACCGAGAGTTTCGGAAACTCTTTGCTCCATCATCCTGTCTGCTGCTCCATATGGACAAAAAAGGGAACAGAAATCAGGGCAAAAGACTGCCAAAAATGGTAAAAGTTAAGGTGGAGAGAAGCTGTGATTGAGAGAGTTTCTGCGAGGCATCACACAGGGATAATCAGTGAGTAGGTACCCTCAGTCTGAAGAGAAGTCTAAAGTGCAGAATAACAAGCCCCCACAGGGTCAAAGAGCTCTTAAAGCGCAGTGACACCTCTATTTAAGCGCATTTATAGCCAACCTTTGTTGGAGTGCTGTCTCTGTGCTGTGATGTAAACAGACTGCCTCCTCCTGGCTTCAGTTCTGCTCTTAAAAAAGTTTTTACATCCCTCCTTCTAAATCAACGTTTAAGAAGATCATGTGATGGTATTTTGAAAGTGATTTTCTTTAAACTCATTGACACCTGAGTTTGCTTTCAACTGTGAAAAAAATTCCCTCATGTTTATGCTTTCAAGTGGATGCTGAATTATGGTAAGTTTGGACCGGAAGCAGTTTGATGTGTGTTTACTTCAATAGGCGTCAATCAAGCAATTATTCATACTTTTGATGAGAAAAAGCTTTTAAGTTCTAACGAAAATTGAAAGTTAGACGTCCCAACTGTGAGGTTTAATCCTGTCAGGGGAGGACTTTCCATTAGGCAAAGGTAGACTATTGCCTACGCCCCCCCTCCAACACTTTGGGTGCCACAAATACTTAATGAAAATATCTAAAATCATTATTATAACTGTGTCACCAAAAAATCCCAAATCACTGAAATGTCACAAGAATGCTAATGTGAAAGTATTTCAAGCAAACAGGCAGAGAAGGGCTTTTCAGAGAGATAAAAACAAAGAAAAAAAAAAAAAGAAAAAGCAGTAAGAATAAGCACTATAATGAAAACAGAAATTAGCTGCAGAACTTCCTGAAGTTTTGGATGATATAACAAAAAAGGACAATAGAATTATAAGAAAAAAGTCTGAATGTTATGAGGATAAAATCTAAACTTTGGTGGGAAAAAAAAGTTGTACGTGAATAAATTTGTAACTTTAAGAGAAAAAAGTCAACATATTTTTTAACAGAATAAAGTTGAAAACATCAGAAAAAGTCAAAATTATACTACAGAAAATTAGAAAAAAAAATGAACTTTTTTTGTACTAGAATAAAGTTGCTAAATTATGTGGAAAACAGCCAAATTTTACAAGATTAAAGTCAAAAATCACATTTTTACAAGGAAAAAGTCTGTTTTTAAAATCAAAAATAAAATGTCCCAATTAGGTTTTAAAAGGATTCAACAAGTCAATTGGACATTACCTGATTAACTTTTGTTACATACAATTCAGAGAAATGGGATGGACATCTTAAATTCATATTTACACATTGCAATCTGCAATTTGTAAATGTACAACTTTTTTTAGGAACATGTGAAATTATAACTTCTAAGTCACAAATTTATGATTTTGCTGTTGTGAAACATTTACTTTTTTCTCATAATTTCACGGCTTTATTCTCATATATTTATTTTTCTTTTATGGCAGTCCTAACACTCCATCATAAGAAAAATTCACTCTATAATGAACTGTTTTGTTCCATCATTTGTGTATTTTTGCTTCTTTTAGCTCCTTTTGTAAAACCTGACTACAATAATTTGTACAACCACTGCTGTGGTTCTTGTTTGCCTGGGGCCTCCAAACTGCTAAGTCGCCCACAGAATCCTGTATAACCCACTATATCAAAGAATTGACAGAAAATTTGAAGGTTTCATTAAATGCACCAAAGAAAATCTGAAATATATTTTATATGTTGTAAAAACATTGACATTAGTGTAACTGTGTAAAGAATTCATTATATATTTATAAGAAAGTAGACATGTAAAACAAAGAATAACAATAGATTGAGTTCTTCTCACTATAACGTTTTTAAAGTTGGCAAAAGTTTTCTCGCCCAAAAATTAATGGAAGCAGCCATTTTGAAATGAGCAGGAAAAGCCCCTCTACTGCCCCCAGTGGATGATAATTGGTCGTATAGGTTTAAAAGTAGCAGAAAAGCATTTAATCTAAAGTATAGATCAGGGGTGGGCAATTCCAGACTCAAGGGCCAGCGTGTCTGTATGATTTCCAGATATCCAAGCCCACTTATGGCTGATTACATGATTCAGGTGTGGCTAGCCAATTAGAACATGCAGAGCGTTGGAAATCCTGAAGGAATGCATGATCACGTCTGGTATAGAGCAGGGGGCCCAAACTTTTTCTTGTGAGGGCCACATAACCTTTATTTTCACTGATGTGGGACCGGAGTCAGTTTGTAGGCTAACAGAAATAGTGTTTCCTGGCGATTGATGCTAACAGTGTTTTTTGCTAGCATTAATTGCCGGGTTTGTCTGAATATAAACATCTATGGTTTTCCAGAAAGCCAGGCATAACCAAATATTAATAACCCTTTCTGGATACTCACGGAAAAAGTCACTTTCACTGACTCCCTGTTAATTTTGTTTTTGAAGCTCGTCATGGTTTTGCCCTCGTTTACTTAACTGAGCTTTTTACTGTCCGCATCCGTTCTACAGTCTGAGATGTAGAAAGGGAACACCGTATTCTGTTCTTTTTGACTGTGGGGGTGGGGTTTAAGATAAGGACACAGACTGCAGAAGGGAGGGATAAAAAGGTCATGTTATATTTGGGTCTCAAAAGAACAAATGACAATAATGCGTCTACTGTTCAGGGGCCGGGCCAAATGTGGAGGTGGGTCAGATCCGGCCCGCGGGCCATAGTTTGGGGACCTCCAGTATGTTACATACAGTTAAAATTAAAAAATCTGTGAAGATTGAACAAACTATGTCATGTTAATTTACTCAAAATTGTTTTCTTGTGTAGTTTTTGGGTAAAATAGATGCAGTTATCTTGAAGCAAACAATAAAGATTAAAATGCCTCGTTTGTTTGATCATTTAAAGAGGTATGCAACAAAAAAAAAAAAAGGAACTTCCTGTTTCGGAAAATGACATTAACAGAACCAACACAGCCATCAATTTATAGATTAGAGGTGTCAGAATTCTTCTAACTAACCTGTCAGTTCTTATTGGCCAAACATACCTGATCCAGGTGGGAGATGAGACAGGATTTCTGAAAAACCAGCAGAATGAGATTGACACCTGGAGTTGAACAGCCTCAGAGGTCACCGCCCCCATGTGTTCCAATCTGACAGCTTGGTCTGACAAAAGCCGCCACCTGAAGGTGTCACGCAGGTTACCCTGGAGTTCCTCAAAATCCAAACATCCAGGGGAAACATAGTGAGTCAGTATGAGCTGAAGCAACTTAACTGTGACCTTCCGACTCTGAATGGAACAGTGAGTAATGAGATGCTCTAAGGTGCAACACAAACACAGACTGGATCCTGGATCACATCAAAGCACCCTTTACATTTGATCATCCGCTCTTTGCCTTTATGTGATTGTGAATCAGCATCAAGGAGTTTTTCTTTTGTGTTCCGTCTGTCGCTGTAATTAACTCATGTCAGCTGGAGTTGAACAAACAACTGACAGACGGAAAACTCTGGAAAACTGTGAACCCTCCCAGACGGAAGCACCAACTCTCCACAGTCTGATATCGGCCTCTGGAGAGGACGTGTCATTAAAGTATTTAGGAGGAACATCCAGTGAATATGAAGTGTTTGATAAGAAACAGTTGTTAGGTTTTAATTATATGACAGGTTTTATTGCTCCTGTGGGGGATATAATGTGTGAACACAGTTTAGTAGAATAAATACACCTGCAGACACACAGTAACGTGATGCAGACTCACCAGATCTGCTGCTTTATGAACAGTTTGTGTGAAAGTAACAAAACTTAAATGCTTGTATTTCATTTATTATTGAAAGTTTTAAAAATAATCTTTAGGTTTTATGCAAATTTTTTTTATTTTGCTGGTATTTCTACTTTTCTATACTATAACTCCAGTGTTATAGTATAGAGGCTCGTCACCGCTTTTCTCCTTTAGAATCTGCTGTTATGACGTTGATCGTGTTAACGGTTGAAAAGTTACAAAATATTAAAGATTTTGTGTTTAACCGTCATCGGTGATGCCTCAGGTGTTAAAGGGTTAATCGTCAGACTAAAGCTTTAGTCCATGGACTTTTTTTTTTTTTTTTTGAGGGCCAACCAGCTTCTTTGAACCCTAATAGCATTACATACAAATTAACCATTCAATGAACAGTTCATTCCAATGGAATACTTTTCATTTCTTACCATAGATAGAAAAAAAACTGATTTTTTTTTTTTTTTTTTTACCAAAATTACTGAGCATCTGAAGACTAGAATAAATGGCGTGTTCAGACTGGATACATTTGGCTTGCTTAAAGTGAACAAGAATTCACTTTAATCTGGAACAAATTTTCAGCCTGAATATCCGAGCGGAACAGGAAGGGTTCTCTGTCCCATCTTTTGAGGTGGTCTTAGTTTGTTTTCAATCGGACTGAGCTCTGGTTTGCTCTGGTTTCCTCAGTTTGAATATGCTCCAGTCGTTCAAAATTGATGAGCAAAATATGATGTTGGACTAAGTGAACTATACAGACAAGGATTGCAAAGTGTGGGACTTCCATTTTCTTTCTCTCCTTGCTGTACGCCGCCCTTTAATTCCTGGCCAATGACCGAAGAGATCTATAGTCACATGGCTTTGTTTACAAGCAGAAATGTCCGGTTGACAGCAGTCTGAATACAGACTAAAAGCAAGGTTCAGGATGTCACAAACGGAAGACAGCTTGTTCCATGTGCAGCAGATTTATTAGTTCAGACAGGAACTAATCACAGCTAAAAAGTCCACAAAGCTAAATCAGAGTCAGAGGTCATGGAACATAGGATCATCCAAGAGGAGAGTAGTCAGGGTCCAGGCGAGGGTCAGGGCAGGCAATCAGAGAATAAACATGGTCAGAAACAGAAGATCAGGTCCAGGTAAAAACGCTCAGTAATGCAGGAAAGGTGGCACAAACAATACTTCACACTGAGCGAGGCTCTGTGTGCTGCTTAAGAAGCAGTCAGGTGGTTGTCAGATTGGAGACAGGTGAGCAGCATCCAGGAACTGTGGGCTGGGGATGCTGGAAGATGAAGTGCAGACAGTACTCTGGTGACTGCTCCTGCCGGTGACCAGAGGGGGAGCCAGAGCTCTGACTACTGACACAGGACTCAATCTGAACCAAATGAACTCTCAAATACAGAACAAGTCTGTCTGGAAAAAGGCCTTTTGTCAACATTAAATATAGATTCATATGAAATGTTACATATTATTCACGATTGAATGCTCACTCTAAACTTCTAAATTTAAATGGTAAGAACAAGAAAATAACACAAGCAGACATCCAAACTATTGTGGTTTTGACCACAGAAACAAACAAATCTATTCTTGTCGTTTGGCCCTTAAGGCTCTGAAGTCAAGTAGCCACAGGTTGTAACCTTAGGTTTTTATAACATAATGTGAGGATTGTGGACTTATGGTTTGTTTTTTGTCAGTTATGTTACGGGTTATGGTCATGTTCTGTTTTGAATTGTCCCTTTTCAGTCACTCATCGTCAGGTCATCTGCTCTGCTCTGTTCTGTCACCATTTTGGTCACATGTTTTGGTGAATTTATTATATGTTAAGTTCCCATCACCAAGCCTGGTCTCTTGCATTGGGTCCTCCATCTGCTATTCCCGACTAAACGTAGTCAGTCACAATCAGGAAATCAAAAATCTTCGAAAGAGCGCATTTAACATGGGACATTCCCACCTTAGTCACAAGTGCCCTCATAGATGGAGATAGGAACAATGGGCAAACCTGTACAAGGCCTGTAGTGGCCCGCAATAAATATCAATGTGTTAGATGGCTCCTTGAGCCTGTCCAGCCAAAATGTTTATGCTCATTTTTTTTCTACCAGCATGCTGCAGGCTCACAGGTCTTAGCAGACACTTAAACAACATGCAGGGGTAAATAAAGGTGAAATAAGTGAGACATTGAGACAGTGTACAAAAATTTCCCTTTTTCAACTCCTGAAACCTGTGCACTGTGGAACAGACCTGGAAATATTGTTGAAGTGATTTCCTGGCACACAACTTGACAGATAGAAATGAGGGAAATAGGCTGTTTACAGGGATACTTGGGTATTAACTGCATCCAGGCAGCGTTTCACTTACATTAGCATTATGAATATTTCACTAAATAATTTCCACGCGCACTGCAGTGGTACGTTACAGTTTCATGACGTTCTTTAAGGTGGCAGCACCAAAAGACATCTGCAATGTAGGGATGGGTGATACTGGGAATCTAGGTATTGATACACTGTAATTACAGGGAAAGTAATGTCGATATCGATACTTTTTTCTTGAAATGTTAAATTTAAGAATAATTTTGGAAATACACATTTTTTTGTTAATTAAATGAAACCTACACGGATGAGACTTTCGGCAAATAAAAATGTTTATTAGCTAATTACAGCAATCTGTACTGAACATACATCAAACATGTATTTTACTGACGACATGAAACCATTTTCTTAAGAAGAAAACAGTAACTAGTGCAATTAAAAAAATGTAAGTATAAAAGTACTACAAACATACTTTAAAATAAAATTAAAGCAGCAATATAATATCAAAGTCGCTAATGAAAAAAGAAAACAAAAGCAACACTGTAATATAAAAATGTAAACAATGCAACAAAAAATCCTGCTATTGGTGCAAATATGTGTCTCTTTATTGACTCCGAAGGGGAGGGGCAAAGTGTGGGGAGGTGGTGCTTACGTAACGTTGCCAGATTGGTCAGTTTCCTGCTCAAATTGCGGGGAGGTGGCGCTTATATAATGTTGCCAGTTTGGGCAGTTTCCTGCTCAAATTGGGTGGGTTTTTGCCCATCTAGGAACACTGCAGACAAATAGAAGCTGTCTGTAAATTAATTGAAGCTATTTGCTGTCTGTATAAACGTATCAAAAGTATCGTTCTCCTCAAGCTAGAATCAATGCTTCACCTTAATATCGATACTATCGATAAACAGATACTGCACTGCCTTTAAGATGCTTTTGCTCCCTCTGTACGAGTCAACCTCAATATGGGAGAGAATGTGAGTAAGAAAAAGAAAAGTCTGTTTGGATGTTTTAAGTCAGAGATGGTCAGTCTCAGATTCACAATTTTCTTCATCTAAAATGTTTTGAGTTGCCAAATATCTAAGTCCCTTAAATAAATGATAAACAGACCACAGACATGTCTGTTGAAGCCAGCCATTAAAAGGTTCAGGATAAACAGATGTATCAGTGAAAGTTGGTTAAAGGATGGAGGTCTGCTGGCCTGAAGGATGTAAAAGCTGTCAATTTTATCTGACAGGAAACTCCTTTGGCCAGAGCAGAGCAGGAGACTGACGGGCAGCAGCAGGTTAGTGTCAGCAGGAAGCGCAAACAGGGAAAGTTTGAAGTTCAGCTTCCAACGAAAACAGAAAAAAAAGCAAAACTTCTTGATTCTTACAAATATTTTTCTAAGGCTGTTGACTCCAGCCAGTTAGAAATCAAAGTGAGTCACATGAAAAGGCACCTCCTCTGTTGTGGTGCCTGGCGGTTCTCAGTCTGACAGGAAGTAAATACTTGCCTTTTCCTGAGTTAAGTCAATCTATCATCTCTCTTTCCTACAGAATTAAGCATTTCTCCTTTTCTGCCTGTCCTCGGGGGGCTGTGTACATTATAATTGCACGTCTGCTTCCCCCCATCAACGTTCACTCCCTCTCTCTCTCCCACATTTAAAGAGAAACACACCAGCTGCTGTTCTCACACTGCATGCGTCAGGACAACTTTGATGTTCTGGCCTCATCTTGATCAGAAAATGTGTTTGTTGGGTTATAACGTTTCTAACCTTTACAAATCCAAACAGTTTCAGTGGCAGACACAAACTGATGAACTGCTCAGTTGCTGCAAACTTCACCTAAAACAAACAGGAAACAAGAAATGAGTTGGAAATTAGCCTGAAGACAACCAAAGAAAAACAGAGAAGAATTAAGGTCAAGAAATTCCTCAGAAGTTAATTAACAGTTAAATAAATTTCGTGTTGAGAATGTAGAAAAACCAGCAAGTTCAAGTTGCTTGAAACATTTTGTGTCAAATAAATGTTCGAGATTGTTGAATCTGGATGGAACTTCTCTGACTCCATCAATGATGAGCAAACTCTGTCCTCTCATTTTTCTGAAAATGATACACATAATTGACATCAAGAATAAAATCACCTGTCTTTGTTTAAAAAATAGATTTTACTTTCAGCTTGATCGCATAGGAAAGTTTATCCATGACTCACCTGTTATTTATATTCTTATAATGGCTGATGATTCTGGAACTCTGTTTAACTGCCTGTCTGGCCGGCTCTGGACATAGGCAGCCTAGGCGGCCGCCTAGGGTGCCATCTGGTGGAGGGGCACCAAATTGCAGCGATTATATATATTTTTTTTCTTTTCCTTTTGTGTTAAGCAGTTTGACACACCACTCATTTAATGTAAAAAAAAATAAAATGTAAATAAAACAACTCAAAAGTTGATCTAATCAACAATTCTGCAGTATAGCGCACTTCTCTTCCTGTCGCTGCTGCTGTCTGGGTTGGTGGGAGTAGCCCTGTTGCCGCTTATAGTGCTTCTTTATAACTTTTGGTAAAATACCAAAATCCTCAAAGTTCAAAAACAAATACGTTTTTACTTTAAGTCCAACTTTTACTCCATTTTCAAAGCGTTTCCAGTGGATTTTTAATTACAATCTTTTTAGCCAAAATTGAAAAACCTGTGTTGAACGGAGTGGAGCAGGGAGCTTCTAGCCCACCGAATGTAGCATCTACATCACACCTAAAAGTTTTACTCCTGATTCACAAAAATTTAAATAAAAAAAGTTCTCAGAAATTCAATTTTAAGGTTAATTTTCTTTAGATGTTTCCTCCATCTTGTGAAAAATTCCACAAAAAAACATGCTTAAAAAAAACAATTTCTTTGGGGTGGAGAGGTTCTGCATGGGACTTCTGGCCTCTACACTTAATCCATCAACGATGTGCAAACTCTCTTTCATTTTTCTTCAAATTATACCAAAATGAATGAATTATGTACATGCATACATATTATGTTGCAGTCAAGTTTGTGAAAAATACACAAGATTACTTGCACTGAAAAAAATAACTTTTTTTTTTTTTTATACCAGATTTAGATCACAAATTTATCCAAACTCATCCATCTGGTCTCATTTTTTGTGTTTTTTGCCAGTTGAGATGGTGCCACATCTGCTGATGTTCCGGTTTGTGTCATGAGGTCAAGTGTTACAAAAAAGATTTGTAACTCAACCGTAAACATTAGTGGCTCCTCTTTTCAGCGTATCTGTGAACATTAGTCTTCCAGATTCTTTGAAGGAACCAGGTCAGTGTTTGGGTGTTGTGGACCTCCAGCCTTGTGTGACATATGCATCTCTTTAGAGACAAAGTGGGGGTGGATGCAGACTGAAAGGAGAGTAAGAAAATGTCCAAAACAAGGAGACAGATGGAGGGAACAAAGTGTTAGAGGAAGATAAAGCAAATTGGGGTTTTGTCCTAAAACTCAATAATGGAGCCATGAGGGCAGAAGAGAAAAGTCCTGAAAAATCAGTTGTGAAATTCTAAAATATATTAATATGTTGTTAACTCGTGTAAACTACTTATTTTATATATAGATTTCTCCATAAATAGAATAAAAATCCTGACTGGTTTGTATTTATGGAATATTTACATTTTTATGTACCTGGAGTCAGGGGTAGTAAAAGGAACGTTTTGAAAATCTTTCAATGTTTAAAAAAAAATATTTTTTTCTACTTTTACAGTTTTATAGTTTTTCATTTGTGCTGTAAAAAATACAAATTTGCGCTTTTAATATTGACTGCAAATGAAATGTTTTTTACTTATTTCATCCATAATGGAGGTCAGGTTTTTGGTGACTGCAGATGCTCCTAAGCAGCATTTGTTTTTCTTGTTTTGGGGTCAGAGGTCAGAGGTGGTCTCTGGTTCTCCAACTGTGAGCTTTCTCTCCAACAATGCCATGAGGACAGAATGATGGCAGTGTGGGTCAGACTGTCAGCAGGGTGATGGTGTGGGTGGTGGGAGATCCCCTTTGGTGGTAACAGAAGCAGAGCGGGGGACCACCACGGTTTAGTCATTTCCCCTCTGAACTCTGGGGGCGAGTGGGCAGAGGCTTGCAGACAGGTCCATAGTTCTGCTTCCGTGTGTGTCGGTCAAGCGAATAATAGCCCTGTTGCCCCTTGGGTGCGGGAACTGCCCGACCCCGATTTCACCGGATAACCCCTGCAGACTCAATTGGCAGAAAAACTGCGCCGTTTAGGTCGGAGGAGGTGATGAGGATGCTGGTGTCTGACCCCATGGTTTTTCTGAACCCTGATAATGTTAGCTTAATTTTGGATAATAATGATGGTTTTTCACGAGTGTGTGAGCTTGTGTGGCGATCTGGGAAAGGCATGTGTCAGGTGGGCAGCACTAATGTGCAGGAATCCAGAGATTCCACAGTGGCTTTGTGGATGGGCTGTGTCACTGAGACAGCCACCCCCCACCCCCCTGAAGCCCCGGCAGGACCATGGGAATGAACCGAACAGGCGGCTCCTTAAAAGCCCTCCCGCTCCTGTTCGCACACACCATCATTCAGTCACAGCTTTGTGCTGATTGTTGAATACTATGATAGAAAGAGGCGGATTAGATAACATACATCCTGTTATGTTACAGGACTTCTCTGCAATTATGGGCTTCAACCTATGTGCACCTGCTCTCACTGAGCTGAGCTTCTCGTCTACCCCGTCTCAACTCATCAAATATTAAAAACTCTGAAGTTACATTTTGGTGATTTCTCTTTGTATTTTCAGCACATATGGCTCCGCCTTGATATGTTTATGGCATGTGCGTTTCCTCCCTCAAACAAGGCTGTTAAAAGTCCACCCGTATTAAAAATCAGAGCTTGATTACTTGGCTTTGATCACTGGAGCAATCTAAGTAATGCAACTTCCTCTTAGCTTGATGTAATTGTCTAAATCAGCCTACTAAACAAGGAGTCTGAGGGTTGTTGTTGTTCCTATTTATGTGGCATGCTGAGTTCATGGGTGTGCATGTCTGAGGGGTGGGGGTGGGGGGCAGGATGCAGAGTTAGCCTCTGTGTAAATGGACCCCACACACATATGACCTGGCCTGCAGACTTCCTGTGTCTGGTTCCTAGCTGATCTGACAGGGGCTGTAATGACAGGTTTCCTCAGAGAAGTCTGCCTACCTGAGTCCACATCCCCATGTGGTACACTTTAAAGGAATATTTAAAAAAAAACCTGACTGAAACAGACTCAGTATATGTTGAATTTATAACATCTGATGTGAAAAATATGACTTTTTTTTTTAGGGTTTTATAAACGTATTGACTTAAAGAGAAATTGCAATTGTGTTTTTAACATACTCTTGTTATTAAACTCACTGGCACAAGTTCTGATGAGGAGCAAGTATTACACCTATTTTTAAATAATTGGCTCCCTGTGCATTTCAGGATTGATTTTAAGAATCTTTTGTGTTTTTTAATAGTTTTCATTGTCTTTGGTCTTCTTATCTCAAGGATCCCTCATGGACCCTGAGGTCAGGTTTAGGTTTAGTTGTCCCTAAGAAAAGGATCAAAACTCATGGTGGCTTCATTCTACCACAGTGATCTGCTGGAGAGAACATTTTAGGTTTTTAAGAAGAGGCTCAAGACCCACCTTTTTCACATATTGTTATTTATCATTAAAAAAACTAATGTTTTCTTTAATTTACTGTGCTGTAGCGATGTTCTGTGGCTGACCTGCTCCTGGTATAAGAGAGTTCCAATATACTGTTTCGTCACAGCAGAGCCAAGTCTTATGTCTCTTTTATAGTTAATAGTTGTTTTTGTGTGTGTGTGTGCCTGTATGCATTGTGATTTATTTGAGCTTTAATACCTAAAAAGTGCTTTTTGATAAACAAAACTGGATTGATTGATTGAACATGAAAAAATACACAAAACAGATTTACTGAAGTCCAATTTCCTGCAACTTTTTGTTTTGTGAAGAACACATTTCCCTGTATTTCCTGGTTTGGAAATGCATCTGAGGCTCAAAGAAAAGCCCCAAATAAACTGATGGGAGTCATCTGACCTGGTACTGAAGCTTTTTAGACAGCGACAAAAGTGGAAAGAATAGCCAAGGAAGAAAACTCTGCTTTCCAGCTTCTGTTTTTGTGATTATCCCTTGCCATAAATTACCCAATGCTGACACTTTTAAAACATTGACATATTATAGTGTTGACTCATTTTGACTTGTGCTGCAAACCATTTTCTTCTAAAACAGGCGTTGATCTTCCTACAAATTAAAGATTTAACTCAAAAATACACTTCCCAAGATTATAAATATATAAAAGAGGCAAAAAGGCAAAATTATTAGATCTTTTAAAACCCAGCTCCAGCTTTGACAAAAACCCAATGCAGCATTTCAGCAGAAGCTTCTCATTTCAGCAGTCAAGAACAATGATTTGGGAGGAATGATTGACCCAAGTGCAGAAAATCAGTGGTTCTGTACTTTAATAACTTGAAAATCAAAGATAAAAATCTGATCACTAAAATGGAAAAGTAACCAGAAAAAAATAAAAACATGAGGGGCTAATTAGAGGCAAGAAGCCGCTGCGATGATTGGTAATTTGATCTTCACGATAAGAAAAAAGGAAAAACAGGAACTAAATGCTACAATCCAGAATGTGAACAATTAAAAACAATGAATTCAAAAGAAAAGATTTGGGTAAAACCAGCAGATCTTTACAGTTCTGTCCATTGACTGTATCTGAAAACTGGACCAAGTGAGTGTGACATCATCAATTGAAAATGACTAACCGCCAGCTCCAATGAAATTAAATCAATTCTGCTGCTGTTTTTTCGCAATAACTGTGTCGCTTCCAGAACATGAACAACTAAAACATTGAATTAAAAGACAAAAGATTTGGGTAAAAACCAGCAGATCTTTACAGTTCTGTCCATTGACTGTATCTGAAAACTGGACCAAGTGAGTGTGACATCACCAATTGAAAATGACAAACTGCCAGCTCCATGCAGCTTATTGAGGAATCTGCCCTTACTAAAACAAAATATACTGGAAAACATCGAATTAATCAGCAGGAGATATGTGTTTAAGAAAGTGGGAAAATGTCAAGGTTCACAATCTTCTTTAAAGCGACTGAAAATAAAACTCGGATGACCCAGCATTCTAGCAGCATTGATTGAAACGCATCCCTTCCACTCAAATCTTTTCTTTCTTGGAGATGTGAAAAGACTCTCAAATCTAATTGTGCATTAATGTGGTTTTGTGTGTACGTAACAAGCAATTCATGCACAGTTTTTAAAGATTTGTGCTTGTAGTTAGTTTCAGGCTGTTGTAATTGGAAGTTGTGTACCTGTAAATTTTTTTTTTTTTTTTATTACATTTAAGTCCTTATCCTTAAATCAGGCTGTTCTACCTGCAAACCAAAGGCCATCTGTCTACAGCATATATAATATTAATATTGCCACACACACACGCATACATTTCTGAGTTTTTGCCCCACAATTCAATCCAATTTATTAAATGTGGCATTATAGTGAACAATGTATGCAATGATTTGTAGTTAAGAACATATTTTACTTTATTCCTATTCTTTTCCTTTCGGCTTTTCCCTTCAGGGGTCGCCACAGCCAATCATTTTCCTCCATCTAAGTCTGTCTTCAGCATCCTCTACTCTAACACCAGCCACCTTCATGTCTTCATTCACTGCATCCATAAACCTCCTCTTTGGTCTTCCTCTAGACCTCTGAGCTCTAAACTCAGCATCCTTCCACCAATATATTCACTCTGTCCTCTGAACATGTCCAAACCATCTCAGTCTGGCCTCTCTGACTCCAAAACCTCTAACATGTGCTGTCCCTCTGATGGATTCATTCCTGATCCTATCCATTCCTGGTCACTCCCAAAGAGAACCTCAGCTTCTTCATCTCTGCTGCATATTTTACTTTATTAATTATTGCAATACTTTTTAAAATTTTACTCTGAATATGTTTAATGTGTGGTCTCCACGTTAATTTATTGTCAATAATTACACCCAGGAATTTAATTTGGGGTACTTTCTTTATTTTTGTACCTTTGATTTATAATGATATTCTGAATTTTCTTTATGATTACCAATCATGATTGCCTTATTTTTTTTTCAAGTTGATAATTAGCTTATTTATATCCATCCATGTTTTTAGTTTTGTCAATTCAAAATGTATCATCTCTTTAAGGTTGTCAAAGTTATCATCTGAATAGAATACATGTGTATCATCAGCAAAGAGTTCTACTTTTAAGAGCTGTAGCACTTTAAAGATGTCATTAATGGGGAGAATAAGTAATTTAGGACCTGAAACCGAACCCTGAGGGACACCATAAAAAACTTTTATTTCAATAATGATTGATTAAAAAAAATCAAAGTATATAAAAACACTTTTAGAAATAACTGCAAAAGAGAGACGTTACAAACTCTTAAATTTTTTGTAAAAATTAAAGAAAAAAACTTTTAACTATAATTCTGAACCATAAAGAAGTATGTAATCTTTATTGTATATGGGAAAAAAATAAGCTTAATTAAATATAAACAGTTTTTTGTACATTTAGTGAAACATTTTATCTCGACTTGCTGCCAGTTACAAAAGAAAACACGTTTTAGCTTATATCTGTCTTCCTGCTTCTCCCAGTAGCCATTGACTGTGTGGTGGGTTCCTGGGGTCCGTGGTCCTCATGCACGTCCAAGTGTGGAGTTGGCAGCACAGAGAGGAGTCGTCAAGTCTCTATCCCCCCCAGGAACGGAGGCGCGCCATGTCCTGACCTCAGACAGAGAAGAGGTTGCTACGGAAACGCTGCCGTGTGCAGCGCTGCCAAAGGTAAACTTCTGACCTCCTCTTTTCACCTGAGCGTCCATGAGCGCAGCGTGTTCGTATTTTGAACTCCGTCGAATATGAATTTATTTTGTCCGTAGTCTTAAGGGGTTCTTAAGAGTGAGCACATCTGCAGTTGTGCTCTTTCAACACCCTCAGCTATGCTGTTAACAGTTAACAGCCGTCTAGCTTGTAAAAAAACAGATTATACACAATTTTCCAAGTGGAATGTGTCAAAAAACAGTCACGCATCACTGTTGTCAACTGTGCTAATCATCTGGAAAAGTCTATTTCATTCAGTCAGTAAAACTAAGAGGGGAGAACTGCTGATACAAAAGAAAATCAAGTGTTTCCTTTAGTTTTCACCTCATTCTATGTTCAAACCAGAAGTGGCAAAGATCCTGCCTGATTCTTTCAAGAGGAACTTCAAGGACCCTTGGAGACGACCACATATGATGATCAAGGAGGAGAAGGCCAGGTAATCCTTCCTTAATCCTTCCTCCATCAACAAACAGAATGACGCTGTTTGTTGATGAAAGAAGGATTAAGTGTTATTCATCAACAAGCAGAAAGATGACGAAATAAGTAAAGAAACGAAAGAAATACTTAATTTTTAGCAATGGCCAAGAAATGCTCTTTCGAATACATTCAACTTCCTGTTCAAACTTTGTGAAGAAGTCGCAAAGTTGTGACATCAAATCTTATAAATTTTGTTCTCTTAAATGTACAAGATACTAAGTAATAAATTTACGACTTTAAAACACATATATTAATGGAAAAAAAGTAACAAATTTATCCCACAACATAAAAAGTCACAAAATATGACTTTATTGTTGCAATTTAACTGTTTTTTCTTAAATTTAAATTTAAAGTCAAAATGTATGTATCTGTTTTGTAAAGTGGCCCTAATACTCCATTGTAGAAATCAGTACCAATATTGTAAAAAAAAATTTAAAAAAAATCACTGAAATAATTTTTTCCTACACCCTAATATGAACTCAGTCTCTATAAAACCTGAATAATTTATTTTCTAAAGACTAATGGGGACAAAACTGATAAAATACTTATAATTACACAGATGTTTTCATTTTTTTCAATCCTTCATAACAGTTTGGCACAAATGTACATATGGAGCTGTAACATTTAATGCTGATTTAACATCCGTTTTTGTTTGTGCGGCTGAAAGGTCACCGTGAGGCGAGCTTTGAGCGAAGATTAGCAAATGGAGACCTGGGACGACGTTGTCAGGGAAAACTCAGCCTTGAAATCTATGTAACACGAACTCGAGCGCTGAATCTCTGCAGCATGAACTGACATTTACTAATAAGCCAACTATGATCCAATTATGGAGAAACTCTCTGCACTCATATTATCCATGATTTGAGCTGAATGTTTATGTTTCTCAGAGCAGGAAAGTGAAGGGAATAAAATCCTGGTTGATGTCCTGAAGGCCCCCATCCTCTGAGTGAAACTGACATTAGATACTTTTGTTTGGATGAAAACGGCAGAATTATGAGAACATTACCTGCTAGAAGCAGTGAGTGCCAGTTTAAACACATGATCTCAGAAAAAAGAGGACTAACGATAATTATTTAAACATCTCAGAATAGAAATACATAAATATACAAAATAGTGTTTTATTTTCTTTTAATTCTAAGAAAAATTCTGTAAAGCAATATAAAGTAATCATCAGTAGTTTTTGTGAAACAAAAATCCATCATTACATTTTCTCAGAACAATTGAATAAAATAAATAAAAGTTTTTACTTAAACATTTCATTAAATTAAGTCTTTAGTTTCCATGTTTTAAAACAACGAAATCAACCAAACATAAACTAGAAAGAACTACCCCAGTTTGGTTAGAAAATCCTCCGACTGTTGGTAATAGTTGTCTGAGTCAGAGACAAAATAAATATTGGAGAGGAGATCAAAGTGACTTCTAAAGAACACAACTATTAGAAAAGCTGAGCTTTAATTGTTTCCAGTCTGGACACAGAGCTGTGTTGACACGAGGCTAGTGCAGGTGACCATGAATGGATCTTCTTCAAAAGACACAAATCTCATCATCAGTCAGTTTGTTAAAACCGTCAGATGGCATCAAGCCAAGTCTGTAGAACAGAGAGAAAGAGGAGATGGAGACAGGAGAAGAGGCAGACACGAGTTTGCATCTGGATTTGTTGTCTGTCTTTTTGTTCCTGTGGAGTTCAGTTCAGTCGCAAACTTAAAAGTAGCTTTTTAAGCAGAACATTAGGCTGTGTCAGCCATTAAAGGAGAGGGTTGTCATGGTCTTCTACACAGGCGAGATTTGCAGCAGAAAAAGTCTCTGAACACAGAGCGCCGGACATGACATCAACGAAACTGTAAATAGAAATAGTTCCTTCAAACAAACAACTTGTGGCCACAATTTAGTATTTTGTGTGTTAAAATAGACATTTGTGAGCACAAAAGAGCATTTTGGTATCATCTGTTCCTAACACTAAAAAGTTCTCTCAAATTGATCATTTTTGGACACAAATTAGTATTTTGTGGCTTATATTTAGTATTTTGTGGCTAAAATCGAATGCTTTGTGCACAAACATTAGTAATATGTGGGCAAATTATCATTTGTACCCACAATTGAGTGTTTTGTGCACAGAAATTAGTATTTTTATGGACACCAATGAGTATTTTACTATCACCTGTTCCTACCACTAAATTGTTCCTTCAATTGATCATTTCTGGCCACTAATTAATAATTTGTGTGCACAAATAAGCATTTTGTGGCCAAAATGTAGTATTTTGTGCACAAAAATGTATATTTTGTGGGTAGAAATGTATATTTTGTGGGTAGAAATGTGTATTTTGTTGGAAAAAATTAGTATTTTATCATAATCTGTACATTTTTTCCTCAAAATAATATTTTGTGACCATAAATTAGAATTGTATGCACACAAATAAGCCTTTTGTAGCCACAATTTGGTATTTTGTTGCCAAAATTTAGTGTTTTGTGCACACAAATGAGTATATTGTAGGCATAAATTAGTATAAAGTTAGTATTAAGATACTAGTTATACTGCTGATTTTTGAACACAAAATACTATTTTTTTGTGCATAAAAAGCTTATTTGTGCTGACGAAATACAAATTTGCGGTGGCTGGATGGCTCAGTGGGCTAACTTGTGGGGCTGCCACGCATTTTCACTGATCTCCATCCAGATTGGGTCCTTGGGCAAAACCCTTGATGCTACTGTCTACCTGGGGTCCCTGTGCCCTTTCAAATACAGGTTATATCAGTTGTGCATCTGACGCAAAAACTCAAATCACTGATTTGAAATAGTGGGTACTGTCTTGCTGTGGCGACCCCGAATGAGATAAGCCGTAAGGTTAAACAACACGAAATACTAATTTGTGATCACTTAATCCTTATTTGTCCCCAGAAAATTTAATTTTGAGTGTTGTAAATACTAATTTGTGCCCACAAAATATTAATTTAAGTGAATCCTAAGTTAATTTGTGCATATAAAATGCAAATTTGTAACCACAAAAGACTCGTTTGTGTACAAAAAATGTTACTTAGCAGCAAAGAAAATATGAAATTATGTTTATTGATGTGGATCAATCAACATAATTTGGTTGTGCATACAAAAGATTAATTTGTGCACAAAAAATAATCATTTAAAATACTAATTTGTGGCCACATACTAGTAATTTGAGGAAATGGTTTTTGTGCTGAGGATCTGTAGTGTTTTTTTTTTTATCCACCACGGGAAAACAGCCAATTCAGCTCCAAATCCATCTCTAGCAGTTAAATTCTGATCTCTAGATCTCAGATCCATGCACATGCGATCTCACATGGCTCTCAGATCAGCTGGTCTAAGAGCCCAAACTTAGATAGAACGATCAAATAAGAGTGGGATTAGAGTTAGCATTTCGTTCTTTCTATAATTCCTCCTTTCCCCGCTCTTTTCCTGCAGTTACTGCGTCTATCTGCGCGTGAAACAGGCGACTTCAGCCTGTAAGCTGAAGCTGTGGAGCGCTCAGCTGGTGAGAGAAAGGCTGATCTGTGCCGAGTGTCAGAGCGATGCCATGTCCAAGTCTGACCGCTGTGAAGGGGACGGCCTTCAAAACATTAGGTGAGAGACTAAGACATATGAACACCAAAATTATTATTTTTTTAAAGTTAAGTGAAAAAAAAGTTTAATTAAACAAAACTTTTATGTAAGTTTCAGTTAAATCTAAGATTTTATTTTATTTCTTTTTTTTTAATATACTTTTGATGTACTGCAGGATAGAGTGAAGAATTCTGTTCCGAAAAGTAAACATGCCAACAAAATATTTATCACATCATAAGGACATCTGAACACAAATTTTTGTTGATACAGTATATAAAGTGCTTATTAGAATGACACTTTAAAGATATAAAAAAGTAAAAAAAATGTATTTTTTGTTTGGATTTTATCATTTGGCTGGAAACATTTTTTTGTTAAATATATTTTGTTTTTTTTTCTTATTGTTTTTTATCCAGGATAGACGAATCCAAGCATATTGTGCCGTTATCATATAGGATCTGTATAGACAAAGAGAAGCATCTTTTTTCAACTTTAGAAATTCAAGATCAAGATGCTGCATTAAAAAAGTTCTCTCACTTCTTAACGAGATAAAAACATTCTTATATTACATATATTGAAATTGTAAACCATTCATAAAATGCTTTTTCTCATATTTATGCTCTGAAATCTGAAACAAATATTTAAAAAATAAATATAGAAGTCACAATCTTGTTTTTTTCTGTAAATAAAAGGTTTTGTCCTTAAAAGGATTAGGAAATAAAACCTAAAAAAATGTGCTTTATTCCAGGACGTTCTGGACAGCAGCTTCAGCTCCAGGTTGTCAAGGCTCATGGGTTCGGGAATCGTCCTCCAATCACTGCCGGTGTCCTCCTCACTCTGTCCTCTTCGTCTGAGCGGGGCATCCGGATCCAAAGACATGCTCCTCCTCGGGCCTGCTCCGGCCAACCCTGATCCAGACCCTCCAGTCCAGAATGTTGGGTGGTTCACTCAAGGATATCAGCTGCATCCTGCCACTTTTACTCCTCAAACCTGTGTACTGTATGTCAAGGGCTTAGCACAGACCTCCCTGCATTCATTTTTATATTTTACAGCCACATTATTTACATTTCTCCCCCCTGAGGCGCAGCGCAGTCTGTCTTTTTACCTCTGAAACTTTCTATCTACCTCCACCATTGCTAATGTATCTACTAAATGTATAAATACACACCATATTTTCTACTTTTGTTTATGCATCATGTATATTTGTCGATGTATCTACTTATAACCAAAAGTTAAACAGCAATTTGAGCCCCGATGCATTAGGGTTTTTACACGTTTGATATTTTATTACATTTACAAATAATTGAAATAAATACTACTGGGATTGTCAATTTAGTATATTTGATGCTCCTTTTTTGAATGGCCGCACCTTCTGTTTAGACCTGAGTGTGTTTGAGAGGAAAAGGAGCCATATGAGGGAATTCCAGCCTGGTTTTCTCTGTCCTCCTCTGCATCTTGACAGAAAAAAAAAACTCTGCGACTGTTTTGTCTCACAGCCTGTCCCATACTTTTATCAGCAGAGCATCCTCCTGAACAAATACCGCACACAGCCAAGTCACGCCTCGCTATTAATCACTATAAACCACCTCCCGACGCCTCAAACGGCGTTTTCCTCCCTGCTCGTGTTTTCTCTCCTGACTTGGTGTTTTCTTTGAAAGCAGCAGCACAGCTGGTTTCAAAGAAAAGAACAGGTGTAGTGTCACAAACGAAAGTTTTCTCCCAGAAAACTGTCATTTTGCCTTTTTGCTTTTCCTCCGCGCGTTTTGTGTGTTTATTTATTTTTTAAGCAAGCTATGAATTTATTGGTGCATATTCTTTACACTGTCCATTTATGAAAATAAACATCCTGACTGTCATCTCCTGTACTGTCGTTTCCATGTTTATATTTCCAAAGATATTAATAAATGTCGGTACAGTGATGGCGAATACTCCCGCAGTAAGACTAGTTTTTACCTGTAGCACAGTAAAGAGAAAAACATGAAATGTTTTCATCATTATATGTTTTTTGTTGCATTCCTGGAATTTTTTTCCTGGTGTGTAAACGAGAAGAAGACAAGCGATGACAACTAATGTGTGTAATTTTACTTTTCTGCTACATTTTCCTGCAATTTTGGGCTTGTTTTGTATGATATAAGGTGATGTGCAGACAGATGAAGCATGAGGGCGAGAGGCACGACAGCTTGCGTCACATGCCAGTACATCTGTGGCTGTTTTTGATCATCTTTGCAGAAATGTTCCAGACGTTAAATGGCAGTTTCCTCCCCCTTAATGTGACATTTGTTCCAGTTTTGTTACCACGGAGGAATGTATCTGTTCTTTGTACTGTTTATTTGTTCCTTTCATAAAAAATACCACATTACAATAATATATTCAATACATAACTTACACATAATCACAGGAGATTTTTTAAAAAACATAGTTTTTACCACTTTACTTTTAATTTATTATATATGGCTCTTCCAAATTTTCATCCAAGGAATTTAGAATTTGATACTTTTTCAGTTTTACTTCTTCCTGTTTTCCATTAGCAAAAACAACAAATGTAGTTTTTACTAGATTCAATAAAAACATATTCATAAATGAAAAGTGGTAAGTCATTTGCAAATAAAACAAATTTAAAATACAATATGTATTCTGATATTTTCCAAGAAAGTATCGGTCAATATTTCACTTTTTTTTTTTTTATTCTTACTCAGGAAAAACTTTATTTGAACATGAATGCACCTTTCACACAAATAAAATGCAAAATACATTTCATTTAATCATAACATTAAGCACTGCAACTGTATCTCATATAAAAGTTGCTTTTAACCAAGCAAAATCATTACTTTTGGTGAATTAAGAATTCTTTTATCAACACTCAGTCATTTATACATGAGCCACAAAAAAAACAAAATTCCATTTTATATGGAACTAAGTTGTATTTATCTAATTTCGCCAACAACAAACGGATCATGAGTTACCAACACAAGTACTAACATAAGTAGTTCTCCTGGGATCTTCTTCTTGTTTTTAGAAACTCATTGTGCTGCGCTGGCAACCAGTGATCCAGGGTTTAATTGGAAAACAAAAGTAGCTAAATTACCAGTACATGTTTGCTTTTCAATAAATAATTAAATATCTCCTTGGCTGCGGTTTTAATCGATTCACATGCCGACAAATGAAGTATTGTGATATTTAACTTAATCGATATGCTGCAGTGAAATATCCCAATACTTACAAATATCGGCAAATACTATTTGGCGATATTTGTTTTAAGTTAAAATGCTTTCAAAGCTGTATTTAATTATTTATTTAGAGGCAAAAATGTAGTTAGGAATTTAGATTTAGTTACATTTAAATACTTTTTACACACACACACACATAAATATATATAAATAAAGAAAAAGGAAATATATAAAAGAAATTGAATGTTGACCCTTGTCAACATTCAATGCATTTTGAGCTATGCGTGATGTGGTTATATTTTATGTGTTTACACAAGGTTCTTGATGCTGTTTATCATACTTTACAAGCTGCATGTTCCCTGACGATCCAGAGGCTATGTTTGCTTTTTTGTGATCTAAATTGATCAATTTCATCTGATCAGTAATCAATTTGCCTTTGATTTTGTTAAATTACAATAGATGGAATATCTAACAAAAATAGTTTTAACAAAAAGTTTAATATTGTCATGAAATCTGCTGATTCTACTTTCAGCTTTTTCATTAACCTCCTCTGCCGTCCTCCTTCCATCCTCTCCGCCCAACTCCCCTTCGTCAGCACAACTCTTTATTTTCTCTCCCTACAACAGTGGCAACAGAGTGTGCTGTCAGCCTGACGGTGCATCTCCTCTGCTGTGCTGCCTCTGCCGCTGACCTGCTTTCTAAAGAGCAGGAAGGCCCGTCTCCTGCCCCAGTGGCTGATGGGCAACGACAGCAGTGTGTTCTGGGATTACAGTTGCTGAAAAGGGGGGCATTCCAGCACTGGGAGGGGGGCTTTTGTCACAGCATGGCCACTGTTTGCTTTTGCCAAGACAGCTGTTCAAAGCCCTCCAGGCCCCGGTGTGTGGTGTGAGGGCAAAGAATCCAGAGGTGACTTCCGTTTATTAGTGATGTGTAGCGGGAGCTTAATCTCAAGATCTCTACTTCAGATAGTTTGAATGGAAGCTGCACTGATCAATACTTATAATAATCTACCTTAAGTTCCACCTGTGGAGGTTAGATTTCCAAACAGGGGGGCAGTTATTAATTCATCAAGTCACATTTACTGATCAGAGAAGAACACAAACGTTGTTCAGCTTTCGACATCTAAAAGATTAGACGAAAAAAAAAAAAAAATCAGCTTTCAAGTTTGATACCGGATACCATTCTTGACACACCCTGTATTTTATCCAAAAAACTCAGAAAAATTGCTGGAAATCGTTTTATGTTGAGATAAAACATCACAAAAATTTAATTTAGAGTAACCAAAGTTAAAAGTTAAGTAACGCAAAGCAGGGATGGGATGGGATTATATAAATTCCCTTTCACCAACTCCCTTTCAACTCCCTTTTGACAGCCTTAATATTTATAGTTTCATTGTGTCATGTTCTATATGCAAAAGAGCAAATAATTGCATTTTATACTGGTCTGTGTGCATGTTTTCCAATCCTTTTTTTATGACAAATATCTTATATTTGATTTATCTTAGATATAAATTCGTTTGATTTAGTCCTTTATTTCGACAATACGTAGTAAATAATAAAAAAACATTAAAGAAATTTTTTTATATAAATTATAAATAAATATATAAAATACTTCAATATGCAGTCTTGGTTTAATTGCTTGAATAAACCAAGAATTAAAATTAAGTTAAAATTTCAAACGTTAACTGCTTGAAATAAACCATTTCTAAATCAAAAATATGAGACGAAAAACTGTAAATTAAAACCTAACAAGTGCAAAATATGAGAAAGAATACAAAAATATTTTTTTAAAAATCACCAAAAACTGCAAATGAAAAACTACAACAAAGAGGCAAATTTGGACCACTCAAAAGCACAGAATTCTTCTTAAATATTACAAAAATAAATGGTCCAACAACAACAACAAAAAAAAAAAATTAACTAATTTTATCCTTAAAATTCTCTTCTGTGTTTAAACGACAAGTAACTATGCTTATTCATCACACGTGCAACAGAAAAACCATTACAAAAAGCGTGCTCGTCTAGACACGCCGGGGGCCTCCAGGGGCCCCAGGTAGCGGGTACCCCCATCTTCCTCTCTGTCGCGCCCCCAACTCATGTGTCCTTCAAAGAAGCATGAACTGTAATTACCAAGTCATCCTAAAGACTGCTTGTTGCGCCTGCATGAGCAGCTGGTTCGACGCAGAGGAATGATAATGAATGGACACCCCGGCGCGATGACATGAGCGCCACACAGCAGATGGTGCTCATCGCACTAAACACTCACACATCATCGGATGATCATTAGAATAAAGACGAAAAGGAGAACATATGTTGGATTCAAATAAGGCCCTTGATATTACAATTAAATCAAAACAAGATTTACTTTATTTTGATTGTTTTGTTCAAATTTTTCATTTTATCCTTGTATTATTGGGTAGTAATTGCAATTGTATGTAATTAAATAGCAGGATATTTACTGCATCATTCATGAAATTTTCACTCTTGACCCACAGCACCATCTAGTGGTAGCTTCCCCTTACTGCTCCACCAAAACAAGTTTTTTTTTTTTACTTAAATAAAAAAAAACAGTATTAGCAGAACACCTCTTAGTCCCTTAATAAAGCTTTTATTGAGTACATGTGCTTGATGACACACAATAATGAACATACATGTGAATTTTGGCCAATTCGTACATTACTGTGATTTATTGTCTTGAAAAAAGAAAAAAAAAACTAGGAAATAGTAAATATTTTAGGTATTCCTTCATCTATTATTCTTACAATCAAAACTAGAATTTTTTTATGCTGTACAATCATTAACTGCAGCACTAACTGACTAGACAAAAATCAAAATGTGTCAGACTGGAGGCAGCTCAGCAGGTAGTTTCAACAAATGTGTTACAAGAAATATAGTAATTAAGGAACAATTTCACAAATGAAATGTAACTGTGGAGCCAAACAGAAGGAAGTACATATAAGGCAGTGGTGACTTCAGCTTGGTTTGCTCCTTAGTTGTCAGATCTGGATCCCTCCTTACATCAAGAACAACTTTAAAAACAAAAAATCAACAGCTCTTTATCTTAAGTTTTCTCCTTTTTATCTGTAAAATATTTCACATTTTGTCTAGAATGAAAAACATATTGATTACACTTTGTGATTAAGAAAATCAAGAGTGCAATATCAAAGAAAAGAGTGAAAGAAGATTTTCCAGAAAAAATATAGATAGTAAATTCACTTGAACTGAAGGGTCAGAGGAGGAACCTTGTTACATGTTGGAAAAGGATGAGTCCTACAGCTTTTTAATCTGTTGGTTTGTGTTACTGATCTTCATGTCCATCTTGTCCACTTTGCCTAAAAGTGAACCAATGGAGTCGTCCTGGCTGTCGATTTCTGATTGGAGTCCAAGTCCGAGGTTCTTCAGTCTTGCCAAGCCTCCACACATATCATCTAAATCAACCACAACAGACAGAGGTTAAAAAAAAAAAAAGTCACATTTCTAATGAAATTTTTTCTAAAAAGCTGAGCATATCCCACAATTCATCACTGTGCAAAAGACCCACTCCAATAAAAATTATGTTTTTGGTGTTTAAAACATGTTCTTGTAGCATTTTTCTCATGAAGGAGGACATCTACAAAATACTTTAAGATTAAAATTGCATCTGAGTATTTCTTTATTCAAGTTGGATAAACACCCGCCATTTGTAAAGTAATAACGCAGCAGCTCAAATGGGCGGGGCCAAAGTTTCCCTGCTCCACTCCATTCTAATGAAATATCTAAAAATTTGTCTTTTTACAGTAATTATTGCTATTAAAATATATTAATTAATTACAGGTCACAATTAATTGATGACAAAAAAAAAATTAATCACATGAACATAATTAAATGGCCACTGGGAAAGATACAATAGAAGAAAAACATTGTTGGAGAGGAACTTAAATATCAGTACCATATTTATAATTGCTTTATGACTTTATGGCAAATATATCCTTTTTGGGGTAAATTTATCCTTCTATTCTTTGCAGTGTGGACTCAGTTTATTGAGGTTTGGATAATAGAAAGATCTTTTAAGGTGGAATGTTCACAGAAAAAACATTTTTTCCTTAAAAAAATGAGGCAGTAACAGGTGCTTGTTTGGGGGCTGTGTTGTTATATGAATTATTCTCTTTGGTTCACCTGAACAGTCTATTTGCACTCACAGTGTAATGGCCTGCACTGGGGTTCACTTGCAAGTAAAGTGACCCATGCACTTTCAGACAGATCAAAGTTTGCGCACAGTTTGGTACATTTGAACAGAACAAGCCAGTGTGATCTTTTCACTAGATATGAATTAAGAAGTCTTAATCTTGACAGTTTTACAACACACCTAAAGTTTTATCTTTTTTCCAGAGTTGTAGATTTACAGTTTGTTTTTGTCCGACTGCAGTACCAGGTGTTCAGGGTCATCTCTGATAAAGTGTAGTAAATTTGCATCTGTGACGTTTACTTTCTCCTCCTGAGTTTCAAATACAAAATGAATTTGATGTCTGCATTTCATCTCAACTTACAATAAATACAAAGTGACCTGAGATGTTTCTTACCCAAGTTTTTGTCCAGAGTTTGATGAGCCTCTCTGAGGTGTTGGTTCTGAGGGTATCCGTTCTGTCTGGATGAACTCCTATCTACTGAGGCAGTTGCTCCAAAACCTGGAAGCACAGATCACAATGATGAGGACGCTCTGTGACATGTTTGAACATTGATTCCACTTTGTTCATTCTCACCTGATGTGTCCAGTTTTCTCAGGTTGGGGTGGCTGGCTTGATACTTGTCTTCATATTCTCTGCTGTTGGACAGAGCGCTCTGTAACCTGGAAAAAAAAATGGAGTAATTGTCAACCAATATAATCAAATAGACAGTAGAACATAACAGCTGGAGGCATTTATCTGACCTAGTTTTGACTCACATTTATAGATTTTTGGATCCTAGTAAAAGGTTTTTGTGACTTTATTTGTATTTACTGTCACATTCTACATCCATCCAGAGAATGACTGCTTTGTAAAAACTTTTGAGATGCTGTTGTTGCTCTGACAATATTCTGAAAATATTGTAGAGCTCTGTACAAGTATTTGTCTGTGGCTGATATTTAAAGACGTGTGTAGGTGTGCTCTCGTAGAAGAAGAAGAAGTGAAACCACTTTCCTTTAAGACTATGGAGAGAAAATACACACTAGATTTGTGTGTGTGTGTGTGTGCTTCTTGATTTGTAACTCATGCAATACATTTTGTGTGTAACTGTGTGTGCTTGTAACTGTATATTCACATGTACAAAAATTGTGATTTATACAAAAATACAATTTACAAACGTACAAAGTTAAGTTACACAAGAAAAAATTATCTATACACTCAAATCTTTAAGAAGTACACACCAAACACCTAATACTAACACATGAAACTGCATTTACGCACATATCAGAAGTGAGACTCTTTTCACGTCTCCAAGTTTGTTGTGTAAATGATGCATTTAAATGCTGCTAGAATGCTGGGTCATCAGAGTTTTCATATTAGCTGCTTTTAACTTAAATTGTGAAGAATATTTAGTAAAAACCTGAAATCAGATTTTTTTTTTGAGTGACCTTAAAGGGAATTAAAGTCAATGGAGGAGGTAGTGAACTAGGTGTTAGTGGTGTTATGTCAGGAAGGTCGCAGATTTGGTTGAATTAATCCTGGTAGCACAGACATCCAGCAGTGCATGGTGCACTTCTGTGTACTAAATGAGATGCCCTTCAGCAAGGCTCTTAACTCCCACTCAGAGTTGCATCAGTGGCTTCATTGAGCAGTTCTCAGGTGAATCTGTCAGCATGAATAGGACATCCTTGAAAAAGAGCTGCTACATTTCTAATTACTTTTTTTTTTATTTTAAAGCCGCACAAAGAAAATTTGACGGAGAAATTAAACTAAAAATGTATTTAATTTTATTTGAGCAATATTTCTTGCATATCCAAAACATCAAACTTAACAAAACAAGAATTTGTATTTTCAAATATAAAAAAACATTTTTAATTTATCTACCATTGTTTTTTTACATTGACTCTTGGGATTAAAATTTGAGACACGGATATCACACTATGGAGGTTTTAAGTTAAATTCCTATAAATATAGGAAAAAGATAAATACGTTAGAAGTGAGTAAAAATAGTCACTTAACACATCAGTGGAAAGGAAAGCTTGATTGCTTTTCAAGTGGAAGAGTGTCCACCTCGAGACTAGGAGGTTGTGGGTTCTAATCCATAATCGGGTTCTACGAAAGACTGTAGGAATGGGACCCTTTTCTTTTTTTGTTTGACCCTCGGGATTACAGGTTTGGATTTGGGGGGTTAAACCACCAAATGGTTCTGCAGAACAACTTCCCCAGGGAATAAGTCAAATCTGGAGAGCAAATTTCAGACACCCTACTTTGATACTTTAACCTTTTTTCTGATCTTTAGGTTTGCATATAATAGAAACCTAAATGTCAGTCTATTAAAATGATAATATTTTCATACGATGCCTAAACCGATGTTACATATGTAAAGTAAGACTATTTATAAAAAAGAGTCATACCAAGTTAATGAAAAATGACGACAGCCACCAGCGTACCTGTCATTGGCCTGGTAGGCCTTTGGCTCCTCAGATGGCGGTTTTGTCTCTGGTTTGCTCTTAAAATAATTGACAATTCCTCCCCATACACTTTTAATACTGTTAATATGCGTTTGGCTGGTCTTGAGGTCCTGATCCATGTTGTCCAGCATCTTGTCGGTTCTTCTTAGAACCTCACCCTGACGGATTAGCTCCTATGAAGGAAAACAGATAATTCGCTCAGTCAGAAATAATGTTTTTATTTGAATCCATTTAATTTTATGTGAGTAAATGTACACACTTCTGCAGTCTCCACACCCATCTTCTCTGATTCATAGATCAGGCCGAGCGAACGGTGACTGCTGTCCACAGCAGACTGAGCTGTGCGCATCACTTCCTGCTGCAGGTACCTCTGCCGCCTCTGCGCGTCAGTCAACCCATCATCGGGGTCATCATCAAAACCCCTGCTTTTAGGCTTAAAATCTTCCTCCTCGTCATCATCTGCAAATGGATTGTGGGATTTAGGGTAGGCCATCTGTGAAGAAAAGTCAGTTCAGAAAATGAAACAAATTAATCTCAGATCCCCTCTCATATCCTGTCGTCAAAAATAGGAGGTGAGTGGTAACGACGTATATTTAACTGTCTATAAAAGATTATATTTATGGATCACTTTAATATGAGTGGATTTATAATGAAAATCTGCTACTCTTATTCGGCTGTAGTGAAATTCCTATTTGTTTTGTTTGTAGAGTTTGTAGTAATTATTAAAAAAGGAATCTAACATTATAAATGTTATTTAGCTACATTTTGATTTTCATAGCAAAAGTAGAATCTATTTTTGTAAATCTTACAGACATTACACATGTTAAGTACATTAAAAGTGATATATTTAATCTCAAATTAATACTCATAACTTGTCATTTTTTATTAACCAAATAGAGAATTTAATTGTATATATTCTAAGAATAACGTAATTATTAAACATAGCAAGTCCAATTTATGATTTTTGGCAATTATGGCAATGAAACACTTATCAGTCCAAATCATTTCTTTTTGTAATTGATATCTATTGTATTTAACTTGTAGAACATAAATCTATCACGAAATCCTACTGTTGCCAGAAAGATGTAACAAGAAGATTCAATTGGATTTACATCTTATTTCAGTTTCTGGAAACCGAAAAATTGGCTTTTCAATTTAATGCTATAATTTCCAAATTTCCAGGAATAGTTAATTTTGGCCAACAGGTGAAATTTATACAATTTATACTCTAAAAATCACAAATTCTTCATATATACTTACCAAATTAATATAATACAAGTTAAAGTAATAATCAAATATGTTCAAACTGGTGCTAAGTACTCAAGCAGAATTTTTCAGCAATTGTTTTAATCTGGACAAATTAAAACTGAATAACTAATGTTTACTTCTACTTGAATTGTATTCAAGTAATTTGCTTTATTTATACACAAAATACAACAAGAAAAAAAAATGTTTCTATAAATATAAAAATAGATTTGGGGGTGTTAAAACTTTTAGCACTGAAACAAATCTATGAAGACACACATTCATTCAGGATGCTGTTACATAGCAGAAAAGTTTGAAATCTATCACTCGCACTTTGGGTTTTAAGTAGAAGACCTCTTGACTAAAATGTTGTAAACTTAAAATATTCAGTCCAGGTGACCATTTTAAACATTATTCTGCCTAAACAAATGCATCAAAAGCAATAACAACAACAAAAAAAGATTATATTCATTAAGTATTACCAAACAGCAAGTTTTCTCTTTAAATGACACAAAATAAACTAATAAAACAAAGATTTGTCATTTAAAAATGTCTTTTTGAGATTTAAGATGTTTTTTTTTTTAGATCAAATTTATTGACTGGCTGGTGATTCAGTCAATCCTAAATATTGCACAACAAACATTGGAGAAGTACAATGGCTTGTTGTTCCTCATTGTTACCAGTTTAAAGGCCAAATAAACATACTCATCGTATTTTTTTCAATGAGATTATTACAATATTCGTAGTGGATTAACGGCTGGACAACACAAACAAGAACGACATTAATGACTTGGTATACAAAATCAAGGGTGTTGTCTTGCTATTCGAGCGCTAGCTTTTCCAGAAAGATCACAAGTCAATCAAAATTAAAATGTAAAAAATATATATAATAAAATAACAACTAAATTATGTTGATGGTCATTCTTTCATGACAAACTATAACTATGACGACGACGCAAAAATGAGAGAAAAACAACTCAGCAAACCTTCGATGATTTGGAGTTATATCAGCTGACAGAACGCGAGTCCACTTCCTTATATCCGGTGACGTCACGCTGTAGTCTTCCAATGGTGACTCGTGCGCAACAAAAACGCAAATTAAAAACATGGTTTTTATTTATAACAACTTGAATAGATACCTACTGATACAAAACCAATAAATTATTCAAATTTTATCTTTATTAAATTATAATTAAAATAGATTCGCAAAAAGGAAATATATGTAATCTTTTGGGTAGAATGTCTTCGCCCGGCCGCCGTACTGCGGCTCTCCCAGCTCCCAGTTGCAACGCCCCCCCTTCGTCTCGAATCCTGATTGTGTTCATTGCGCTGCCTTCATGTAGGGGCGAACATGTCTGTGATAGGAGGTGGAACGAGAGGGTTTTATTTCAACACAGTTCTGTCTCTGGCTCGATCTCTTGCCGCCCAGCGTCCAGCACCGCTAGAAAAGGTACGAATGAAGCAAGCCGGGCGATCTTTCTTTAACTAATTAGCTCGATTTGGCCAAGTTGGTCGCGTCAATGTTGGTCAGGGTGTTGCTTCGCTTCCGCACAGGCGGTGTCTTGTTTTGGTCACAAATATGACAGGCAGATGATTGTTTTCTGACGGATCTGGTGGGAACCGAACGTGCGGCGGCGTGACTGCGGGGTTAGCGTGAGCGGAGACGCAGGAGAACCGGGTGAAGAGGGTCCCGGTGAGGCGCCTGGTACCGCGGCAGGCGGAACGGAGCGGAGCGGGGCTCTCTCAGCACTGCAGTCAAACAGGTTTAATGACTGGAAAAAGTTGATTGTGTTGTCAGGTCGAAAGGACAACCTGTTGACTCTAGAGAAAGGAGAGGAAACCTTCTGAAACACTGATCATTTTGATCAATATTTAATTAAAAAATACATCAAAAATCAGTGATTGGTTCCACCTTAAACTAATTAATGTTTCTTGCTAAAATACATTTTACGTTATTATTTATAATAGAAACTTTAACAATGTTTATCATTTTAAGTTTGGGTATGTCGAAAGTGTTCTTAAAAGTTGCTTTTTGAATGGAGATTTGGCCAAAAAAAAAAAAAAAAAAAAAAATCAATAATGAATCACATTGATTTGTGAATGTTTCAATTGAAATCGAATTGGTTTAGGATTTTTTTTTTACTTTTTAAAAGAGTAAAATAAATAGGAAGCTGATAGAGGCTTTTTTATCATCATCATTTTTTTCTGTAGTTGTTACACTTTCACTTTATTGACTTGAAGACATTCGAGAAACATTTTAGTCATCCTGTTTAGTCTGCTAATAAAATCTGAAAGGTTTTTTTATTTGCCGAAAATCTAATATTGACATAATTATCAGACATTTTTAATTTCCAGTGAGATTTAGACCATCTTTTTTGTTCTCCTGGTTGTGTATTTTCTATCAGTTAGTTTTTCTAAAATGCTGTATTTTTCTCTCAGGAACATTATATTTAATCATCAACCAACCCACCCATCGCACCTTATTTACTGTGTTCTTGTGTGCATTGTGCTTTTTTGTTAAAATTGTGTGTTTGTGTTTTTTTCTATCTATATATTGTTGAGATATAACTGTTTTTTTTTCTCTCTTTTCTTTTTTTGTCACCAATACTTAAACCCTACCCTCCTTTGATCTCATGTGTCGTCCCGTATCTGTCTGACCTCGCTTGAGTTGCACTTTCTCCTCTGACATTAATAAAGTTTCATTCTATTTAGGGTTGTAACGGTTTGTTTTAACAAAGGTTCAATTCATATCATAATTTATGTTTGCCGATACGATTTATTGCCGATATTGATTCATTTTGAATGATCCGATTCATTGAACTAAAATCGATCCAGGACATTTTTAGCGAAACTGACTTAGGGATAAATACCTGGATACTGAACTGTGCAGGTGAAGTTTCCCAGATTCCTTCTATTTCTTGTAAGATAATCAAGTGTAAATTAAGTAAACATAAATCCATTCACATTTTAGCTTCATACAGTTGAGCCCACAGTTGTTTTTCCACATCAAAATAGCACAAATGAAGCATTATTAGACCATTCTAACACTGTATGGTCACATGACTTGGTAAAATTCAAAGTGTTTCCACACATTTGACTGTAGTGATGGATGATCAGTTTTTGCTGTCATTGCTTGGTGTGATGAAACTTGATCTTTTTATTTTATAGTAAAATAAACCTACAGTGCCCCAATCCAAATAGAATCTTCCAAGATTGATATAATTGATTTATTTAATTTTAAAACTATTTTACATTGGTATTGGTTGATTTAATTAAAAACTTGCCACAGACAGATTGATCTGTGTGTATTGCAGGAATATAAATTGATTAATCAATTAAGTTGAATATTCTATTCTATGTTAAGCCATATTTGTTGATGTGTGTGGTTTTTTTTTTTTTTTTTTTTTTTAACATATATTGAAAATGTACAAAAACAACCAAAAAAGGACTTTTCTGATCTTATAAAATCCCTGGAGGTAAAGAAAAACAAACTGTAACTGATGACTATGATTGTGACAGGAAGTCCTCATTTAAGTTCTCATCTGTTGGATACATTTTTTTTAAATTTTGTTATCATTGTTTGGTTTGGTTATTTAATTCATTTTTTTAAATTAAATGTGTTCATGTTTCCTCTTCAGTAATTTGTAAGCTGTTGTCTTTTAGGTCCAGAAGCTACAATGCATGTGTCCAGTGGAGGTCCGCGGTGTTTTCACCGTAGACGTACGCCGCATAGATGCTGTCATTGCTCTCGGCGTGTTTCTGGTGGAGTCTGGCTTACAGGTGGGTTTGCTGCACATCTTAATGATTATGCAACCCAAAGTCAAGTTTAGTTATTTTCTAAAAATATAGGGATTTATTACAAAAAAAAAATTAATGTGGCACTATGTCATAGCTATGGGTTTATTTTTGCTCTCAACCTTTCATTGTGGATCACCACGACAAGCTCAATAATCAGATTAAGATGGGGATTAGACATCCAGACGACCATGTCAGCCTCTAACCTCGTCACACTGAGGGAAAGCTTCTGGGAGCCTCACTTTTCCATTTAAATACAAGTGTCATAGCGCCTCGGAGCTGCATCTGACTGTCAGAATTAATGTTGCATCTTAATTTAGATTTCTCCGAGCTTGGTGGTGAAAGTGCTGCCAAGTGCAATTTGTTCCGGTGGGTCATGATTTGCTTTACCCCGGCAGCACAAAGACATGCTTGTTTCCTACTTGCTGAGCCTGCTGAGAGGGCTGCCACGGGTCCAGTGGATCGAAGAAAGCTGTGGGAAGAAAGGAAAGGGTAAGAGGAATCCTCTTATACGGGGGTTATTGTTTCACTGGGGCCTCTGCTTGCATGAGGCAGTTAACCAAGTACTAGTGAAGTCACAATCCAAGCACGACTCTGAGGTTTGCACTTATTGCTAGAAATAGTTCACGGATTGGATGTGAAAGTGATGCATTTACTGTTCTTTTTTTCTGCACTTTCAGCTTCACACTTTTGTGCTTTTACTGTTCTGCAGAATTTCTCCCGATTGCAGAAAACTTCAGTTTCTGTCTCGTGACTCTTCTGGCAGATGTAGCTCAGACGGATGCAGACTCCCAACAAGAGGTCAGCAGAGAAAGTGATCTTCATATTTCATTATATGCTCTTTTTTTTTCAAATGTGTGACGTTTTTGCTTCTTCTTTTAGATCTTAAACACCATAATGGAGGTCATGCAGGCCTTTCAAGAGATGTGCCAAACCCCCAATAAACATGACAAAGGTTGACACAGATTCGCTAAACTGTTGGCTCCGGAAAAGCTTTATCTCACGAGCTGCTGTTTTGTGTAGTTTACCTGTGCAGGTACACAGTTCCCAGTCTGCTGGGCATGACTCGGGCCTTTGGCCGCTACAGCAGCACAGATGACGCCCTGTTGACCAAGCTGTTCCCCAGGAGTTCACCGCAGGCCCGATGCGTCCCAGAGGAGACGGAGGGCGTGCGGCGCAGATCCTTCAACGACTTCCGTTCTATTTTGCCCCCCTCGCTGATCAACGTGGTGTGCCAAACCGACTCTCTGCGCAGACGCACCGGGAACAACCCGGATTCCTCTGCGCAGGTCCACACGCGTGCTTTATTTGAGCTTTTTCAATTCAAGTTTAGATCTATCATCTCATTTTGTTCAAATCTGCTCCTATAGATCTCCACAGATCCGGCGGGACACTCGCCCTGCTCTCCCACTGCTCCTGGCCCACTTTATTTTGAAGGTAAAAGTCATGTTTTTTTCACTGCTATTTATGGGAACTTATCAATGAAAACCACCAATGTCGAGTAACAGTTTGGTTCTTCATTGTTTTATTTAGTTATTTTTGAAGATGCTTTAAGGAAAACAACTTTAGGTTTTCTAACTAGTCAAGGCAATAATGAGTCATGCATTTTCCCAAGGACACAATCAAACCTGGGATTTGGTCCCACGATCAGCTGATTGGCAGAGAGTGCAGGATGTAACCCGCCATGACCTTCTGCATATATAATCACAGTCACCCATGAGCTGAGGGAAGACAGACATTGATTTTGTGATATCATCTTCAGTCTTTGTTTTTCAATAATTTAGTTTTGGTTTAAAACATTAAAAATTTGTGTGTATTATCTTATACAAAAAAGCAGGATTTTGTTGTTTGTCTCGTACAAAGAAGGAGGATTTTTGTGTTTTGTCTCAAACAAAAATCCCAATATTGGTTTTATCTTGTACAAAAAAGCAGGATTATTTTGTTTTGTTTCATACAAAAAGCAAGATTTTGTTTTTTGTCTTTCATAAATAAAGAGCAATGAGGATTTTTGTGTCTGGTTTTATATAAAAAGCAGGATTTTTGCGTTTTGGAGCTTTTTGTCAAACACATGGAAGGATTTTTTATGTTCTTTTAGTTTGTCTAGGAAAAAAAAGCAGGATATTTGTGTTCTTAATTTTTGTGACATTTTGTGTTTTAGTTTTTATTTTTTATCCCATATAAAAAACACAAATTAAATTGAGGATTTTTGGGGTTTGTTTTGCACTGTCATCGTGTCTTGTTTCATGCAAAAAAGATGAATTTTCCTGTTTATAAGTTTTTTTCTTAAACAAAAGCAGGATCTTTGTGCATGTTTTTTTGTCCCGTACCAAAAGGAGAATTGCTGTCTCGCCTCATTTGATAAATCACAATTTTTTTGTGTTTTTGTATGAAACAAAAGGGAATAATTTTTTATATCTCATACAAAAAAGCAAACTTTTTTTGTTTTGTCCTTTACAAAAAAAAGAGAAACTAAACAGAGGATTTTAGTGGTTTGTTTTATTTTATAGTGTCATTATGACTTGTTTTATACAAAAAAGTAGGATCTTCCTGTTTTTGTGTTTTGTCTTCAACAAAAAACAGGATTTTGTGTTTTTTTCCAATGCAAAAACGAGGAATTTTTGTGTTTTGCATCATTTAAAAAAAAAAATCTGGGTTTTAGTGTCTTTTTTTCATTCAAAAAAGCAGGATTTTCCTGTTTTTGTCTCAAACAAAAAAGCTGAAATTTTATGTTTTTGGGGTTTTTTTTTTTATTTTTTACTCTGTCCTATGCCCCTCACATTGCCTTGTTTCATACAAATTAATCAGTTTTTTTTTTTTTTTTTTGTCTCAAACAAGTAAAACATTATACTTCTTTGTGATGCATAATTAGGTGCTGGTGAGATTGAGCTCTTTCTCTTGAAATGTTTAATCTAAAGGAATCCGTCTCATGTTGTTTCTTTCACCTCATCTGTTTTGTTTGTAGGTGCATGTTTCCCAGAATGCAGTGCAGTGGACCCTGAACACTATTTTTCCACGGTCAGCTCCAGTTTCTCAGTGTCGCCCCTTCCTGTGGGAGCAGGTGAAAGTGAGGTGGAGGTGTCGGTGGAAGTCCTCCAGCATCTCCTGGACATGGTGCGGTAGCTGAGCTCACAGAGAGGCTGTGGCTCCTCCCTCTGCTGCAGGTTGAACTGTTTTTGTTGTGTATTCAGGTGAAGACGTTTGTTTCTGACTCCTCCCTGAAAACTCTGGATGCTGCTATAACAGAAGTCGTGGAAGTAAGTGAAAAACTTCTTTCACTGCAAATGTGTTGGAAGCAATGAAATGATCTGTTTTCTTTTTAGTCGAATCCAGGGATCAGCCTCAGCTACAAAACTTTCAGCGACACTCTGTATGTGTGTGTCTTCAAAATGCTGCGCGACACTCTGTACAACCTGAAAGGTGGGACATCCGTTTTCATCAAGCGTTTAATGCAAACAGTTTGTCACACGGCTGCGTCGTGCTTCCTTTCACAGATCTGCAGCCGGCGTTCGTGCGGGAAGTGCACGACTTTGTACTTGAGCAGTTCAGCAGCAGCCAAACGGAGCTGCAGAGGGTGCTTTATGACACGGGGGGGTTGCCCAGTGAACAGAGCCCCCTCAAGCTCCGTTGCCAAGCCAATGCTGCCTGCGTGGACCTCATGGTGTGGGCCGTCAAAGACGAGCAAGGTAATCAATCGTGGCAGGCGTTCCAGGCAGAAAGATGCTGCACGTCCTCAGTGATCCGCTTTTTATGTCTTTTTGTTTCTATTTTTGTCAGGAGCTGAAAATCTTTGCACCAAACTGACGGAGAAGCTCCAGTCTAAAGCATCCAGTAAAGTCATCATCGCCCACATGCCCCTGCTCATCTGCTGTTTACAGGTATAAAGCCGTAACTCAAAAAGAACAGAGCTGAGACCAAACTCGAGTGAATTTGATTTTTACGAGAAGTTTTCCGTCTCGTCTTTGGTTCCAGGGCCTGGGCCGTCTGTGTGAACGGTTTCCAGTGATTGCTCATTCTGCTACCACCTCGCTGAAAGACTTCCTGGTCGTTCCTTCTCCTGCTCTAACAAAACTGTACAAGTATCACAGCCAGTACAGTGCAGGTACGTTTACTGTACAAATTCTGTCAAATCAGCCTGTTAACTGAGGTTCAACATTTGAATAGAATAGAACAAAACTTTATTGATCACACAAATGAGAAGTTGATACGTCACCACAGTTCTATAAAAAGCAGCAGGTGATAAATAACACTAAAAAACACTTCAATGAGGGTCTAGTGATGTGTTTGAGTCTCTGACTGAAGGAGCTGCTCCCTGCATTCACGGTCTCATGCAGAAAGTAATGAAGATTGTCCGTCCTCCTCCCACCCATCACTGTCCATCATTGTGTTTTAAAATTTAATTTCAAATTTAATTGAAGTGTAGGTAGCACTAAATGCTTAGATTTTTTTTAAACCTTGGAGGTGAATGCATAAAAATGTGCATTTGTTGTTGTTTGTTTATTTATTTTTCCATGAGGCTTTCAACTTTCAAGTACGGTGGCTCTGAGGTACAAATCACTCAATGCAAAAGCATATTACAGATCACAACAACAACAAAAGCAAAACAAACAATATTAAATTATAGAGATCAAATCAACATTCCAAATACTAAAATGTAATTGAAAAAATCAAAACAAAACTCCAAATTCCTAAAAAAAAAAAAAAAAAAAAACATGGAAACATTTTGGAAAACTGAAGTAATTTTCAGGAATCACAATGAAATGTTAAAGAATGAAACTGGAAAAGGCAGAAATTATGGGATGTTACTGATTTTAATGATGAAGTCTTTTCACATTTTTAACTGAAAGTTATTTGCCGATATCTTCCAACAGAGGATATTTCTTTAAACCTCTGACAACAATCACTACAAAAGTTTGGTCATTTGTTGATCATTGATCAATGATTTCCCTCAGTTCGGCCCATGATGCCTTCATTTCCTGGTTTCATTTTGATTTCTGGAATTACTTTTGTTTTCTGAATAATGTTTAATTAATTTTTTTGGTTTCTGGAATTTTGTTTAGATTTTTTAAATTTAATGTTTTTTTAATAATTAGCTTTGCTTTTTTAAATTGTTGTTGGATCTTTAAATGTTTTTACGTCGAGTGATTGGTTGATTTATTGCACTTCGGGGCCCTCTGTATGTATGCATTCAGTACGTAATATGTTTAAAAAAAGAAAAGATTGGAGTTGGAAGCAGAACAGAAGTGAAATATGTCGTGATTCAATGTCAAACATGCCGCATCAATAAGAGTCCGTGTCACATGGCGGTGTCATCCATCATTGATCTTCCCCACAGCCACACATAGAGGGCTGTCCCTTTTTCATTGATTCTCCATCTATCTAACTTGTTCTTTTAAACGTTTGCTGTCCACGCTCGTGTTTAATATAAAATGTTACAAACTGAGTTTCTGTTGATGTTTGATTTAATTACTTTTATTAGCAACCACAAATAAAACAGTTAAAAAAAAGATTAATAGAAAGCGATTAAAGAGAAGAATGTAGAAGAGAAATGTTATATTGTTACAATATTTTATGCACATTTTTACATGTTGAACATATAATGGTTTATCACAATTGTCCCATTAGGCTTCTCATTTTCTAATTTATACATTTTCAGCTTGTACTTTTTTTTAATTGTGTTAAATTTTTACTTATTTTGATACTTTCCTCCATATTATTCCACAATCTCTACCCTCAGACAGAAGTACAGACTTTTTTAGGTTATTCTTACACAAAGTTATTTTTTTGGTAAATAATCTCCTTCTCTGTCCTAAAACAATTTTATATGGTATTCATTAGATTTTTTAAAATTAGCTTTATAGAATTTTTGCATCATATTATATTTTATTATACCTGTAACTTTTAAACCCGAGTTCTGCAACCTGAGGCTCCAGAGCTGCACACAGTTCTTTTGTTTCTCAATTTTGCCTCTTTAGCTTCATGTAAAAATCCTAGTGACTCAAAACATAATGGATTTGTACTTTTGGTTTCTTTGCTTTCAAGTTTTGACATTTATGTTTAGCAAAATTATGTTGAATCTGTTGGTGAAGTTCTTTACACGAATAGAATTTTCCTTTTATTAGTTATTTTACAATACTTAGAAATGTAATCATCAGTTTAAGCTTTGTGTTGACTTTTCTATTCCCCAAAGCTTTAGATGTATTGATGATGTTTTTCTGTTTTTCGTAGGGGCTGGAGAGATCAGGATAAATGTCACCAACGAGCACGCTCAGTCCACCCTCAGCGTACTGTCCAGCAGAAAGGACCAGCCCTCCATGTACGAGCAGCTCCGAGACATTTCCATCGATAACATCTGCAGGTCGGTTTAAACCCTTGGTTTCAAACTCTGGATGTTTCCACGACTTTTAAAATCGTTCCTCTCCCTTCTCAGGTGTCTGAAGGCCGGTTTGACCATGGATAACGTGATCGTGGAGGCTTTCTTGGCCAGTCTGTCCAACCGTTTGTACATCTCTCAGGAGAATGAAAAGTGAGCTCCGTTTGTACTTTCATGAATTAACAGGCCCGCCTACATTCCATTAACGTGACACAGAGTTTAAATCTACATGTTCTGCCGGTAGGGACGCTCATCTAATTCCAGATCACACCATTCGAGCGCTGGGCCACATCGCCGTGGCTCTGAGAGACACTCCCAACGTGATGGAGCACATCCTGCAGATCCTCCAGCAGAAGTTCTGCCAGCCTCCGTCACCGCTGGATGTCCTCATCATTGACCAGCTCGGCTGCATGGTCATTACAGGAAACGTAAGTCAAAAGTCCCAGTGTCTCCTATGACATGAGGATATCAGAGTTTAGAAGATAAACAGTTTGTTTTAAAGGATCTTACTGTGAACAGAAGGAACCTCCCTTCCTTTTGCCAGATGGGCTTAAACATTGTTATTACTGCACATTTTCTGGACGGTGTTCTGCTCTTTTTTTTCAAAGAAAAGAAGTTGGCAGATTAATGGGGCTTAATTAGCTGTTTTTCGACGATTAGCTACTTTTCACGATGAAAGGCTGCAATTAAGGACTTCACTTGGTGAAAATGTAGATTTAAATTTAAGAAAAGTCTTGTCAGGATATCCTCCTACATTTTTAGATTTTTTTTTTTTGTTACCTTTTGTTTCTTGTCTTTAAGCAATACATCTACCAGGATGTATGGAACCTGTTCCAGCAGATCAGCGTCAAAGCCAGTTCAGTGGTTTATTCAGCCACCAAAGACTACAGGGATCACGGTTACAGGTAAGAAGAGTGAGCCAAACATTCGAAGGATTACTCTGGTTTGATTAACTTTATTAAGAATTTTAAAAAACATTAAAAACAATGTAAATATGACAGATTATTTGTTATTTTTTTCTATTATTATAACAAAAAGCACATCATTTGTTGCTCCGTGTCAGTTTAAGACACAGAACTACTACACACTGATCTGTAAAAACACACACAATAATGCAAAAACATTATTTTAGTATATGCATGTTTTTTCTATGCATGACATTTTTGAAAAAAAAAGGAAATTTTAAATAATTCTTTTGGAGTTTATCACTAATTAGAATTGAGAAAAAGACTTGTGTTTTGAACTGTGAATTTCTTTTCAAAATGTTCAAGTTGCAAATAAATTGACCTTGACTAGAAATAAACAGAGGTTTGATAAAAAGGCGATGCTTTAAAAGATGTAAAATAACAAAATATGTCATAAAATCTGACATAAGACGACACTTTTAAGTATTATTAGTGTTTTGTTTTTACCAGAGAATAGTCATTACCCGAAACTTTATAAATAAAGTAAATAACTGTTTTGCTTTCAAATACATAAGTGAAATTATTTTTCCAAAGAAAATTTTGGCTTTTAGAAATCTAATTTGTCTTCTGGTGTTACCAAACAGCCCAGCTAGTAACCAAAATACCATTAGTTAATTTAGTTTTCTGCAATTTTTGATGTTGCAGGTAAAATGCTCTTTGGTCTATAATTAACAGAGTCTATTTTATCACCAAATTCATAGATGGAAGTTATTTTATCCATCTTCCATTCCTGTGACTGCTTGATTGATTGACAAGTTGACCATATGGGTTAAAAAACACATTTTCACCATATTTATATCAAAACAGAATTCATCTGTTGCCTTTGAACTTTTAAGTGTTTATATATTATTCCATGCAGGAGTTCTTTTTCTGCTAAATTCCTAATGGATAACTTTAAGTGATTTGCTGATTGAGATTAGGTTCCAATATTTGGTTTGTTTAATGTACTAATATGTGCACATATTCTCTCCAGCTTAAGGGAACTAGCTCCATTGAATATCTTGAAATGGTGCAAAAGTAAATTGTAAACTGTCAGACATAAATCTAGATAACCTTACCTAAAACAAACCAACAAAAGGTTTTGTTAAAGACCCACTCAGATGAAAATCTTGTGTTTTTAACATGTTTAACTTGTGGCATTTTTCTGATGATGGAGGACATATATGAAGAAAATTTCTAAGTCTTTCTTTATTCAAGTTGTTGTGAATTGGGAGCAGATGAAAGAAATTACATTTAAATAGGATTGTATTTATGACAAAAAAAAAAAGGCAGGGCTGACCATAGACTTCCTGCTCCAAGCTCTCAGCTACAAGGACGGGAAGTGGGGGTGGGGTTGCCCTGGCACAACCAGCTTAGTGGCCTTGTGGTAGAGTGTCCGCCCGCCCTGAGTTTTGAAGGTTGAGGGTTCAATTCCCGGCCGAGTCATACCAAAGAATGGGACCCAGTGCCTCTCTGCTCGACACTCAGCGCAAAGGAGTTGGACTGGGGGGTTAAACCAACAAATGGTTCCCGAGCGCGGCTGTGTCTGCAGCTCACCGCTCCCCCAGGGGATGGGTCAAATGCGGAGAGCAAATTTCACACACCCAGGTGCGTGACAAATAGTTGAACTTTAACTTTAACTCAGAGCCGGATTTCTAATAAAACTCCTGCTGCTCTGCAGAAACTATGTCCAAGAAAATGACAATTTTCTTTTATTTGGTCTCAAATAAAATTAATTAAAAGATCACTGGTAATATTCTGAAAATAGATCAGAAGATGACAATTTAAGCTGTTTATGGTGAATAAAGGTTCATCCATCTTTCAGAACTGGTGTTAGGCATTCCTATATATATAGCAGATTATTTATATTAAAGAAGTTGGGATATATTTTTGGAACAATACTTTTTGGGAGGGGGTTATAATGGTTTCCTTTTAGCCCAATTAGTTTTTTTATTTTCTTAATCAAAATATCACAGAAAAAAGTGAATCTCTTTTACTTCAGAGTTGGATTAAAAACTTAAGTGTATGGACCACACTTCCCCTCTACTAGAATTGTGTTTTCCTTTTTTGAAATTATGTTTTGATTTTTTTTAGTTTTGCAGATACAAAAACAGAAGTTAAGCATTTAGATCTATGTTAATAAATTCTCTGGTTTGTGATTTTAATGCATAATTCTCTCTCATCTTGGTCCACATTAGACACTGCTCCCTGGCTGTGATCAACGCTCTCGCCAACATCGCAGCCAACCTGCAGGGGGAGCAGCTGGTGGACGAGCTGCTGGTCAATCTTTTAGAGTTGTTTGTCCAACTGGGGCTGGAAGGCAAAAGAGCCAGCGAGAGGGCCTCTGACAAGGGAACAGCGCTGAAGGTACGTTCATTGTTGTAACACCCAAACACGGCAGAAAAAAATGGCTAACGGTCCCGTCGTGGCTCCTCCTCCTCCTCCTCTTCCTCTTCTCCCTCCACAGGCGTCCAGTAGTGCTGGAAACCTGGGAGTGCTCATTCCTGTGATTGCTGTGGTGAGTACTTCTCAAATATTCATCGGCAGAGCTCGGGGGAATCCATCAGTATTTGAGACAAATGTGTAGTTAAGTTTTAACTTTGTAAGCAAATATTGACCGAGTTGGTTGCAGCACAGACTGTTTCAGTTCACGGCTGGATGTTCTTTTATTCATTCTGATCACATACCAGTGTCCTTCAGGGATCGTTCACGTTTAATGAAAGTTTGAAACGACGTCAAGCAAAAATAGACTTACAAAACATTCGTTTTTATGCTGATAGTATTTGTATTAGAGGTAATACTTAAAGTTTTACTCACAAGAAACGCTGATTTTTATTTTTGTGAATTTTTCACAGCACAGCGTAATAAAGGCTAGAAATGTCCATTTGTTTTAGCATAAACAAATTGCAAAGAATAAAACATTAGAAATAGGATTGAACATGTTCAAAGAGAGAATACATTCATAAGACAAAAAAAAAACTCCTCCTGTCAGTTAAGTGCCTGATCCACTGAGAAAAGCTTTTCGAAGTCAACTCTTCAGCTCTGTGATGGATTGACCACCCGGCCCGCAACACAAGACAGTGAGTGCGGTGCTCATAATATGAAGAGGAAGGGCTGGTCCACGACGAAGCGGATCTGAGAGGAAAGCGGCATGAAGCCGACTTGGGTCAGAGAGGCGGCCTCGGTCCCCTCTTCATTGACTGTGATGGTTCCCTGGTGCTTCAGCTGCACACAGACATCAGAGTTCATCAGAGCGATGGAAGTTACTCGCCACCTCTGATAGAAGTGGACTCACCCAGCTCATGGAGACTCTCTCCGACGTCATTCCGGAGAAGTCTCCGCTCTCCTGGAACATGTCGGAGAGGCCCATCTCCTTCAGGTTTTCAATCAAGTCGTAGCTCTGCTCCAGTTTGAAGCGAGGCAGCAAAACCTCACGGGTCCTGAAGAAAGAGAGGAGATGTGGAGAACTGATTATGAAACATCTAAATCCAAACAGTTTACCAAATCCCCGCCCCCCCAAAAAAAATAAAAGAAGACATTCAGAAACTGCTTGGAATTAACAGGATTCCCGCAATAATTACTCGGATTCTTTTGACCAGAAAAAAATCTGTTTTTGGTGTTTGAAACATGTTCTTGTGGCATTTTTTTTTTTAAATGGAGGGCATATATATATAAAGAAGAATTCTTGATTAAATCCAATCAGGAGAAGACAAAATATGCAGTTTAAAATAAGAGTGTAATTATTTGGCCACAAGCTCCTTGCTCTGCTCCATTCAGTTGCATCAGGGATAGGAAACTCCAGGCCTCGAGGGCCGGTGTGTCTGCATGATCTCCAGATATCCAAGCTCCAATCATGACATTATTTGGTTCTGGTGTGTCTAGCAAATTTAAAGTATGTCAGAGCAAGGAATGTTGGAAAAAATGCAGGAATGCGGCCCTCGAGGGCTGGAGGTGCCCATCCCCGGTGGATCCGAGTACGTCTTCGTTTTCCTCGTCAGACCTGGAGTCTGGCTCAAAACTGTACAGCAAAAAAACACCACAGTGCCTGAAACCATTAGGTGGAAGTCCTCGACTGGAACCTCCTGTTTTTTTTTAAAGCTTTCATCCTTTTTTCACTTTGACATACCATAACTCCTTATGCGATTAGCTGATTCACAGAGAAAAAGCGGCATTTCTCCGGCTCTGCTCAAAATAATCCTGGAGAACATACTTTAATCTTGATTTAAAAATGACTTTAAAACACCACATTCTATGCGGTGTTTTTCATTTAAAACCTATGGTTTTGTTCTCATTTTAGTGCCATTTTCACCAAGGACTTGATGTTCTTCAGGGGAAAATCTCAAACTCAGGGAAATGCTGCGTTCAGGTGGTGGTGGAATGATCTGAAAAATGATTGTCCGACTTGGAAATCACACACGTATAATCGGAAAAACGTCAAATCTTCAAACGCTACATGAATGCAGAATAACTTTCTGCGCCTGAATATATTTGTAGTGCACCATCTGTTGGGAGACGCCTGAACTAAAAGGAAAATGAACAATCTGAGTAATCAACATTGTTTATTCCAGTTTGGTGGGCCAGATTAAATAGTTTAAGGGGCCACATATGACTAGTTTACCCACCCCTGCTCTAGTATGTTGGGGTGTGAAGGTCTGTAAGCTTGCAGGAGAATGTGTAAAGTTCAACTATGGGTGACGGAAAGGGGGGGGGGGGGTTAGTTTATGCCAACAACTCCATGGCCAAGAGAACTAATAAAGAAACTATGTCAGAGAAAACAAGAGTTTTTTTTTTTTTTTTTTTTTGGCAAAAAAAACAACATTTTAGGCTCCTAAAATGGCTCAAGAGATGATCATAGTAGGACTTTAAGATGTTCCACACCAACTTTAAATGTGTGACGTTACTGTGAAGGAGGTTAAGATGATTACTAACTGTAAAAAATAATGCTAAAGAATGAAAAACTCACAGCAATTCAAATTCCTTTTTGATTCAGAAGTGTCTCGGAGGATTCATTTATAAGAAACAAATCACCAAATACTGTCACTAATGTGCAGCCCACCTGTTGGTCATGCTTTTGAGCCACTTGTTGACAACAGTTGGGAGATCTGCTGCTCCAGCGTTCTCATCCCGCTGATCTTCCTCGGTAAGGCGATGAGCATGCTGATGTTTCCTGAGTATGGGAGCTGCGCATAAGAACGGTAACAGCTTCATCACGCCGGTCCAGCGGGCGCTTTGAGCGGCTTTCGCCACAAGAGGACACCCACCTGTAGGATGTCACAGTCCAGTTCGTGGTCGGCGGCGGCCAGATAGTTCCCCTTGTTGGTCATCATCGGCACTCGAACGCTTGTTTTTTCATTAATTCGGAAATTGCGATAGTAAGTCATCTCTTTTGGGAATTTCTGCTCCCACGTCCCTGTTCAGACAAAGAATTACTAAAAAAATGTACACATTTTAGCCGTTTTCTTACCACTTACCTTTGAAGTACAGGTAGTTGAGCAGCATCAGCACCATATTTGGATCCATGCTCTTCAGTGGATCTTTGATCAGGTCTTTGGTAAGTTTCTGTATGCGATTGTTGGCCTTCTCCAGAAATGCCGGATCTCTGAAGTCCACCGACTGTGGCTCGGCAAAATAATAAGTCTTGGTCTGTGCGCGGAAGGCGTCTTTCAACGAGACCTCTTTCTTTACGTAGACATCGTTCACAGAGCGTAACGTGTAGCCAAAGTTCCTCCTGAACAGCCTGTGGGTGAGCTTCCTGAACAGCTTATGCACCGTCGTGTTGTCATAGTGAACGCTAGCGTTGACAAAATCCGCAAATCCCAGAGCTTTGTAGATCTGCTGGTGCGTCCCCGGCCCGGCGCCCAAAGACATCATCCCCATGGCGATGGAGATCCCCGCCGGCGCCAACAGGATGTTGTCGCTCTGGTTCACGTGGTTCCGGAGACTTCGGTAGAGGTTGAAGCCGAAGTGGGCGTTCACGGTGTTGAGGCGCTGGAGACGAGATCGGCCGTGGAAAAGCCTCAGCAGCCGAGCTCTGCGGATCTTTGGGTCAGAGGGTTCGGCAAAGATGTCGATGTCAGGGGGAGGTGTTGCAATCTCATCAATCTCATCAGCCTCGCTGAAAAACAAGTGGGGGCTCATTGCACCATTTCAAAGTTTTTGAAAGTTAAGGAGCTTTACTGCTATGTGAAAAATCAGGATTACTCAAAAGTTATTTTCCAAAAATTGAGTTTTGCCTTAAACTTACGTGTAATCGTCACTGCCGGCAGCAAGAATTTTATCAAAATCGATGTAATCTTCATCCTCAAAGCCGTCAAAAATTAACTCGTTCGTGACCGTGTTTGCTTTGTGGACCTCCATGGGAATGGCCTCCACATCCTGAGTCCCAGCCGGCTGTAACCCTCTGGGCTCCGGATCCGGACCGCTGAAGTGAGTGCTGAGGTCTTTGATGCCGGCCGAGCACGGAGCGACCAGCAGCGCGGCCGCAGAAATGACCACGATGGCCCACATCTTAAAAGCAGAGCAAATGTTCTCTTCTTTACTCACGGATCGTTCGATTGGATGAATTTAGATGGAGAACGATGCCTTTTGTTCTTCAAAAAAAGCTGTCTTACCTTCGCTGTGAACTTGTGGGAAGTGCTGCGTTGCTTCTGTTTGGAAGACTAATAACACAAAACTGAACTTTGATTTGGGCTTCTCCTAAACAAATAAACCAGATCAAACAGTTCAAAAAGTCTACTGACAGACTAAAAAGCTTTAACTCTTCACAATTCAAAACTATTGAAGTGCTTCATTATTTAGATATAAGAATTTAGTTGGAGAGATTCAGTGTTTATTTAACGTACAAGAGAATCTTTTGCGAACGTTATTGATTTAATCTAGAAAAATCATGTCTGTGTACTTAAGCATTACCTGTTCTACCTTCTTTTTCTGACTTGTAGTTGACAAGGCGGCTTCAGCCCATCAAGGAGGCCAAGCCCCGCCTCCAAAAGCTCTTCAGGGACTTCTGGTTGTATTCTGTGGTCATGGGTTTTGCTGCGGAGGGATCAGGTGAGCGATGTTCATGATACATCCCATCTAAAAATGTTCTAAAACTCAAAATTCGGAAGAAGATTAATGAATAAAACTTAAATTCAGGACTAATTTGATTTATTATTAAACTGATTGAAATGACTCCTTTCACATCAAATAAGAAAAACAGAGGTCATTTTCAAATTCCCTCAAGGGATTTGCCATTTTTGTTGGGGTGTCCAAACCTACAATTCCACAATCCAGTGCTCTGGAAATTTCCCAGAAGTCTTTGCAATAAACCAGAGCGCATCAATGCTCAATAGTTTGGTGAATATAGACAACAATGCATTGTGTTTGAGCAGTTTTTTATTTGAAAAAATGCTTTTATAATAGTCTTAAAATTGTATTTTTTTTAGATTTTACTTCAGCAAATGAGTGACGCCATATTTGCCATTTAAAAGTAAAGAATTAAAAAAAAGTGAGATAAATTCCATTAAAATCAGGAGCCTTGGATATTCCTGCGCTATATCGTTTTTAGTGATGGAATTCAGACAAAGCCAGAGTTTCACCTGATGCATTTCTTCTGGTCCATTTTGTGTTTTCAGGGCTCTGGCCTGAAGAGTGGTATGAAGGTGTGTGTGAAATTGCCACCAAGTCTCCTCTTCTCACTTTTCCGAGTGGAGAACCACTTCGCTCTGAACTGCAGTACAACTCAGCGCTGAAAAACGACACTGTGACGCCGGTAATGTTAAAACTCTGGATTTCAGGTTTTTTTCCTACATTAAGGAAATGTTTTTGAGACCTACTCTAATAAAAAATGTATTTTAACGTGTTCCTGTGGTATTTTTGTGATGATGGAGAATTAAAATGTAGAAAATTATGTTTTAATTTGCATTTCCGGATATTTCCTTTATTCAAATTGTTATTAATCGGGAGCAGATTAAAAATTCTATTTGATCATTTTTGTATTTGTTATGTAGAAAATAAGTTTGGGTGGGCCACAAGCTAAATAAAGGGATAAATTTATCCCTTGGGGATATGAATAAAGTTCAGTTCAAGCTCCCTGGGACATTCTAATGCATAAACTTATAGACAAATAGATCCATGAACGTCTTTGTTTTCCTCTGAATCTGGATCAGAACTGTACGGCTGGATAGTGCCAATATTCCTTTCTATTTTTGCTGCACCAATAGTGTTGGGTTGGGGGTGTGAGGGGTTATAAGCTTGGGGGAGAACGCATAAATGCAGAGCTCTCATTGGAGAAGAGAAGGGGAGCGGGGTTACTCAACACCAGCGATGTTGTCCACAACTCTGAGGCAAATTTCTTATGAACTCCTACCACTCTGCAGAAACTGTCTTAGAATTAACTCTGTTTTTTTTTTTTTGGCTAAAAAATGACTGAATTGTAAAATGAAAGACCTCTTGGAACATTTTGAAAATAAATCAAAAGATGATCGGAGTGGGACTTTAAAAGATTCCAGTGCTAACTGTATCTTTGTCGCTTCAGGCTGAGCTGAGTGAACTTCGGGGAACCATTAGCAATCTCATCGACCCCACTCCAGAAGGATCTGCCCTCATTAACAAGCTGGACTTTGCCATGTCCACCTACCTGCTCTCCGTCTACAGATTAGAGTACATGAGGTCAGCTCCACCATCATTCCTCATCTTTTGTCTTTTTGACGCCTGCTTTTTAACACCTCTGTGTTGTGTTAGGATGCTGCGATCCAACGATCCCGACCGGTTCCAGGTCATGTTTCGATACTTTGAGGACAAAGCCATCCAGAAGGACAAATCTGGTAAAGTTTGATGTGCAAACGCAACATTACCTCTTACTTTTACAATTCAACTTCTTACATCTACTTTAACCACTGCAGGCATGCTGCAGTGCATCATTTGTGTTGGTGATAAGGTCTTTGATGTCTTCCTCCAGATGATGGCCGATAAGGTAGCTTTCAATATTCTATTCTATAAAGCAGGGGTGTAAAACTCAGTCGTACAGGGGGTCAAAATCCAAAACACACCTTAGGTTGAACAGGATAAACACCTATTGGAGACTAAAACTACATTCTTAAAACTTTAAAATGGTAGCTTTTTAACATAACTATGAACTAGATATGTAGAATTACCTATTATAATGCCAGTGTGAATGCTGTAAGCTGAATTTGACCGCTGAAGATGATAGTGCTGATAGCTGAAGATGTTGAAGTTGATGGCTAAAATCACTTAAGCTAATAGCTGAAAATGCTAAAGCTGAAAGTGCTGAATTTGATAGGTGAAATTACTGAAGCTAGTAGCTTAAAATGCTAAAGTTGGTACCCAGCTTTTGGCTTTTAGCTAAATGCCAATTTAGCCTAAAAAAAAAAAAAGGTTAACCAAAACAGCTTGCATGTAGCTGAAAAAATAGCTAAACTTCAAAATAGCCTAAAAAAAAACAGAAAAAAGCCTAAATTTGCCAAAAGAACTAGTGTGTTGCTGATATATTAAACTCCAAAAATAGCTTAAAAAAATCTTAGTAAATGCCAAAATAATTCAAAAAGCTTTCAGAATGCCAATTTTTAAAACTTTATAACTGTGACTTTTTAACATAAATATGAATAATAAAAAGGTAGGAACATGTTTCCAGAATAAATCAACTTACCATGAAAATTTTACTTTTTGAGGTTTTAAATGCATTTTACTGTTCATTCCTCACTATAAAGAACCTCAAAGCGGTATTTTGATGCGTTCATACATTTGAGAGAAATTCTTTAAAAACCTGCAGAGTCTGCAGCAGCCCCTCCCATACCCACGAAAACGAGCGGTTGGAAACGTGATGATGTAAAATCGATGCCAACAGCTCCCTCAAGGAAGTGTCTGCTCTGCAAGCTCCGCCCCCAGACTACAATGAACACACCCCTGTCTTCTCCGTGGAGCTGTGGCAGGAAATAACTACCTTCCTGTACCAGAACCGCTCTCTTACCAGTTTTTTAAATGTAGTCTTGCTTCATTACCAATCAGACTGAACTTCGGTTCTCTCTGAGATTCCTCAGTCTGAATATGAAACGAACCGAGAGTGGAACAGCTGAACCAAAACGGCCACCGTACCCGACAGGCACGTGATGTAAACATGGTAGAAATGAGGGGATCGGTGAGCCGCGGACAAACATAGAGCATTGATTGTCATGTTATCCAAAAGGAAATAATTGTTCCAACTGTTTACTTGTTAGAATGTTTATTTTAACACCACCAAAAAATGTGTAACTCTCTTTTCTGTGTCTCCTACGCGGCGTGCGCCGGCTGCTGCCGTGAAAGCTCTATTTTAGTTTCAACAGAATTCTCTTAAAAACAAACCATAAAGCCACAACAATGAGACACGGAAACTCATTAAATGCGGTCGGAATGAATTCATGCTCAATAAAACAACTTTTAATGTGATCCACATTGATTCTACTTAGTTGGGTTTTGGGTTTTGAGTCTAGTTTTGTTTACAAATTTAGTTCATGCTGAGGAGGCGGGCTCAAGCATAACGTCATGAAATGGGCGGGACCGAAAGGCGGAGGCTCAGAAATCGAGTCGTTTTACTTTCGGGTATTAAAACGGGCCACAAATATGACTAATATTTCATAAATAATTGGATTTTTAGTGTTCCCAATGTAATATATGATCATATATATGGATATAGTTTACTCTGAAAGGCTGAATGAATTCAAGGTAGGGCCCCTTTAAATAACTTTCAATATTCTACTCTCCATAAAAATATATATTTTGTCAAAATTATACGACTTAAAAATAAGCACAAGATAACGTGGGTCGGATATAATTACCCGGAGGGTCAAATCCGGCCCTATATATGTGCTATATTGGATCAGGATTATATTGAGCATAAGTTCTAATTTTTTTTTTTTGTTTTTAGCCAAAAACGAAAGAGCATGAAGAGGAGTTAGAGCGACACGCTCAGTTCTTGTTGGTCAACTTTAACCACACCCACAAGAGGATCCGCAGAGTGGCAGACAAATACCTCTCTGGTCTGGCTGAGACGTGAGTTCTGATCTAGCTTTTCTGGATCCAGTCTTTGAATGCTTTTTTTTTTTCTTTTTAAATTTAAATGGATTTCTGTGTTCCACAACCAGATTCCCCCACCTTCTTTGGAGCGGTCGAGTGTTGAAGACAATGCTGGATATTTTGCAGACCCTGTCTCTGTCTCTGAGCGCAGTAAGTCCCAGGAGTCAGACTCCAGGCCTCGTGTCCTACATGTTGTAGCTTCCACAGCTGATCCAGGTCATCAGCAACAAGTAGGCCAAGTTTCTCAAAAACAAGAGGATGCCGGCCACTTGAGGCCTGGAGACCCCTCCCTGCCTTAGATGAACTGATTCTGACTGAATGCTTCTAAAATGTTTTGATTTGTGTAAAAAACATTTTTTTTTCTTTTTACATTTGTTTTAGGATATTCATAAAGATCAGCCATACTATGACATTCCAGACACCCCCCACAGGATCACTGTGCCGGACACATACGAAGCCAGAGAGGTGAGTTTGATCTGCACTAACATTTGTGGCCACTAGAGGGAAGCAAAGACCACAGCTTTGCTTTTGCTACTTTATTTTAGATTTTAAAATAATAATTACTAACCAAGCCACAATGTTTAATTTGCTGAATTGTGTCTATATATATATATATATATATAATGCTGTTTTCACCTTTAGATATGTAGAGATCTCAATCCCATTCACATACAGAATTTACAGCCAAATGGTGGAAGAGCTGCCATCCAGACCACCGATGCAGTCTTGTCCAAGAACTCTTTGGTACACTCCAACCAACCGTCCAATCAGAGGCTGACCACTCTACCTCAAGCACACGGCAATTAATTAAAGTTTGTGTTGGGAGCTGAAGGCTTCTCATGTTGGACAGATTTTACTGTCACAACAAGGGATAACCAATCGACATACAAGGAGAATATCAGTGTAAACCCCTTTTGTAATTGAGGCCAAACTGTATTTATATTATACAAGCACATTTTTCTTATTGGACCAGTTGGATGAAAGGGAAAGATGGAGAACAAGGGTTAAAAAAAAAGAGGTCTAGAAGATGGAGGGTAATCAAAGGATAGAGGAGTGTAGAACTACAAAAATAGTTTAACATCATTCATTCAATTGTAAATGTTTATCGATTTGTGTTTTTTAAAGCAAAAAATCTCCAGTCTTCATGTTCTTCAATCCTTTCATTCCAGAGCATAGTGAAGGACTTTGCTGCTCGCTGTGGAGAGATCCTGAAGGAGGCGATGAAATGGGCCCCTTCAGTCACTAAGTCCCACCTACAGGTCAGAATTTTGTCTTTTAGATTTAAATATTGACATATACAATAAATAAATAGATATGACAATTTTAAGTTGGGGTGTCCCGATCCAATCGTGATCAGAAGTCGGGACCAATCACATAGTTTCAGACTCAATCAGAAAGAGATGTTATATCCCTTTGGTAGATTGGATATTCATTTTATTAATTTGATCAGCTTATTATTACAGATAAACACTCAAGTATAAGTCTGCATATCATGAATGGATCACAACACTTTATTGCCATAAAATACAGCAGACTGTGTCACTAGTTTGAGCAGGAGGCATGCAAAAACTGGGAAAGATTGCAAGATATTCTCAGATTCTGACTTCAGAGCTCAATAACTTTCTAAATAGACATTTAAAACTGGCATCAAGTTCCTCTATTGATTCGTAATAACACAAATAACGACGTACAAAGGCATTCAGAAGAAAAATGATTGTGTTTTTGTTACTTTTTAATGAGAAGTGCTCTCTCAGTGATGCAGACACAAAGACGGCTGCTAAATTCAAATTTATTTGCACTGTACTTTTCCTGCCACAAATCATCTTTAAAGTGCTTTCTATAATAAAATAAATAATAGTAAGAAAAAAAAATAACAGTTAAAATAGCAATCATCATAAAAATATAAAAAGGCATATACATCCCACAAGATCAATCAAATTAAATTGAATGAATTATTAGTGAAGATTATAAAATCAAATTAAAACGTAAAAACGAGGAAAAGCTATACTAAACTGATTTAGTTTCAAGGGTTTTTTTTTCTTAAAAAGCAACGGTGGAGGAAGGGACCATCTACATAGATCAAGCTTCAGGAAAAAGTAATAAAAACTCATCATATTTATGCTACAAAACAGTGATTTTGGATGAAAGTTATTCATTTTTGTACAATTTTAATGAAGATATGTAGATATAAATCACATTTGATCCAATATGTTTAATAAATTTGAAAACCTGAATTTGTTTATTTAATTTGTTCCTTTTTAAAAATATTGTACAAAAGTTCCGGGTTGGAACCTAGCAGATTCTCAGCATCAATGACTGAGTCGGATCGGGCCGAAACACCAGGCCCTGGTATGAACCTGTTTTTTTTACGTTGGGCTGTACGGTTTCATTGAGGGGGTTTCTGTTTTTCCTTTGAACACAGGAGTACCTTAATAAGCATCAGATCTGGGTGTCGGGACTGTCCCAGCACACCGGGCTGGCCATGGCCACAGAGAGTATACTGCACTTTGCGGGCTACAACAGGCAGAGTACCACGCTTGGCGTAAGTCTCTCACACAAAAGCTCCCATCTCAGTTCTGTTATTCTGAATTTAAATCAAGATGTTTCTAATTTTGCAGAAACCTTTATTTTCTTACTAGTAAACCCTGTCGTTTTATCATAGTTCTACAGGCTTGCTGAATATTTTTTAGTGTTTTTAGTGAAACAGCATCGCGCTACTTGAGAACTTTAGAGAAACTTTGCTTTCTTTCCAAAGACTGAGGCTGTATTCAGACTGGACACATTTGGTTTGTTTAAAGTGAACCAGTTTGTTTCCCTCGAAAATCTGGAACAACTTTTTAGTCTGAAAACACCCGAGTGGACTCTGGTCTGGGAGCAGAGGCTCCTTTCTGACCCTTCTTTTGAGATGGTCTCAGATGGTTTCCTCAGTCTGAATAGGCTCCACGCTCAGAGCGGAACAACTGAACAAAAGCAGCCAGCGTTGCAGCGCGTCACATTAGTAACAAAAGAAACCCTGAGCAGCGGACAAGTGCTGAGATATGGCAACTCATTGAAGCTGGTTGGATGAATGCAGGCTCATTAATGTTTTGCTATACGTCTTAAACATTTTATCAGCGTAGCTTCTTAGCTGTGGCCTCCTTAAAGTGAAACCAAACAGTAAATCAACTGGCTGGTTGGCAAACAGAGCCGCTGCGGGAGGCGGTCTGCTCGGGCTTCTGAACCTTGTGATTTATATGCTAAAAATAACAGTATAATTAAAAAAAGATCATCTGGTTACCTCAAACTAACCTCACTGTAAATCTCACAGATCTAGGCCACGCCTCCCCTGCTCAGCCCACCTCCCTTAGCCCCGCCTCCTTTTTTTTGGTTGCAGTTTTTCAAATCTGGGTTGATTGGAGTCGGCCTCCAACTGTCCTGTCGTATTTCCTTTTAACAACCACCTTCCAGCATGCCTCCACCTTAGAGTAGTTTCTGTACCTGACGTTCATGCAGACGTTCAACATTTGTCAGTGAAAAACACTTTTTACTGCTCCTTTGCTACGGTGGAGGCATGCTGCAAGGTGGTTACTGAGGAGGCTACGGCTATGAAGGTATGGTGACAAATGTTTACGATGTAAAGATTGTCAGGAAAACATTGTGAGAAGCAATGTGTATCATGTTGACAGTTGTTTTTATGAGCCTACATTCCTGTCTACATTACTGTTGCATCGCTGCTCCGTGTTTGCCCACGAATGACTGTAGCAGCTACGGTGGCCCTTTTGGTTCATTGTTCCGGTCCCAGCACGGATTGGATTCAGACTCGGAGCAAAGTTCAGTTCGTTTGGAAGCTAATCGACACCACCTCAACAGAAGGGTTTCAGACTGAAACTTTGTTCCAGATTATCGGTGTGGAAATGAATTCTCGTTCACTTTAAGCGGACCAAATGTGTCCAGTCTGAATACACCCTCATTGAAAGGCGTTCATCTCTCAGCCTCCTCTGGGCCTGATGCTGCACATTAACCTTTGTCCAACACTGATGGCTTCTTAACAACTTAAATGTGGCGTTTACGGTTTAGCTGCTTTAGCAAAGCCTATGTGTTTTTGTAAGTACTGATCAGAAGTCTCTTATATCCTTTACTTATGTTTCTCATTCTGTATCAGTGACATACAGCAGCTCTGTAAACAATGACTTACCCACTTGTTTACAGTGCTGTATGTCAGTACTGTGGCATGCTGAACTAGTGTGTGACATTATTTTGCTTGCTATGCATTTCCGACATGTCTGGGGGCCTGCCTTCTGCATATATCTGTCTTTTCATTTGCTTCATTTGTTGTATTTTGTCTTTATTAAAACTGCACCGAACTGCCTACCTGGTTGCTTGGCTGATTTTGCGGATTTGCTGGTTACCTGGTTACTTACCTGCAATGGACGGGTGGGGTTGGTTGACTGGTTGCCCATTTGTCTAACTGGTTCATGCCGACGTTGTCCTCCACCGTGCGGCCAACCATAGGCTGCTTACCCTCAGGTTGGTCTCAACACTACATGAAGAAAGACAGGGCTAAGGCATGAATCCTTCAGAAATTTTGGGTCTCGCAAGCCCCGCCTCTGACTTTGCATTTCCTCGTCAGACCACCCAGCTGACGGAGAGGCCGGCGTGCGTGAAGAAAGACTACTCCAACTTTATGGCGTCTTTGAACCTGCGAAACCGTTACACTGGAGAGGTAAAGCGGACCTCAAAAAGCTGCTTTTCCATCTAAACCTGTTTTGTGTCGTTGACTGTTTTGTCGTTGTTTAGGTGATCGGTATGATTGAGTTCTCAGAGGCAACTCAGAGCAAGTCGGACCTGAAAAAGCTGATGATCCTTCAAATGACCAGCGCCCTTGATAAAAAAGACCCAGAAGGCTTCACTCAGACCATGTTCAAGATGGCTGCTCTGCTTATTACAACCAAAAGTGACTGTTTTCACTTCTTCATGTTTATTTATCTCTGTGAGGCATTTTATGCCTAAGTCGATTAGTCGTTACTTTATATTATGCTGAGTCAGAGTGAAGTAAAGTTGAAAGTTGTAATGGTGTTCTGCTAGCTTTTTGGACTATTTTGGTATTTAGCCAACATTTCTGCTACATGCTAGCTATTTTGGTTAATTTAGGATTTTTTCAGATTTTTAGACTATTTTGGAGTTTAGCTAATATTTCAGCTGGATGCTAGCTGTTTTGACTTACTTGGGATTTTTGTTTCCAGTTTTTAGGCTAATTTTGCATTTAACTAATATTTTAGCTTACCATCAGCTATTAGCTTCAGTGTTTTTAGCTATAAATTTCAGCATCTTCAGCTAGCAGCACTAGCTTCAGCAGCCAAATTCAGCTTACAGTATTCACACTAGCATTATTTAAGGTAATGCTATAAATCTATTTTTTGAGTTAGTTTAAAGCTAATGAGGGTTTAGACATGTGCTTTATACTCAGTTTGTGCATTACGCAATTAATTGACTAAAGAGAAAAAAAATGTTGGTAATTAGTCGACAATTAAAATAACCGTTTGTGGCAGCACTAATTTTGTGCTTTCCTTCGGTTGTTTTTAATTTATGAATTTCCTGTTGTTCAGACTGCGACCAGCTGCTGCTGCACCATCTGTGCTGGTCTCCACTGAAGATGTTTACAGAACATGGCATGGAAACGGCCATCGCCTGCTGGGAATGGCTCCTGGCAGCACACAACGGGGTGGAAGTGCCGGTACGTTCTCCGCTCCTGTAAATCTGTCCGATTGCGTGAGTGAAGAGCAAAAGAGAGAAGAATGAACAGCTTTTTCCGCCTTCATAGTTCATGCGTGAGATGGCAGGGGCGTGGCAGATGACGGTGGAGCTGAAGATGGGTTTGTTTTCGGAGGCTAAAGTGGAAGCCGGACCTCTAGCTGTGTCAGAGGAGAGCCAGCCGACCCCCTGTGCTCCTGATGTCATCCCGCACTTCCTTTGGATTGAGGTTCGTCACAGACCGATGACCTGATCAGTTTTAAGGCTCATGTTTCCTGCTAAAAACAGCTTAAAACCAAATCTTTAGATCTTTTTTAAATGTGTTTCCTGTTGGAGAAAGCCCGGCCCCACTTCCCATCATCTATCTGTTCACACGCTCTCCTGCTAGCTTACAGCCCCTCACCACCCCAACCTAACATTACAGGTGCAGCAAAATTGGAACGCAATATTGGAGCTATCCAGTTCTGTCATTTTGATCTATATTTCAGCTCATATGAGGAAAATGAAGTCGTTAAACGATTTAATTGACATTTAATTGCATTCTTTCCACTGCTTCTGATTCAAAACAATTTGAATAAACGAACACTCAGGAATGGAACTTTGAAATTAATTTTCTTAATAAATGTCCTCCATCGTAAGAAAAATGCCACAAGAACATGTTAAAAAATCCAAAACCACTATTTTCACTTTTTGGTTTAAGTCACGTGTGGCATGATGTAAAAGAAATGCAAAACTTAGATTAGTTTAGAGATGCATTCTGATTATTAACTTTTGTTTTATATCTGTCCATAACAATGCCACTCAATGGATTGTAACCGGTTGTGTTTTTAAATAAAGTTTTTCTTCTTTTTTTATTTTTTTGTTTAGGAAGCTTTAGACTCAGAATTAAGTTTGCAAATTACAAGTCCGCAGTGTTTACATAAAACTTGAAAGTTTCTTTTATAGAAAGAAATGATTATTTACCCAAGACTTATTTGTTTGTTGATCATATTCTTGGTGCTTTTAAAAAAACACTCATAAGTATTTCTTTTTTTTTAATGGTTTTACTCTCAAAAGAAGGGGAAATTGAAAGTCCAACCTTTGCCTTCCAGATCAAATTTATTCTATCATGTTTTAACTTTTATTTATCTGTGCAAGACAGATTAAGAACAATATTCTTTCTTCAACTGTGGTCTGGCAAAAGGGAAGACCTTTGGGAAAGAAAAGACGAAAAAAAGCAAATGAACGGAAAGGGATTACAGAAAATAGACAGAAAATATCAGCAATAAAGTTTAAAGACCTAGAAATTATATTACAGCAGCGTTAACCTTATCAAAAGCTGAGAAATGCTTCATATATGACATATGACAAGAATATGATCCCTTAGTTAGAAAAGTAATGAAGTAACTATATATCTGAATTTCCTGCTCCTCCTCCAGTTCCTGGTGCAGCGGTTTGAGATCGCCAAGTACAGCAGTGCGGACCAGGTGGAGATTTTCACGTCGATTCTGCAGAGATCTCTGTCTCTCAGTGTTGGAGGATCCAAAAGCAGCCTGAACCGCCACGTTGCTGCCATTGGACCAAGATTCAGGTATCTTTTCTTTTTTTCTTCCTCTTTCTCTGGCATTTAAAGTTCCCGACTCTGAAGCTGGTGTTTCTTCATTGAAGGCTGCTGACTCTGGGCTTGAATCTGCTCCACGCTGACGTTGTGACAAATGCGACCATCAGAAATGTCCTTCGAGAGAAGATTTACTCCACGGCTTTTGATTACTTCAGGTAACAAGAGAAAAAAGAAGCTCTCTCTGGTTTTTATTGGTTTATGTTTTATTTAATAAAAGCTTGTTCACCAACACCGTGGTCGTCTTTGTATTCTCCTACAGCGGGGCTCCCAAATTTCCCACTCAGACAGACAAACGTTTGAGAGAGGACATTAGCATATTGATCAAGTTCTACACCTGCCTGCAGTCTGACAAGAAGTATCTGACGGCCAATCAGCTGGTCCCCCAAGGTATAGAGCTTTCAAAACTCCAAATATTTATTTACATTTCCCTGATGACAAATATCTTTATTTTTTGTTTAGATCTTCAAGAAATGTCGGTGAACAGCCTGTCTGTTATGACCGTAGCGGACAGCCGCGGCAATCTTGACGTAGCTGTAGGACAGAGACAGCAGGTTCTTCAGGGATGGATCAACACCTACCCTCTGTCTTCAGGGATGTCCACTTTATCCAAGAAATCAGGTAAAACCTCACAGCATGGGGAGCGGGAGATGTGCCTGGATTCATCTCAGGGAAACTCAGCTGCTGTGAAGTGACTCATGCACTTCTCCTCTATTCTAGGGCTTTCTAAAAAGAGCAACAGAGGCTCTCAGCTCCACAAATACTACATGAAACGAAGGACTTTGCTGCTGGCTCTGCTGGTATTTACTTTACAAATATATAAAAATAAAAAAAATATGTCTACACCTCAGACTTAAACCTGTCTACCTCTTCAGGCCAGTGAGATCGAGCGACTGACGACGTGGTACAACCCGTTATCCTCTCCGGAGCTTGCTATCGCTACTGAGCAGTCGGTGGAGACCAGCATTGCTAACTGGAGGTCCAAATACATCAGCCTGACGGAAAAACAGTGGAAAGACACCGTCAACCTGGCCTGGAGTATATCGCCTTACCTAGCTCTGCAGCTGCCCACCAGGTGCACAACAAAAACATCACACAAATCCACAAGAGTTATTCTAATATTTTTCATACTTTTAAGTAAGCGATGTCTTCAAAAAAAGCTTAAGGTTGCAGCTTTACTAAAATCCTGGGCCCAAAACAGTAAAAAATACCAACCATTCCAGCTTATATTGCTTAATCTTTTCTAGATTTTGATATTAATTTTTTTAATTAAATGAAGATGTGTCTCCAGACCTTTACAAACAAAGTCTAATACACAGGAGAGGTCATTGTAGTTTGACTTGTATTAATTAAGATTTGGTTGCACGTGTTTTTCAGATTTAAAAACACAGAGTCCATCGCCTCTGAGGTGACTCGTCTGGTGCGAATGGATCCGGCTGCTGTGTGCGACGTTCCTGAGGCCATTAAGGTGAGATCCTGTTGTTGAAACTGTACAGAAAAGTCATCTGTAGTTTCTCTGCAATTTAACTATAAAATGTATTTTTTTGGGGTTGTCGATCATTCTTCCATTAGACTCAACAAATACTTTTAAACTAACTGAATACAGTGTGTTCGGTGCCATAACAGCATAAAATGAATAAAAATGTTATTTATTTTTTCTTTTAAATTACCAGTGTTTATGAATTCCGTGTCAACACATAAAGTTTAATACGGTTTGTTACATCAAGGTCTTAATCGACTCTTCTCATGGACACTTCTATACTGTTGAATGTTAAATACAAGATCAAACGTTGAATCCATAAATCATCTGAATGTCTTCTGTTAAATGCTTTGGTTCTTTGTTAGTAAGGAAGATTTCAATCAAGGGTACAACGATAAAACAACAGAAAATGCGCCCACAAGTTTTTCAGATTGGTTTATTTCAAGCAAAATAAAATCAAAAAAAAGTTTTAAAGATAGAACAACAAATCAAACGACTTGTTTGGAAAATGCACTAAACTCAATTTGTGTTGGTTTTTGTTTGTTTTGTTTTGTGTACTATCTAAATAAATAAACATTGGTAGGCTCGTTTCTGTTTTATTCTATGCATCTCTAGATGTATTTAAAGATCCACTCTGATGAAAACGGTGTTTTTAACATGTTCTTGTGGCATTTTTCTCATGATGGAGGACATATATGAAGAGTATTAACCACTTAATGCCTGTTGTCTCAACTGTGCAACAAACCAAATTAGGTATAAATTACCTAAATGTACGTAAAACACAAAAACAAGAGAATATCTTTTTTATTTCTGGGAATAAATTCAGGGTTTAAGCTCTGAATTTATTTCTGACTATTTCTTTATTCAAGTCGTTCTGAATCAGGAGCAGATGGAATAATAACTATTTAAACTAAATAGTATTTGTGATGTAGAAAGTGGGCCACAAGCTCCCTGATCTGCTCCGTTACGATGAATCCACTTGTAGACAAATGGATCCATGCGCGTCTTTGTTTTCCTCGTTCGAGCTGGAATTTGAATCCGAACTGTTTGGCTGGATAGCTTCAGCCTGCTAATGTTAGGTTGGGGTTTGAGGGGCTGTAAGCTAGTGGGAGAGCTTGACCCCACTCACAATTCAAAGGAGAATTTCTAATGATCTACTGTAGAAACTATTTCATAGAAAACAACAAAAGTTTTCGATTAGGCCAAAAAAAATGATTATAACTTAAAGATCAATGGGAATGCTTTTAAAATAAATTAAAAGATGATCGAAGTGGCGCTTTAATCGCTTAATGGTATCTTGTGTTTTTCTACCTTGATTGAGGCCCAAAGTGCTTAACAGTCCCTTGTTTTTTGTCCTTGTAGTACATCTTTTGATATGAAATATTACTTGTGATAATTCTATTTAGTTCAAGGAACAATCCCTCATCAAGGAACGCCATTCTCGTCATGAACATCACTTCCTCAGGACACGAACCTTCACGGCATCACATCCATCTAAGATCATCCTATTGTTGCACTGAGTGAAACACTTCTCTTCTCTTTCAGTTCCTTGTGACGTGGCACACGATTGATGCCGACTCCCCAGAGCTGAGTCACATCCTGTGCTGGGCCCCTGCAGACCCCCCAACCGGACTGTCCTACTTCTCCTCCATGTACCCTCCTCATCCTCTCACCGCTCAGTATGGGGTCAAAGTGCTTCGCTCCTTTCCTCCAGTAGGAACACAAACACAATTTTTATTTTTTATGTATTAACCCTATCTATTCATGATCAGAGAATGTTTTAATATATTTTCTCTTTTCAATAGGACGCCATTTTGTTTTACATTCCCCAAATAGTCCAGGCCCTTCGTTACGACAAGGTGAACCTTCATTTCCCGGCGCCTTGTTTTAGTTTTTCTGCTTTGATTTGAGCGATCTCCTCATTTCCTGTAAATGCAGATGGGTTATGTCAGAGAGTACATCCTCTGGGCCGCCCAGAAGTCTCAGCTGTTGGCTCACCAATTCATCTGGAACATGAAGACCAACATCTTCCTGGACGAAGAAGGAAGCCAAAAAGACCGTGAGATGCTGCCCGCTCCGTCCTTCGTTATTGATCTCGCACGAGGAAAGCGAGTCTTAGGAGCGTAACCCACCGTGACCTTGTCGTGTTTGTCGTCACAGCGGACATCGGAGAGCTGCTGGAGCAGATGGTGGAGGAGATCACCGGGTCCCTCTCTGGTCCTGCCAAAGATTTTTACCAGGGAGAGTTTGACTTCTTTAACAAGATCACCAACGTGTCGGCCTTATCAAGTACGGCATATATATACAAACACACACACAGTGGGGCAGAAAGTATTTACCAATTGTGCAAGTTCTCCCACTTAAAAAGATGATAGATGTCTATAATTTTTATCAGAGATATACTTTAACTAAAAGAGACAAAATTTTTTTAAAAATTCAGAAAATCACATTTTCTGATTTTTAAAGAATTTGATTGCAAATTATGGTGAAAAATTTTTATTTGGTAAATAACATAAATTCAGCATAACCTTTGTTATGTACTCTTCGTTGAAATGACAGCAGTCAAATGTTTTCTTTAAGTCTTTTTAAGTCTTGCGATTTTGGTCCATTCCTCCATGCATATCTCCTCTAGAGCAGTGATGTTTTGGAGCTGTCGCTAGGCAACACAGACTTTCAACTCCCTCCAAAGACTTTCTATGAGTTGAGATCTGGAGACTGGCTAGACCACTCCAGGACCTTGAAATGCTTCTCATGAAGCCCCTCCTTCATCACGGGCAGTGTGTTTGGCATTGCTGTCATTGCGTTTCATCTTCAATGATGAAAGGAGGTTTTCTCTCAGAATATAACCACACATGGCTCCATTTACTCTTTCCTTTACATGGATCAGTCATCCTGGTCTCTTTGCTGAGAAACAGCCCCTAACCATAATGTTTCCACCCCCGTGCTTTACAGTTGGATTGGTGTTCTTTGGATGGAACTCTGCATTCTTTCTCCTCCAAACAGTAGAGTTCTTACCAAAAACTTCTATTTTGGTTTCATCAGACCGTTGGACGTTCTCCCAATCCTCTTCTGGATCATCCAAATTCTCTTATTTACAGTCATTGTAAAGTTTCAGTTCTTTCCACACCAGACCATAGGGGTCTAACGATTAGTTTTTAACCACATGTCGATTCATGTCATAATTTGTGGTTGACGATATCGATTTATTGTTGTTATTAGGATTCTGAACAATTCCAATTCACTGACCGAAAATCAATCCAGGACATCTTTATCCAAAAATTCTTAGCATGCTAGTGAGGCCCGAGGCTTCAGCAGGGCTGACATTACTGTCTGCTGCTGCAGCATGAGCGCATTATGAATAAAAATGTCAGAATAACTCAGAGATTTGTGTGAAACTCTTTGTAGGGAAGGAATAGACCGTTTTGTTGTTAACCTGTTCAGCTGCAGAGCCAGATAAAAAGATATTCCTCCATACTAGGTTAACAGTGTCCTTCCACTGTTTTTCAGTCAGGATGATGTATTTGGACCTCCAGTTAGCATAGCTGGTCTCCACTGACGGCTCAGTAGTAACAGCAAGATAAGAGTTTGAACCATTCACTTGATTTCACTGGCCTGAAGAGGGAAGTATAGATTTAAGCCCGAAGTGTAGACATATTTTTTTTAAATTTACATGCAAAAAAAGTATTAAATATCAGTAGAGCCAGCAGCAAAGAATCCATGGGAAATTTTTATGGAGGGTTAATTTTAGCCAGGACTTTTATTACTTTTATTTTATTTGCATTTAATAGTTAGTCCTAGTCTCACTGCTTAAGTACTATAAAACCACATTTTTTGTCCTTACATTACATATTTATTCTTCTATTTTTCAAGAGTATTTCCATCAGCTTGAACGAGATGCTGCAGCTTTTTACAAATCCATTTTACTCTGTGGTTCTAAACTTTATCAAAGTGTTTAAAGTTTTCATCCTGATGAAACTTCCCGCCGTCTCTGTGATCACACGGATGTTTATGAGGAGATCTGCCCTCCCATGAGTCTGGTGTTATGTTCTGCTCTCTAAAGCCCTTCTGCTGTTGGTTCATTAAACTGTTAGATGATCTCCTGTCATTCTGATTAGGCCTCACTCTGGTAAACACTCCGCTCTACCGGCTCTGCGTCTTGACTTTCTGCCCTCTAGTGCCGCTTGATGAATTGTTTTATGACATCTTCTACCTGGAAAGTGTTTTGTCAGCCCACCAGAGGGTGGCATATTCCCCTTTGCCCTCATTAGGACTCTAATTGCAACAATCCAGGGGAGGAACCTCCGTGTCTCTCGGCCTCCGCTCTCCATTAGTTCATTCTCCACTGACTGTCCTCTGTGACCAACAACAGAACCAGGCTGTCAGCAGTCATTCTGTGAGAGGTTTGTAAATGAGTGCAAATATTGTCCTCAGATTTGTTTTTCTTTCTCTTCGTCAGGCCTTTTCCCAAAGGGGAGGAGAGGAAGAAAGCCTGTCTGGAGGCCCTGTCTCAGATTCAAGTTCAGCCTGGCTGTTACCTCCCCAGTAACCCAGAAGCCATAGTTTTAGACATAGACTATAAGTCTGGAACTCCCATGCAGAGGTGAGTCTGGATGAGCAAACCACCCCATTTTTTAACCTGAAATTAATTTCCAACAAACATTTTAAAGTGTTAAATCACGCGCAAGTCCTTCATGCTGTTTACTGCTAATTTAGAATCCAGGATTCCACTTAATTATGCATCACATTGAAATGAAAAACATTGAGACTTTTTTTTTATATAAATTTCAAAATCCATTTAGACATGAAAGTATTAAAATGCTTCTTTTACTCCTATTAAGTCACTCGGTTAATCAATCTTATTATAAAATTTTCTCCACATTGATCAATAGTAAAAGACAAAACAAAACTGGCTAAAAAAAATTTGAGTCCTTCAAAATTGGTCTTAAAAAGAAATCCAAAAAACACCTTTAAAAAAATAGTCTTTTTTTTATAAGAATATGGAATGATTTAATTAGCTAATCCAATCATTTTTTGAGCTCTTGAAGGCGTTCCCAGTCATCTGTTAATTATGATTGTGCCTTTTTTTTTTAGCCAAAATAAAAAATCTTGTCATTTTGTAGGACATAGTTTTCCGATTATTTTTTGTTAGCTCCTGATTCCCAACAATTTGAAAAAAGAAATACTTAATTTTCTTTAAATATGACCTCAATCAAAAAAATGCTTCAAGAATATATGAACAGCACAATTTTTAATTTATATGTAGTTATAAAGAAATAAATCCAGGCATGAAAGGGTTAAGAATTTTTTTTTTCACTTTTAATCCTATTGTTGTACTTTTTTTCTTCACACTGATAATCAGAGGCACAGAATGTTAATCAAGTTTGCTCAGTAAAAGCTAAAACAAAACTAGCAGAGAAACAGCAGATTTTCCTTTAAAGTTTGTTAATTACATTGACTGGATGGGAAAAAAATCAACTTTCTGTTTAAAAAAATACAAAGATTTAAGAAATGTAATTCCGTTTGCAACATTTTAATAACTTCTTAACATAACAGTTAAAAAAATAAAGGTTATTAAATGTTTTTGCTAAACAAACACAAAAACATCACTAAATCTCCAATTTACTCTTAATTTTTTTGTTCTTCTGTTGCATTTAGTGCTGCCAAAGCTCCGTACTTAGCCAAGTTCAAAGTTAGAAGGTGTGGAGTCAGCGAGCTGGAGAAACAAGGTACTGCTTCATATAGTAACCCTTTACTCTGCCGCTCAAAGTCGCTGGGTTTCATTCTTTTCCAAAAATAAATCTTTACAGGTCTGCAGAGTCGCTCAAACTCTATGGATGAAGAAAAGAGCGAGGAAGAAGCCAAGAACATCTGCTGGCAGGCAGCCATCTTTAAAGTCGGAGACGACTGCAGACAGGTGTCTCCCAGCGGACGAACATCATGAATGTTTGATTTGTTTTAGCCATTTTTTTTTTTAAACCTTTGGTGTGATTCCAGGACATGCTGGCTCTTCAGATTATCAGCCTCTTTAAGAACATCTTTCAGCTGGTGGGCCTGGATCTCTACGTGTTTCCTTACAGGGTGGTGGCCACTGCACCAGGGGTAAGATTAAACATTTACGGTTTGAGCAAGAAACTTTTCCACAATTTAGAGATCAGACAGAAGGTTAATTAGATCGAAACAAATTAGGGCGGAGCGGTAAATCAGTTTTATTAATTAGGAAAAATCTGTATTTTTTTTCTCTACTTTCTTGGGCTTCTGTTGTGAAGCACAGATGTTAAAAGGTCGTATAGTAAAACCTAATTTCATTTTTTTCACTTTTTCTTGTGTTTTGTTGTGACCTCAGTGCGGCGTCATCGAGTGCATCCCAGATTGCAAATCTCGCGACCAGCTGGGCCGACAGACAGACTTCGGCATGTACGACTACTTCAGGAACCAGTATGGAGATGAGTCCACCCTGGCATTTCAGAAGGTAGAGGTTCCTAGCCTCATGCTGTTGGTTTAAAAAAAAAAACTGTTTCTCTTCCACTGTGATCTCCCGTTCAACCACTCGTTTCCTCCTGCTGCTTTCTCAGGCGCGCTACAACTTCATCCGCAGTATGGCAGCTTACAGCTTATTGCTCTTCCTGCTCCAAATCAAAGACAGACACAATGGAAACATCATGCTGGACAGCAAGGGACACCTCATCCACATTGGTGTGTTTCATCTTGTAATTTAAATTTCAAGTCATTGGAATTCTGATTAAGATTTATGGCTTCCACTGGGGATGCCACAATTCTCCGTTTAAAACTGAACTGTAGGTAAAAGTGAAGAGTTTCATTACATTGAAAGTAGCAGACGTGTTGACGAAGTTTATTGTTTCCACCAGGCTTAGTATAATCCAGGGATCTGCAACCTTCGACACTTAGAGAGTATTTGAGTTGATTTCTTACTGAAAACTATGCAGTTTGATTCACAGTCTTACTTTACTCTTTGGAAAACAAAAAAGACACAAATTCACATTTTTGTTTTTGTTGTGAGAATAAATATAAACTTTTGTTGTTGACTTTAGCTTAAATAAAGCTTAAAAATTTTTTTCTAAGTATTATGTGAAGAGAGGTTCCTTTCAAAATAAGACATTGTACCACATAGGGTCATCTCAATGCAGCTAATGCACTAATATTGATTCTTCTCGTGTTTTAACTTTTGTGAAGCACTTTGTTCGTTTTTCTCTGTGAAAAGTGTTATATAAATAAAAATTTACGTATATACTTTCTTACTAATAGGTAGCAGGATTTAATTTGGCGATTCTTGATTGGATTTAAAATCCTGCCAAGATAATATTTAATTAATAATTTACTTACTATTAGTTCAATATTATTTTTACTTTCAACTTAAACCCCTGACCATGATTCAGCAGCACACCACACTGTGCAGCTCTCACCACACTAAAACAACAAGATCTTTCTGGAACTAAATCACAGTTAAGCAACTTCTACTTTATTTTTTTCGACCATATAGATAGTTTAGTCATGTACAACTCAATTCAAATACTATGGACTCTATTTAACTACCCAAAAAACATTTAAAAATATGTTTTATATTGATAGAAAGAAAGTCAGGCATGAATTAATTACAATTATTTAAATTATATCCTTTTAATTTTTTTTTAGATGAAATTCAAGTATTAAAATCCTATTTTTTTTAATAATAGACAGTCCGACTTATGATAGTAATATAATAATAAAAAGTATTAGTGTTTTTTATTTTGTAATAACACCAATCATATATAGAACAAAATCATAAATGGAGGTCTGACCCGAAGTGAATTGTTCCCAGCATCTTTCTGCGTGATGGCGGTCGATCTCATGCTTCCGTGTTCTCTCGTGTGTTCTCAGACTTTGGCTTCATGTTTGAAAGTTCTCCTGGTGGGAATCTGGGCTGGGAGCCAGACATCAAGCTCACCGACGAGATGGTGATGATCATGGGCGGGAAGATGGAGGCGACGCCTTTCAAGTGGTTCATGGAGATGTGTGTGAGGGGGTACCTGGCTGTCAGGTGAGTGCTGAGGCTCTGAAGCAGCTGCTGTAGAAGAGCTTCTGTTTAACACGTTCTCCTGTGAATCAGGCCGTACATGGACGCCGTGGTCTCCTTAGTCAACCTGATGCTGGACACCGGCCTTCCCTGCTTCAGAGGGCAGACCATCAAATATCTCAAGTAAGTCAATGTGTTTGTGAAGGACGTGGCGTGTGCAGCACATTTGAGAGTGTGGGTTTTTAGCCTACAGTGTTCACACTGGACTGTCGCTACCGATACGAGCGCAGTTGGAAGAGGGTTGGTGGAAAATGAGTGCAAACTTTGCAAATTTTACCAGGCTTTAAAAAAAAAAAAAAAAAAAAAAAAATCTCTATTTCAACACACAGAAGACTTGGAGCCATATAAATTAGGCAGGGCAAAAACTAAAAATATACATTTCTTTTTCATTATCAATTTCAAAACAACAAGAAGTATTGAGGTAAGTTCACAAACAAAATATAGTATAGTGTAGTTGAGTATAGTATAGTATGCGGTTGTATAATATAGTGTACGCTTGCATAGTATAGTACACGTTTGTATCATATAGTACAGTATACCGGTTGGACAGCATAGCATAGTACAGTACAGTACAGTACAGTACAGACCGGTTGGATTGGATAGTACAACACACCACACCCTTTGAATATTGTAAGTATGAGCATAGTATAGTATACCATACCATAGTACAGTACAGTATATGCACGTACACATAGTATGTTCATGTATGTTTAGACTTCATTGACAGCAGTTGCTTGAACATTTTTCGAGCTCAGTGTGATTGTAGAATCTGTGTTCTGTTTTTTTGCTAAAAGAGAGGTGAGCAGGTGGTTGTTGGATGTTGTTAAAAAACTGGGTTTTTGTCTCCATGTAGGCAACGGTTCAACCCTGGTTTGAGTGAAAAAGATGCAGCTGCCTTCATCATCAAAGTCATCCAGAACTGTTTCCTCAGCAACAGGTCATCTCGTTTATTTCTTTATTTATTTTTCCATTTTCTCAGAGCGCTTTAGTCTGACGGAATCTCCCGTTTTTCTGTTTTTTCCAGGAGTCGAACATTACGACATGATCCAGTATTACCAGAACCAGATTCCATACTAAACGTTTGTGCCTGAGCATGTTTGATGATGCAGTGTGCGTGCCTTTGTTAAATTCATCTCAATGATTCAATGTTTGTTCAATATTGTTTTGCCTTTTCCTTTTGAAAAAAAACAGAAAAAGTCCACGATTGTTCTCCGTTCCTTTTATTTATTTTTGTCTCTTTGAGAATCGATGTTGTTGTTCTTGATTATTAAACTATTGCACTACCATCTTCGGAGTACTTCAAGAAAGTCTCTTGATAATCTGCACGTTCAGTAAATTATTTATTCGAGTTTGTGCCAATTTGTAATGAAAACTATGTTTGTGAATGTAAATTATTTTGATTTTAGACGTGGGTTCACGTGGACTCTAGAGAAGTAGACCAAGTTCAGTTCTAACCAATGAGGCCTACTCTTGCCATCTCGTACTTGACTGTACTACTGTGCTTGTTTTTCATCGGAGCAGTGACGTATTTAATCTTCGGCATGGTACTCGGCTTGTAACTTACCTGTGAGACTTGACCGCGTGGAAACGTCTGCATTTTGGGGTTTTGTATTGCCAGCTTTGATGGTGGATGATGCACACAAGCTCCAGGAAACACTGGGACTCACTTTGTATGGAGCGCTGCAGCAGCAGGAGGGAATGCACTTTTTATTCTAACGCTTGTGTTGAGGCACGATTTCAATGTTTGGCAGTTGCATGATGGGGCATCGACTGCGATGTCGCTTGTGTCAAATGTGGCTTTTTCTAAAGTGTCTTTACTGAGTGCTGCGCCCCGAGTCCACACGCTTACCTTGAGCCTCCATGTTGTTACTGGTTTTAGAAACTTCTTTGTAAATTTGTACCATGACCCATTTTCTGTCCCCTTTTCTATATTCATGCCTTTTGAATGAGATTGCACATGGGATCAAATAAAGAACTTTTAATTTAAAGTATGTTTATTTGTCTCCAGGAGAAACATGAAACGATCCAAAAAGGAAAAAAGAAAAGGTTCAATGAACATATCTGAATACATGTCTCAAAATCAAGGGAAAAAATAAAAGTTGTTACAGCTTTCTCTGTTGGTTTGACCCATTTCTTTAAACTGAAATGACATTCTAAAAACAGAATGGACAAAAAATGAGCCAAATCAATGGAACTGTAAAATAACACATAAATCAGTGGTTGCAACCTTTAATGCTAAAAGAGCTATTTTGACCAGAACTCGTCAAAATTACCCTCTAGAACAGAGGTGGGCAAACTACGACCTGGGGGCCACATGCAGCCTGTCCAACTATTTAATCTGGCCTGCCAAAGTGGATTAAATTACTATCCATATTAATGGTTTCTTTTCTAGTGTCTCTCCATAGATGGTTGAATTTTATTTAGTTGCAAATAATTATTCTGCCTTCATGTGGTGTTTTTTGAATTTTATTTTTTGGAACTCCAAAATGTTCTCTTTTAAAATGTACCTTTTATTTTCAATCCCAATTAAAGCTAGTCAAATTTTAGAACCCTTTGTGGCCACACCGGTCAAAATATTTTCCCACCAGTGCTCTAGAAAATACACACTACTGTATTTATCTTTCTGTGACCACTGAGCGATTCATTTATAGGACAAAAGCTATTAAATATTTACGATTATTCGATTATAGCACTTTAATATTTTTCTACAAAACAATTTTAATTTTTTTTGCTTTTGGCAGCAGTACATAAAAGTTTCTTTAAAAATAAAAGACTGTGTCAAATTTACATGAATTTCCATTCTTATTTTATCTTATTTTTGGTAAACGTTGTATACTTGTATACGCTTTTCTTGAAGGCCTCAAGTATTTTAACGTCACAGTACCATTCACCCATGAACACGTGTGCACCATGTGAACTCTGCTGCCAACCCATAACCACCTGAGGCAATTTATTTTATTTTTAATATAAATATGATATGGGGTAGAATAATTTTTTTTTATCTATACTATAAATGAAACTGTATAATTTAAAACTTTACCTGTTTTTTAAAAAACTCAAACTAAAAGCAAACCGATCAAAGCTAGAAACTCATTATTTATTGAAATTATTAGTATTTGTTCTTCAATGCCACTGATTGAGGAATTCTGACCAAAACAAACCAAAAATATTCAAATGATCATCTAACTTGAGGAATAATAAACCAGATGGGTTTTATAAGTTACAAACCACGTGGAGGTCAGTGTGATGAATCCAGATTAGTGAACCTAAAACTAACTTTAAATTTAAAAAAAATCCAATATTTATAATTTAGAATAGTTAATATAATTCCTAAACGAGTGAACGTGGTTTCAGAGTGAAAAATGTAAATTAGAATAGCCTGTTAAACCATCTTCCTCCAGCAGAGGGCGTCATGACTTTAAAAAAAAAAGCCATGAAAGTGGAAACTACTATGAAGGACAGACAGCAGACTGTATCCTCTTGTATTCAGACATGCTTCAAATACAGAAAATTCTATAAACATATGAAAATACAGCTATCTGGCTTTAAAACTTGTGTTTCTTAAATGTTGAAAGTGTGAGATCCATTTGGGGAGAAACAGCTCACATCACACCAGAGAGCTTCACACTGAGGCTCACTGGCACAAACTTGTCTCCTGTGAAACAGCAGCAGTGTTGTGAGATTTTCTTCCACAAAACAGGTTTTGTTCAGCCCTCTGGTGAGGCGGCGGCGTGTCACAGGCCTGCAAAACCGGTGTTGTAAATTGGCAGGTTTGCATCAGTTTCACCAGGTTTGTGAAAATAACATACATGCTCTTTATTTCTGTTAAAGGAAAACAGTTTTGTCTGACATAGGACAATCTCTCTTGAAAGATTTCCCTTTTTCCAAAAATAAATAACTATAACAACAAGGACACTTTCTACTGCAGCATGTTCAGGGCTTGTGGGGGTGGGCAATTGGACGCGTCAGTCACAGTACTGAGAACTCTCAGGAAATAACCAATAGTGGGTTTGGTCAACAAATTGGAGGCCAAACATTCGGTATGAAATAAAAAGGCCGAGAGCAACAAGGAAGGATAAATAGATCCCAAGACAGGAAGACCAACTTTCTCACATCTGAAAAAATGTGTTTAATTGGTGGGAGATTGTTGTGTGGGTGTGTTCGCAGCTATGTTTGATTAATATTTCATCAGGTACAGATGGGAAAACACCTTGATGTATTTTTAATGAGGCAGATTACTGACTTCCCTGACTTGTCATGTGCTTGTCTTCAAGTTACATATTCAAGCTGTTTGAAAGTTTGTCCACATGGCAGATTGGATAAACATCTGAGATCTGATCAGAAAGAGAAACAAACTTATTGTTTGCAAATGTGAAAAAAAATAATTTCAACGATAGTTGATCTCATTTTAACACTTAAACACAAGATGTGGATTGCTAAAATGTCTAATCGGCCAATCACGTGGCAGCATCTCAGCGCATTTAGGCGTGTAGGCATGGTCAAGACAGTTCAAACTGAGCATCAAAATGGGGAAGAAATGTGATTCAAAGGTGACTACATTATTATTAATTCAGAAGTTGCTGATCTACTGGGATTTTCACCCACAACCAGCTCTAGGGTTCACAGCGATGGTCAGAAAAAGATCAAATACCCAGTGAGCGGCTGTTCTATGGGCGGAAATGTCTTATTGATTCCAGAGATTATTGGTTCCAGATGATAGAGAGTAAGTCAAACAACCACTGGTTAATAGCGAGGTCTGCAGAAGAGCACCTCTGAACAGATAATAACCTTGAGGCAGATGGACTACAGCAGAAGAAGAACACACAGTGTCACTCCAGTCAGCTAAAAACAGGAAACTGAGGCTATAGTTCACACAGACTCACTAAAACTGGAAAATTGTTGTCTGGTCTGGTGAGTCTGCATTTCTGCTGCCAAATTCGGATGGTAGGCTCAGAATTTTGCGTCAACAACGTGAAAGCATGGATCCATCCTGTTTGAATCAACGGGCCAAGTTGGTGGTGGTGGTGGTGTCATGATGTGGGGGATATTTTCTGCCACACTTTGGGGTCCTTAGTGCCATCTGAGCACGGTTACACCAAAGCCTACTGAATATTGTTGCTATGTCCATTCCTGCATGACCACAGTGTAGCCTCCTCTGATGCTACTTCCAGCAGGATAAGGCGTCATGTCAGAAAGCTGGAATCATCTCAGACTGGTTTCTTGAACATAATAGGTTCACTTGACTCTAATGGGGTCCACAGTCACCAGATCTCAACCCAGTAGAGCATCTCTGGCATCATGGATGTGCAGCCGATAAATCTGCAGCAACTATCATGTAAATGGACCAAACTTTCTGGATTAAGACAGTCCAACCCAGTACTAACGGCAGGGCCGGCCCTGGGCATAGGCGACCTAGGCGGCTGCCTAGGGCGCCATCTGGTGGAGAAGGTGCCAAATTGCAGTGATTATATTAAATTTTTCTCTTTTTCTTTTTGTTAAAAAGTTTGACACAACACTCGTTTCATGTAAAAACAATATTTTTAAAAGAGTGGACAACTCAAAAGTTTGATGTAATCAGTCACTCTGCGGTGCAGCGCCCCTACCTTTCCGACGCTGCTGCTGTCTGGAGTGTTGCCGCTGATAGTCCTTCTTTATAACTTGATGGAAAAAAAGAATTGGATGAAACACCAGGGTTTTGTCTGTTTTACTTATTTAAAATTGCTTGAAAATTATCTCCCTGCTACAATTTAACTTACAACCCCCCAACAACACCTTTAAAGCTCAAATCCCCTTGCTTTCAAGATTGGTGATTGGTGGCGTAGGCAAGTTAGTGCGCTTGATTTTAAACACAGATTTACCCGGTCCAAGTCTCAGCTCTGTAATCTCAAGTTCTACAAGGTGTGAAAAATGTATTTTTCGGCCAGGGCTGGAAAGTGGCTGGTGAGTGAACGTGCAGATATCCCACACTTTGGCCCAACATCTGTATTCTGGTGTGTTTTAGAACATCTTCTTCATGAAAACTCGACTCCCTGTGTTCATCACATGTAAGGAACTGCGGGGCATCTCGTGACACAATCACGCCTCTGAAGCTGGTGCAGCTGCGGCTCGGCATGCCAGCCATGCGCCGTCCAGTAAATTACTCTTTACTCCACTGTTCCAGATATTAAAGCTGCACGGAAAGAGGCTGAGCAGAAAAGGACATTTGTCTGCAGACAGGCGAGCCTTTTGAGGGGAGGCTGGAGCTAATCAGGAATAGAAGTTACCCAGAATAGAAACACTGATGCGTCTGCAAGCATCCCTGAATAGCGTGTCTGCCACTAACATCAGTGTTATTATTCCTATTTACTTGTTATGAAATATAAATCTAATCTTATGTCTGTAAATGCATCAGATTGTTGTCATGTGTGATGTTGCCATGGCTACAAATGAGACCGAAAAATCTGATTTGAGTGTGGCCTGAGCTGAGTGGTCATGGCGCATACCAGATAGGTGCAAATGCCCCCGAGCAGCAAACCTCCGTTCCTGATGGGGGCTTTCCTCTAATGCAGGCGTGTCAGACTCAATCGCACAAGGGGCCAAAATCCAAAACACACCTTAAGTCACGGGACGAACAGAATAAACAGTTTTTGAACAATCTAAAACTAAAATTTCTAATTTTTTTTAACATAATTATGAACTGGATATATATAATTTCCTGTGATAATGCTGGTCGGAATGCTGTAAGCTGGATTTGCCTGATGAAGATGCTAGTAATGATAGCTGAAAAATGCTGAAATTGATAGCTAAAAATGCTAAAGCTGATAGCCCACTGAAATATTATCCTAAACTATCCTAAAAAAAACTTAGGTTGGCCAAACAGCCAGCATGTAAAAATAGCTAAACTTTAAAATAGCCTAAAAACCCAAAAGGAAGCCTAAATTAGCCGAAACGGCTAGCGTAAGCGGTAGCCAACTCCCAAACAGCCTTAATTTTTTTTTTTCATTTAAAACTGTAACTTTTTAACATAGTTATGAATATTAAAATTGCACGATTGTTATTATTCCAGAATTAATCAACTTAAACCTTAAATAACTTTTAATATTTTACTCTCCATAAAATATATGTTTTCAAAATTATATAAGTTAGAAATGAGCGCAGGATAAAATCAGGCCATTAATAACAATAATATAAAATGATCTGAAAGGCCGGATGGAATGATACGTGCTCCAATGTATGGTGTCTCTGTGAGTCCAAAAAAATGATTTAAAGATAAAATATATATAATTATACATGTTTTGGACAAAGAATCCTCAAAATAAGTAAAATAAAAATCTTAAAATGAAAAAAATAAATGAAGAAAAATGCTTTTATTAAAAAAATAAACTAGTCTTTCTCAAACTGAGATTATTTCGCTATTGAAAAACTTTCTTTAGAAGACAGACAATAATACATTTTCTCTTTTAAAAAGGGTCTTTTGACTTGATTTAGTTTCTGCAGCGACTGAAATCCATGTAATTGAAAGGACTTTTTTAAAACAAAACACAACATTTCTACAAAGATCTGTGATGAGAATAAAGCAGAAATGTGGGTTAGTGCGCAGAGAAAGAAAAGCCGGAGTTACCCAATGCTTGGTGACACCTCGTCTGTCTCCGCTGCATTTTGCATGTAGCTGGAGGGCAGTGGGGGGAGGGGGGTGTCAATCTCTCCCCTGTATTATCTGATGCTCGTTTTCAGGAGGGGCTGAACTCAACCAGCATGGTTACTGTTTATCTGCAAACTGAAGGCTGCTGGCTAACTAACTTTGCTCGAAATTTAATGGAAGCAAAATGGATCAATACTCGTAAAAGAGAACATTAGAAGCACTTTCCAATGACTTAACAGGAAAACAGTGCAGCTAAAAGCTCCTTTTTCTTTTTCCGTCTGATTTTTTTCATGTTTTTGGTGCCCACGCGGTTTGTGTTATTGGTCACGGCGGTGAATAGGTCCCTGTGTGCGCCCTCTCCTTATCATGTGACCTTTGATCTGTTTGGACAGCGTGACCAACTGAGCTAGGAAAAGCAAACCCGAAGGAAGCCGGACAAATTCAGAATTTTCTGACTGTAAAAGCCTCAACAAAAGTTTGAGTTTTTTTTCACAACGTGAGGGAAAACTGTTTTGTCGTCTTCTGACCTCAAAAGTCTGGCCTTGTCCTTGTGCACATCAGAAAACGGCCAGGCCTGCTCTGATGCTTTTTAAAATGACACTTCTATTTAAGAGTCAAATATCCGCAACACCACTTCAGGAAAAAGTTCCCGCTCGTGGGGATAAAAATAGCAAACTTTGACCTGAATACACCTTCCTCCCTGTAATTCTCACATCAACCTTTTACCTCTCACCTCACCTGCAGACTCGCTGGTTTACACACAACCTGGTTTTAAGCAGGAAAAAAAAATTATTCAGAAGACTATCTTAAGCAAATAAAAGCTTAAATGTAACTTTTAGAATTTAAAGCATCTTGAATAAGAAACAATGAAACAACTTTTTAATGACATTTTATTCACTGATAGTTATAAATCCTTATAAAAATTAATACATTCAAAAAAATTAATGAATCTTTGAAAACATAAGAAAAGTACGTTTTCTTTTATTGGGTTGCCTGGATAAGCAAAAGTCACGTAGCAAAAGATATCCAGCTTTTACTCCAGCTTTAAATAAAAAAAAATATCTTGTATATTTTTGCTTCAAATTAGATGCTAAATTAAAGTATTTTGGGGGCTAAAGTGGTTTGATGCATATCTACATCAATCGGCATCAAGGGGTTAATAACTAGTAACATTTTGCTAACAGATTTGATGGGCTATAAAAAAGTTTTGCAGCATTTAAAGACAATCTGTCATGCCGACATCTTAGACCATTTTTCTCTTAAAACCTAAGACAAAATCAACAAAACTGAAAGATATGACAATAACTGTGAGAAATGTTGCTTCTAAATTGTTAAAAACTGCAAAACATGTTTCTAAATTCAGTTCAGGTTTAACTGGAAAGCTTTCACATTTCGATTGCTGCATCTTGCAGTTCCCGAGTGTCCAGCAGAGGGCCAAAGGAGCCTCAAGCTGCAGGAACATCAACTCATTTATTGAATCAAACATTCCCAGCAGGTCAGAAGTGCAGTGAATGAAATGTGACTTCTTTTCAAAAACAAACTCATCTCACATTGCTCCTCTTTAGTAATTCAAATATTTTAAATAAATTGAGTGTTATAGTCAGTAGAATATTCTTTTAAACTTGGACGTCAGGTTTTTGCTGCAGTTTGATCCACAGTTACATTAATGAAGCGCAGCATTAATTACCCAGGCGCACAAAAAAACTTTGCCACCCTTAACCGCCATGGCTACAGTTGCTACGGAGACCCATTCAGATGCCCGGTGGTGACCTCTGACCTGCAGGGAGGCTGGTGAATGTGGCTGAATGGGGCGGCTAAACCGGGGCATCTGGGGTATCATCTGGCGCCTAACAAAGGCCCTCGCCAGCTGGGGAGGAGGGCAAAAGATGCAGAGGAGAGGGAGACGGAGAAGGGGGCACAGAGGAGAAGAAAACAGAGAGAAAAAAGCCAGCACCCCTTTTCTTCTTACCCCTCTTAAGAGAAAGTGGCCATTGACACTGTGCATCTCATTAAAGCCTGTGCACCCCTCCTTTTCTCCTCCGCTGTGCAGAGCCCGGGCAGCTGCCTCTCCCTGTTTGGCCATTCAAGCTCAAGTGCAGTCCACTGCAGGAAAGAGAAAGGAGGCAGACAGAGAGAAGGTTGGGACTCCAAGGGCTGAAGGGGGCCCAGGGGGAGCAGAGGGTGTGGACATATGCCACCACCACTGGGACTGCAGGGGATACAGACCGCCACTTCTTCTCTAAGATATCAAATGCTTATTCGTTTTTTAGTTTTCTGATCAGAATGAAACAGTTAAAAACTGAAATGGAGTTGTGGCATCAACACTGCAGTGAAGTTCCACTCCAAATATATTGTTTTCTATTTTAAAATCATTCCCAGTGGTCTTAATTGCTTATTTTCTGCAGAGCAGAAGGTCAGTCCACGCAAAAGCTAGCCTGCGCTAAATTCCCATCAGCCCTTTGTTTACACTCTCTCCTGCTAGCTTATAGCGCCTCACAAACCCAAGCTAACATTAGCATAGCAAAAAAAATTAATAAATAAAACGGCGAGCAATATCCGAGTTATACAGCTGTACAGTTTTGATACAGATGGCAGCTCAGATGTGAAAAATAATACCGTTAATGGATCTATTGATCTGCATCAGAATTGGACTGTGGAACTGGAAGCTGTTGCTACGTCACAAACTGGAGCTTTTTCAAACCCAAGTTTCCATCTGCTCCTGATCCATTACGTTTTGTAAAAATAAAATTTCCAAAAATGCACTTCTGATCTTAAATTAATTCATTTATATATGTATATCTTCCATTTTCATTGGAAAACTAGTGTTTTTTGGTGTTTGTAATGTCATGATTCTTGGCTTTGGTCGTCCCTCTCTGTCTCATCATGTTCAAGTTAATTATCCACAGCTGTCTTCATTTAGTTAATCAACCTCAGTGTATTGAAGTGTCTGGTTTTCAGTTCATCAGGGTCAGATCATCTACTCTGTTCAGTCTCCATTTTTTTTTTCATTAAATGTTCCTGCCACCAAACCTGGTCTCCTGCATTTGCGTCCTCCAACGCCATTTTCTCACGTGTTTTTGTAACATTTTTATCATGATTTGGAGGACATGTATAAAGAAAGTTGAGCTTAAAATTGCGTTTTGAGGATTTATTTATTCAAATTGTGGTGAATTAATAATAAAAAAAAAAAATCCATTAGCAACAGCTTGTAGAAGTGGCGTAGGGCCTCAATGCTCCACTTCATTCTGATACATCCGATTGCAGACAAATAGATCCTTTAACATTTTCTTCTGACGTGATATCTGGCTTAAAACTGTGAGGGGCTGTAAGCTAGTGGGAGCGACTTAACCCTTGTGCTATCCAAGGCATGACAAAATGAAAATTGGGGTCATCTGGAGACATCCCATAAGAGAGCATGAGGGTTTAAAACAGTGGGATGATGGGAAATGAGCACAGGCTCACTCCTTGCCAACAGTCCCACCCACAACTCAGAGGAGAACTTCTGCAGAAACTGTTTCCTAAAATAACCCAATCATATTTAACAGAAGACCACTTAAAATAGACCAAAAGACGATTGGAGTCAACTTTTCTCTGTGAAGTCAGGAGTGATGTGGTGTCATCGAGGCGCCAGACGCCGCTCCCGTTCAGGCGGACACGAGATAAAACATGCAAACAGCTGCTGGGTGGCAGCACAGACAGCAAACAATGACACGCACACCCATCAGAGCCCTTCTGCCGTCCCCACAGGCCTGAAGGACATTGTGGAAACGCGCAGGTCTCTGAGAGGGGTCATGGTCATGTGGCGATTGTGCTCGGCGTATGTGCGTTTTTGTGTAAGGGAGTGCAGCAGGTGGGGGGGGTTCTGTAATAAGAGAGTAGAGAAATCACTAATATGATGGGCGGGATTAAACTGGAGTGTGTTATGCTAATGAAGGAACACTGCAGGTGGCAGCGAGTGAAGCATCAGCGTCTGCCTGCAGGAAAAAAAACAGAAGCAACCATCTGACGATGAAAACAAATCTTAAGATCCCCTCGCTCCTTCCTGCTCTCCTTCACAACTTAGTGTTGTAGGCTATAGCAACAGAACCCCCCCTTCTATCTGTCATTTCCACTGATGAATGAGCCATTGCATGTGGATTTTAATTACTGCTCTGTAGAGGTAGGAATTGGCCATGCATTAAATTGGAATGAGACGCATTTTTGCCCTCAGCGGGGGAGAGATTGGAGGGTAAAAGGAGAAATTGGTTACTGTATTTTAATTGAGCCATCAAAAGACACATAACTGTGTGAGGCTAACAAGAACCAAATAGAAGACGTCTTTGGAATACCAACAATACCACTTCTTTTAAATCCTGATGGCCTCTGATGTAAGGAGTAGTTCTGAAATCACTTCAGTCAAAATTACACCCTGAATCTTTAAATCTGAAGCCATACATGCAACTCCTCAGCATCCAAACATCCACATCATGCTCTCCTCAAAGTCTTGTCCACAAATAATGGGCTGACAAGAACAAGAAGCAGCTTTTCTCTCATTAGTTTCATTCCAAGTATTGTGTTCCCACAGATCAGCGACCATCTGAACTATGTTCTTCTTCAGCAAAAATGTGAGGACTGATTCCGGTAAGCCGTTGGGGGGTTACCGCGGTGGTCACATTGTTGGATCTGTTGTGCTCTGAGATAATAAAGTTCATTCTGTTGAGCAGAAAATCAACTTAAAGAGCCAGATGTCCCATAAAATAACTGTAATTAAGAATCAACCGAGAAGAATTACCGTAAAACAAACTTAAAGCATGCTCACACATACACTTTTTTTTTCCCCAATTGTGATAAATTTAGAATTTTAAAGATCAGTTTCTGTTTATTTGTTTTGTTGTAAAATAGTTTTCCTTTTCTAAAATTAGAGCAACACTTAAAACTGACGATTATTTATTTATTTATTTTGAGTTTTTAACAATTTCCTCCAATAAAAAAAAAAAAAAATGAAAAACACATTAAACCTCTGGAAAAAAACATTTTAGTGAGATGTTAAGGGGAATATTTAGAATTTGTTTGCATATAAATATTCGTTCTTAAAATAAAGTTCTTTTACAAAATGCCTTTGTTTATTTAGTTTCCTCAGCTTTTGATTGTATTCATTATTAAAACAATTATCATGAACATACTTTGTCTGTTATAATTACTGGTAAGTCTACAAAATTTCCAAGAATATCACTCCTATAACATTAAAAAAAGGCCAAATATTTCAACTTTTTTTTATTTGAAAAACACCAGACTAATTTTCTTTCCAGCATCGTGACACAAACTCGTTAAAGTAATGTGATTATTTGACATTTATTCAACAGCATTTAGTAAACTAGATTTCAAGATATGAGGAATAGATTTCTTTAAAATGTATCAATCATTATTATTGAACCATTTTAAAATATATGTCTAAATCCAATGCAGAAATGGTTATTTAAAAACTAAAGAAGAAATAAATGTTTTTAAGCTAAACTTGATGATAATTATTAGATCTTGACAATTACATTTTGACTTTCAGATCTTTTTGTTTAATTGAAAAAATTTTTTCTTTCTGTAAAATTCTATAGATGTGTGACTATGTAGAAAAACCCCAGATTGGCCTCTGTAGCACTACTTGAAATAAATGTACTTTAAAAATGTTCTTTTATGAGTAAAAAATCAGATTAATCATTTTCAGAGTCTGGTGAATCCCATTTGAGGTTGCATGCTCACAACTCCTTGAAATTACCAAATTTTGCCAATCAAATTAAAATATAAACCTTTGTTTATTTATTTTTTTTTAACTATTAAGTATAAAATTGTTTTATAAGAGGAAAAAGTGTTGTTGTATTTTAACATTCTTCACTCAGTTAAATAAAGTGAATAAGATAGATTCAATTATATCTGTCCGGATGCATTGAACAGGTAAAAGAATTCATGTAGAAATAAAATTAAAACAAATAAATAAATAAAAATTGGAAAATTAATCAATTAATTTATCAAAAGGTGATTTCTGCTCTGATTTAAATGTTTAGTTGCGCTTGGAATAAAAGATGTTAGGCTTTTCAGAGAGAAACCAATTTAGTTTGACAAATTTTTGCTGTTCAAATATACTTGAAATATTTCAATGAATATATAGACTCCCATGCAATCATCTATATATCAGATAACTTGAGTAGACTGATGTTAATCAGATGTGTTTATGCGGCATGTCATGATCAAAGAGAAAGGAACAGAAGTTTCTGTCAGCCTCAAAAGTTCCACAAAAACAACACATTTCAGCTCCTGACACATTTGTTCTCGTATCTGCTCTTTAATCGCAGCGGCTGTAAAGTGTTTTATCTGCTATTGGTCCGGCTGACTGTAGTTTGGGGGAAAATACGTCCGTCACATGATTTGATTGCAGGTTATGAGGGTCAGCACATGGTCATCTGTAGTCAGCTGACACGCTGCGCGGCTCTGTGATAACAAGCCAGACGGGCAAAGGACAGGAAAAGCATGACCCAACAAACAACACATGACCCTGACAAAGATCTTTGTCTGTTTGCGCTGTGTGATTTCCCGCTTTATTCTCAGATCGGCCCTCCACCGTTCACCTTTCAAGTGGGTCGGGCCCACTTCGTATCAAGGGGAGAGGGTTTTTTTTATGTCAGGTCAAACTGAGAAAAAGGGAAATATTTTGCAGTTTAATTTTTTTCTAAAGAAGCACAAATGAAGGATTTCACATGAATATGAGCAGCAAAACGAAGACAGTTTCACTGTAAACTAACTGTCATTCACAATAAAGCTGAATAATGAAGAAACAAAATAAAAAGATCAGTTAATTACTCAAAAGTTTCATTGTAATTCAGAAAAACATCCAATTTTTAGAGCTCCTTAATCCCTGCTTGTTCCCTAATGAGGCAATAAATAAATAAAGTTTTTCAAAATCCATTAGGTTTTTAGTTCATATGCCAACATGGTGGAGTTTTCTGATATTGAGCACAAAGACCTGGAATTAACTTGTCAAAAAAAAATAAACATTTTGCAAAAAATATATAAATATATGACATATAGAGATTCTATTATTGGTGATAAAATAGAGCTTCTTCAGAAACATCAGGATTTCAGTGTTTAATAACAGGAATTTTCCATTCTATCTATTTGTAATTAGATAAAATGGACAATTAAACTTTTTTATTATACATTTCTTCAAAAAATCACATCAAATTATTATGAAAGCAAAGTATTTCTCTAAAAATGGTGAAAAAATCTAAATAGGTTCTGCTGTGATCTGTTTAAACTTTGCAAAAACTGAGTTTTAAGAAAATAAAGACGATAGAAATAGTCTTATTTTCTGTTGTGCACAGAAAAGTCATATCAATAAAGTTTTTCAATAGCAAAATATTTTTAGCTTGCAAAAAGAAGTCCCAGAACCCTCCCAGACCGGACTGTTTTCTTAAAATAAGAATTATTGGTAAGACTATCTTTTTTTATTCAACTGGGAGATATTTTGTTTGTTTAAAGAAAATCAGATATTTTTACTTAATTCCATGTTTTAGTTTGCAGTGAATACATAACCAAAATACTTCAAAATTTAAAATCTTGAGTTTGCTAGGACTGAGTTTCTGTAGAGCTGCAGGAGTTCATCAGAAATTCACCTGACTTGTAGGCATCACATTCAGCTTGTAGTAAACCTTACTCTATTTCCCATCATCCATCTGTTTACATACTGTCCTGCTAGCTTGCGGCCCTCACGGCCCACACCTAACATTACTGGTGGGATAAAAATGGTGATCTATATTGGAGATTTCCAATCGTACAGTTTTGATTCAGATCCGAGTTTTAAAAAAAAAGACAAAGACGTACATGGATCTGTTTGACTGCTGGTGGATGTATTAGAATGCAGAATCAAAGAGATTTTTAGTTTTTACATCCCAAATTTTTCAAACTGCATTTTTCTCTCTGCTCCTGATTCACCACAATTTGAATACAGAATTACTCAGACATGTCATTTATCTTAATTTTCTTTATACATGTCCTCCTTTATGAGGAAAATGCAGCAAGAATGTGTTAAAAACACCAAAAATATGATTTTCATGGGAGTGGGTATTTAATAGTTAGTTGCCTTTACTGTTGATCTGCACTTTCTATCTCTTTTTAACCATGTGGTCAAATTTGACCAAAGTTACTGATCCAATTTTAATTAATTAATTAATTTCTGTTTTGTTTTTTTCCTTTTTTCTTTTCCTTGCTGCTGTTATCCGCTGCAATCCAAAATGGAAAAAAAAAAACAACTTTACAAGCTCAGAAAGAAATTCTGCTTGAGTACTCAAACTAAAAAAAAAAAGGTAAAAATACTTTGATTCTACTTCAATCTTAATTTATCATTTTCAGATAAAATAATTGCATTTCATAAAAAAGTTTGTTTTTGTTCCTGTACGTCCCCTGAAGGTCATTTTTGCCCTCCACTCTTCACCTCGTTTTTTTCTCACTGCTGATCTCCATCCCTCCCTCTCCTGCTGCTCCTCCTCTTCTGTTAATGGACTGTTGGCAGAGATTCAAGGGAAGCCTTGCACTGCAGGTCTTCCCTACTTGGCAGAGCTCCCAGTCTGCGTGCATGTGTGTGTGTTTGTGTACGAGTAGCTCTCATAATCGCTGCCATTCAGCACCTCCTCAGAGTGTGTCCATGTTTACATGAGAGAGGTCAGGGAGCAGGCAACAACTCCTTCCTCGTCACACACTCGCACGTCAAAAACATGCACACACACATGCATGCGCGCACACATTTGCACACAGGTCAAAAAAAACTGTGCATGCATCCGTGACTGTTTTTCTTTCATGAAGTGCTTTACATGCGTATAACTGACGGTCTCTCTGCTGTGCAAGTTGTCTGTGGTCAAGTCTGATGAAGTCTGCTGGTGTCTTTGGTCTAGTTAAGGAATGGGCAAACTTTTTGACTCGCGGGCCACAGAAGGTTTTAAATTTGACAAAAAGGCTAAACCAGGAGCAAATCTGTGCTATGTTTTTGTAATTCCAACTATAAGAGAAAGAAATCACATGGAATTTGAACGAAAATGTGCTTTTATTCAATTTAAACTAAATGTATATTTTTTAAAACAGAACACTTTGGAGTTTTTTATTTCTAAACTTTGAGTTTTGCACAAATGGGTTGATGTCCTATAGAAAAAAACAAACTTAGAGAAATGCTGCATTCATGTGGAGTCGGAATGATCGGAAAATTGACTGTCTGACTCAGGAAATACATAACAACAAATCTTCCAACAACACATTTTTTTTTTACACTTTTAGGGCAATTTGAAACTACTTTGCATCACTACAATGTACTTTTTTTTATAATGAATATGGATTATATTTATTTTTTGGGCTCGGATAAATACATAGATATTAAGATAAATGACATTTTCTCAAAGTCGTTTTTTGCTTGTGGACAGAAGCTCTCCAAAATAAAAGACTTGTGTGATGTTTTATTTTCTGTGTCTCTCCATAGATGGTGCACTACAAATAAACTGAACTTTGTTTAGCTCATGGGTCTGCAACCAGCTCTGGGTTGATGACGTCTTTTGTAGTTGGGATGAACTCAGAGCATAGATGTAAAAATACCAGGATGGAGGAGGGTCAAGGAACTGAAGAGAGAGAGAGAGACAACCATTAATATCTTTTGATCTATTCTTAAAGCAATTCCAGTGGAATTTTAGTTGGGATTATACCAATTTTTGGCCAAAATAATAAAAAAAAACCTGCATTGTTTCCTTGCACATAGTTTCTGCAGAGCTGCAGGAGTTCAAGACAGAGTTGCTAGCTCAGAATTTCATGTTTACATGCTCTCCCGCTTGCTTACAGCCCTCACACCCCCTCCAGAACATAAGCAGTGCAACAAAAATAACAAGCAGGATTGGAGCAATCAAGTCATTCAGTTTTGAGCTGGACCCGAGACGTACATCAACTTAGTAGTCTACAAGAGTCGATGTGGAGCCAAGCAGAGAGGTTGTAGCCCGCCTTTTTCAAACACCATTTTTTTCATCTGCTCCTGATTCACAACAATTTCAAACATAAAAAAGCTAAAAAAATCCTCTTTATATACGTCCTCTATCATGAGAAAATGCTACAAAGACATGAACAGCGTTAGTTCATCAGAGCCTCTGAGTTCTGCGCGGGACTGTTGGTGCAGAGTAAGCCTCCCCTGACTTCCCATCATCCCATGCATCAGAATGGAGCAGAGCAAGGAGCTTGATACCTGCAGAATGTATCCTCTACGTGAAACCTACAAGCTTTTTCCAACAGCATTTCTTCATCTGATTCTGATTCACAACAATTTCATTAAAAAATAACTAGAAATGCAGTTTTCATTTATATGTCCTGTATCATCAGAAAAATGGCACAAAAACATTGACTTTGGAGACAGAATTGAATTCTGATTGACTAAGAAGAAGCAGGATGTTAAATTAAAGGCTTTAATACTAACCCGGCTTAAGTGAGGAAAGTCTTCCTTATTGAAATTGTACCGAAACTTCATTCAATTCTAAATAAAATGTATTTCAAACCAAATACATTAAATATATTTTTTTTTTAACAAAAAAAACGTATATTGCATAAATGTTGGTCCCCCATTTTTTTTAAATCCAAGTTTGGAGAGGCAAGAAATTACAGGTAGTATTTTTAATAAAATCCTCTGTTCCCATGACAACAGTCTGGAGCTCAATGATCAGCTGATGAGGCATTAGGGTGTCCTAATTCTGATCTGGATATTTCAGTTTCTCAAAGTGCTTTGTTAGTTGTTTTAATGTGTTAATTTTCATCCAGAAAACATTCTAAAACAACTTCAATGCATCAGCGGCATCTGATCAAAAATAATAAGCACTTATGTAGAAAGAAAGAAAACAGATACATAAAAAAATGAGGGGAAATGTAATATTTATGCACATGCAGTTTAAAGAACTCACTGAGTTTCTAGTTTGGGGTGACTTGGGTTTTCAAAAGCTTTTCTTTCTGAGTGACAGCTCACCATAAACAGGGAGCTGCTTTTCACAGAAGGATCTCTTCACGCCTCAAGTGAACACGAGCCAACACTTCATACGTTTGTCTTTTTCCCTCAGCAGACGTGTTTGGAGTGGGTCATTTTTTCTTATGATCAGTCATCTAACCCTGTTTGTTCTGAGTGGACCTCTCTAAGTCTGATTCTAAAAGTTTCATGAAGGATGGACAATTCAACAAAAGAGCATATTTAGCTGCGATTGATGGAGTTTCTAAGCCAAAAAAAATGTTTTTATTTAATTTTCATCAACCCGACTGATCTGGAATCACTCATTTTCTATGCCACCATCATCCCAGTCAAGGTCATGGGGTCTGCTGGATACTATTCCACCACAGCCTTTGCCTGAGGCCAGTATGAAATGACAAGTCAAGCTGACATTGATGAATTGGCTTGTAGAAAGAAGTCAGTGCGCCAAGAGTAAACCGCTGCATCCACGAGGAGGAACGCGCTTATTTCTTTGACTGAAACAGACAAGATTCTGATGAACTGACAAACTTTGCAGACAGATTCAGCAGAATATTTTAAAATGAAGTTGCAGAGGTGTAATTCAGTTGTGAAAGGAAATATCGGGAAGATCTTCTCTGCTCCAACGATAAAAGAAGCAGAATCCAGGTTTGAGTGAGACCTGTGAGTCTGCAGATGAAATGGTTAGTTGTGTCAGAGCTGCTGGGTAGATGAGATCGGATCAGAGTTTATCAAGGCTCAGCATGATTACTAAGCATTTTGGAAGCTGTAGATGTTGGGATATTGTTGGTGAACGGAGATGAAGATACAAAAAAGAAAGGGGACTGAGCCTCTGAACAGAAATCAACAGTTTTTTCTTGATCTGTGCAGCAACAGACGTGACGTGACTTCAGCCGTGTTTCATGGACACAGAAGAGACTGGGATTCAATAGTTCTGCTGTAGCTGCTTTGCAACAAATATGTCTTTAGACTCTATTATAAAGCTTTTGGTCCTTCAGCAAAGAAAAAAAAACTTTGTTTCCAATTGCCATCAGAAAAACAAACTTTCTTCTCATTCTTTCTGTGGCACAGAAACAACATTTCTGAAAACAAAAATGATTCTTAGTTATTCATTTTATCAGACATTCAGAAAAAAGTTGCATCTGTAAAAGGAAAATTTGTCTTTTATTTGTTTCATTTTTTATTATTTATTTATCTTAGATTTTTTTCAATTTTGCACTTAAACAAATTCATTTAAAATATTTGATTTCTATTTAGACCTTTCGGTTTTTTTAAGAGTTTATTTTTATTCTCAAAGTTAGTACTTATAACTCTGTTTAAATGTTCCTGAACAGGGTTGATTTATGTTATTTAGCTTCAATAACCACACTGCAAAATACTTTATTTTAGAACATATATTTTAATGCTTTTCAGTGATTCAAAATATATATAATTGCTTTTTTAATCAAATGTATTTTAGATATCTTTAATAGAAATTTGTGTTTTTTAAAAAACCTAATTAGAATGTTGTATAAATAACCTTAAAGTAAGGATTTGCTGAAAAAAAATCTTGTTTTGAAAGGGCATGGGCTGAAAAACCATCTGAGATGAGTTTCTTTTTCAGGTATGAAAACAAACACTCAAAGCTCTTGTCTTTGTCAGTGTTGCAGAGATCAATCTGTAGGTAAGATGTCAACTTTTGAAAGCAAACTGCCCCCAGATTGCTTTTCTTTTCTATAATGGCTTCAAAGATTCAAATCTATGTAACCTTAACCTTTTCCATGGGTCATTTTTGTCAATTTACAGTGTCTTTGTGTGCGTGTAGAGTCAAAACCCTCTTGGAGTTGTGAGAAGTTTTTTGTCCAAACACGACCCCTCCCAGCTCTCAGCGGATGACCTGTACGCCGGCCTTTAAAATTCTTCATTTGGATGTTTGCTGCTGGCACGGAGGAATGCTCCGTCTCTCCTCCCCTGCTCTGTTTTCTCTTTAATTTGTTTTTCGTTTTTGCTCTGAGTCTAATAGCTACCCTCTGCTCCTCCCTGGGGGTCTGGGGACCATTCTCTTTCCATTTGCATGTTAGGAGAGGGTGTGTGAGCCGTCCGACTGTCTGCGTTGAATCTCACGTAGCCCTGGGATATTCTTGACATCACTGGATGTCAATTCTGATTCATGGAAAAAAGATAAACATTGTGATAAAAGCTGTGGCACGAACTACCATACAGGTTTTGGGAATTCATGATCCATGTGATTGATGGTGTTAATTTTAAATATGGAAAATCCCTTTTCTTTTCTCACTTCCTACTGTTAAAATAATCAGTCTGGTTGTTTGCATTAGAGTGGACTCATTCTTTTCCGTTACCAAACTCATGATGGAGCACATATATGAGGAAAATTCTGATTAAATTTACATTTCTGAGTATTTCTTTATTTAAATTTCGTGAATCAGGAGTAAAACAAACAAACAAAAAAAGATGGGGAAAAGCTTTTAGCTGTGACATGGAAGCTACAATGACAAGCTTCCTGCTCCACTCCATTCTGATGCATTCATTTGTAGACAAACAGATCTGCGTACATCAGGGGTGTCAAACTCAATCGCACAGGGGGCCAAAATCAAAAACACACCTTAAGTTGCAGGCCGAAGAGAATAAACATTCATTGAACAACAATTAACTTTATAAAACTTTAAAACCGTGCTGATAACTAAAGATGCTGAAACTGATAGCAAAAATGTTGAAGCTGATAGAAATCACTGAAGCTAAGAGCTGAAAACTCGGAAGCTGATAGCCAGCTAAAATATTAGCTAAATGCCAAATTAGCCTTAAAAAATGAAAAGTAAAAAAAATGGGTTAGTCAAAAAACAGCTAGCTGAAATATTGGCTAAACTCCATAATAGGCTAAAATTGTTTTAGTAAATGCCAAAATAGTCCAAAAAGCTAGCAGAATTTTTTAAATTTAAAACAGTAGCTATTTAACATAATTATGAATAATAAAAATGCAGGAATTTTATTCCTGAATAAATTAACTTAAAACATTAAATAACTTTCAATATTTTAATCTCCATAAAAATATATATTTTCTAAAAAAATTATACAAGTTAAAAATAAGCGCTAAATAACATCAGACCATGGAGAGCTTTAATTTTTGTTACACCAGTAATGTTACGTTTGGGTTGGGCAGGGCTGTAAAGTAGTGGGAGAGTGTAAACAAAGGGATGATGGGTAACGGAGACAGGCTTACTGTGCGCAAACAACCCCACCCGCAAATCAGGTAAATTTCTTATAAACTCCAGCAGAAACTGTGTCCTTGAACCTTTCATTTTGCTTTTAAAACAGTTTAAGCAATGATTGGAGACAGACTTTAACTGTTTGTTTTTACTCTTCTACCTCAATAAAGACAAGAATAATCTTAAACTCTGCTACTACAACAACCCCTGTCCTTCTTGTGTTCTCTTATTTCTCAACAAACAACAGCTCTCAGCTTAGAGCTGCTTTAGTAATTCTCCAAGCAGATTAGGATGCCTACTGCATGCTTGCAAGGGATTGGGCACAAGAGCACAATACACCAAGACAGATTACCTCTCGTGAGTGGCACACAGCTGACCAGACTCAGAGGATTTCTCTGCACCGCATTCATCCACCAGCATGCAGGCGCTCTCAAGAAATCATGTGGAGGAGCAACGCAAACATACATGGACACCGGTATCCAAGCGCTTCATCCGATATGCACACGGTAATGCATTCAAGAACACATTTACATCTGTTAATAGTTGTGTGCATTCAAAGGCAGTCTTTGTTTTCAGGGACTTCATCCATGCAGATATGCCTAAAGGTTTTGTCTAATTTTCACTTCAATCATTCATCAAAAAAGAATGAAAGTCAATTAAGATGCTGCCAAGGGAGCAGGAGGAACTGAGGCGCTGATTTAAATTACAACAGTTATGGCTGCAGTGCATGCTGGTCTGCTGCACCTGCACTCACAGGGGAGATAAGGATATACTGTACGAGTTCTCCTACCCTGATTCTGGAATGCACCAATAAGACGGAGAGGAATAAAAACAGCACTTTCTTTTTTCTGTCTTTTATTCAGAATTAGAATAAATACATTTTCGTTTTTAAATGTGTTCCGTTACCTCTTGGTTGCACCAATCACACAAGTTCTTGTTGGTTAAATGAAAAAATAAACTAAAATTCACTCCTAAAGAAACCTCAATATTTTTTAATTTATGGCCAGGACTATGAAAACATTATAAATCACCATTTTAAAGACCAACTCCAATTATATATTTTTTTTGGTACATGTTCTTGTAGCGTTTGTAGGGAATGGAGGACATATGAAGTTCAAAATTGCATGTCTGAGTTTTTTATTATTCAAATCATTATGAATCAGGAGCAGATAAAAAAAAAACATTTGAAAAAGAGAGTATTACCCATGCCTTTGAAACTTATCAAAAGAAGGCTAACCTTCAATGACGTCACATTAGAAAAATTGTTTAAAGCAATAAAGAAATAGTTGGTTTTGGAACTGTCATTCAAACATCAGATAACTTTTCTTATAATTTCAAAAAATAAAAAAAATGCTTTAAACTAAAAGGGTCGAATTCTTCTTCTCTCTGAGACTATGGTCACATATTCCAAAGTATCACAGTGAGGCGACCTAATTGCAAGCTTTACAGCAAATTCTGTAGGTGCGCGCATAGGCGTTTGTAATCGGGAGGCAACAGTCATGAGGTAGCTGCAAAGGTTTTAAGAAATAGTTGAATATTATAGCGATTGTACTATTTTTCTCTAAAAGTTGTCATCGGTCAGAGGTCTGCTCATTTGGTGGTAGTCCAGTGACAGGCTGGGAGGACAAATTTGGGCAACAGCAAATGTCTCCAGCCAGGGGACGCCCATACCGTGAAGTGACCCTGAAAGCCACATACCTGATGACCATCTAAGTTCCGCCTCAGTGCTGCCTGACTGCTGTTTGACCGCAGCCTGACTGCCATTTGACCACCACCTGACTGCCGTTTGACTGCCACCTGACTGCTGCCTGACTGCCGTTTGACTGCCACCTGACTGCTGCCTGACTGCCGTTTGACTGCCACCTGACTGCCGCATGACTGCCAGTTGACTGCCACCCAACTGCCATTTGACTGCCACCTGACTGCCGTTTGACCACCGCCTGACTGCCACCTTACTGCCGCCTGACTGCCACCTGACTGCCACCTTACTGGCGCCTGACTGCCGTTTGACTGCCACCTGACTGCCATTTGACTGCCACCCGACTGCCATTTGACTGCCACCTGACTGCCGTTTGACCACCGCCTGACTGCCACCTTACTGCCGCCTGACTGCCACCTGACTGCCACCTTACTGCGCCTGACTGCCATTTGACTGCCACCTGACTGCCGCCTGACTGCCATTTGACTGCACCGACTGCTTGCTTTTTCTAAACTGTCAACCTGTGACATGACTTCCATGAGACTTCTGTCTGACTGCCGACTGCTCCGCCTCAGTCTATATTCATGACCACACCAACAATTTAATAAAAAATCTTGATGATTCTGCCGATGCGTCCTCATCACGTGGAGGCAGTTGTATTTGTGACTGTAGCATTAGCAACAAAAAAGGTTAATTCTTACTAAACGCTATTTTACAACATTCTCTGTGCCAGCTCTATTTTATGAACTCTGACAGAAAGGACTGAAGAAGTTTTATGAAGAGTGACGATACCTCTGTTTAGCTATTTTTTAAAAATACATAATTTATTCATCAATTCTAGAGGAGTGTATGAGCCAAATAGTCATGAATTGACAGTAGCTTGATTAGGAAAGGCTTAGAAAGGCTGCTGGTGTAGCTAAAGCTCCGCCTGTATGTCCACACAGAGCAGGTCTGGCCCGGAATAAGGTCTTATGGTCCCAGAGGGCCAGAAAGGGTCTCAGGGCCCCAGTGCTTCAGAATAGCTAGGTGATCTATATTCATTGGCCAGCTTTGGAGACGCCTGCTGTCATGACCTCCCCACCCCCCACAGAAGACCAAACCAGGGAATTGCATGTGTGTTTGTGTGTGTACAAGCTCCTTGTGGTACTAATGCAGTGTGACAGAGATGAATGGTGCTGGACCGCATGGTTTTCAGCAAAGAAGAGCCCGGAGACTGGAGAGTGGAAGGAGTTATCTGCATAAGGAATGGGCAGCGTTTAGGTGAAGACAGAAGAAGGTGTTTGGGGGGGCTCCGTGGAAGAGATGAAAAAAATGGAGGTAAAGTAGTAATGAGAGGCTGAAATAAGGAGGAGGCTGCAGGTGTTGCAGTAAACTCCTTCCTAGATGCAGAGAAATGTTTTTCTTGATTATGAATACACGGAGGGGGATAAACGTGTTCCCCAATCCCAAAAGAGAACATGAGAGCAAATTAAAAGGCAAAGAAAGAAGCATCTGACATAAAGAAAGCAGCTGAAGTAATGGGCATGAACAGATTATTCATTGATTGGGTAAGAACAGCAGGGAAAAGGAAAGGAGGAGAAGCGTGGAAGAAGTAGTGGCTCTGTACACCGAAGCCCCCTCTGATGGGGGTGCGCTCTTTAAATAGTTCAGAATAACTTTTAGACCCAAATACAATCCAATCATTCAGAAATGCAAAATGATTCATACTCAATCCAATGAACATTGTGTTTTTAACATGCTCTTGTAGCATTTTTCCAATGTCTCCACTTGAAGGGAGATCCATACATATCTGTTTTCTTTGTTCGAGCTGAAATCTGGCTCCGAACGGATAGATTGCTCCAAAATTCCTTATATTTTTAGATGCATGTTAGGTTGGGGTTGCGAGGGGCTGTAAGCTAGTGGAAGAACGTGCAATCAAAGGAGTGAAAACAGGATTATTCTGCTACTTTAATCCCGCCCGCAACTCAGAGGCAAACTTCTGATGCATAACTGCCACTCTGCAGAAACTATGTCCTAAATATGCAACACAGGTTCTTTGATTTTGGCTAAAAACGGCAAAATCACAAGTTAAAAACGTCTGGGAAATGATCCTACAATTGATATAAATATGATTGGAGTGGGATTTTAAGACTGTAGTAAGCATTGCTAACTATGAAAAAGGATATTAAAATCTCACATGGTAATAATATTATTTTAACACAAAGAAAAAAGAAAGTCTTTGCTGCTTTATTCTTCATTCATTTCTACAAGTCCCGGGGTGGGGAAATCTTTTGACTTGAGGGCCACAAACGCTTCTAAAATTTGGTAAACGGACCATGTAATCCATGAAAGAAATAATGTGGACAAAAACTTGCTTTAGTTTTGATTGAATATTATTATTTATATTTTAAAACAGGACATTTTTTTGTTTTATTTCACAATTTGTGGCTTTTGTTCCCCTTTTAATACTGATTGCACCGATAGGTTAACATCAGGGTAAAATTTTGAGAAACGCTGTGTTCAAGAGTCATTTTTTTTTTTTTTTTATAGTTGAAATTTTTAGAATTATTTTTATTTTATAGTCTTTCCTTATTTGTGAAACCAAAGCTGGTTTCACAGTGCGCTTTACATCTTTCATACTGATACACATATTGTTTTTTAGTTGGTTTATGCTGCGTTTTGCCTCATTTCTCAACTTATTCTTAATAAATTTTATTATTTTCTGCACAATATTGACTTTTTTCTCATAGAAATTAGACTGAAAAGGCTGTATTTTTATGTATTTAATAACTTTAGTAAACCATCAGTAAAAATAAAACTAAAAATGTTTCCAGCCTACAACCTTAGCAGACATGTTTGTGTCCTTCTGCTATATTTGAACCTTTCATTGAACCTTTCATTCTACATTACCAGAATTTTGTCAAAACACACATGTTTAGGGTTTTGTTTATAGGTTTAATTGGCGACACAACAAATGAACTGAACTCCTTGACAGCTTATCAATCTGGAAAAATGACGTATTCTACATGAAAACTCTCATGCTAACATTATGAATAGGTGAGATGGTTCATGTTATGACTTTATGATCATGTTGCTTCATTACAGTACCCATTTGGCTGATTATCCAGATGCATGTGCGTGGTTTCTGTGGAAGAGTTTCTGAATGAACAGATTCAACCTATTATGTAAAGCCTTCATTAATCCACATGAGAAATTCTGCCAATAATCAAAGTAGCAAACACAGACAAACTTTTCATCCTCTTAAGTGTTGGAGGTGGTATCATCGGCATGTTTATGTGCTCGATGCACCATGCTGGTTCCAATTATGGATCTGGCGTCCTCTCAGCTCCTTCCTCTGCTCGCCACGATTAACAGTGCTCTCCTGTCACACTAATGAACATGCCAGAGAGCAGCGAAAGAGAAAAGAGCGCAAGCTAAATCAGAGAGGGGGTGGTTATGAAAGAGACAGAACCCAGAGGGAGATGGAAGGTATGTGGAGGAATATCAATACAGGAATGAAGTAAGACTGCTGAGGAAAAGAGCTGAGAAAATAAAGAGGTGATTAAAAGAGGAGCAGTTTTCTCTGTCAGACACAGAGCAATCAGGTTTCTTTGTAGCGCGTCATTCTAAACCTGCAGGAGAACAGCTGGATGCTGAAAGGAACAAGGCTTTCCTTCATTTGATCATAAAAACATCAGTTTAGAATTGTCCACCGGACACACACATACTGTTTACACTGAATGACAATTTACCTTCAAAACACTAATAGCACTGTGAGTTATGGGCCCTTTGAGGGATCTGCAGGAGTTGCATTGTATTCTTCGTAACCTTGTAGCACAAGGTTACAAACCCTGTAACCGACGGCGCTCGTCAGCATTCAATGCTGCAGGCAGCCTTGACTGACGGTAATGTCAAGATTATTAAATCTGACAATACCAAAGATGTCCAACTCCTTTATTTTCCCTGCTAAATGAAGCCGAGGCACGGAAAGATGATGGAGAAAATACCTAACAGGTAAACGCTTATTTGTACGACACCTTTAGCTTTAATGTCCATAAACGACCATCAGGAATAATTCCATCAGCGCTTTAATAAATCATTCGCAGCTTGCTTCTGTGCATCTGACTTACATTACCAGGAGAAATTCACAGAATAAGGAAGAAGGTTGATGGAGGTTGCTGTGGCAACACTAATGATACCCACCCCCCAACTGTCTTTGTGTGCTGCCTCAAGTAATTGTAGCCTCAGCTGAGGTTTCTAGTGCTGAAAGAAATAAAAGGAGAGTAGCGGGCACAATCACACAAACGAGGAACATAAAATACACAATTAAACAAACATACTTCCATTCACATGCACTGTAATTATTGCTATTAATTCACTGTTGTTCCACAGTTACAAAATGCTTCTTGCTTTAAGAGAATGCTGCATGAAGCTGCTTTAAAACCAACGATCTGAGTCCATGAGAGGAAATTCATCAATAAAACTGAACATTTTTTTTACAAAAATTATATATAAACTGTGTGTAAAGTGAACAATTTATTGTAAATATTATTTGTGAATATTTACAAGAGTAAAGTTGAAAAATTATGAGAAAAAAAAAGACAACAAAAATAAAATCAAGATTTTTTTTGAGAATAAAGCCATAAAGTTAGAAAAAATTACATTTCACAAAAAAAAAAAAAAAAAAAAGTCGCAAAAAAGGTCAAATATTTACTGAAATAAAATTGTAAAATTATGTAATTATATAGCCGGCCGGATCCGGCCCCCGGGCCTCGACTTTGACACGTGTGATTTAGAGCTATTATGTGTGTATTATTTGTGTTGGTTATATACTTGGATAAAAAATTTATGTTTTCCTTTTTTTTTTTGCTTGTTTGTTACTTTACTCTACTTTTTTTCTTTTGTTTTAAATCTAACCCCTCAAAAACAAGATTTAGCATATCTAGGGGCTAATCCTCCCATTTATATGATCAAACGTTTAAATAAATTATATAAATATATAATATTTAATCTTCATAAGATTCAGACAGAAATTTGGAGACCTCGATGAGGGCGTTGGGATAAGAAGGTTGAGTTCATTGTTCTTTAGGTGAGTGTAAACTGAATGCAACAGAAAGCTGGTGCAGAGATCTGAAAAAAAAATAGTGTAAAGTGGGTCTCTTTATGCTCATTAAAATAAGATGAGAAGCTGCATTTTGAATCATCTGGAGGAATTCAAGTGTTCTGTTTATGTGTCTTGTAATAATTAAAAATGAACAATAGCCTGCAAAAGGAGTTGCGTAATAGGCTAATAGAATGTAATATCTCAAACATTAAGTTATGCAATATGACAGTTTTAACATTTGAGCTTAATACCAAAGAAATGATTAATTATTTGCAGATTTTGTGAGGAGATCTTACGATGATGATGGTGCAGCTGTGACTTCTGTTTCAAAGGATCCAGTCTCCATTGTGAGTGAGATGGAGAGATGCATAATGACACTGTCAGGTCATCTGATGGAAATGACAGGAGAGCTCTGTGTCATCGCCATGGCAATGGCAAAAACCGTTTGGGGAGATGATGGTGTTTAGAAATGTGCTTTGGATAGAGAAGAGAAGAGGGCCCAGAACAGATCCCTCTGGAGAACCTACAGTTTTTAGATGAATCAGTGTTATAAAGACAATTCACTGATTCATGGATGCACGGCTGCAGAGAGTTTGACTAGAATTAAAGTTGGGCTGCAGTTTTAGTCGTAAAACATACTTCATGGTTGTTTGATACAGTCTGGATGACGTCCAGGAAGCCGTTCAAGGAGAAGTTTTTGTTTTGGTGCCCTTCATGTGTGAAGTCTGATATACTTTGATAGAAAAGCAAATATTAGACTCAGACACCGAGACTTTAAGATCTTTTTTTCCGTGTCCACGCCTTCTGGACAAAAGGAAGTGATGTAATCAACATGCACATACAGGAAGAGAGAATGGAGATCCACCAAAACAACATCTCCATACGAGCATATGAGATTTGAGACTCAACTAACCCCCCAAAAAATACTAAACTGAATATTTTATCAAACTAAATTGAAACATTTTAAGTTTGCAAAATAGCATAAAAAGTAATAAGCATACCGCCTCACTTTTAGCATAAACTGAGAATACTTGTAGTAAACTTATAGACTACTTTTTGCAAACGGATTTGTGTTTAGTTTGGCATCTTTACAGGAAAGATAAATATACACTTTTTATCCTAAAGTCTGTGTCTCCAATCCTGATACAAAAAAGTCAAATATCTCTGTTTCTGCAGGGATTTCTTTTTGTAAAAAATCAAATAAACATCAAGGAGAAAAAAATATCAAATTCTATTGAAGTAAATATTCATAAAAACTTCAGTTTTAATGTGGATTTCTTGACAAAAAAAAGGCAAAATAATACAAATGCAAGGGAGAATATCTTTATGTGATGTAAATATTATGCATTTGGTTTGCTAAATTAATCATTTTTTGGGTTCCTTCAAAAAAAGTTTACCTTGATGGAATGTGATTTTTATTTTTTTATATTTTTGCGCAAGAATATAAATAATTAACAAATATTGGTGTATTTTTTAACCCTTTGCTGTGATCATAGGGATTAATTTAAGAGATGGAGATAAAAATCAGAATCACATTTTATTGTATTGGGTTTGTTTATGCTTCTAAATCTTCTTCGTCTATCTGCCTCCATTAAACTCTATCTTCTGCATCCTCTTGTTCTCCCTGAGTACCTCCTCTAGGCCTCTTTCCTAGTTACTCTGACCCCAGCATCAGTTCATCATCAGATTTTGTGCTTTTAAGTGTTCTAACACCCTCAGAATTAACTGGTTTTAGCGAAAGCTAAGTGAAATGTTCATCCCTCGTTCCTCGGACTGGGATGAGTTGACAGAAGAGCTGAAACTATAGGTGGAGAGAGGCTTAGACCCATAGGCTGATTACTGATTACCACAGTACTGCTGAGTATGCAAAAGCACGTAGGCTCAAGGTGGGCTGGGTCACTATGATTAAGGAAAGCAGTGGTGGGTGTTGTGGTTTGGAGAGCTAAAGAGGGGACTGGGCCACTGAGACCCCACCAGCAGAAATTAGTGCCAGAGGAAGGACCAATAAAGCCATTAAAGCAGCGTTTCTCTTCCTCTGCATCAACAAAACAGAAAAAATGGAAGCAATATCAGCCTTATGCAGCAGTTTAATGCTTTGGAGACCTTGAGTCTACATAAACAGACTGTCTGGACCTCCCACAAAAAAATAGTCAGATTGTTTGGAATCTCACAAAAAAATCCTTGACTCCAAAAATCAACAAGAATGCTAATTTCTTTGCGTGGGTTTAAAGATCTTCTGTCGAGATGTTTATTTCCATCTGCGCGTGAACTCGTGAACAATACAGGCCTACATCCGTTTTATGTTTATTTGTCCCCTGGAGATTCCTCATGACTGTTGTATGTCAAGATGGTGTGGAGATATAGGCGTCCAGTTGCTGGAGGTGATATCATAATGAAGTTGGCTTTTATTGACACAACAGTCACAGTCAAGAGACCACATCCAGCTTCAGGACACAGCTGTTTAATGCATACTGGAGAAGAAAACAGAAATATACTATACTGTCTTCTATAGCGTTGGAACAAACTTGGGAAAAAAAAACAATCTCAGTTTACAGATCTACACGGAGATTTGATTTAGTTGATTTTTCTCACTATGATCCATTAAAATATTTGAATTGCAGCAATTTTAACCAAACAGATGATATTTCAGCTATTTCAGTGATCTGCCCACCTTCCCAGGCAGTGGCAGACATCGCAGGTTGGGGGCTTCAGCAAAACTTTGACATGGACCTCTGACACCATTATGTTACCATCAAAAATCCACTTTTTGAGCTTTTAAGTGCATTATACTGCTCATTCCTCACTTTAAAGAACCCCAAAGTGCTACTTTGATTAGCGATGGCTAAAAAACGATCATTCAATTTAGTGTTCTAACTTCATGCGGTGGCAAGAACACTCTGGTGAGGAATCTACGAAACATGTTGGGACGGCAGGAGAAATGGAGAAGACTATTTCCTGGTGAAGAAAGAGAGCAGACTACCTCCTGGTGGAGAAAGGGATCGGACTATTTTCTGGTGGAAAATGGAAGAAGAATATTTCCTGATGGAGAAAGAGAGAAGACTATTTCCTGGTGGTGATAGAGAGCAGACTATATGCAGATGGAGAATGGGGGAAGACTATATCCTGGTGGAGAAAGGAAGCAAACTATATCCTTGTGGAGAAAGGAAGCAAACTACATCCTGGTGGAGAACAGGAGCAGACTATATCCTGATTGAGAAAGGAAGCAGTCTATTTTCTGGTGGCGAATGGGAGAAGACTATATCCTAGTGGAGAATGGGAGCAGACCACTTCCTGGTGGAGAAAGGGAGCAGACTACTTCCTGGTGGAGAATGAGAGCGGACAACTTCCTGGTGGAGAATGGGAGCAGACTACTTCCTGGTGGAGAAATAGAGCAGATATTTCCTGATGTAGAAAGGGAAAAGACTATATCCTGGTGGGTAACACACTGACGAGGGCGGTCAAGGATGAAGTAATGAAATGGGTGGCACCGACAAGGAGCAAAAGGCAGAGACTCGTAGATCAAGTCGTTTTACTTCTGGGTATCAAAAGAGTTCCCAAAAATAACTCATATTTCAGTTTTCCAAATGCAATGATCACATATCTGGATATATTTTACTCTGAAAGCCTAAAGAAAAGCATGTTATGAATCTTTAAGGTTAAAACATGAGTGGAATAACTTCTTCATTCTCTCACTTTTAGAACTTTTCAAAATCAATAATCCAAATGTTTTAATAGGAAAATAAAAATTACATTTAAATATTAAAGAAATTTACTATATATATTTTATCATTACTTGTAAAAAACATTTGATCATTAGCCACTCACTTGGTATGATCATTTCTTCCGTTTTGTCTTTATATATCAGGTTTTACTACAGAAAGAAAAATAAACAAAAATTATTTGAATGTTGAAACATAGCCCCTATTAGGTGAAGTCCATGAAAATATTTAGTTTGAAACCAAACTTCTTGAGTTTGAAACTTTCAGCGCTCCTTTGTGGTTGACTAAAAAAAAACAGTCATTCAGGGTGTACCCCGTCTTAACCCGACACTGGGTGGGATAGGCTCCAGCACCCCTGTGACCTTAAATAGGATTAAGCAGATGTGAAAAAATTGATGACTCGGAGCCTTAAACAGGAAGTTTGTAGCACGCATGGGAGCAGTTAAGATTACAACTTTCACCAAAACTACAACTTCCTGTTTCAAGCAGATTTCAAAGCGAAGGTAACAGTTGGTCAATTCATCAAACGACCTCATGAATTAGTCCATCTCAAACCCCCACCTTCCTTTTCAAATGTTATGCAAACAAGGAAGTACCAAATGCTGCAATCTTTGCAAGTGCCACTGCTGGCAGGTTTCAGAAAAGAAAAGTCATGAAGTGTGTCTAAAATGAACCTGTGTACTTTCTGAAGTTTTTTTTGATGTGCATTACTTTATTTATTTGGTAACTTCCATTTACCGTACAGTATTTATAGGGTATTTAAGTGGTATGTGCGTGGTAGTTTTTTTGGGACCTACTGGGTACTTACATGGTACTTGCTGTATATTTATGCGGTATTATTTGATTTATACTTATGTGGTACCTACTGGGTATTTAAATGTTGTGTCAATGTGTCTTTTGTAGTAATTACCACATGTAAGAACAAGTTAAGTACAATAAAGTACTTTAAATTTACTATATACTTTGTAGTATTTACCACCTGTAACAAGATAGAAGATAAACAGAAATTACTGTGAAAGTATTATGAAAAATGACCCAGAATTTACTTTCTACTTATTTAGCAAGCTTATGTGTGTCACGGTACTCACCATATGTAAGAAGATGGGTGATTACATGGTACTTATGTGATCCCTTGTCGTGGTACTTACTAGTAATGAGAGCAGAGTAAGTACACAGAAAGTACAATTTGTTTTTTTGTGATTTTACATGTTAAGCTATAGGACGTTTTTTGGTACTTATCATTTAAAATGAGATAGTGGTTACACAAAAACTACCTTTCAAGTACAATGAAACTGGAGCATAGTAGGTACAAAAAAGTACCATGTAAATACCATGTAAGAACTGTACTGTTCTAAAGGAACTGTTACAATTTAGTGACGATTACATTTTGACTCTAAAAGTAAAAAAAAAAAAAAAAAACAATTTATTGTAATGATTTACACAATTGAAACAGTCTTCTAAATTCAATCAACACATGAAATAAAATGAAAGCCTGAAGCCAAACTGTAGGAAAATACATAAAGACTCTCTGTGACACAGAAAAAAGTGGTTTCTTACTAAATAAAAGCCACAAACAGGCGTGCAAAGAGAACTAGATAAACAATGACACGATAAGAGAAAATGCAACAGCACAGAAGTCTTATGACCGGTGGCTGTTCTGCCACGCTAAATCAATAATCATCATGTTGAAGCTATATAATGTTAATTCCACAGCATTACATGGAGTCACACCGAGGGGGAAGCTGAAATATCTGCTCAAATCAATTCCACAAAGTCCTTCTTATGACTGTATTGTCCTCACTCCTTTGTGCTGAAAAGTGATATTGCTGCTGGAGCACATATTAAAACCAAACATCCGAGTGCTCCCTGGCCAGTAAGAAACTTGCAGGTTTCCGTCCTCTACATATTTACCCTCCCTCCTGCTTGCCACACACAAACACCGCTGCCAGGCAGGGTGGAATTACCAGAGATCTGCTTCAACTTGCCCCACGACATTCCCTAGAAACCATGGCAACCTGACACGGTATGGTGAGAACGTGTGTGGTGTGTTTACTCGCCTTTAAGGGTCTCCAGTGCCCATCAGCCTCACACAGTCTGATTGACTGTGCCGACCCTCAGTGGAGCACTCCACATCTTTCACGAGCTGAATAGGGTCAAGCTTGCATGGCAACAATCTCCTCTTCCTTTGTGGCGCTCCTGGATCCCTAAAAGAAACCAGGAGGGCATAAAACTTATTCACCACTCACCCACTCACATGCACACTTTCTTTCTTTCTTTCTTTCTTCTTTCTTCCACACAGAAACAAACACATGGACACGTACAGAATGTGGCGATCTCCTGGGAATGGGAGCATAAGTGCAACGCAACCTCAAACTGACCCTTTGAATGAAGGTGCACGCATTCGTGCACACCCACGCCTCATGCAGACACGCTCTTAAGGGCTCGAGTACCGTGTCTCATCATTGAACTCCATCTATCTTTAACCCTTTTCAGTATGTGAACAGCGTCGTTTGATACCTCGGTCGTACGGAGTTGAAGGTGGATTCCTGAGCAGGCCCGGTTACAGGCGAGGACAGTTAAGGGTCAGCTTTCACGTCTCTTCCTCCACTCAATTATTCATGCAGAGTAACATCTTTTTCCAGGCCAATCACTGCAAGTGCAGAGCGCAGAGTGGAGGCTTGAAGGGGAGGGCGTGGACAGGAAGAGTTGATGGGTCGGCGAGCGCGGCAAGAGGCTGCCGTTCACTCATCCTCTGGGCTCCATTATGTCCTGGAAGGCATCAGACATGAAAGGATCCGATTCCACAAGCATTAACGCCACATTTACACTTATTTCAAATAACAGCTTCACTCTCTTCCACTCCCACACTGAAACACAAACGTGTTGACAGAATAATACCACTGACTGTGGAGTCCACATTAGCATAGTAATTGTGTAGTAAGTACAGGGTCATGCATCGCATGAGGTTGTTAGACTGATTCCAGGTGTCTTCAAAAACAGGTTTAACTCCAGTGTTTGTCATAAAATAAGGAGTTTCTCGATTTAATGATACATTTAATCTTGATTTTTATAGATAGTTTTGATCAGAGTCCGTTCTGGGCCTTCATTTTTCACACAAAATCTCTGGAGTTTGTTGAACTTTCAATGTTTTTCCAAATAAAATGACATTTCACATAAATGATGACAGATTTTTTATAGTTACATACAAGTGAAATGGACAAACAATTGAAAGACATAAAAAAAAACAATTTGCATTTTAAAGTACTTATATCGTCTGCAACCTGAGGCTCGGGAGCCACTTCAGCTCTTTTATTCCTCCATTGTGGCTCTTTGGCTTTGGAGAAAACGTCAAACTTAACTAATTAATTAATATATGTTTAGATTTTTGACATGTCAGATAGGCCTAACTGATAGAAATGACTTTAAAAGGTTTCATCTGCTGGTTTATGATCAGAGCGACATTATCTTATTTAATTTACATGTATAGATTTTAAAATAATTTGAATTCTACGCTAATGTTTTGTTTTATTAATTTGCCAAATAAGAAAAAACATGAAGAAACACAAAAATCAATAATAGAAAATCTTGTGTTTCTTGGGATTTTCAATTAAAGTAAATCTGCTGCAGCTGGAGGATCTGATTAAACACAGGATGTATTTTATTTTGAAAGGAACTTGAATGTGCTATTGTCTAAAGTGAAATAAGTTACATTTTGTTATATATAGAAAAACTCAATTGTAGGGAACATTTCAAAGCTTTATTTTGTGACTGAATGGCTTAATGGGCACAAAAACATAAATAAAGTGTATTTTTCAATGCACAATGCACTTGGCACTAAAATGGAAACAAAAGTCACAATTTTGAAAAAGAGAAAAAACTCTAGAATGTTCTGTTTCGATCCATATGTTTTAATCAAAATGAAAGCATGTTTTTCTCCAGACTCCATGTTTTTTCTTTCTTTTATGAGGTGAGTCACCTAAACACTACATGTATCTGCACCTGGTTTGGCTCTTCTGTCAAATTTTAGAACTTTTTTTGGCCCACAAGTCACAATTTTAGTCTTTAAAAGAGAAGTGATAGAAAACGCAAAACTAAATTGAATTATTTAAAATTAATGTTGACAATCCTATATATAAAATACATTAATTAAGGACATAGAACACCCAACAGCATAATAATAGTCGAGTTGTGTGTCTATTTTCAACCTGAAGGAAAAAAAACGCACACATACACTAAGTGGATCCACATTACATGAATATGCCTTTGGTTGCTTTGAGCTGCTCTGCCAGAGCCTGACACTGACCTCCCTCCCATGATGCAATCTGATTCCTTCAGGGCAATGGGTGTAGCTCTCTGTCACCATATTTTCTGCCTCTTAACAAACAACCTTCCCTTATTTCAGAGTTTTCCTTTTTTTTTCCCTTCCTCTGTCATAAGACATAAAGGAAACTAGAGGAGGGAGCAGTTAGAGTTAAAGGTTTTAGATGCTTGTTTTGCTATTAAAAGGTAGAAAGTTTAAAAAAAAGAAGATAGTAGAAGAACAGAAGATAGGAAGTAAGCAGATCAATTTTTCCAATTACTGTGAAACCTTATGCATACAAGGTTGTTTAAAAGGAAAAGATACTGTTGCAAAATAAACAGTACATGAGAAAAGAGAATGTACATAATAAAAATGAACGTCTCTACCATGTGGTTTGTAAAAAATATTAGTATTGGAAAAAAAATGTGTGTTAAGAGAAAATGAGAGAATTTAAGAAGCAAAAACAACCAAATAAACAGTTTCAGTTCTAAAACGAACAACAGAGGCTGACAAGTTTTTAAAAAACAGAAAATTACAAATGCACATCATAAAAATTATTTTTGCTCCCAAAAAATGGTTTTAATGTGTCAAAAATACATTTTTACCTTGTTAAAAAGTAAGACTATTTAGATTGTATATAAGTTTGTTAATAAGTTTACAACATTTTTTAGGTGCTAGTCCACCATTTTCGCTTCAGTTAATACTGTTTATGTTTAGGACATTTACAAAAAATGGGCAAAAACAAAAAATAAGAACATTATAGTATTTGAATACATGATTGATTATATGGTCATCATTATGTTTAGTGTGAATATGTTATGTAAATATAATTCCACTGAATTAAATACGTCAAGAATTCAAAAAATATTAATATTCTTAAATCAATGAAGTTTAAATGTTTATATATGTTCAAATTTAAGCTCATCTTGTTTTTACTGGATTTGCTTAATGGTTTATGCTTTCCTTTCAGCTCTTTGGAAGCACTTTGGACCTCAAGCTTTTAAAATAAAAAGGACACGTTAGTTCATAGAATGTAACCAGACTCTTTTTGCAGTGATGTGCAAAAACCAAACCAAAAAAAAAAAAACTTTTACAGTCTTTGCATTTTTCTGCCATGTAGGAATTGACTATAAAAAAGATTTCGAACACGAATGCTTTGCCCAAACTTGAGTGCTTCCCTTTTAAACTTCTTCAAATGATGTTTTTATTGTTTTTCCACCCGTTTAGCCTCCATATCGGATCAGAAACAGCAGCTTTGCTTATAGAAGGAGCTTAAAATGTTTTAATAGATCATTTTATGAGGCTGTCATGACTGACTTTGGACCACCTCTTCTTATTGGATTTGTGTTTGACAGCTGTAAATACAGAGTTGTTCGTGTCAGAGTTTATCAGCACTTTCTAATTATCACTTATGTGGATGATAAATTAGGGGCAGATTTTAATTCACGGTCACAGAAAAGAACTTTGATCACGAAAACAGACAGTGAACCACAATTATCTGGCTATAAAACATTCATTATAGAAGAGCAGAGAAGCAAATCAGTTTACTCCCACACCATAACACTTTACTTAAGACCTTCCCTTTATGAAAACATTCCTGTCTGGGTTTGAATGTGCTGTATTGCTCGTCATAAAAGGCAAATGACTTCAAAAGAGCACAGTGATCAGGAGCAAATCTCACACGCCCCGGAGAGGTTCTGCCCGAATGCTGTGAGTGCAGCAATATTCACTGGGCAGCGGGGGATATAAAGTAGTCATGAAAAGGTATAAAGAGCGCCAAATTTGGCTTTTGGCCTTCAAGCTGCCATTCTTCCAGTTCCCTCGACTGATAGAAAACCACCTTTATTTGGTGAATCAAAAGATGTCCGCACATTTCTCTGTTGATCTTTGTTTGTCTGAAGCTTCATTCCCTCAGCAACGTGTGTTCAAACGGCCCCTGCCAATGAAACGCGCTTTCAGGGTTTGAAAACTCTTGTGTTCACGCGTAGCTACGCACACTTTCAAGGCAGTTTTCGGGCTCTATGCACAAAAGCGTGGGTCATTGAAAGCAAAACCAGGTTGAAATTGAACCCAGTGACGTATAGATGGCGTCCCTTTTATTTCACAGCAGTGCCAACCATTTGAAAATTGATCATGGAGGGAAAAAAATGGTGGCCGGATATAGTCCCCTCTACTTTCTCCCTACCCTTCCAGTTGTAGGAGCATTTGAAGTGATAGGAGTGTCTGAAATAGTTTTTTGAAAGCCTAACCCCTGTCACGGAGGGATGGAGAGTCCTCCGCTGTGCCGCGGAGGAGAAACGTATTTCTTAAAGCGGATGTTCTAGAAATATAGAAGTTTACATTTAAATGTAAGTAATGACTTATGTTTTACTATGACCTTTTTAAAGATATAAAACCATGTTGTTTAGTATTTCAGCAACTATTGATGACGTCATCCAGTGGGGGTACATCTGAATTTTTAGCCTCTTTTTCCCATAACTCTGCATTTGAAGGGCTAGGACTATGGAGGAGCCGTATAGGGGAAGAATTCGGAATATATCGGAATAGAGCTGTGACAGAGAAAACCAGGAGGAAGGTTCTCTAGATTTCCATCATTGTGACATGTCGCACCAAGTCTCTTCCAACTGTAGTTGGTGGACTAGTAAACAGTAGAAAAAGAAGTAAAAGAAGCCCCTCCCTGCTTGCTCAATGTGAACACCATGAGCTAAATTTGCATTCAAGAATAAACCTTTAATGCGTTCTTGAACGTGCATCACATACCTGGTTTGTCAGTAACTTAAAGTTCCACTCCAATCATCTTCTGATCTATTTTCACAGCATTCCCAGTGGGGTTTTTTGAACTATGATTATGCCATTTTGGGCGGCCGTGGTGTAGGAAGTAGGAGGTAGAAAAGCGCTATACAAGTATACACCATAAACCATTGACGTCATAGCCAAAATCCAAAGTTTCTGCAGATCGGCTGGAATTCATTACAAATTTGCCTCTGACTTGTGGGTGGGATCATCAGCTTCAAGCAAGCCTGTCCCCATCCCCCGTCATCCCTTTGTTTACACTCTCTCCCACTAGCTTACAGCCCCTCACACTCCCAACTTGACATTACAGCTTTGAGTCAGCTCAGACAAGGGAAACAACAATCTTGTCGTCTACAGGTGGAGGCATCAGAATGGAGTGGAGCTTGTGGCTCGCCGTACTTTTGCCGTACTTTTTCCAACACCATTTTTGTGCCTTCTGATTCACAACAGTTTGAAAAAAGAAAAACTCATAATTGCTAAGCAAAAAAGAAAATGATAATAGTTTTCAGTAAGTGAAGAAAGATGACAAATCTAATTTAGTTAAACAGGTTATTGTCTTTCAAGATGATAGTCTTAATTGTTTTGAATGTTTTGTTTTTTATTTGGTCCCAGTGGAAAGATTTATGGGAAGGGAAAGCACGTGAATGGTATTTGTATACATGTACGTGTTTGTGCATGGATCTTTGTGTGTATGATTATATGTACAGATGTTTGATGAAGAAGAAAAAAAGGTTCTTAGGTCCCGCTTTTGATATAGTTTATGCTGAAGATTAAATTTAAGATGTATTGTTAGGGGGTGGGATTAAAAAAGTTTTAACTTCTTCATTCTCCATTTCAAACTACATATTGAGATTATTTATTTTTATTCATAATTTATATAAATTTCTTTAATTCTTTTTGTTGTTTTTTTTAATCGTTTACGTACTGTTCAAATAAAGGACTAACTAACTAAATGGCATTTTACGCTAAATTTTCTCAATATATGTCTTCCATCATCAGAAAAAAAGCCATAAGAACATATCAAGAACACCTAACACACAATTTAATGGAAAAGTGCTAATTAAGTTGACAACTACCATTCATCCAGGGCAAAATACAGTAAGACAAAACATAAAGGCGGATCTCCAACCTTTAATTCTTTTTTTAGCCCTGATAACCAGATAATACAGATAATGAGTGTAAATACCACAATGATGGATCTCAAAGCACTTTCCTCTGAGCGGCCTGGAGAGCTCACAAAGGTTTAGTGCATTTTGTGTTACGCCTTACAGTACTACCCGGCAAACGAACTGGCATTAGCATGCTCTGAAAGGAGCAGAGCTGGGGTTAAAGGGAGCAGGTGAAAATCTCACTATGAATCATTTCCCCTCCCTGTCACTGCCATTGTTCCTGTCCTCACACATGGCAGGGGCATAAAGAAAGGATCCTATTATTCCGGCCCAAGCCTGTTCTCCCCGTTTATCGTTTAAAGAGGGGAAAGAGCCGGGGAATATTCTGATGGAAAGCAGGGCCTCAGTGGCAGCCGAGCAGTTGTGTGCCAGCTGAAAAGACTTTGGCGGGATGAAGCTGCGGCGGTGCCCACCACCTGCCGAGCTCTTTTTCCTTTATCTTCCCCTCGCTCTCTGCTCCCTTTCTCTGCTTTCAAGCCAAGCGGTTGGTGACTCAGCATTTCAAGTTCAATTCAGGCTCATAAAATAAAAGAGCAGGACAAAAACGTGGGGAACAGATTAATTTCTTGAGTGGGGGAGACAGATTCATAGGCGCAGTAATTTGTTTTGCATTAAAAAGAGAGCAAGCTGCACCTGGAACAGGAGATTTTCATGGAGGCTAAGATTTATGTTGCAAGGATTTTTATTAAATAAATCATAAAAAACAACATTCTGCCTCCAGTTCTGTATCTCTTGGAGTCCAGAGGATCTGCTTTGGCCTTGTGCTCCAGCAGAAGCCTTGGAGATCCTTCAATGCTCCACAACCCAACTGACTGAATTTGAGATCAGGTATTGATGCTCACTATATGCTCAGCCTCCATCAATACTGATGGGTTATTGATGAAGGAGTGAATCCTAGTCCGTCCAGATACCACCACTGTCAAGTAAACATGGGAGTGATGAAATATGGAGACAGAGCCAGGCCGAAGCTTTGTCATATTCATGTATATCTGTGCACAAACACACTTTAAGAAAAGAAAAATCAATGAAATCCCACATAAATGGAGATATATACATCGCCTGCAGCATTGCACTTTTGTGCCAAGACACGTGTCTTCCCAGTGGGACAGCATCTGATGCCCTCTTCCCCTGAGGAGGAGGGAAAAGGGAGGAGAGTGGAGCTGCACTGAAAGGAGTAATGACCCCCACAGACAGAGGCAGAAAGGCTTTGGAAAGCAGAGGTAAAAACTGAAACCAGAGGACACAGAACACAGCTCTCAACTTAAGGGAAGAGCACCAAACAATCCCAAGAATTCTTTTCTTTCTTTCCCTGTGCTGTCAGGCTGTCAACGTATTGAAGCTCCAAAACATTTATTGAACAAATCATTAATAATAAATGTGCATCTAAACATTGAAAGTAAATTCCCACGTGAAATACTGCAACCTCAATGCCCCCAAAGTATCATCAGAAATCCTCAAAAGGCCTCTTGTGATAAAAACTTTTTCTGTGTTCACAAACAACAGAACTTCAGCTGCATGTTTTTAAATTCCATTAGAAAAATATATAGTTCTTTTTTTTAATCTGAAGGAAAGAGATATTTAGAAACTACCTATTGTGCAGTAAAGTGTTGCGTTTGTTGCCTAGCAACAACTGCAGTAGTGATGTCACTGCAGCTTTTCTACAAAAAAAAGGCCTCATTTGGTAAAAACTTTGTTGTAAACAAGTAGCAATTAAATAACTTATGCCATTTTACTATATATGATTCTTTTGTTTTGCCGATTGATTTTTTATAAAAAAAAAAACTAAAAATTTGAAGACTGAGCAAAAAATTCCTCCCTCTGAGGTTAAAACAGTGACTGTAGTCCACTGTCTGCTTAACATCAGCATGGAGACAAGAAGGTCATCTGGCTCTGGAGATAAAGGTGGGTGTGGGTTGAGTGTGTGCTTCTCTGCGAACACCACCTAAACAGACCCTGTCCATCTCCCTCGCCCAGCATGGGCAGGCCAGGCATCGCTCATCCACATTCCTCAGATTATACAGGGCCATCCCAAACGAGCAGAGGCAAGCCTGGACCCACCTGGGCAGACCCCGGCGAATTCCACTCATGCTCGCCGGGGAGTCCGTTTACCAGACCCCACCGTAAACACGGAATTTACTCCAGCGAGAGGCGGTCTGTGTGTAACGTCTGTACCCAGCAAACCTCCCCACGCCATTGTGCTCGCTTGGCGCTGGTATTAGTGCAGAGAGGGGCTCGGCTGGGGGAGGGCAGCGCAGGGCTATCGACACCAGGGCTTTTGTTTCTCAGCAGCCCCCATTCAGGGTCATTTAGCATGTGACACCTACGGGGGCACGGTGTGTTACAAATGGCACAAATAGGGAAGCAAATGTGCCAGCTTCGTACACTCTGACCCGCGCCTGGATGAAGGAAGCCGATCGGAGAGTAAAAAGTGAGAGTTCAACGTCAATATTAGGACAAGAAGGGAATGGAAGGTGAAACACTCACATGATAGATGATGACATTAATAATTGAAACAAAGACCAGCTCCATACTAGAGTCCAGGGCATACAAAGTAAGTGTAATTTACACACAAGCATGAGCTGATGCTGCTTGGATGTTGGAAAATAAGAAATATATACAGGAGTTGAGGAAGATTAAAGGCAGTAAATATGGTGAAAATGGTTGGTTCTTAGAAAAAGTGACTCTCAATTATTTAAAGCCAATTCAAATAACCTTTTGATCTATTTGAAAAGCTTTACTTATATTGTGATTATTTTAATTTAAATCAAAAACATGTCATTTTCTAGGACAGAGTTCAATAGAAATTTGGCTTTTTAGTGACTGTTAGTGCTGAGTGAGCCTGACCTCACTTCCCATCATACATCTGTTTACTAGCTTACAACCCCTCACGCCATCAGCCTAATATTAGACAAAAATGGTGAACAATATAGAGCTATCAAGTTGTCCAGTTTTGAGTCAGTTTAGATGAGGAAAACAAGACAAACATGGATCTATTTGTCAACAAGTGGATACTCCAGGATGGAGTGGAGCAAGAAGCTTGTGGCTTAACAATTGTAGTTTCTTTTTCACAGCTATCTGCTCCTGATTCACAACAATTGGTATAAAAAAATACTTAGAAACGGAATTTTAAGCTTCTACCTATATCCTCCATCATAAGAAAATCCCTCAAGAACTTGTTTAAAGCACCAAAAAAGTGATTACAATCAGAGTGGAGCTTTAACCCTCTCATGCAAGAACTATTATAAAATCAGGTGACATATTTGTAAGTGTTTTTATTCATCTTTAAGGATACAAAACACTTGTTTTATAAAAATAAGATACATCTTTAATTTCTATAAATATATATTTATCTTTCCACTTAAGTATAATTTTTTTACAGTAAAAAGAATCAATGTAAATTTTATGGTAATTTGTAGGTATAACTGTAAATAATTTGAGCATGTTGTGATACATGTGTTTTTATATGACAGCATTTTTTTCTTTTTAGTCTTCGGAGCCATTCAGATTCTTTGTTTTATCTCATGGATTTTCTTTCATAGTTAGATGTTTCTTTATGGATTTAAATAGAGCTAAGAATTAGACCCTCCCATATTTTTACTTTTGCCAAAAATACATTAAATTATTAGTAGTCATAATTAAAACTATGTTGCTCCTCTTTCAAATTGCATTTGTATCTGTAGATTGTGTTTTATTTCTGCAGGTATTACAAGTAAAATAAATATTTAGCTAAAAATTATACATAAATCTCAATAGAATAATACAATAAGTTAAAGGATTACTTTTGAATTAAAAGTATTATATTAGATTTGACAGTTTAGAAGTATTCTTATTTTAGAAATATTTCTAGATGGGATAACTTCTAAACAAGGTCACCTGGATAATTGGAGAGTCCATCAGAGTATGAATACAAATGTTTCACTGCAATTTTTTAAAATTGATTAATTGAATTAAATCCTATTTATACAATAGAAAAATATAAAGCATCAAGTTTAGTCAAAGCTTTAAAGTTAAATTGTGACACATGGAGGAAGACCATCCTCCTCATGTTTACTAATAAACTCCTTCCAGGATGCTCTCGAGATGCAGTCAGCTCTGGTGTCAAATGTTCAACTGACCTAATTGGAGAAGTTCATTCACACCCAGCTCCACAGTCCATTGGTCCCCATGCATTCTGTGCTTATAGCCATTGTATGTGAGGGAGACTGCCAACAGGTTTTCATTTCACAGGAATGAGTTACCCAACCCTCATGAACCCGTCACTAAGGCATGTCTGTAGTGTGCATTTATTAACCCTGCGGCGAAAAAAAAAAAGAAAAAAAGTCTGCAGTCCCTTAAGTAAGACAACAAAGTGTGACCTCACCAGTTGGGAAACGTTACCCAATTCGATTTTATCTGTGAAAAGGATCGCTTACACCATCCCAAAGACAGAACCCTACCAACTTTGACAAACGAGGACAGACAGTGTTGGTTTTCAATCAAGCTTTTAATGAAAAGATCATAAAATAACAGTTTATTTTTTCCTCACTGCTGTACATTAAGACTGCAAGGTTGTGAGTGCCGAGGTCAGCTGTATTACACTTTTTATGACACTTTTAGAGTTTGAGAGCCCCATCGCTACGCACGGCGGTGGCTCCGACCTGAATACGAGCTCTCTGAGGAGTGGAGATAAAGAGAGAGCCCAGCCTGGGTGCTGCCAAAAGCCACAACAAGGGTCAGGGAACCTCACCTTAAATATCGGTGTGTTTGCAGTCTAGACAGTGGCATCTGTGTTTGCATTAGTGGAGGTTTACGCAGAAAAAGTGCACCTGGGTGTGTACACCTTTGCATGTGAAGTGTGTTTGCCAAGGGGGAGGTGCCTCTTGGCCTTTAATTATTCATCAGCAAAGACCCTACATGTCCATTTCAGAGCCCCTCAGCCCCATACATCCTGATACATTATTGAGAGGCTGTTCTTGAAGGAAAAACCAGAGAGGAAGCTCGATACACTCACTTCATGAGCAGTTCCACTAATCAACTCTTCAAGTACTCTCTTTTTTAGCAGCTAATCATGTCTGTCCGGTAATGCTGTGCACATCAAGGTGCCTTTAGAATTTCATAAAGATATGTAAAGAAAAAGGTTCGTATGAAAATAAGCTGCTATAAACTCTTCCGAAAAGACATTTTTGTTACAGATGGACGGCAAAAAACGATTCATGTCATGGCAAGACAGCACATTTCTGTAAACACTGAATGTTTTGAGGTAATTTGGTGTTTTATATCTTTTAGTCGCTAATGCAAAAAAACCAAAAAATACTGAAAAATGCAAAGGAACAGAGTACAGGCCCCTATGCACGAACACAGAGATTACCGGGGGCCAAAGGGCTAAAGCAGGGGTCAGGTGTATCTGAGATAAAGCAAGGGACAATAAAGCTTAGACAGGGTTTAATGGCACTGGAGGCCATTTTAAAAAACTGGCTTTGGTTCAGTTTGCTGAGAGGGCGTCGAGGGGGTGGGGGCATCTTCATAACAGTTGGACAGACCATCCCCTCTACGGTCCAAAACGCCCGGAAAAAGATGGAGGAATTTTGCAGAGAAATGGTCCACAGAGGGGTTTCCTGCTTCGTCTAAGAGGGTTTAAAGCTTTTCTAACACTGCATAATGATATGGAAATTTCCCAAAAAAAAAAAATGATGAGGTAAGAAAGAGAAAAACGGAAAGTAAACTGTCAGTTAAAAAATCTGAAGCACTCAGGTCCTCCCGCAGGCTTTGAAAAACATACAAAGTGCACTTAGTAAAGCTATCTCGTCCATGTTTCTAAAACGCTCCGATGTGGAACTAAAGACAAAAAACGACATATGTAAAAGAGATGGAAGAAAATGGCAAAGTGGTTCATGATACGAGATGAAAGATTAAACGAGAACATTAGTGTGGAAAACATGCACGTTTCTGCTGTGTAAATGTTTTTTTTTTTTCTTTAGAGTCAGCAGCATGGCAACACCCAGGGAGAGCAAGCTTAAAACGATACAGTAGCCTCCGCTTTGCACAGGCAGGGTCCTGCCTGCGCCCACAGACGCACACACACAAGGGGTTAGAGTTCAGTCCACCAATGTGTGCAGTCAGTCAGTGAGAACTCAAGACAGCATGGGCAAAAAAATACAAAATAAAATCACCCATAGTGAATTACAAGCAATAAAAACCCTACAGAATGTCTGATATAACTGAGAAGACAGTGAATTCCATAGACCATTTCCTTTCAGCTGGAATAAATACATCCTTTATCTCACATAAAAGTTCACAGAATGTGGTTAATGGCTATGTCGTGTCTTATTTTTGATTCTCAGCTTGAAATCCAAAAAGAAAACAAAAAAAAGGGGGATCCTGCCTCCACCTCAGACTCACACTCTGAGCAAATTCTTTGAAGAGGTGAGGGCAGGCCCAGAAATAAATACATTCATCACTGACAATAGACATTTGATAAAAAAAAAAAAAAAAAAAGAACACTGTCAATAAGTGTTTGCGCCAACTTTGTCAAAGGCTCAGCCAGTCGGGGGTGTGTGTGTTGGAGGGGGGTTGCCTTTTACTCACAGAATACAAGCAAAAAGGAGTTTCAAAACATCGCAAAAGCAGAATAACAAGAACATTCACAGTTAAGACTACCAGATAAGCCTGTTTACATGCAAAGAACAAATCAATGCTACATTCTCCAGATAAAACCCGCCAGCTTTATGAGACGCACCATGGTCAATGGCGGAGTGGGGGGGTTATAACATCACCTGACGTGTCAAACCAAGGCAGGAGGCTCTCCTCCAGTGTGTTTGGGTAAACAGAGACAACACTGAGCTAAAGACCCCGACTAACAATGCCTTCTAATTATTATGTCAAGGATGCACTTCCCACCCCTCCTTCCTTCGGTCCCATCAGAGGACAGGCCAGAGGGCAGGAGGACTGGGGAGCGGGGTCACCCCCCCAAAAAAAAGCCAGCTGGCAGGAGAGGAGGAGTTACACAGCCTCCCCCTCATTGAAAATGCAAAAGTCCACCCCATATTTAATGCTAAGGTTTTATTTTGGCAGCATTCTCTGTGGAAAAGCATACAAACACGAAGAAAACAACAAAAAAACACTTCCCCGCCTGGCCGAGCCTCTACTGAGGTCTGTAAAACTGTAAAAGTTTATGTAAACAATGAGATAAATACATATGTTTCTTTTATTTAGAGCCACACATGGTTCCATAATCATTCAAATGTGCTTTGGTTTAAAAAATAGTTTGTGAATTTGGGTATGAGCTTTTCTTCTAAGTTCTTTGTACAAGTTTGAAACTATTTAACATATTGTGTTTGCTAACTAAAATGTAGACTTGCTTCGAGCTGCCTCGCCTTTGTCAAGGCTTTTTCGTGTTAGTTGAAAAGTACCCCCCTGCCTGCTTAAATATGAAACTAGTGTTTTGATTTTCCCGTGATCAAAATACAGAGAAATCGATACATTGCTATATCTTACAAATGTAGCTGGAGTCTGCAGTCAAAGATGCAGTACTATCCCTGAAGTATTTGAATTGTAGTAGTTCTAGTAGTAATAGTAGTAGTAGTAGTATGGTCACAGTTTGGAGTTTTTTTTTTTCTTCGTTATGTCATCAAACAAGCAAGCATTCAAATGCAGCTGCAAAAAACTTTGCAGAGATGGCTAAAGGTCGTATTGTACAAACACCTTTTGCATTACAGACATTACACTGTACTGCAGCGAGTGCTGAAACGTACAATAGTGTTTGAAGGCAATGCATTGTGGACTCCCTCTAAAGAGGTCACAAGCAACAATGTTACAAGCATTAAAAAAAATACATCTTTGTGGTTGAGGAGTGTGGAAAAAATTGAATGTACCATGCAATAACAAAACAGCAAGACATTAAAAAAAAAAAAAAAAAAACATATGTAACAAATCTGGGAGTCCAGGATGCAGGTACCTTAAATGATAGTGATATCTGTGTGGTTGTAGCTGCATCCCATGATAAACATTTCACAGGCCTTAACATAAGAGGTATTGAAATGAACAAAAATATATATATATATATATCCAGAGCACAGTTAATCATAACAGAGGAATGCCTACACCAAAAACTTGCACTGAAGGTTATCCATCCACAGTGTGACTGTTAAGACTGAATACACTGGACAGGAACTGACAGAAATCAGAGGGGTCATTTCCAACTTGTGGTTGCTTACGATGAGGTACAACTTAAAACAGTTTTAAATAACAATAAAAAAACTAATTCTGTGAAACAACGGAATATAATCAAAAGGATGTTGCAGGAGACCAACATGTTGTCCAGCTGTCCAGTGCATCTCTGCTTCTCCCTTCTTATTACAAGTTTTTACAAATCTGGCTCAAAAGGAAAAAAAAAAAATCTACAGGCAATTTGAACTTCACATTAAAAATGATTATATTTTCTATCTTTTCTTTTTTTTTTTGGTCTAAACTGAACATAAAATGTTGTCAAGTCCTGTTTTTAAAATCAGGAAATATAAAGTGATAAGGACTCTGGATACAAACATAAAGAAGTAAGAAAAACATGCTCGGGGAACATGTCTTTACACTTCACCAGTTTTAAGTGGTAAAGTTTACATCATAACCGCCCACCAATCAGCACAAGCTTTCCTTGCGAAGCACAAAACCCCTTTTCGGTCTTGGAAGTCATTGGCCAAAACTCCCTCAAGAAAGTGGATTTCTTTGCCTGCATTTAGAATATAATTCATAATTTGTTTTGTACAGCAAAAGAAAAAGAGAAATAATTTAGTACGTTATATATCTTAAGTACATCTTTTTAAAAACTTTGGTTATGAACTTGTCCAGCAATGCTTGTTAGTTAGCTCTGTTCTCAACATTCATAAGATCTTTGGAACACTATAAATCTAAACTAACAAACTACCCACTATTTGCTCCCGGCAGGATGCTACAGTACATGAAGTGGGGCCACAGTGCCCGGGGCCCCTCCAAAGCTATTTCTGAGAAGCTAAAAACAATATTAAGGTGTTAAATCTATGAGCATCAAAAACCTGTGTTGAGAGATGGGCAGGTTAAAGCATAAGGTGTAAAGTTACCATAATCTACACTTTTTACAATTAATTACATAGAAACTTTGAACTAATCAACAGAATTCATAAGAGTAATCAGAGGTAGCGAGGTCACAAGTCTACATAAATAGACTTCTCTTTTTTTTTTTTGAGGGGAGGAAAGCTATACAGAAAAAAAAATAATAATAAACGTACCCACTGAACATATTATCCAGTTGAAATCATCCCCTCTTAAACCCCATTAAACCAAACCAGATTCCCTCCCCCCTTCACAAGAAAAATCCCGGAAAATTCCAGTTTAGACATTCACTGAAAACATGACAAGGTAAAACGAGTACCTCAAAGGGTTCATCTTTGCAGCCAGGTTACATTCCTGGGGCGCCAACAGGCAAAACCATAAAAATCTCCCCTACATCAACTAAAACAGCCGTAGAGGGTTTAGAGCATTTGTGAAAACAAACACATCTTTCCATGAGAACCCTTTTTTCTTTTTTTAATTAAAGCATGATGGAGATGGTCCCAAACTCAGGTACCCCTCTTCTGTCAAACAGATATTGACCACCAACTAAACAATGGATATAAAGCTGTCGAGGTTCAAAAAAGATAAAACAAAAAAAAAAAAAATAAAAGTTTAATTATTGCCAGCGTTGTTTGGTTTGTGGTTTTTGGTCAAAATAGCTCTGGTCTACAGGTGGGAATCAATCTGTTTGAGGACCAAATGGGACAAACAAAAAGCGAAAGGCTGCCGAGGGGTATGAGGTAAGGGGGGGTTTGACATTATATCAGTACCCACATTCACATTTAACAGACCAGAAGTCAAGCCACTCCACCATGGCTTTGTGACTTTGGAGAGAGACGACGTTGAATCGTCCCACTAGAACTCCTGAGAGGCGAGCAGACGTCACTTGACAGAAATGATGACTTGATCCTTGCATTATAACAAGATCTCACCATCAACAAGAGAGCACTGTGGCCAGTGGCTACATCATTCACTCAGCCAGGGCATCGTAAACTGGAATTATGTAGAACTATGCATGTCTGCCTGTGAATGTGTGCATTTCTTTGCTTTTGAGATGGAAAAGGGGTAGAGAAATGTTTCTTTTGTTTTCTATTCCCAGAGTTCTTTGGCTTTATGCATTTCTAAGAGGGCGAGGTGTGCATTCTCAGGTGACTGATGAGGTTGCGCTGCTGGGTAAACTTCCCACCACATAGCTGGCATTCATACGGCTTCTCCCCAGAGTGAACGCGCATGTGCTCCGTCAGGCGGTACTGGCGTGTGAAGCGCATGCCACACTCCTCACATGCGAAGGGCTTGAGGCCTAGGTGACTGCGCATGTGGCGTGTCATGGTTCCTCTCTGAGTGAACATTTTGCCGCAGATGTTGCAGGGGAAGGGCCTGGTTAGCCAGTGGCTTTTTTCGTGTTGCCTCAGCGTTGCAGGGTCTTTGTAGCTCTTGCTGCAGACGGTACACTTGAATGGACGAGTTTCCGAGCCAAAGCTGGAGGGACCAACGGGTGCAGAGAGGTCCTCTGCTTCCTCCTCATCTTCTTCTTTTACGAAGGTTCCCCCTTCTTCTTTGATATATAGCTCATCCTCTGTGTGCGTCTCCACGTGAGCATTTAGCTGCTCTGAACTGGGAAAGCCCTTACCACAGGGAATGCACACGTAGAGGTTGTCCCCGAACGCTGGCTCAAAACCTTCTTGTCGGTACACATAGTTAGCGCTTTGGTGTCCCCCTCCTGCTCCTCCTCTGCCTCCTGCACTCTCTCCATCACTTTGTCCACTTTCTTCACTGTGGTCCTGGCCATTCTCTCCCACTTCTTCATCATCTTTACACTGGAAGGATTGGTCTGTAGTAAAGCTGCTACCATTCCCTCCTCCAATGTTGGAGGACCGTCCATCTTTAGGACCGACAATCACCCCATTGACCAGAGGCCTGTCGTGATCTTCAGATTTCAACCCTGATACTTCCTTCTTAGGCCATTCGTTCTTGCGGGCACCCTGCCTTGTTTTTTTGCTGGGTGGTGGGCCATCAGATTGGTTTAGTGGCTCCTCTGAAGTTTTAGAGGAGGAATGGTCCATGTTCTCTGAGGTGCATGTGTCTACACCTGGTAGGGTGGTTGAGGAGTCATCCAGTGAGGCACTGTTGGTTGTGGACACTGAGGCAGATTGAGGGGATTCTTGGGAGTTGCTATGAGGGCTGAGGGCATCAGTGGCTGTTCCTGCAGAGTGAGGGCTCTTCTTGGAAAGGTCTAGTCCAAGATCTGGCTCTCCAGCACTTGCTCCGCTGCTTAGATTACCATTACTGCTGCCATTACCCCCATTCTTTCCGGAACTGCCAACAAACATTTCATCATCTGAGAGCTTGTCCCGAAGGCCTTCATCTGGCTGCTGCTGGTCAGCATCCGAAGGCGTAGAAGGATAGTGGTTATTTGGGCCAGCAGGGGTAGAAGAGGAAAGGCGCTGGTTATTGAGGCGTAAGCGGCTAATAGGACCCGGAGTAGAGGGCTTGCCTGGCAAAGGTTTCCCGCCACTGCGCTTAAGCTTCTTTCTGCACAGAGCTGCAAGATCATGGAGCTGGAGGTAGCTGGCTGCAGTCAAAAGGGCACTGAAATTCTGATCACTGCTCTGGTCTGATGAGGACAGGAGTTTTCCAGTGTAGATGAAGTCCAGAACTTGCCTAAATACAGAGGGATTGACCATCTCTGTGTCAAGGTTAATGAGGTTATCGTGGAGGACCAGAGATTTGAAGTAGATGCTGCTTGCCGCCAGGATGTTCTTGTGGGCGCGGAAGAGTGCATTCTCCACCACAATGATAACATCACACAGGAAGCCCTTGGCTCTCTGCTGGTTGAGTTGCAGCAGCAGTTGTTTGGCATGGTTTGGCAGTTCCATTTCCTCCTTCCTTCTTGCCTTCTCTCTCTCTTCCTGCACAAGCACCACCTAAAGCTGAAAAGGATAAAGAAAAAAATGGTTAGTTGGGAAAACAAAGTCACAGATACAGAACAATTTACATATGATATACATGGATAGAGCTTTGAGACGTGATTTAATAAACATTTTGACTTGGAAGTGTGATTTCTTGCAGCGTTAAGACAGCAGGTTTGGGTTTAAAGCCAAACTAAGCTTTTATTGTTCAAAAACTGTTCTGTACAAGACTACTTTTGTTTTAGCAACACTGACTAGCATGTCAGGGTTTTACAGTAAACCCATTAATATTCCATGAATTCTTGCTCTTACTGGTAAATGAGCCAACTATTCAACCATTTTCCACACAATCACATGATAGGACAGAAACTGGATCCCTGCCCCCCTCTCGTCTTCCTGTTTAAACAAATTGCAACCTTACATGGGTCAAGTTCTGGTTGTGTTCATTGCTCTTGTTCTGGCACAAAAGCCACATGGGTAGAAAGGAAGAAAGGATAGTGTAACTCCTTTTCTTAGGTGCCTCCTGTGGGTTTCTCATCCCATCTTCACCACAGCAACTTTAGTTTCAGTGGGGTGCCCGCTTTGGAAAGGTGGCTCACTCAAGTCTGCATTAGGTCATGGTAATGTCAGACCTGCCCCATTGTCTGAGGGTGGGGGTCGGTGGCAAAGCAGGGCTGGGGGAGGGATTACATGACACCTGAGCAGGTAAAACTACACAGGGCCATGGACAGAAGGAGGGGGAGGGTGTGGTCACCCTTGTCTTTCAGCCAAAGAAGTGCTTATTTATGGAGATAGGACAGGAGAGCATCATTCACTGATTATCTTTTACATTCCACATTTCTTGTCTGACCCCACAACAGTTCAGATTACAAAAATTTAGAGCAACAGACTTGGCTGTTGGGTAGTAAGAGCAGTCAGTTCGCCTTTGGCAAATGCTTAACAAGAAAGCTTTTGTTCAATCTATAAACAAATGAAAATGCGTTATTCTGTCCCCTTTGACAATCAAGAATTGATCTCAAATCAATATTCATAATAGTCAGCATCTGAACTGCTGAAGAGATGAAGGCACATCACAATCAAATATGTGCTATATTGCACTCTGCAATGACAAGGAAAATCTAAGGAGTAAAAATCAAATGCACATCCGACAAAAATCCCACTCTCTCCCTCCGAATCGATAATAAGTTATTCTATCTGCAGAGATGGTAAAATAGAAGGAAATTGGCAACTTTTCTTCTGGAAAAAAACCCACAATTTTTAAGGTCATTGTTATTGTGAGAGTTGATCGAAACAGGCACAACATCCTGTCTACAAGTAATACAAAATCTCTCCGTAAATGTGATAATGACATCATGCCTGAATAGTTTCCGTTCATTCAGACTGTTCACCATGTTAAGAAGATAATTTCTCTATACTAATCATTCAAATGGGTCAAGTCGGTATATATACTACCCAGAGCCATGGTCCATGCTTCCATGGAAGTTTACCAACAAACAGAAGTAGAAACACAAAGCTTTTTTTTCTAATTTATTTAGTGAAAAGCAGAACCAACAACAGAATCGAGTCCTAAATTGTATGAGCAAAGGCATTAAGAGTCAAACTATTTAGAAAAACGTTTACATAACCATTGATAAAACCAAGAATGGGAATAATAGAAATTTGAGCTGGGTATGCGAAGGTCGGTTTATACACTGTGTCAAGTGAGATCTTTGTTTTCGCAAGTTGGGCTGTGACAACAAATGTCTGCAGTTTCTCGCAGCTTGTTCCTCACACATCCAAGAGCCAAATATGTCTACAGTCCAGCAACTATGATATTGATTGGTCAAACATGTTATGTTAGTGAGGCTTCTGCAGAAAGCAGAGTCATATGAGGCTGCATGCACACAAGAACACAAGAGAGAGGGTTTCTTCAAACTCAGACAGATCCATTCCACTCTTGTTTTGTCAGAAAGTGCTTGTATTATTGATGTTATGATGAGAGACCTTTAAAAGGATTTTAGAGGAGTCTTGGCTTCTCATAAAAAACAAAATATCCTGACCAGAAACCCCACTGGTTATGGAAAAACAACTTTTCATTCTTTTTGCTGAGCATGAACTGGGCTTGATGCTGCATTTAAAACACCCATTTGAGTGATCGCTTTCATTGAAAAGTTTATGTGTACATACGCGCATTAAGGTTTCAGTGTTCAAAACTCTCGGTCTCATGTTTCAAAATGCAAGAATTTAGGTACGTTTGCAGTTACCACCACTGGTTGAACTTTGATTAATCGAGGACTCTGATGCGGTAGTGACGTAAGGGTAGAGTAGGTCTGGGCAATATGACAATACATATTGTGTGGTTGCCCGATTGTGCCATTTTTCTTCTATCATTTTTCTTTGTTTATTTTTATTGCTGAACTTTTGTCCAAAAATATGTTTTTATACCAAGAAACTGGAAACTCGTGGATTTATAAAAACAAAAGGTTGTCATTTTTAACTGTTCAATTACATGTTACATGAAAAAGTAAAATCAGAGAAAAGTAAGTAATGACAATTTTGTCTTTTTTTTCAGAGAATAACTGAAAATATACTGTATTTGTGGTGATATATATCATTTTTGTGGTATAAAATAATCGATATCATGATACACAATTTTTTCCATATCGACCAGCGCTACACGGAAGTGCCAAATGATCAAAAAATTGATCATGGAGGATAATGTATAATTGCAGTTTGTGCCCAGCTGAAATTATGACACCAATTATGCTGAAAGCTCAGTGCCAACGCTAGTGGACAAGCAATTACTGGTGAAGTCATCGAATGAAAGTGACATCCGAAACATGAGACATTATTTTTCTATAACTCTCCGTTTGGAGGGCTAAATGAAGGGTAAGGGAGAAGGGAAGAATTTGGATTGGGCCCAAAGCTAGGTCAGAATTCCTTCACCGCACTATAAAGTGCGTTTGCCATGTTATGTTGCTGTTCAAATCCACAATTCTAAAAATTGAGTCCTCTAGAAATTTCCCACAAAACTAGCGTGCATCGATGCCCACTAGATAAGCAGCTATAGACCACAAAGCATTGCAGTCAAACAATGTTTGCATTAAAAAAAATTACTTTTTTAATAAATCATCCACATTTTCATTATCACAACAAAGTGGAGTTACAAAAAAAAAATGCTCGTATCGATTAGATCTTCACTTCATGAAATCTGTGACGTCATATCCAGAGTTTAGAAGTAGTAATCAGAGTCTCAGAAGTGCTTTTAAAATCTAGATAGTCCCAGAGGTTTTTAGTAGTTGGGGATTAGGGTGGGAATTTTGACATATCACGTCTATCACATATCGGAATAGAGCTCTGAAGGAAAAACCCGAAGCAAAATTTGTTCTGCTTCGATTTTGTGCACCGAGCCTCTTTCAACTGCGAGTACATGCGATAGTATGGGGTAGCGCCAAGACCTGAGTGACCACCGTGAAAACCTTTGTTCAGAGTCTTTCTGAAGGCGCCACACATGCCCGGCGTGAACGTAGCTTAAGAGGAAGCCCACTGCTGAATATAGAGGAAAACTATTTGATACCAATGTGACAACAAGCAAGCCTGCTCTCAGACCAAAAACATTTCACCTAATAAGCAAATTTTGACCCCAACAGTGAAATGACCAGGTCTGCCGCCGTCTGAGTGGTTGATACGATCAGCTGAAGTGGTCGTTGCGTGCAGGTCCACGCCTGGGCTTGTCTTCTTTGCTTTGACACTTCTCCTCATGGTCTTCTACCCCCTCCCCCATCTTTTCTCTGCATATCTACTTCTGTCTTTTATCTAACCAGCCCCTCTCTGATCTACAGCCGCGAACAGCGCGCTGTGCCCAGTGTTAATCACCATGAACCTTCCTGGAATACATAACCCTGTTAATCAGAGAGCGTGCTAAAAGGGGTTCACGGCACTAAGCCCCGCACTGGAGGTAATGGAGAAGGAGCTGCAGGGGGAAAAAAAAAAAAAAGAGGCCTCTGCCACCATGCCAGCCAGGAAGCCATATATCATTCAAGTCTTTCTTACCATACACACCTCAGCATGCTTTATGGGGGATTCAAGAGGCTTTTCCAACAGACCGACATAAAAAGGGGGCTGGGCTCGGAGTAGAGAAGCTAGTTCAGGAAAAAAAAAAAAAAAAAAAGGAGCCTTACCCCACCCCCTCCTCTTCCTTCACCCATCACCCACACAGCTACGCTCACCGCCCGCTCGGCCCCTTCAGTGCTGCGCTGCGCCGGCTAGATTCCAGGGAGTTACTAATGGATTACGGCTGATCTGTATGCAGCAAGGATGCGACCTCCTAATGATGCTACCCAGAAAAAGTGGCACTTTAAAACAGAGGACAGGTAGCTTTCTCTGCGGGTGTCTGGTACTGGAGGAACCATCTAGAATTGGTTCTAAATCTTACCCAGTTTTATTGAATACAAAGTTTCAATGAAAAAATAAGACGTGACATTTGAAAGATGACCCCGACAACAGAGTAAAGCGATATCTATAGAATTCCTCAATGACTACTTTATGTAAACAATCTTATATACAAACTGCATAAAAGTGTCAGGAACTGCGTTTTATTTATGGTTGACATTAGATTTAAGGACAGGGGCGTCAAACTCAATCGCACAAGGGCCAAAAAGGCACATTAGGTCACGGGCCGAACAGGATAAACATTTATTGAACAAATAAAACTGAATTTTTCAAACTGGGACTTTTTAAACACTAATTATGAACTAGATATTTTGCTTTCCCTGCAATGATGCTGGTGTGAATGCTATAAGCTGAATTTGACCGCTCAAGATGCAAGTGTTGATAGCTGAAAATGCTGAAATTGATAGCTAAAGACACTGAATCTGATAGCTGAAAACACTGAAATAGATAGAAAAAAACTAAAATATTAGCTAAATGCCAAATTAGCCTAAAAACTTAGGTCAGCCAAAACAGCTAGGATGCAGCTAAAAAAATAAAATATCCTAAAAATGTTTTAGTACATGCCAAAATAGTCCAAAAAGCTATGCCAATTTTTTATACCGTAACTTTTTAACGTAATCATAAATAATAAAAAGGCAGCTGTATTATTCCAGAATAAATCTACTTAAACCTTGAATAACTTTCAATATTTTACTCTCCATAAAAATATATTTTTCAAAATTATACAAGTTGGAAATGAGCGCACAATAACATTGGGCCATTAATAACAATGAATAAAATGATTGGAAGGCCGGAAATAATTACCCGAAGGGCCAGATCCGGCCCCGGACCTTGAATGTGAGACGTTTGATTTAGGAGATTGTACACTTGCTGGTAACAAGAGTTGCTTTGATGAATGCTATGTTCACACTGGGCTTGGAGACATGCGTCTGAGCAGGAGCTACCAACGTGGTGCCCATGGGCACCAGTTAGCCCTCAAAGACCCCTCAAGGTCCATTCAGGTCTCTTCTAAAAATAACTCACTTGTGAGCTGCATCTAAAATTAAATTGTAATGTGCTGCTGCAATTTTTTCTTTATTTACACTTGCATTTACATAGATTTAAAAAATAAAACATCATAAAAATATGTCCATGGTACATGAACTTTAGATAAGTTTAGTTGACCCCTGACATACTCCAGTTAAAATATTATTTCGTTAAAAATGCAGCAAATTGGGTCATTAGTTCAAAATATGACAAGATTTGTTTAAAAATGTGTAAGCTGATTTTTCTTTAACATTACATGATCGATTAACATGATACAACATAGTGAAAATGGGACGTTTTTCCATGAAATTTAAGTGATCATCTAAAAATGTAACAATTACTGAGATTAATTAAGTGCTGAATATTGATATCTCTTTCCTAGCTTGTTGTCATTGTTGATAATTATGGTGAGAAATCAGTGTCTTTACATAGAGGAGTATTATTATTCATTATTAATGAAGTATAACTAACTATAACTAAGAAAAAAAATTTGTTATTTCAAAATGGTAGTCCTTTGTGTGACTCAGTACCCAGAAGTAGCCCTCAGTTGGTGAACCCTGTGCTAGAGTAAAAATAAAAAAAACTCTATAAATGTGTGCATATGCGCATTTCGGATTTCTGTGTTGCGGTTGCATTCATGCATCACTACGCAAGTTTTAAAGTCCGGTTGCATGCTCTTCATACAAATTTATGCAGTAAACCTGTATAACTTTGACCAATCAGGGACCCGTCTTTGGTAGTGACGTATACGTACCGTCCTTTTCATAACCCAAAAGTGCCAACTGTTTTAAACTCATCGGGAAGCAACAGTTCTGTGTGAACACCATATGCTAAAAGCGCAATCAAAAACCCACATTCAGCACGTACTTAAACACACCACATGTATGTGTAGCTTCAGTTTAATACAGGGGTGTCAAACTCTATCGCACAGGGGGCCAAAATCCAAAATACACCTAAGGTCGCAGGCCGATCAGGATAAACATTTATTGAACACATTAAAACTAAATTTTTAAAACTTTAGAACCGTAACTTCTTAACGGGAACTGAACCTCAAGACACAGCCAGTACTACTACCCTAACCAGGTAGCTAACCCTAGCCTATTCCGCATCTGGTACTAATCTGCGTCCAGTACTGAGTTCAAGTTAGGGTTAGGAGAACACGTGTTCAGACCCTACCCTCCATCAGAGGGCGGGGTCAGTGCACACACTGGTGCGGTCCACGTCATGCGGCCCTGAATTTATTGGAAAAGCCAGCGTGTCATAAACCGACGAGTTGGGGAACCCCAAAACGCAAATTTTGGACGCGGAGGGTCCTTAATCAAGCGTCAATATGTTCTGACTTGGAATGAGAATGTGTTGAAATATGTTTAAAGCGCAAGATAATCACGGACTGTTAAAAACAAAGATATAAAATGAGCAGGCGGGTCAGATCCGGCCCCCGGACCTTTACTTTGCTATGTGGTCTAGTACAACATACAAAAAAAAAAAAAGTATTTGGTCTGAACCATGTGGGACTGGGCTGCCAATTCTTATTATTTTATGAAAAATCAACCAAAAAGTTGAGATAAAAGCATCATTTTGAATTCAGAGTCTTGTCTAAAAGTCCTTTTTTTGCTGACATAGGAGGAAACAAGGTGCGCCGAAATGTTGCAAGTCACAAATTAATATTGAAATACCGTAGAGCTGGGTGATCAGGTTTGACCTCATTCACTGACATCAGTAAATTCCTCTCACCCCAGAGTTCCTGGATTAAACATCAAGAAAGTATAAGTTACAGATTGAGTGTTCATGCAGCGAAGGTGACCCAGTGGCTGAGGGACTAATCTCCTCAACACAGGGTATGGAACCAAGAGAGAGGGCAGAGGTGAGGCAAAGTCCTCTGGCGCAATAACAAAACACACCCTACAACTGTGAAAGGTCATCTGCTTGAAGTGATAGAAAACCAAACCCAGTAGAATTTTAAAAAACATATACAGGGTCCACATATTGAATTTTACTATGTTTTTTATAAAAACCAGTTGACTTTACAGAAATGAACTTTCTCAACCTGTACTTAGGAATTGGTGACTGAAGACAAACAGACTTAAAAATGAAAGGCAATCACCTACAGGGGCCAGAAGGCCTTGGGAGTGTGCATGTGCACTAAAAGACAGTACACTCAGATGCATACACACAGTAAGAGGAGTATGCTGGTGGGCAGGGAAAGTGGGGGAGGGGTCGGGGGGATGGTGCAAAGCCAGTTTGAAATACAAACACCGTGCAGCCACCTCACAGCCAAAGCAACATGGCTGACCTTGCATGGGTACGGCTGATCCAAGCATGGTGCCATTTTTTTTTTCTCAAATAGGATAAGTTGGAAAAAAAAAGATGGATTCCTTAGCTAAAAGTTTCTTTTTAAATATCACAATACAGCTGAAAATGTTCACTAAACCCTTTATTTTCATATATTTTTTACTGTATTGTTGCACAAATAAATAGATAAATCTTAATTCTTGTTTTCAGGAAGTTTGAGAAAAGGATTGCTGTTGAGCTACAATACGTTTCCTAGCTCAATATCTACATTGTGAGTTTTTATTTTGAATTAACACTTTTCTAAATGAGATCTTGTGAGCAAAGCTCCTCCGTCAGGTAAGCATTAAACCCCAATGTGCATTTTTGCTCCAGGGTTGACAAAACTTAAGATAATGAACCAAAACAATTTGTGGTTCTCCAGTTACTCGCCTGTCTATGGGAAATTTTGTAGCTGTGCAGATAAACATAATTCTGCACACAAAAAGGCAGCAGGTTAGATGCATCTCTAAGGTACAAGTGACTGGAACAAAAAATATATATTTTTTCCAATTTTTATGCTTTTGTACAGGTGAATGATTTCAGTGCTGCATGGCAAGATGAATTGCATTATTCATGCTGCAGTCTGAAGAGAATCCCTCCAATTAAATCTAATTTTCTGTCAGGCAGTTGAGCCACATCTCCAACATAAAAAGTAATTTTCATGGTACAGCTAATTTAAAAAATAAATTATAAAAAAAAGGGGGCGGATCAGTTCATCTGGGGTTTCCGAGCATCCAAAATGCACGAAGGAAGGGAAGTCCATAAATCAAAAAAGCTGCATCTAAAAAAACAAGTCAATAAAGAAAGTGTTGACATCTTAACTTTGAATGCCTTGTGAGTCCCTTTAGATTAAAATCTGGAGGAAGGAACAGGTTTGAAAAGGTGATCTACAATTAAATTAGAATTTGTCCTAATTGGACATAAAAAAAAATAATTCAAAAAGACAAGTAAAGTCAAAGAAAGCATGATAAAATAAAGAAAATATTTCATCTAATTTAACTTCATAAATTAATGAAAAGTTATTTTTTTGGAAGATACAGAGAGGGATTTTAATAAACACGATAAGTAAAACCGGCCCTGTTAGTTCTTGGCTAAAACCTGACACCGTGATGCTGCGCCCAAGTTTTGTTGTGGTAGATAACACCTCCTTATTTGTTCTGGCATCAAGATTTTGGGTTGGTGTTTTTTTATGTCAACAGAAAAACTCTTCTAGAAAGCAATGAGTGATATGAAGAAATAAATTACAGGTAGTTTCATGTTTTAATGGTTATAAGTAGACAATAAAACTACAGGTCATAGAACCCTTTCATATTAAAATAGATGATTTAGAGCTGATATACTTTTTTTAATTTGCAGAAGTAAATCATTTAAAACATCACTAGGTCAATTATAAACAAAAACTGATTTTTTTTCCTCTTGATATAAAGATAGTAATATTTTGCACCTTAAAATCTCAGCAGAGAAGCTTCAATAAAGGTAGACAAAACATGGAAACCAGGAATGCAATCTTTCAGGATTGGATATATAAGCATTAGGGCTGCCACGATATAGTCGACTAATCAACTATTAAATTAGTCTGCAACTAATTTAATAGTTGATTATTCGTTACTTCATATTTCATGGAGTCAGAGTGTAGTAAAGTTGAAATTTATAATTCTCTTCTGTTAGTTTTTTGGAGAATTTCAGAATTTATTAAGTTTTTTTTTTTTTTTTTACTATTTTGGAGTTTAGCTAATATTGCAGCTACATGCTAGCTATTTTGGCTAATTTAGGCCTTCTTTTTTTACATTTTTTGGGCTATTTTAGAGTTTAGCTAATATTTCAGCTGGCTGTCAGCTTCTATCAACCTCAATGTTTTCAGCTATAAGCTTCAGCATTTTCAGCGATCAATTTCAGCTTCTTCAGCAATCAGCACTAGCATCTTCAGTGGCCAAATTCAGCTTACAGCATTCACGCTAGCATTATTGCAGGTAATGCTATATGTCTATTTTTTTTTTTTATTAGTTTAAAGCCAATGATGGTTATTTTATTTTTTTTATGAAGTGCCAATGACCTGATTAGTCGACTAATCGGAAAAAATAATCGGTGATTAGTCGGCTATTAAAATAATCGTTCGTGGCAGCACTAATAAGCATGCATCTCTGAGATACTTTGAAGAATAAGTCCTTTAAACAGAAACTTGCTGAAACTACCAGCAGTTTAGTTCCTAACCATCCCTGTTGAGTGTAATCCAGTGTTCCCCTTTCCAGAAGTGAAGCAATCAACTGCGTTACTAACAAATAAAGGTCTGATTGGTGTGATAAAGAGTCCTCTGTTTCAAAGAATCAAGTTGATGAGATAACCCCCACCTCCGCACTTTTACGAAAACCATCAAACCCACATGACCTGCTGCATAATTGTTTGGTTAAGGACAGCAGGTCAGGTGAGCAGCCAGCTTGTGTGATCCAAGGTTCCGCACCCCCCTTCCTATTCTTCCTTCAGCTTCTAAACACTACATAACCTTCTAGCTATCCGCACTGCATTCCACATTCTTCTTCTTAAAGCACAACAACAAGCCTGCCCCGAGGTGCTTTAACCGCCGAACAAACCCAGTGGCCCTCCAACAGGCAGCCGTGGGACGGCCGATCCCCACAGCCTTGCTCAATCTGTAAGTCCTCCCGCAACATGTCAGCAGAACATATAGACTAAGCAGCCTTCTTACTGCGCCGCGTTGCCCATACATGCCACAGTAAGCCACGATCACGCCGCACACAGGATGCTGTGTGTAATATTGAGAAGAGGAAGGGACGAGAGGGGTGAGGCACCATCATGAGGGACACACGCTGGCCTCAAATTACCCTACAGGCCAGAAACTGCAGTCTATATGGTAATCAATGAAACTCTGCCCACAGATCAGTTGACTTTGTCATTTTAATGGCCAGAATTAATTTGTTTGACCCTCAGCGCTAGGTCACCCACTTTTATCACAACAAAAACAAGCAGTTCTGATTGGTTACGCAACAACAACTATTCTTGCAGATCATCTCCCTCACATCTGAAAAAAATAACGCTCCCCATGAAGCAGTCTACTGTTAGATCAGTCATTGCGCCTAATACAATTGTTTGCAACAGATGCAACACTGATAGCATCAAACGCTTTAGGCAGCCCAGCCAGAAGGCCCGACCCGGCTCCAAATTAGATTAAATTGTTTTTTGGAAGCGACTCGTTGGGGCTTGAAAGCCGTTTTCGACACGACAGCTGAAAAACACAATTCACTCGTATTTTAAAGGCCGACAGGCAGAGCGACTGAGCACTTCTGCTTGGGTGTGACCAGCCAAAATAACAACTCGGTCTCCATATTATAGGGCTGCAGCGTCCCGCAACTCAGTGGGGAAGAGGAGGTTGTAGAATCAGATAAGATTTCTTGTTAAATTGAGTGAAAAAAAAAGTTTTTAAAAGAGTGAAAGAGGCATGTTAAAGGGCAAACATGTTGGGTGGAAGCCTGGAAAGGCAAATGAGATTATGCAAAACAATGGTTTAGAAACTGTTGCTGGAGAAATAAGAGTTTCTTTATTTCTGAAATCCACAGAGGGTGCCAAATGTTTGCCTCAAATGTCAGAAATCATATGTTAAAAGATAAAAAATAAATAAATAAAATAAAATGACTGACATTCCATGAGTCTATTACTGCAGTGGCCTTTGGTAATTCAGCTCAATTGATCAGCTAAGCTCCAATCAAAGAGTCTCCAGAATGAAATCGTCAAATGTGAAAAGCACTGATCAATCACCTCTGATGCGCCACAGTTTCAACAAAACACTGCAGTTTCGGGGTCATTGTAACGTTACACCCACAACACAGTCCACGCATGGCACCAGCTCAACCAGAAGCCATGGGAACCGAACCCTCTGCATCCATTCGACCCATATCGGAACCGCAACTTCAACGCACAAACGCTCACGAGGCAATCCCATTAAATCATTTTTAATTGGCCCTACCTAAGACCAAAGTGGCTTAACCTACATCTAAACAATGCAGGTTACACCACAGGGTTCGGCTGCGACGCTCTCATCGACGCGTGATTTTACGCGTGCATTTTTACGCGTAAAATTGCGCATGGTTTAGTAAAGTTGCGCCCAGCTCCATTTGGTAACCAAATGGAGCGTTTGAAATCATCCACAGGAAGGGGGGAAAAAATGAGCTGTGGCGATTTTTCTGTTGCCAGCCTGGTAATTATCTGGCACACGCTCGTCCTGTGGGGCATCTCCACTCCGCCTGCGACGCCAAAATAAGCTCCACGCGTATTTGCAAAAAAAACCACATATCGGCTTTTAATGAACCTCTAACAGGGAGGAAATCTCAAGGATTTCCTGGTTTGCCAAGCAGGCGGGTGGAGGCACAATAGGCACCAGCAGAGCCCCCTTTTTTGTTGGCACGCCGTAGGAAAAAAAAAAAAAAAAAAGATACCACGGTAACGCCGAAAATCCTTGCAGCAGATGCGTAAAACGGAACCGATCCAAACGGACACAATGCCCGCGCGGGCTGGCTTCAAGTCACAAACAGCAATAAAGAGAATTAGACGTTTAAATTACCTGTTTACATGGGTAGGATCGGTCTCAAGCGTTCTTTACCATCCTCCTGCTCATCTCACAGCCTTCGGGACGCCATGTTGCAAGCTTATGACGTTAGGCTTCCTCACCCCTGACCCACATTTGAATAGAAACCAGCCCAGAGCGCAGCAGAAAAATACAGCCCACTGTGGGAGGGTTTGGCCACTTTCTCAAACCAGGACCATTGGCAAGTTTACCTGCACGATGGCAGCGCCACAAAACCAGGCGGGGAGGGGTTCGTAGGCCCCCTTTTCAGCTCCAATGAATGAAGCTACTATCAGTTTGTGGGTTTTTGTCACCTATTAAAAAAATATATATTTTTTGTTTTTTAAAAATAATAAACCAACAATGCTCTAAAGTTGAACACAAGATTTTAATGCAACAAAATTTACTTTTTTATTTGTGAATTCTGAAGATGCATCAAACTGTTCCAGGATGGTGAATCCACAGAACAGACTATAATTTTAATTCTGCACGACTGGCCTAATTATTCTTAAACTAAAGGGGTGGGGAGCTGTCAGAATGGGAAAGATGGGGGTCCAAAAGTGGGCACCAGATGTGCGGAAAAGTGGCGATATGCAGACTCCTCCCCCCACTACAGAAGCCCCCACCCGGTCCTCCTCCTCATCCAATAGAAAGCTGGAAGATCAGGCTAGTGGGTTTCAGCTTCATGCATTCATCTAATGTCTGCTTTGGTTTGTAACAAACCTGAAATTTTAGATATTTTTTTATTTCATTTTGCATTGCATAAAAAGTTGATGAATTAAAAAAAAAATTTTTTTTTGAGTTTGTTGTGCTTTGCACATAAACGTGCAGGCTGAGGACCAATAAGCGCTCTGCTGACACCGTGTGGCCGCAGCGTGAATTGCACCCTCCTTAGACTTTTCCAAGGATCCAGCTTTGATTACATTCTGGGGTCAAAGGTGCTCCATTTATGAACACACGTGACAAAAAAAATGACAGAATATCATAAAAAATATTTAATTAAAAGGACAATAAACTCAATAGCAATCTTTAACGCAATATTCAATAATCTGAAGCTGCTCAACTTTTATTAGTTCAATACATTATTGACCTGTATTGTATGTAATGCTCTCTACAACACCAACTGGCCGTCCCGAGTCAACAGCTGCTTTGCCTTCAACCATCAAATCCACCATTGTCCAACCAGACAAGCCCCCAAATTATATCTGCCCCTCTACAAACAAAATCCTGAACAATTCTCAATGAGATTTAATGGGCCTAAGTTGTGGAATACACATATAGACCTGCTGAATAACATATCGACAGTAAATTACAAAACAAGACTAAAAAACCGACTTTTAGCAAAATACACAGAATAATCTAATTTTAATATAATTTTAAAATTTTCTATTCAGGTTCACATTCATGTAGAAAAAGGTCAAAATGTTCTATTTTCTTTACTGTTTTACATATATATATATTTATTTCTATGCATTCTTTGTTTTCTTTTATCCTTTATTCCGGGATGGTCTTATAAAGGCCTTTTGGCTTCTTCTAATCCCTGCCCATTCATTTTATTCACTTAACCCCAACCACAATTTTAACCTCTGTTCTCCTTTATATTTTGTAGTTATTTGATGCATGTTTGATTTGTGGTAAAACAATGAATACATAAATATAAATCAGTAGACTAAGCAATTGATGCATGAAATTTGAGCTAAATATTGATTTATTTAATTCAGATTTGCCTTAAAAACTAATTTCAATGCACTTATATATATTTGGTCAAATTTACCCAATAATAGTGTAAAAATTGATCTCCATCGTTTCCATCCACATGCAGACTTAAGTCAGAATTGGGTGTTTAGATGGGCCGGGTCTCCTGCCAGCTCTTCTATAAGAATAAAAGAGGGAAAATGAACAAAAGATCAACAATAACTCACTAAACAATGCAATTACAGTAAGATAAATTAGGGAATGTGTTTGTGCGTCACCTCCTCTTACAGCAAGCCCTGCACACAGTGGAGTACAGCGAGGCTTTGAGCGCCCCGCAGCCTCTGATGTACAGGATGGGGGTGAGAGCGGCGTTCACTCGGGGTAGAATGCGGATTGGATCCGTGCCGTCGTTCTTGAAGCTGTGACAGTGGGTGTTAGCAAAAAAACAAAGGATGCCCCAACAGAAAAAGGGAACCCAGGTTCCTATGAAGAACACAGCCACCACCAGAATGAGATGCACAGAGGAGCGTTTGTTGTCCCTCTCATCGGAGGGCGCCTCTTTCCCCAGCTGGTACTTGGCGATAATAAACAACCTGATGTTGAAACCTATCATGATTATGATTGCCAGGATGTTCCCAGCCAAACCACCAAAACTAGTGATCTGTCTGGCACTTACAGTAGGAAGCAAGTTGTGCAGAGCGACAATGAAGAAGGCATAGATCCAGTAGGAGCAGATGACCATCAGGGTTCTGTTTCGGGTCATCCGCTGAGAGTATTTGAAAGGTGAGACCACCGCGTGGTACCTGTCAGCCTGAGCGGCCAGGACGGCCATGAAAGAGATGCCCTGAAAGGTGGGGGCAATGTAAAACGTTCTGGTGGGGGAGTCAGAGCTGTCAATCACGTCAAACACCCCGATGTAGTAATATGAAACACCTGTACAGGTGTCGCTGAGACAGGTGCTCAGCATGTACATGAAGCGGTTCTCCCCGCGCAGCGCCCTGCTGAGGAGGATGGACACAAACACAGACACGTTCAGGCAGGTGATGGCTGTAGCCAGGAAGACGTTGAACAGAAAAATCAACACATTGCCGAAGCTCGTCAGGGGAAGCACAAGAGACAGAACGTGGCTTTTGTTAGACATGGGTGTGCAGCGCGTGCAGCGGAGACGGGCAGCAGCGCAGCTGTGTCTGCACAGCAGAGGAGGAGGTCTCCATCAGCAGACTTTATGAAGGAAACTCCTGCAGGAGCACGTGGACCAGAGCCTCTTCAATTCCCATCAGCACACCCCACCGGCTCCTGATGTCAGGAAAACAACAACAAACACACAACTGTTTAAGGACAGCAGAGACAGGAGAGAAGAGGAGTTCTCAATTAGACATTATTTGAACTAAATTTAATTCAAACATGTAAAGGACAACCAACAAATACAAATAAATCATGTGTTAGATATATGTCCACATGCACACATCTATAGCCATACATTCTCACATATATGTATTTATGGGGTAAAATTATATTGTAAAAATTCTACAGCTGTTGAAAATAAGGAATTTTCTGTTAAAATGACCCACTGCAAAGTGAAATAATCATGTTTCAAAATAAAATCAAATAAGAACAGAAATCCAGAAACTCACTGAATTTAAAAAATAAAAGGCCTATTGATGTATCAACAACATAGTAATATCCTCCACTGTAGAATGCTAGCAAGCTCTTCTGTAGCATGCTAGCGAGCTCCGCTTTAGTGAGCTAGTGAGTTCTACTGTAGCATGCTAGCGAGCTCTTCTGTAGCATGCTAGCAAGCTCTGCTTTATCGAGCTATCAAGTTCTGCCGTATTGAGCTAGCGAGCTCCGCTTCACTGATATAGCAAGCTCCGCTGTCCATCAGGCAGTTGGTCACTACGTACTGAGTGTCCAATTAAGCCAATGTGGGCCACCACAGAAACTGTGGACACACCCATTTGGGCCCCACATTTTCTGCCCACTTTTGTACCAATTGGGGCCCACTTGGCTTTGCTGGCCGGGTCCTCATTACAGCTCTCGTGGAACCAGTTATCACAGGACCCACATTGCCAACATTATTTATTCGATTCAATTCAGTTGAATTTTATTTATATATCCCAATACTACAACACAGTTCTCTCAACAGGTTTCAAACCAGTAATTGTCCAAAAACATCAAATTACTCATAAAATATTAACAATAGCCGATTGCTAAACTAAACTGGACATTTCTGCCCTTATTAGACCCTCCATTTCAGTAAGGAAAAACTCCTAATAAAGACAGATTCTGGGGGAAAAACAAATCTCAGAGATGTCCACATGAAGGAAGAATCCTCTCCCAGAACGGACAGGCGATGTACCAGGACAGTTCACTTGTGTATCTAACTCTACAGCCACATGTTTGAATAGTGTTGCAGCAGATGGAGCTGGGGGACAGGTGGAGGCGCGAGTCGAGCCAGAGGCGAGGTCCACTGCCAAGGAGGGGCGCACAGATGAGCAGAGGTGGGACCAAATCATTGTTTTGCTATAGTCTCAAGTGAGTCTCAAGTCTTTGTCCTCAAGTCTGAGTCAATCCGAGTCGCTTTTCACCTTCAAAATCTACTCGAGTTAGGCTTATGGCGTTAACACCCAGCCAGCAAGGCCAAGTGGGCCCCATATGGCTTAAAAGTAGGTGGACAATGTAGGCCCCAATTGGGTTTGTCCGCAGTTTCCATGGTGGCCCCAGCTGTGTTTGCCCACATTGACTTAGGTGGCTACGCTAGCTAGTTGCCCGGTGGACAACATAGCGAGCTCCGATGCCCAGGGTCCAGCAAAGCAAGCAAGTACTGCTGCCCAGGAGTCAGCAGAGCTAGCAGGGGCGCTGTCCAGGCTTCCAGTCCCTGGGTAGTGGAGCCAATGTGGGCAAACACACCTGGGGCCACCATGGAAACTGCGGACAAACCCAATTGGGGCCCACATTGTCCGCCCACTTTTAAGCCATATGGGGCCCACTTGGTCTTGCTGGCTGGGCAGTTGAAATGTTACATTAAATTAAAGAATGTAAACACTGGAGTTCAGGTGTTAAAGGGTTAAAAACATTTACAGGGAACACATTTGTCAGCTTTCAGTCTTTCTGTATGTTCCAGGCAGCAGGGGCAGAGTGATGTGTAACACTCTCTAAACTAACCTTTAAGCAGATAAATAGCAACTTTTGTTAATAAATAGTCTTTAGAAATATTAAACACTAGAAATATGTACTTACACTCTAAATGTCAGTTTTATCCTGCTATTTTTCTTTTAATAAACTTTCAAACAAGATCTGATGTTCCTAAAAAGACACTTTGAATAAATGCATCATGGGAAAAAGAGTGTACAAGTCCTGACTAAATATGCTAAAAAAAAAACTGATGAGATGTAAAATTGACTAAAGGAAATGTGGAGCTACATGAACAGACAGTTTTGTCTGGAAACTTTTCCTGAAATCGGACTTTTAGGAAATGCTGTTCCCATTTTTCCCAACATACAAAAGGACTCAATGAGACTCAAACATCAGAAACTTCTCTTTTAGGATTTTACTTGCAACAAAGAGGAAACAGAATCAAGGTGCATCCAAAAATCACAGTCAGTTTTACTATTCTGCCTATTGACGTCTGCACATTTGGAGCAACAAATTTCCCTCATAGACAAAAAAAAAGAGAGTATAATGATTCTATCAACTAAAAACTGACGACACGAGTAAAAGAAAACATCAGAAACAGTCAGTGGATAATGTGACTTAAACTAACAAACTCAGACTTCAAATAAATGAAAATATACTTTCGTTAAAGGAATCTTGTATGTTCAGACACTTTATCCAAATTTATAAAAAAAAAAATCACTTCTGCATTCAAACCTCTGCAAACACACTTACTTTCTACAAATCAAACACTGACAATTCTTTCAAACAGAATTTTCTTTCATTGTTTCTTTTTTTATCATTATGTAGTTAAACAGTCCTGTTTTATGACATGTCCTTATTGCTGTGTTTCTTATTTTTAGCATAAAAGAAGTCCTTGCGACATATTTACCAAAACGAAGCAGAACTTGAGAGGTCAGTTTTGCATTTGAAGTTATTTCACTTTCATTTTAGGTTTTTAGAAAAAAGAATCACTGGAGGAGAGAGCAGCAGCCTGTCAAATTTATGATGTAAATCTGCAACAAACAAGCTTAAAGCCAAAAGAGTGTCACAAAGTTTCAGTTCTCAAGTTGGTGAACAAATAAAACAATCTATAATGCCTCAATATTAAAGTTTGATACACTTTTCAGGTGGAATTTGTTGTTTATGGACTAGAGAGGATGAGAAAATAAAGTCGATTTTATCAGACTCTGTGGATTAGGCCTGAATCAAACGTGTGTTTTGGTGTTTGTGCGTCACCTCCTCTTACAGCAAGCCCTGCACACAGTGGAGTACAGCGAGGCTTTGAGCGCCCCGCAGCCTCTGATGTACAGGATAGGGGTGAGAGCGGCGTTCACTCGGGGTAGAATGCGGAAAGGATCCGTGCCTTCATTCTTGAAGGCGCAGGACGGGGTGTTAAGGGATAAACAAATGAGGATCCCACAGAAAAAGGAAACCCAGGTTCCTATGAAGAACACAGCCACCACCAGAATGAGATGCACAGAGGAGCGTTTGTTGTCCCTCTCCTCCGAGGGCGCCTCTTTCCCCAGCTGGTACATGGCGATAATAAACAACCTGATGTTGAAACCTATCATGAAAATAACTGCCAGGATGTTCCCAGCCAAACCACCAAAACTAGTGATCTGTCTGGCATTCATAGAAGGAAGCAAGTTGTGCAGAGCGACAATGAAGAAGGCATAGATCCAGTAGGAGCAGATGACCATCAGGGTTCTGTTTCGGGTCATCCGCTGAGAGTATTTGAAAGGTGAGACCACCGCGTGGTACCTGTCAGCCTGAGCGGCCAGGACGGCCATGAAAGAGATGCCCTGAAAGGTGGGGATGACGTAAAACGTTCTGGTGGGAGAGTCAGGACTCTCATTCACATCAAACACTCCGACGTAGTAATAGGAAACTCCTATGCAGGTGTCGCTGAGACAGGTGCTCAGCATGTACATGAAGCGGTTCTCCCCGCGCAGCGCCCTGCTGAGGAGGATGGACACAAACACAGACACGTTCAGACAGGTGATGGCTGTAGCCAGGAAGACGTTGAACAGAAAAATCAACACATTGCCGAAGCTCGTCAGGGGAAGCACAAGAGACAGAACGTGGCTTTTGTTAGACATGGGTGTGCAGCGCGTGCAGCGGAGACGGGCAGCAGCGCAGCTGTGTCTGCACAGCAGAGGAGGAGGTCTCCATCAGCAGACTTTATGAAGGAAACTCCTGCAGGAGCACGTGGACCAGAGCCTCTTCAATTCCCATCAGCACACCCCACCGGCTCCTGATGTCAGGAAAACAACAACAAACACACAACTGTTTAAGGACAACAGAGACAGGAGAGCAGAGGAGTTCCCTTAAATCACAGATTTAAAAAAACTGTCAATATCTGCAAGAAAACACTATAAGAAAAAACAATGGATAGAGAAATGAATATATAACATTTAAATTATCACTATACCACCTTTCAATAAGGGAATAGTGAAAACATTCCAGATTCAAACGATAATTAAATTGCAAAACATTTTTTCATTTATGAACGTTTCTTTATTTTTTAATTATTATTATGCTTTTATAAGCCAAAATAAAAAAAAAACTGTCTTTATTTCAAGGGAATAGTTTCTGCAGAGCAGCAAGAAAATTCACTTCTGAGTTGTGAGCAAGACTGCTGGTGCAGAGTAAGCCTTCCCTCATTTCCCATCATCCTTTTCTTTACACTCTCTCATATCTTACAGTACAGTATAACAGCTGTACAGATTTGAGTCAGATCCCAGCTCGGATGAGGAAAACAAAGATGTAAGCTACACGTTTGTCTACAAGTGGATGCATCAGAATAGAGTGGAGAAGGAAGACTTGTGACCTGTTGAATGCACTACCAAGGCAAGACCAGTTTATCTGTAAAGCACATTTCATGTACAGAGACAATTCAAAGTGCTTCAAATAAAACATTAAAAGAAACAATTAAGATAAATAGTAACAATGTGATCAGTAAAATAACATTAAAAGAAAGTAAAAAGATTTTAATTTAAAACAATAGATAAACATTGCGGATGTAAACTTTTGATTAGATATGAATCAAATGCAGCTGAGAACAGATGAGTCTTTAACCTGGATTTAAATCCACTGAGTGTTTCAGTTGATCTAAGGTTTTCTGGAAGTCTGTTCCAGATCTGTGGAGCATAGAAGCTGAATGCAGCTTCTCTATGTTTAGTTCTGACTCTAGGAACTGATAAAATACTGCATCCTGATGACCGGAGAGGTCTGGCTGGTACATAACTGGGTCAAGAGGTCAGTCATGTATTTTGGTGCTAAACCATTCAAACCTTTATAAACCAGTAACTGAACTTTAAAGTCTATCTTCTGGCAGACAGGTAACCAGTGTAAAGACCTCAGAACTGGACTGATGTGGTCTACTTTCTTTGTCGACCAGCATAGCTCTGAATCAGCTGCAGTTTCCTGATGGATTTTTTTTTTTTTTGGTAGTCATCTAAAAACACTTTTGTAGTAATCAAATTGACTAAAGATGAACGCATAAACTAGTTTTTACAGGTCCTGATAATTAATCCTTTAGATATTTTTTTAGATGATAATAGGCTGATATTGACTTCCTTAATGTGTCAATCAAAACTGAGGTCTGTGTCCATCACTACAACCAAGTTTATGGCCTGGTTGGTTGTTTTTAGATGGACAGATTGAAGTTCTGTAGTGACGTCCAACCGTTTCTCTTTAGCCCCAAAGACAATAATCTCAGTTTTGTTTTTGTTTAATTGAAGTAAGTTGTGACACATCCAGTCATTAATGTCCTCAATGCATTTACCAAGAGCCTGTACAGGGCCTCGGTCTCCTGGTGTCAGTGTAATATATATCTGTGAGTCATCTGCATAGCTATGGTAACTAATGTTGTTGTTCTTTATAATCTGGGCCAATGGGAGCATGTAGATGTTAAATAGAAGTGGCCCCAGGATGGAGCCTTGGGGAACTCTACATGTAATTTCTGTTGGCTCAGATGTGAAGTTACCAACTGACACAAAATTGTTCCTGTTTTCCAAGTACGTTTTGATCCAGTTTAGAACTGGCCCAGTGAGACGCACCCCTTTTTTTTCAGTCATCTGTGTAGTAAAGCGTGATCGACTGTATCAAAAGCTTGCGGGTTCAGACAGCAGGAGGAGGGGTTCAGATGACATAGGATGTCCAGCCGTCAGTTTTTATTGTTTATGGGTTGAAACTGAGCCATGGGGTTTATACTGGTTTCTAGTGGATATGGTTCATATCCTGAACTTGTAGTTGATGAAACAATTGTTTGTCTAATGTTTTTGAATTTGTTCCTAAAGAATTTGGCAGAGTCATTACAGGCTTTGGTGGAGTAAAGTTCTGGCAGACGCAAGGGGTTTTTATCAACCTGTTGACTGTAGTAAATAAGGCCAGAGCATGATGGGAGTTCTTGGTAATAATTTCAGAAAAATAGGGCTTCCTTGCACTGTTCAGTTGTAAATTATAAGAATGAAGTTTCTCTTAATAGATGTCGTAAACAACCTTCAGTTTAGTCTTTCTCCATATGCGTTCAGATTTCCGATAATCTCTTTTTCCATTCTTTTATGAGAATGGAATTTCTAAATGAAGATTTTTTTCCAACCAGAGATCACAGTCATTCACCTTACTTGAAGCAATGTTATCCATGATATTCAACATATTGGCATTGAAACTATTGACAAGTTCATTGACTGAATCCCTTGAGAGGGGGCGTTTGAGCATCTCACTAGTATTTTCAGTTATATGTGATCTCCTCCCTCAAAACATTTGTGTGTACTGGAACTGTGCTCTCAAAGAAAACACAGCAGTGATCAGACAGATCAAAATCACATACAGTAACATTAGAAATGTTCAGAGCTTTGGAAGTCAATAAATCAAGAATATGCCCTCTGTTGTGTGTGGGCTCTGTTACACGTTAGGTCGAAGCAAAATTTTCCAGAGTGTTACTCAGGCCTTTGGTTCCTTTGTTCTGAAGGTCATCAACACAGATGTTAAAATCTCCAGCAGTGGTTATACAGTAAAAATCAAAAGATTATAGGCAGCTATTCACTAAACTTGTGATTAAATTCTGCAGAGAGCTTTAGATATTTAGAAATATGGTTTTGAATGAGGCCTTCAGCTGTTGGGCTTCGTATTCAAAACAGAAAAAAGGTGGAAAAAAGATGGCTTCTTACACTGAAACAGGATTGATGGCAATAAAAAAAAGGCATCTTGCTCCCTCTAGTGGCTAAAACAGGAATTTATTTGACACATCAAGTAAACAGACAGAAGAAATTAGATTTTTACCAGCTGATAAAAGTGGGTTCTGCCATAAAACGCATGCAATAATCTTTGTTGACCATCTTAACATAAACTGGGTGTAATAAAGAAAAGTAATAAAATGTGATTAAATTCCCCGTCCGATCATTTATGATCTATTTTAAAAGCATTCCCAGAAGAATTTTTGTTAAAATTATGCCTTTTATAAAAAAAAAAAAACAAAAAAAAAAAAACAACTGTAATTTTCTCGGACGGATACGGTCCTCTGGGTAATGATATCTGGCCCTCCAGATAATTTTATATTATTGTTATTAATGGCCAGATGTTATCTTGTGCTTGTTTCTAGCTTTCATAATTTTGACAAAATATATATATTTTTGGAGAGTAATTCATTTTTAAGTTTACATTACTGTATCACTGTACATTAGACGTTCAAAGATCAGTAATAATATTTTTATTTTATGTTTGTACATATATATTATGTATTACATTTTATTATCTTTCTTTTAAGGTTTTGTGCCCCAGTGTTTCCCTTTGGGGATTCTTTGTGCCGGATTGGGTTTCTCTGTTTTTATTGATGGATTCATTCATTTGCTTGTTTCTGTTTTTAATTGTAAAGCGCTTCGAGTCGCACAAAGATGAAAAAATAACGTCAGATTGATCAATTGAACAAAAACAACAGTTAAAATATTAAAAAGAATCACTGATAAAAAGTGTAAATAAGTGACATTACTAAAGAGAAATATGTCTTTGAGTTGTGAGCAGAACCGTTGGAGTTGAGTAAGACTTTTCCTTCTTCCCATCATGCATTTATTTGTATTCTCTCCCTCTAGCTTACAGCCTCTCACAACCCCAAAAAGTAGTTTTGAGCCAGATTCCAGCCAAGATGAGAAAAACAGACTTGCATCTATTCATAAATGGAGCAGAGTAGGGAGCTTGTGTCTTCTAGGCCAGGAGTCTGCAAACTGTGGCTCTTTTTTCTCTCCATTGTGGATCCTTGACCTAACAAATAGTAAATCATGGAGACTGCTGACTCAGCCATGTTGGCCGTCAGAATCGGCAGCTCCCTGCTATTTGATGTCCAACAAAAACTACCAAAAGAAAACAAATAAACAAAGCCTGCAAACTAAGACTACCAAGGTCCAACCCCAAACTAAAATAACAAAACCCAGCAGTGTAAGACTGCTGAGGAAAAAGAGGGGAAAAGAACAAAAAATAAATAAAAGAAAAATAAAATACCTTTCATTTTAATTAGCATTTATTTGATTGAAATTAGTTACATTTATAAATTGATGGCTGAGGTGCACATAGATGATAAACTATATAGTTTTATACATCCCCGTTGACCAATCCAAAGATTTTATGTTCAAAATAAAACTTTAGTAAAAAGTTTGATCTTTTATGAGTTAAAAGCACATTTTATCTTATGCTGCACAACAGTGGTTACCAGCTGAATTGAGATGATCCTGTTTGGCACAGAATGTCTTTTATTTTGAACAATTTGAGGGGTTTTTTTAAAGATAAAAATCACATCCTGAAAGATGTGATTTCATATTTTTACTTATGTTCGTGCCAAATAAAGACATAATTCATAATATAAAAAAGGGTAGGTCATAAATGTGAATCCAATTTTTTTAGATGTTGTACAGCTCCTTCTAGTTCTGTAGAAAACGATCCCTTTTTCACTGTTAAAGAAATACTCAGAAGTGCAATTTTGACCTTCATTTTCTTTATGTGTCCTCCATCATGAGATAAGTGTTAAAAACACAATTTATATCAGAGTGGGTGTTTAAAGAAAAATAAATGTGGTCAAGGGAGTAAAAAAACAAAAAAGACTTACTTCTTCCAGCCAATAGGAGGTTCCATTGAACGCATCAGGGTATAAATGCTGCGTTTGCATCTCCAAAATCCGGCCTTCAATGGAGCGCCAGGATGCCCCTGAACGCCTCCATCCCTCTGTCTGTAGACTTTAGCAGCCCGCAGGACTTCGTCATCTTCATCTTCCACATCCTCTTCGCCGCGAGCGCAGTGACTCTCGCCAGTTCCGTGGCTTTGGGGATCGTCTCCACGCCGTCCCTGCGAGGCCAGAACCGCTTCGTCTTCATGCTGAACACCAGCATCAGCGACACCCTGACGGGCCTCTCCGTCTTCTACCTCGGCCTCTTCGACGTGAAGGAGGGCTACCCCTCCAGGAACGGGACCTTCTACATCCTGCCCTCCTTCCTGGGTGTGAACGTGCTGACTTTCCTCTTTGCTCAGATTGACCGTTACTTTGCTGTATGTCACCCGTTCTTTTACCACCGCTACGTCACGCGCTCCGTGGTGGTTCTGGTGTGCGCGTTCTGCTGGATCTACACCTACTCCATCCTCACGGTGCAGAACTTGGTGCCAATCTCGAAGGCCGCGCAGATCAACGCGTTCGGGGTCATGACCCTGCAGGTGATAGTCCTCATCAAGCTGATCATGACGGTGAAGCTGTACGTGATCGCGCGCCACCACCTGGTCAGGGAGGCGCCGAGCGCAGACCGAGACAACAAGAAGGAGTCTCTGCGCATCATCGTCTTCGTGGTCATCTGTTTCCTGGCTCTGTGGTGTCCGTCCTTTGTCAACATCATCGTCCGGCAGCTGAGCAGCCACGGCCTCACGTTCAGGAACGAAGCCACCAACCTGTTCGCCATCATGGCGCGCATGAACGCGCTGGTCACGCCGGCGCTGTACGTGTGGGGCAGCCCGGCGCTGCGCAGGGCCGTGTGGAGAACTGTGTGGCGCGGGCTCTGCTGCTGCGCACGCGGGCCATGAGGCTCGCTCGCGGGAGTTTGTTGGTTCATCAATCAATCCAATTCTCGGGTTACTTTTTGAAGCAATTCTAATCTTTTTAGGATTCATCCAATTTATGTTTTAGAAAAGGTGAAATAATTAGATTGAAATAACACAATTTAGGTTATTTTTGGTGTGATGGAGCAGACAAAACCACCAAAAAGAGCACCAAAACAAGCATTTGGAGGCTATTCACATGTGAAAATCCATGGTCTCAGACATGGTTTTATTTGTTTTTGTGCGCCATGAATTACACAATGTTAAAAATGCATTTCTGACTGAAAGGAAAACATTTTCTCTTCCATTTCCACAAGTAACTCAGCCTTTTGTGACAGAAGTTCTGATGGAAAGAAGTTCAATTTGTTTGAACTCAAAATTGACATAAAATTCTGTTTAATTTTAGTTTTATGTCTGTAAAATGCAAAAAAAAAGTGTTTTAACCTGATATAATCAAAATCAATCCAAAAGTTGAGTAAATCTGTTATAAACATATTAACTTAATAATATTTAACAGGAAAATTGCAAATAAGGATGGATAGCTGCCTTTCATTATGTAAAATTCGGATTATATCCCACTGAAATGAACTCACAGCTGTTGAAAAATATTAACAGTGAAGTTCAGTTTAAGTTTTATGACATTTTTTTATGCTTGAAGCCAAAAATATAAAATATAAGAACCTGGACAAACTTTAATAGATAAAAAGCGCATTTTATCTTTGATAAACAGAAGAACGATAAGGAGAAAAGCGCTTTGATTTTCATCCAAATCAGTTTACAGTTTGTATTTGAATGATGTTTGCAGCAGACATGCATATAAATTCACATTTTTGTGTCTTCTGTTGAAAATGAATGACTCAGTCTACATTATTACACACTTTGATCCAGTTTTACAAATAAAAAACTGCAGAAAAACGCTAGAAAATGGGAAATATTAATCATTTTTGGTTAATAATGATCCAAAACAGACAAAAAATAAATAAATGAACACGTTTTTACATGTTTTTGCAAGAATTTTTTTTTTTGTCATGCCAACTGTCTTTTTTAGTAGGATAAAGATGCATAACATTTGAGTCTTGTGTGATGAAGAGGATGTTTTAACATAAAGCTGTTTGATAAATTTGATTTAAGTTAAATGAAGATCTACCAAAGAAGGCAACGTTTTGTTTTTAGAAAATGAAGGAGTCAACATTAAGAATCTGTTGAATTACAGATTATTAGTTAATTTTTACTTTTCTTTCATTTGATGTTAAACATTCAGTGTTAAAACAAAACACAAGTTGCTATAACCTGACAATGGAATTTTCTGGTGTCCTCAAATACTTATTTGCAGAAAATGTGTTTTGTGTTCAAATAAACACTTTGATCTTAAAATCTTTTTTCAGAACAATCATTAATTTTTGTAAATGTTTGTGCAGAGTTGCATGGTAGTGCGGTGGTTAGTGGTGTGGTTATCTCAGATCCTGTTAGATTAGTCTGTTTCTAAAACATAATAAAAATATAATTTAAAGCAAAGAGTTTGAGAATAAAGTCAAATAAGTAATAAGAATAAAATAAATCCATAATAAATAGTCATAACCTACAATCCCACAGACACAGTCACTGAATGTCTTTCATTTCATTGCAGCATTGAGAATGTTGATGGAGTTAGATTAAAAAAAAACTGTTTTCAAGTCCTTGAATTAATGAGTTTATTAAATTTCATGTCTTTATCCAAACAAATTCAAAGTTTTGTTCTCCATTTTACATTTGTTCTTATTCTGCATGATTCAAACATAAACAAAACTTTCAAATTATAATGTTTTTTCTTTCCTTTAAAAAATAAACTGCACTCTGAAGGACAAAATAAACAGAATTTCCAACATTTGTAAGAAAAATATCCAGAAATTTTAAAGTATTTGATTTTCTTAAATAACTCTAACATAAATCACTCTAATTTGTCTTTTATAAAGTTTAATCAACATTTTAGAATAACTTTTCTTTCAATACTGGAATTTAGGAAGAATTAAGGTTATAAATGAAAGCTCAGTGTTTTGGTTCTTTTGATATTTTGTTTTTATTCAACGTTTTCAGATGAATGAGGCTGAAAAACCTCCACCCTTTCACCCATCAGATGGGCGGGGGGTAAGAGCTTAAAAGCCCCCCAGTCTGCTGGACGGAGGCTGTGCGTCATGCTGCTGCTGTGGCGGAACGGGCCGCCGCTCCTCCTGGTCCTCGCCATGAACCTGACTCTGGTTCCTCTGTGTGTGGACTTCAGCAGCGCGGCCGATTACTTCCTCTTCACCTTCCACGTGCTGGCGGGGGCCGGCACGGTGCTCGTGGCCGGCTGCGTGGCGTGCAGCATCATGCACACCCGCGCGCTGCTGCGGGAGAACCGCTTCCTGTTCATGTTGAACACAAGCATCAGCGACACGCTGACGGGCTGCGGGATCTTCTACCAGTTCCTGTTCGACGTGCGCGTGGACTTCCCCTCCAAAAACGGCGCGTTTTACCTCATCCCCTCCCTGCTGGGGGTCAACATCATGACGTTTCTGTTCGCGCAGTTTGACCGCTACTTCGCCGTGTGCCACCCCTTCTTCTACTGCCGCTTCATCAGCACCAGGGTGGTGGTGTGCGTCAACGCGTACTGCTGGCTGCACGTGTACGGCCTGCTGCTGGTGCAGAACATGGTGCCGGTGCACAAAGCCGTGGACATCGCCGTTTACGCGCGCATCAGCTTGCTGGTGATCATCTTCACGAAGATCTCCATGACCGTCAAGCTGCTGCTGGTGGCCCGGTACCAGGTGATGCGGGAGCCGCCGGGCCCGGACCGGGACAGCAAGAAGGAGTCGCTGCTGATCATGGTGCTGGTGGTGGTCCTGTTCCTGCTGCTCTGGAGTCCCTCCATGCTCTACACCATCCTGTCGTCGCTGACCGGGAGACACGTTTACATGAAGAACGACGCCGTCAACCCGTTCAAGATGCTGGCGCGGGGAAACGCTCTGTGCACGCCGAGCCTGTACCTGTGGGCCAGCCCGTCTCTGCGCGCGGCCGTGCGCGCCACGTGGAGCAAAGTCTGCTGCTGCTCCTGCAGGAAAACGCAGCTGAAGCGAAAAATCCATTTCTTTTAGGGAATTATTCAACAGAAATGTGCGTAAAGCAGAAAAATGCTTCTAGTTTTTAGGATAAGACTAAAGACGTTTGAGAAACCAAACTTTGGTATTTGTCAAAACTTTTTATTAACTTATAAAAATATATCCGATATCTAGTGCAATTATGTGAACTATTTTAGTTCAATTTCAAATTGGGAAAACTTTTAGTTATTCCAATTTGTTTTTCTTGCAGAAAACTTGTTTCCTAAAATTGTAATGTTCACTTAAAAAAGCTTAATATATGCATTCTGTCAGTAAAAATAAAATAGTGTCGCAAATGGGACAAATGTATCCCTCAAAATCATTTTTTCCCTGTCTGGTTTGATTTCTTGGAGTCAAATATTCCATTGCAATTCTTTTTACAAAAGTTCACCTGTTTTTTTTTTTTTTTTAACTGTCCTAAATGAAAACTGATTAGCGAAAATACTTTGTTTCTTTAGGAGAAAGGTTTTATTTAATTGAAAGTGAATGAAAGTTAAAATTGATCCAAATACGCGCAAAAAGTGAAGATTTCCCAACTTTGGCAGAGTAAGAACGACCAAAAGCAAAAACAAAAAAAGTCAAAAATTTCTTTTGTCAATAACAAGGCGTAATAACCGTTGGTGAGAACTCGAGGTTTCCCGAGGCCTTCGTCAAGACTTTATTTACAGAATCGATGAAGTAAAGGAGAAATACTTTCATTTCACTCCCTAAACATTGTTGACACATTCATTGATTAGAAAGAGCCGTTCAGATCATGATCTCATTCACAAGCAACACACGTCATAATGAAAGTCACAATTCAGCGAAATCCTGATGAAATTACAGGCAGAGCCTTAAAAGAGATGAAAGGTGACATGAAGCACTAAATCGAGATCATTTGTGCAGGGAACAATACACACATGAACTCTGTTTATTTGACTTGTTTAATATTCAGGTTATTAAAAAATCCGGTTTGGCAGTTTCAGCTCTGATTGCATCATTAAAATCTGTATTTTGTATCTGCATTGTACCATCTTTTCATGTTGTTAAACAGACCAAACGCTATATGTTCTATGTTAATCAAAAGGGTGAATTTTAAAAGCTTTTAGGACCTCGCGCCCACACACGTGGACAGTTTTAGTCATTTCTGCTTAACTGCTGCTCTGTGTCTACATACTCAGATGTTTAGCTCGCAGGAATCAGCGCAGACGCCGGTTCAGCACCTCGGTCAGCTCCTCCTGCTGCGCCCGGACTCCGGTTCCTCTCAACTCCAATCTTCTATTCCGCTTTTCTGACGCCTCTGAAAATCCTTTGTGACATTTTTCTTTCATTTTTTGAGTAAAGAGTTTTGTTTACAACCAATCCTTTCACAAACGTTAGAATGAAATTCTTAAACATTAGCTGAAGTTGTTGCAAAATAATTTGCATTTTTTTCGTCTGTGGATCACTTCTTTGAGTTTGTTTCACATTTAGGGTTTTCTCTCCAATGTGTTAATGTTTCCTTTCAGCTCAATTACTTTTATAGAAGTCATAATTTAACTCAGATTCTTGGAGTAAATTCATTTTATTGCAAATCCAACCCGCATCTTTTACCTTGTTCCTTTTATTTGCAGAGTCAAAAACAAAAATTCTGTTTTCCTTCTTTCTATTTCCAAATGTTCCCCAGCAGTTATCAATCATTTATGATATCGATATTTATCAGATACTTAATCAATCAGAGCAGTTATTCCAACAAATTCCAAAACTCTTTATTCACTCCAACGGTACCAGACAAGGGCAGACATTTTACCTTCCTCCAACATCCATAATTCACAAGTTAAGTTTTTTTTCTGTTACTGTGGCAACAAATTATTAAACGAGTTTAAGTTCTTGACAGCAAGATTAAATAAAAAAATTACCTAAAAAAGATTTTGATCTTAAGGTATGAAATGGGGTTGGATTTTGTTTCAAAAAAGATATGTCAATTGTAATGAAATCCATTTGATTTGGAATTATGTTAGAATTGTTTGGGATTTTTTTAGTTATCAGAGTAAATAAACAAATTACTTTAGTATATTTTATTGTTTTACCATCTTGAATAAACCCAGGTGGGTTTCTGTAACACACCGTCACATGATTTTACTTTCATGTTTGTTTATTCTGCCTCTGTTCTGTTTATGTGCAAATCAAATCAAATCAAATCAAAAGGCCTCAGAAAAACTCTGTCATTATGATTATTATTATCATTATATCTCTCATTTTTATGTTGGAAGCTTCCACCTTCTACAAATCACTCTCATTTGTCGGGGCGTGTCTCAAAGGTTCTTTTAATTTTAGAAATCCTAAATGTGAGGAAAAAAAGAGAAAAACTTGGAATTTTGTTTGACAAACATAAAAAAGCGTCACAACTTTATTTGTTTATTTATTTAAATCATACAATTATTTTATGTGAATTGGTTGAATAATAATCTAAATAAAAGTGTCAAAGTCAAGGCCCGGGGGCCAGATCCGGCCCTCCAGGTAATTTTATCCGGCCTTCCAGGTCTTTTTTTTTTTTTGACACATTTTGACAAGATATATTTTTATGTAGAGTAAAAAATTCAAAGTTATTCAAGGTTTAAGTTGATTTATTACATTTAATTTTCAATAAATATCTATCCAGTTCGTCCTATGACCTAAGGTGTGTTTTGGATTTGACCCCGCAGTGCGACTCAATTCGACAGCCCTAAACATGAGCTCATGGATCTCCTGGGAAGTGAATCTGCATAAATATGAACCCGCAGACAGGAGAGCCTTAACTCAGCGATGCTGCAGTCCAACTCCTCCGCGCTCTGGAGGGAGGGGGTGCCCCTCTCGGTGAGCTTTGAAGCTCCTGAGGATTTTCTCATTTTCCTCTTCCAGATTCTGTTTGCGACAGCCGCAGTTCTGCTGGCCGGGACTGTTGTCATCAGCATCTCCGCCACCAAGGAGCTGCGCGCTCAGAACAGATTCATTTTCATGCTCAACACGAGCATCTGCGACACCCTGGTGGGCTTCTCTGTGTTCTACCTGGGCCTGTTCGATGTCCAGGAGTTATATCCGTCCAGAAACGGAACGTTTTACGTCTTGTCGTCGCTCTTAGGGGTCAACATGTTGACTTTTATGTTTGCGCAATTCGACCGATATTTTGCAGTGTGCCACCCGTTCCTCTACAGCCGCTTCGTCACCAAACCTGTGGTGATCGGAGCCAACATCTACTGCTGGGTCTACACCATGGTTCACTTGCTCATCAGAAATCTGCTGCCAGTTTCCAAATCGATCCAGTTTTACGTCATCGGTATCATCCTGTTTCAACTCTTAGTGCTCACCAAAGTCATCATGACCATCAAACTGTACGTGGTGGCGCGGTATCAGCTGGAGCGAGAACCTCCCAGCGCAGAGAGGGAGACCAAGCTGGAGTCTCTGAGGGTCATCATTTTTGTTGTCATCAGTTTCCTGGTCTTATGGTGTCCCTCTTTTGTGAACATCATCATCAAATATGTGACCGGAGGAGGGTTGGTGTTTCGGAACGAGGCCACGAATCCTTTCGCCATCCTGGCGCGCTTTAGCGCGGTGTGCACGCCGTCCGTGTACCTGTGGGCGAGTCCGGTTCTGAGAAGCGCCACGGTGAGGACGGTTTGGGGTCGAGTTTGCCCCAAGTGCAAGAGGAGGTAAAGATTCGGGAAGTCCAGATATTTGTCTTGTTTATAGTTGTTTCTCATGAAACCCCCTTTTCCTTTTTCCCATAGAGTTGGCCCCCATCGGAAAAAAGAGCTTAGCTAAGAGTTTGGATGACTATCGCAGCATCTTTCTTTGGAGACGATTTTACGCACGAGTCGGATGGACATTTGAGGCTTTTTCTGCGCCTTTTTCAAATAATAAATTCTAATAATGCAACCCAAAAACAGCAAATACATTAGAATAATACACAAACAACTGATAAATTCAGGTGACAAATATATTTTGTCTATTTAGCTTTGTATTTTCCTTCCATTTTACGCAACAGTTGTGCGTAATGAAGGATTTTACAGAGACGCCTGGCGCAAAGCTTTCTGACTTTTGTGTTTTTTGCTACTTCTCGTAACGCATTATTGTTCAAGAAAAACAATCAAAACCAATCTTTCTATTTTCATATTTCCTGTTTGCGCAAATCACCAGTTTCATTTCTTCTTATAAATGCTGATTTCTTTTTTACATTGCAATTTTGCATGAATAATGGATGAACGACTCAGATTCTTTACAAAATTTGCATTCTGATAACGTTGATTTGCACTATTTTCGCCTTTCAAATAAATAAAAAGAAGACAGCCTTCTCCTCTTTGAGCATGCGCACTTTGTGAAGTCAAGATACGCCTCTCTTTTAACTTTATAACAAAGTCGTTCAAAATGGTTGATGCAGTTTTCATTTGTTAAAAACATAAAATCATTCTAGTAAAAGTAAAAAAATGCATAACTTTACTTGAATGTAAACATGGACGATGAAGGAAATATTTTAGGACAATCTTAATAAAAAAAAACAATTTGGTTGAAAAACATTTTCTTTATAATAGCAGTGGATTTGGGTGGACTTTCATTTATACAAATAAAAATATATCTTAAATGTGTTTAACTGTTTGATCTTTTAAGGAGATTTTACTTGAAACTTATTTTCTGTTAAATACGACATTTTGAATCAACTTGGTACTCTTGCAAAATATACACCATTTTTAATTGCAATAGTGAAGATATTCCTGAAATATAAAAAAAATAACATGAATAGATCTCTTCTCAATTATAAGCTTATTTCTTTATGAAAAAAATATATATATATAACTTCTGAAGAGCAAAAAACTAAAATTTCAAGGTGCACGAAAGTATAAAATTTGCATTTGCTATTCTAAAAAAAAAGGTTTTCTAAAGCTGAAGTTGTTTTTGTCAGCAGGGAAAAACAGGCGCAGAAAAGTGACGCACAAAGCTGAATAAAATGAAAAAATAGAAAGACACAAGTGTCTTTTTATAATCATGTTGCATTAGTGGTGAATAAATATTTACTCTCACACTGCAACCATTTACCTGCTGTGAATTTTTCAGTTATCTGCAGTTTTGTTCCAACAACATTCTGATTTGCATTTTGGAACTTATAGACCTTTCATGCATTTGTTTACCCACTCCAAAACATTTTCCTAAAATCAACAGATGTTTTTTTGCAGGTCATGCTGGAAAGACACCAATAAAATATTTATTTGCAAGTTGATGAAGAACAAGATTATGTTTTGTTTCTACTCGACTCTTCTGGTTACTAAAAACAGTCGTCAGGGTGGAAACATGAACAGGAAGTAAAAATGAGACTGAAGATTGTTTCAGAGGAAAACAGTGTAAAAGAGGAAAGTATGACGTTACCGCGGTGATGTCCGAAAGTAAAACTGCATACTTCTGAAATAATGACCCTCACTTTGCAGACAGGGGAGAGTTTGTTTGAGAGAAAAGGAAGAAACTTTCTAATCAGAACTTCTGGTTCCTATCTGACACCTCAAGACTCTCCTCTCTCAGATAGTTTCACACTTTGAAGAGATACTGAAAGTCTGGACGCTGGGGGGTTTTGATCACTCCATGACTCAACTTGGAGCTGAAAAAACACACTCAATGAGAGGATTTAGAAAGAGGAGCAGAGTTGATCTAAATTTGAAATGCCAATCTCTTCCGATGACATTTATTTCTAGATGAGTCACATTCTCCCTCAGAGGCCACTGACCAGAAGAGACTGTCTTTGTGGAGAACACGAGGTGTTCATGTTCTCGACTAAGCGGATTAGCAAGAATCCTTGACCTCTGTGAGTGATCATCAGCTGAGCTGTGTCAGGAACTGGTGGCAAAGGATCCAAAATGCAGGAGAGCAGGATTGGTGACAGAGATACAAACATTTTATTAAAGAACCAGAACGTGACAAAATCCACAGAGAAACAAAAAAGATGATCTGAAACTGAAGAACTGAAAAACCAGACGCTTACAAAGACTGAAGGTAATTAACTAAATGAATGCCGATGTGAGGAACCTGGAACTAGCACGAAAGACAAAAAAAAAGCCTCACCAACAGTTTAATTTAGAAGTATTTATAGTTTATTTTCTCAGTTTATGAGTGAAAAATGCTGTTTTTTCAATTGAATTAAATTTTTTTATACAACCCACTACGAGCACACCCGTAATTATCCAAAAATATACAATCACTCATAAAATATAACCATAACTATAATTTAAACAGACTGAACTAAACGGGTTATCTCTGCGCTAAGACCCTCTTTCTCTGTAAGAAAAAGCTCTTAACAAAAACAGATTCTGGGGGGAAAAAAAGAAGAAAACCTCCAGGATGTCCACAGAAAGCCTTCTCTCCCAGGACGGACTGGTGATGTACCAGGAGGAATGACTGTAGCTTATCTGACTCTACAATAGCTGGGAAAGCTGGGGGCGCAAAACGAGCCGGAGACGAGGTCCACTCAGTGGACGTCAACCTCTTTTGGTGAAAAATGAGCAGAAAAAACAACTAATGGCCATCTTCTTGGCCATTATTAAGAGTCCGAGACTTCATTGCGGGAAGGAATGATTTCACACACGGACAATAATGATTGATATTGTTCATTTTTAACTATATTTTTTGTGTTATCTATTATCTTAGTGCTTTTTTTTATGGAGCTGTAAACAAGGTGGTTTCAATAGTTTGCTATTTTATTCTAAATTGAATAGAATTGAATTTTATTCATATCCCCAAGGGATAAATTTATCTGTCATGGCACCCATATACCTAAACATTTGCAAACAAAAATTTTTTTATATTCCTATGAACATAAATATGAACATAAGTAATACACACCTATCAACAATAACTATATACTATACAATACTATAAAAAATACTATACAATACTATACAACACAATACTATACAATACAATACAATACTATACAATACTACAGTACAATACAATACAATAAAATACTATACAAAAACTATACAATACCAATATGCACATATTAACCTATTTAAAAATTCAAACATTTAAACAACAGTGTTGTACAGTCTGATGGCTGTGCAGAGGAATGATCTACAGTAGCCCTCATTTCTACACTGGGGATGTCTCAGTCTGCTGCTGAAGGAGCTTTTCAGCCCCATCAGAGTCTGATGCAGAGGATGAGAGCTGTTGTCCATGATGGATCTGAGTTTGGACAACATCCTCCTCTCACCCACCTCCTCCAGAGTCCAGCGAGCAGCCCAGGACAGAGCTGGCCCTCCTCACCAGCTTGTTGATTTTCTTCCTGTCCCGGTCAGAGCAGCTCGCCTCCCAGCAGACAACAGAGTAGAAAACAGCCGAGGCCACCACAGAATCAAAGAACGTCCTCAGCAGATGTCTGCACACCCCAAAGGACCGCAGTCTCCTCAGGAGGTGGAGGCGACTTTGACCTTTCTTGTAACCGCTGTTGTGGGACCAGTCCAGTTTGTTGTTCAGGTGAACACCCAGGTACTTGAAACTGTCAACAGTGACTATTTCATCTCCCTGGATGTTCACTGGTGTGTGGGTCACCGTCCTTCTACGGAAGTCGATCACCATTTCCTTGGTCTTGCTGGTGTTCAGACACAGGTGGTTGTTCTCACACCAGCTCACAAAGTCCGCGATGACCGACCTATACTCTGCATCATCTCCCTCAGACACACAGCCCACAATAGCTGAATCATCTGAGTATTTCTGCAGATGACAGCTGATGGTGTTGTAGGTGAAGTCCGAGGTGTAGAGTGTAAAGAAGAACAGTGACAGTACTGTTCCCTGAGGGGCTCCAGTACTGCAGACTACCACCTCAGAGACACAGTTGTGCAGACGCATGTAAATTTTAACAATACATAAGATTTATTAAATCTATTCAAAAAAATGGTCCGGTTGAAAGCTCGATTCTGATTGGCTGCTGGGTGTAGATAAAAAAGTAAAAATCTACAGAACAACTAAAAAAAAGAAGTTCCGGTCAAATAGGCTAAATGTTCCATAGCGTATCACTACGCAGGGTTTTTTAAATCCAACTTTTGCTATAAGAAGTGAACTTTCTGTCTGAATTAACAATCAGCATTTATATTTGCCGCTGCATTCAAGGTCGGGTTACCATGACAACATGCTGCACCACACATCATATTGTTCATTTTTTGTGGGAAAAAAAGCAACCTAAACTGAAAGAATAACAATCTTTTGTAAGTTTCCATGTATAAGTGCGATAATGCCCTTCAGAGCATGCATTATCGGAAATTAATCCACGCCGTGGAAGCGTTATACAGATGCTCAGACGGTTCGCTTCTGTTGCTCTGTAAATACATTTTGTCTTTTGTTTTGCTCCAAAAATATAACGAAAGTAGCAAAAATAAGAAAGTGTGAAAGGTCTGCAAATGCCTTTTCTTTTTTTGTCTTAGCATATGAGAGTTTTTTTTTTTTTTAATGAGAATTTTCTTATTTGACTGATTTCAGAGAAGAATGAACTACCTTATGGTGAAAGACTAAAACAGTGTGTTGGTTATGCTGTGATAGTGAAACAAGATACAAAAAATGAACTAGAAGAAAAACATTTTTACTTTCCAGGAAACAGAGAGAGCCCCCCCCCCCCCCCCCCCCACCCCGCCTGCCATCAAAGCAACAACAGAAAAGGTCCAAACCCTTCAATTACTCTGCTTTCTCGTGTTTTAATACTTTCTAAATCATTCACTGCAAATGGATTCCCTCTTGGTGTAAAGTTAAAAGTGGTTTTTAGGAAAAAAAGATGTATTTATTCATTAGAAACATTTGCTCTCTCTACTGTACCTCCCTTTGCTTTAGAAGAGCAAAAAACATTTCAAATGTTTGGGGACAAGAAGAAGCAGAATCAACATCACATTTATATCCCACAGTTATGTCTGGTCCTGAACAAAAAGAGTGATACATCTTTCATGATCATGCAACAAATACTTTAAAGTTTCTCTATACAGACAATGAAAGGCGGTTAACAAGTGAAAAAATGAGAGCTTTGTATTCTGAGTGATGATTTAATCCACTGAGGGTACAATGTTCTGACAGAAACAGGGAATTTGATCATTTTCTCTGATTTTTTTGTCAGTTTTCTCCACCGTCAGACCTTAAAATACGAATAAGATATCAAGTTTCATATAAAAATATGAAACTTTGAGCTTCTGTTTAAAGTTTTGTGGAAAATTAATTTCTAAAGTGCTAGAGTAAAAAGAGGAAATTTTATTTATTCTTAACTCTAGAGAATTATTGCTGGGTTATTTTCACCAGAGCAAAAATATATTGCTCACAAAAATTAAAGGACAGGCCTGGCATGAATTGAATTAAACTGTTTGATAATGTTCTTGTTGGTTAATCAGCTGAGGGCCTCATTAATCAATTTCAGCTGTATTGATGTTCATGAATTAACAACAGGTGCACTTCAGTGGCAACAATTAGAAAACCCTCCAAACAGGACTGGTGTTACATGTGGAGGTCATTTCAAGTTTCTCCCTCTTGATCTTTTTTGGCTGGTTTTCCACTCGTGCTGATTTTGTCTTGTGTAATTCTCTCTACTGGCAGTATGAGGAGATTCCTTAACGCTACAGAAGTTGCACAGGTTGTCCAACTTCTCCAGGATGGAACATCCACACGTGCTGCAGCAAGAAGGTTTAATGTGTCTCCCAGCACAATCTCCAGAACATGGAGGAGATTTCAGGAGACTGCTGGTTATTCTGGGAGAGCTGGACAGGAACGTAGAAGGTCCTCAACCCCTCAGCAGGACCTATACCTGCTCCTTTGTGCAAGGAGGAACAGGCTGAGCACTGCTCGTGCCCTACAGAATGACCTCCAGAGGACCACTGGTGTGAATGTCTCTACCCAAACATTTTGTTTTGAGCATAATTAAAGCGATCATTTTGGGTCTAAATTCTAAAAAGATGTTTTCCTCTTTCTAGTGGTTTCTCTAAAGAAACTAAACACATCAAAATTAATGTGAACACAAAACGGGGAAATTCATTCTCAGACAGTATTCATTCATTCTTATTTATTTTTTAAGAATAGCTTGACATAATCTCATAGTAAAACAGCTATAAAAAAGACATTTTTTCATTTAAAATCTGATGCCAGAAAGTTGTTTTTTATTAAAACAATCCTGTATAACCACAATAACGGGCTAATTTCATTGTTTTGCTTCATAAAAACTATGGTTTTCACTAAAACTAAACCCATTGACATAATTAAAAAGCAAATAAAAAGACAGCGGTCACAGTGCAAAAATAAATGAAAGCAAGTATATATATATATATATACATACATACAGTATATATATAAAACCAACTCTCTTACAAAATGGCTAAATCAGTAAATTATTAGCAAAGTTCTGTCATAAATAAGTTTGAAGTGAACTGAAAAATGAATACTTTTGCTTCCAAGAATCTAAAACAACAAAACTTCTTGAACTTTTTGTTTACTTTCTGTGTTGTCCACCTTTGGTCCATTACCAGATATAGAGGGAGAACATAAACACAAATATTCAGTTTAAATCAAGCGATTCTTTGACTGTTTTCCCTTTTTTTTATGCCTCCGTTTCGTCTTCAGGCGGTCCAAGGACCCGGGCACCAAGTCTTGAAGTCACCTCGTCTCTTTTTGCATCGGTATTGATTCTTTTTCCCTTTTCTAACCTGCAATGAGTTGAAACAGACGTTAGGTGATCATATTAAAATAAAAATCTCCTCTTGGTATGAACATGGAAACTGGCTCCTGTACTGGGAGTGGAGTTTCCAGCTGTAGCATTTCCTTATTTGGGGGACTGTTAGGATTTTCCTCAGGTAAATTGACCATCCTTTCAACATACTTTTTTTTTTAGGAGTTGAAAAAGTTTTGAGCAAACAGAGTGCGTTTCCTTTAACACCTGAGTGACGCATAAACACAAAATTGTTAACATACTTTAACTTTTCAACGGTTAACATGATAATTCCAGTAGATTCTGAATAACGGACACTTTTCTCCTTCAGAATCCACTGGTATAACATTGATTGTGTTGACATTTAAAAAAATTACAGTAAATCAAAGAAAATAAAAACTCGAGCTCTGGTGTTAAAGCGTTAAAAACCTTTTTCTGATGTTTAAAATTGATCATAATATGAAGCATCTTGTTGAGGAAAAAATAAAATCACTCGCAAGCTATTTTAAGTTATTTTAAAATGGCTCATAATATGAAGCATCTTGTTGAGGAAAAAATAAAATCACTCGCAAGCTATTTTAAGTAATCAATTTCTTCCTGATGTTTTGATTAAAGTCAGTTAGATGTAGTTTTGTTGCTTTTTTTTGAATATTTGACATTTTTAGAAGCAGGTTAAAACTGAGGTGAACTATCAAGATCTCTCTGGACCCAAATCGTCAATGCTGTAGACTTTCCTGTCTGGGCGGTTAATGACTAATGAATGGAACATCTTTTTTTTTATTTCGAATGAAAAAAATATATACTTTGAGACCCAAGATAGCTAACCTCAAGTTTTAGGATGAGCTGGAAGCTAAATGTAACTAATATTTTTTTCTAAAGCTCAATATTAAGAATTAATCACTGAAAAAACTATTCCCTTGCTCCTATTCAGCACTACTATTAGAAAATTGTTTGCTACCCAACCTATTAATGCAAGAAAATTAAAACGACATAAAATAGACGAACACAGATGAGAATCTGCTCGTCCTAGTAGCTAAACATCGTGTTTTTGTGGTGCATCTTAGGGGAACTTCCGTTCTTCGAGTCACTGACTTACAAGAGCAAATAAAGAAGGAACATTTATCAGGAAGGAAGCAGAAAGCTCTTTTAATAGCCATTGTTTGATATGGTGTCAAACCACAAACATACACAGAAACACTGACACTTAGTCACAGATGAAACAAAAAAACATGTAGCCAAGAAGCCTCGAGTGAGAAGTCAAACTGAATGTTAAACACGACTTCTATGTTTCCCAGAACCAGGTTCTAGTACATGATAATTTGTAGATTATAATTTATCAATTAATTTAAATTGACACAAAATGAGGATATTGCAAAGAAAACACTAGGTGTGAAATTATTAAAGGCGCCATACCATAAAAAAAAATAATTTTAAGTGGATTTTACTGTTCATTCCTCACTATAAAGAACCTCCAAGTGGTATTTTTATTTTGAGTATTTCTCCAAAAACCAGCGCTCTCCAGCAGCCCCTCCCATACGCACAAAAATGAGCAGGTTCTCACATGCTGATGTCACAGAGTGAGACATCCCCTTTCAGGAAGAGTCTACTCTATACTTCTAGGAAAAAATGGTCAGAAAAAAAATCCCCCTTTTAAATAATTTTAAAGAAACAGATCTTAAATTATATCTAGCCTCTATAAAAAAATAAAAATATGTAATAGGAAATTAACAAAAACAATTAGACTGTTGAAACTTTTTTATGTATTACTTCTTATTGAGCTATTTTTCTTTTATTGTATTGACTATCTCTGTTTTATGTTGTTTTGATGAGTCTGACATACTTGCATTTTTTCTGTTTCTGGAATGTCTCGAGTATTGTACTAAATATTGTACTGACATTGTGTTTGAATAAAAAAATAAAAAATAAAGAAACACTGCCAAAGGTTCTTGGATGACGTCATGAAATGGGCGGGATCCACACGCAGCGGCAGGCGGAGCTTCAGGAATCAAGTCGTTTTACTTCAAAGTAGAAAAAAACTCACAAAATATGACTAATATTTCACAAATAAATTGTTTCTTAGTTTTACAGTAGCAATATATGATCATATATATCACACGTGTCAAAGTCAAAGGTAATTTGTCCGGCCCTCCAGATCATTTTATTTTATTGCTATTAATGGGCTGATGCCATTTTGCGCTCATTTCTAACTTGTATAATTTTGACAAAACATATTTTTGTGTGGAGTAAAATATTGAACGTTTTTAAGGTTTAAATTGATTTATTCTGGGATAATATGCCTGTCTTTTTATTATTCATAATTTTGTTATGAAGCTTTTTTTTTAAACAATTTTGGCATTTCTTTAGATTTCTTTTGGCTATTTTTGGAGTTTAGGTAACATTTCATCAACATGCTAGCTGTTTTGGTTAATTTAGGCTTTTTTTTTAAAAAAATCTTTAGGCTGTTTTGGAGTTAGACTAATATTTACATGCTAGTTGTTTGGCTAATTTAGAATTTTTACAGTTTTTCAGGATATATTGAAGTTTAGCTATTTTTTTCTGCTAGATGCTAACTGTTTTGGGTAACCTATGTTTTTTTTCTTTGTTTTTTAGGGTAGTTTGGCATTTAGCTAAGATTTTAGCTGGCTATAGAGTGTTTAGCTATCAATTTCAGCCTCTTCAGCTATCAGCATTAGCATCCTCTGCGGCCAAACTCCACTTACAGCACTCACACTACCATAATCGCCGGTAATGCTATAAATACATTTTTATTAAAATGTATCACTTTTAAAAATTTAGTTTTAGTCAATAAATGTTTGTCCTGTTCGGCCCAAGATCTAAAGTGTGTTTTGGATTTTGGCCCGTTGTGCGATTGAGTTTGACACCTCTGATATATATGGATAGTTACTCTGAAAGGCTTAAGAAAATCATGGTATGGCCCCTTTAATGTTTTTTTTGTGATTTTTTTTTTAACCTTTTAACAAACTTACAAAACTGTGATAAAAGGAATAAATAAATAGATTCTATAAATTAAATAAATAAATAAATAAATAAATAATGTCCCACGGCTTGAAATTGGTCTGCTTTTTTTTTTTTTTACCCTTTAACACCTGAGGAGCTGCCGGTGATGCTTATACACAAAGTCTTTAACATACTATAACTTTTCAACTGTTTGCACGATTAACATAATTCCAGCAGATTTTAAAGGAGAAAAGCGGCAAATCCTGGTGTTAAAGGGTTAAAGGATAAACAGTAAAAAAGCAGAAATAAAAAGACAGAGCTGGCATATCAGGGTTAAATAAAATATCAGTGGTTTACATTTTGCCATGCAGTCCACTGACTCCAGGCTGAGAGCACCAGCGAGTCCCTGGAGCGAACCCTCAGCTTGCTGATCTTCTTTGGTATCAGAGTAGAGAACGACCTCTCAATCTACAACCAAAAAAAAAAAATTAATTCTATTTTTTAATGATTCTAGAGTTGATTTTAGTGTGATGCTGGGACTACCTTTCCATCGTCTTTCAGCTCATATTCAATCTCGTACTCCAGACTGAAGAAGCTGTGAGGCGTGGACCAGCTGGGCGGAGGGTCAAGGGTCACGTTCAGCTCCTGGCCGACCTCCTGACACCTGACTATTTGAGGGCTGTCCGGCTGAACTACAAGGGCAAAAACACTTTTTTTAGCAAAAGCCACTGTCATACTAAAAAAAAAAAAAAAAAAAAGTCCCTCTTAACTTACTGATGTCTCTGAGGTAGAACGTCTTGGTCCGGCGGAGGATGTAAAACGTGTTGATGGCCTCAGCCGTCAGCTCCAGCGAGGTGCTTTCCTCAGCGTAAGGTGACAGTGAATGAAGCAGAACAAACTGGAGTTCCCCATCATGGCCGCCGCTGCTGCTGCTGCTTCCCACCGACACGAACGCTGACCTTCACTGCTGGAGAATTGAGCCCAAACCAGAGTCGCTGATGAGCAAACCTGCCGTATCCTCTGTCTGCACGTACATCTTAGTTTAAACCTCACCAGTCGTGTCCAAGTCCAAGTCGTATCGCTGTAAATCTACTGTCCCTCCAGCTGCACGTAAAATTACAATCGTAGGATTTTGCTCGACAACTCAGCAAAGAATCTAGTAGAGAGCAAAAATATGTCTGAATACGAGCGCTCAAAAGGTAAAAAAAAAAAAATTAAGAAGTAAATCTCACCTAAATCCACGTCCTCCTCCAGTTCCTGGAACAGATAAGTAGTCGAGAGCATCGCTCCCCCTCTCCAGCAGCTGTATTCCCCCAGCATGGGGGCATCTACCTGGGATATTTTGAGATTCGGCCCCTCCATCTGAACATAGTTGTCCAGCTCTACCTCTTCCCCGTCTAACCTCCAAGAGACAGCCTCATCTGTCTGTGTGTTGCAGGTCAGCATGGACTGGATGAGGATCATTCCTTTTGGCCCCCACAACTGCACAAATATAGAGAAATTACAGATATAGGTCAGAACACAACTACTAACAAAATATTGGAAAAATGTGATGGATCAAAAGTACAGTTTTCAGGAAAGAATTTGTGTCCATGTGCTCCTCCTTGGGTGACGAGGAAGAGTCCAAGTGTCCACACTCAAAAATCATCTGAGAATAGAGAAATGAAAAGAATTACAGGAGAAATATTAAAAGATTTGGCTTATTTTGATCAATCGGTTCATCTAAAGTGGGAAAATAAAGCAAAAGTCTTAAGACACTTTGAATTAGTTGAAATAAATAAAAAACAAAACCAGTTTGTTTTTTATTGAAGTAGAAAAATGCCATTCAAAAGAGCTGATTTCTTACCATTATGGCGAGTTACTCTGAAGAGATGACTGGAAAGAAAAGAGCAGAAGTCTGGTGACGATGCATGCTGTGGCTGTCCGCTGAGCCTAATTTTATATTGTCGCTAAAAACTCCACGTCATCAACATCATCAGCCCCCGATCGCACCTTTGGAGGTGAGAAAGAAACTGGCTTTACAGCGTATTTGGCATTTCCTCTATTCTAATTTGCCTGTCAAATTTTGCCATCAGATAAGCTGCCACTTTCTAATAAGGCCCTGTAACAAGGAGATAAGAAGTGTGGGTGTTTTGTGAGGTAGGGGCCTGCCCTCAGCCTTCGAGGCGAAATTCTGCGGGGGATCTGGGCAAACAAGGAATCGGACACCCACACGTAAAGCGACAAACACATCTCGTATACCTGCCTCATTTGGGTGGCAATTCCCAGATCCTGAATGCCACAGCCTGAACAGTCAAAATAGACATAATTTCCTTTTTTAAAAAAGGTCTACATCAAAGTAAATGTTGTACTTTAAAGGTTAGAAGTTTGAGGCACAAAAAAAAAAAAGTTATTTCCCCCCCCCCAACTTCTTGATTTTTATTCTAACCCCCAGAAAATAAATAATCTGGCACAATCTTTGACTCAAAGTGCAAAGATGGTTTTTCCCTTCTGTGCGATGGACGCCCGAAACTATGACAGGTTAAAGATCGAGTCCATTTGGGTGAGGAAAAGGTCGGACTTTCTCCGCATTCACCTGGAGAATAAAATGATAGAAATGAAAGGTTTCTACTCACCCATGCTTGTAGATCTGGTGGTCAAAAAACCGTCTTACATCCACTCAAAGTGCGCAGAAAATACAATAATATTTAGTGTTTGCTGACTTTTATATCCTTTGTCACAACGCTGATGCAAACTCATGGCTGCACATACCTACCACGTTGGGTCATTATAGCAAAAATACTGTGCTTCAAGTTTCACTTCCTCATATCTCTGAATGGTGAAATCCTTTTTTGTTTGCTAAAGGTAAAGTTTGAAAGTTTTTCATGTTTTGGAAATGTCCTGTTTATTTGGTGACATCTTTTCAAAATCCTTTAAAGTGACCGAAACTGATCTGCTTACATTATGCTAAAGTGTGGACAGTATTTTACTGTTGTTTTCCTTTCTGGTGGAAAAGCTGCTTTACAGGTTCCTGGACAGATTTGATTGTGTATTCTATGAAATAAGCAAATAAGTTAACAAAAACGGCAGATTTTAAACAAATCTAAAATACAAACTTTTTTAAATATCAGATTTAACCCCATGTTTGGGTCAACCATTTTCAGGCCTGAAAATGGGTTAATTTTGACCCAAACACAATATTAGGGTTAAACCTTTAACACCTGAGGTGTCGCCGGTGGCGCTTAGACACAAAATCTTTAACGTACTGTCACTTTTCAAGTCATTCGCTTTTCTCCTTCAGAATCTTCTGGAATTACGTTGATTGTTAAATGGTTGAAAAGTTACAGTAAATCAAAGAAAATAAACACTGGAGCTCAAATAACAGTGGAATCCTCTTCTCTTCTAAAAGATATAGTTCCATGTTTTTTTTTAATTAGATTTTCAAAATAAAGTAAAACCAATACACAAGTGTTACAACATGAATGCTTTTTATTGCCTCACTGCTAGGATTACATTTATATTTCCTGTCATTCAACAGATGTTTGATGTCAATCTCCTCTCATTGCTGTAGTTTTACTTTTGGTGTTCGTCTGTCTCTTCAGTCAGATGACCACCAGTACTCAGTCTTTCGTTTGGAACACTTTATTCTCTTCACTTTAGTATTTTGTTTACTTAGTTATCCCACTTAAAACTCTCCAATGTAATCTGTTAAACATTTATATAGGCAGTTAAAATGTAATCAAGATAATCTGGAATCACCAGGACTATATTAGGCTAGAAAAGTTGCATTACCTGCGATGATGCTAGAAAATGCAAAAGCTATTTGCAAAATGTTAAGTTTGCTACAAGACTGGAAATCTCATTAAAGGACTATGAAAGAGCGCTGAAGTTGAGCTAAATTTATGAAAACTTTGTATCAAAATTGTTTTAAAATCGATAATACATGCTAATTTTGTAAAAATGTTTAGTGTGTTGCTTAAATATCAGCTAAACTCAAAATTAGCCAAAAAATCTAGCTTGCTGCTTAATTAGCTAAACTCCGTCTGAATTCCCTCCTTAGCCCCTAACTACTTAAAAACTATATAGTGCCCTGGATTTTAAAGGTAATTCTTACACTACTTTTCTTTAGTTTTTTTTTTAAACGGCAGATACGACGTCATTGATTTCACTAAGTGAAAATTGAATAAATACGAACATTTCACAACATTTATTTATGACTCCACTGCGTTCTGATGGGGAAAATGTGGACAATTTATTCAAAAATTATATTTAAACACAATTTTTTGTTCGAAATTGTTTGACCGCAATTGCCATATTTGTCTGTATTCGCTAATCTAGTGAGCATCAATGCAAGCTAGTTTTTCACAAAGACTTCTGGGAAACTCCTAGTGCACTCGATTTTGGAATTAGTAGATTCGGACAGAACTATGGAACGCACTATGTAGTGCACTATATAGTGATTAGGGAGGGAATTCTGACACACTCGTGCTTAAATACTAGCTAAACTCTAAAATAGCCAAACATTCCTCAGGAAACTAAATTAGTCAAAGACATTAGCCTGTTGCTAAATTAGAAGCTCTAAACTCCAAATTAGCCAATAAAAACCTCAGGAGATAACAAATTAGCCCAAAACGTTAGCAAAAAAAAGCTAGCACATTGCTTAAGTACTAGCTAAACTGCAAAATGGCCTAAAAGGGTTTGTCTTAAAATCCTCCAATACCATTTTTTATTGGAATGGAAAGCAAATAAATAAAAATGTTAAAATCCTATTACCAAAGCAAACCTTCTCAAGAATAAATGTGCAATATGTTCAGTGATTATTACCGGGTGTTTTTATTGTGCAAATTTGAGAATTAGGCTGCAAAATGCTTGAATCATTCATGTTAATGAACACTAAAACTTTTCTATCATGCGCAGTCGGGGATATTTCCCTGTTTCCCTTTAGCTACAGACTAGAATCAAAACCAAAAATAAAGAGTTTCAGAACCTGTGACAAGAAAGAAAACACCGGAAAGACAAAAGCATACATATTCTGATGCTTTATTTAATTAAAAAAAACAATACATTTTCTGACAGGAATTTCAGAGCAAAAAGATAAGTGTGCAATTAAAACAAAAACTTCCATGCTGACAAAAAATGGTGTGACAACATTTAAGCTGTCAAATATTTTAGTTTATGCCAAGTAAAAAAGTTCTATTTGAAAAGAATTTGATAACACAAATACTGTTGTGTTCCAATGTAGAGAGGGTCGAAAAGCTTTAAAATGTTTCCTGGTTAATTCGCTTCATTCTTTGAGGCTTCATCGAAGTTTTCTACAAGATCTGAAAATGAACACATGACAAAAAATAAAGTCTTGGTTGGGACCAAAACCTGGTTTGGAATTGAATGTGAGAGTTTTGTTTTATATTATCAGTATATAAAATTGTCACTTTGGTGTGGGAAAAAAATGATAGCAAACGTAGGTTTGACAGCTTTGACATTTTGAAAACATATTTTCAAAAACATTTATTATGTCAATAAGATATAGGGGAATTGTTTTTTGTCATTAATTTTCTTTATTGGTGTGGCTGTTAAATGGTTAATTTAAAAAAGACAACATACTGAATAAAAAAATTGTAAATGTGATTATGAAAATATGCAAGAGCTGAAAAAGATTTAAAAAATGGTCAAATGACAGAGAACTTACCAGCATTGTTTCCTTTTCAAGCAGCAACTAATAATAGCTCAAAATTTTTTTTAATTTAATTTGTAATTTTTCTATTTATTTTTTTCATTACATTATGACTTAAAAGACAGAAATGCACACCTTTGATTAAAAAAAATCCAACATTTTAAAAGCAAATTCAAAAGCTTCAGATAAAGAGGTTTTAAAAATGTTTGAGCCTAAAACATCACTATGTAGAGATACATTCAAACTATAACAGAGTATTAAAAAACATTAAAGTTGTAAATTTACGACTTTAAATCTCATAAATTATTTTTTTTTACTAAAAATCTACAAGATTAGGATCACAAAAAAATAATAATAATAATTTATCTTCTAATTTCTTAAATTAGAATTAAGTTTCTTTATTTTTGAAACCCATGAGGAAGTAAAGCTTCCCGATTTGCTCAACATCTTTCATCTGTGAGCACGGCTCCGATAAAAAAAACAACTTTGGTGTGTTTTATCATTCATTTATTGCTTTTCTTGTAAATCTGTCTTTTTTCTAGCAAATTTACATGTTTTAAAGTGGTAAATTTACAACATTCAAAGTCAAAGACAACTATAAAACACGTACATTTACAAGAAAACAAAACAAACATTAACTTGGCCTACAACTTTTAAAGTTGTAAAGATACAACTTTAACAGTTTTGACTTTTTTCTGGTAAATTTAGGATTATTTTCCCCGTAAATTTATGAGATTAAGACCACAAAACAGACAATTACGGTGTAATTTTCTCATTAATTTATTATTTTCCTCATAAATTTGCATTTTTTTCTGGTAAATTTACAAGTTTTAAAGTTGTAAATTTAAATTCATAAATTGACAACTTTAAAACACGTAAGTTTACATTAAAAAAGTAATGGATTTAGCCTTTAACTTGAGTTGTAAATATACGACTTTCTTCTCGTAATTTAACAGTCAAGACTTTTTTCTTATAAATGTATGACTTTAATCTAAAAAATTGTTAGTAAACTAGCCCTAATACTCAGTCGTATCTAACCATCTAAATCAGCAACACAAATATAAGCAAGAATATTTTGTAATTTTAAAATAGTAATTATTTTGATTAATGTTTGAATTTGGGTTTGTGTTCCTACTTTTCGGGTTAATTACCTCTAGATTCATCTCTATTTTGTTTTCCACACTGATGCAGAGAGCCTAAATGTAAGTTTACATTATATGTTGAACTATCTGTGTTTACAAACTGATAAGGAAGATGATCACTTTCTTTTCTACTTAAACCGAAAGCTCCAAATTAACTAGTAAATAGTGCTTTTATATCCAACATATTGACTGTTATCTTAGGACAACAAAACAAGGTTTTTGCTGACGTGTTTTGAAAAGGGGAAGAGAAAAGGGGTTTACCTGGAACTTCGTCCTCCTCCTCTTCAGCAGCAACGACGGGGACTTTGTGTTCTCCCACTGTGAGGAGCGAAGGGGAAAATTATCAAAATGCTACACAACTGTTGCAAACAAACACCACTGATGAGAAGCGGTTGGTACCTGCTTTGGGAAGGCTCTCTGCTAGTCTCCTGAGGCTGGTCAGGCTGTCGGCGCCTAACTGACTGAGGATCCCCGGAAGCATTTCTGTCAGCTGTTTGTTCTCAGCGTGTCCTGTGATGGTGAAGGTGTTGGCGCCCAATGAGGCCTGCACTTTTGGGTTGTTAAAGTGGATCACAGTCCCCTGGTTTGTAAACATGTTCACCTGTAGTAATACAGACACTTTTTTGAAAAAAATTAAACCTCAGTAATTAGTATTTAGACTTTTTGTGTATTTTTCATCGGTTCCAAATATAGTCAAAAACGTTGTCATGGAGGACGTGGATACTTAAAGATCCGGTTTATTTATTTTCAAGAACTGAATAAAAGAATTGGTAAACGTCTCTGTGTCTGGGTTCAGATCTCCCAGTGAGGAGCAGCACCTGTCCCGCAGCCGTTAACAGGGAAGGCAGTATGGCAAGCCAAATGGATCAAAAATCGCCAGAAAAAGCGAGCATGACAGTGCCTCACCTGCACATGTGCTACGGGTAATAATAATTATTTGAAATATTTAAATGTTCCTTCAGTTAGTCTTAATACTAAAATTAATACAAAAAAAGTGAAAGTTTAATTTTTTTCATTTAAGATTTTTTTTGGACATGGGGGGAGTCTGGATACATGCAAATATAATCAGAAACTACATGTTTTTACATTTTTGTTTACGTTCAAATTTCAAAGATGTTTCGAGTGTATATTTATGTTTTCTCAAATAGGCTATATGTTTTGTTAAAGCTTTTCAAAAAAGTGATTTTAGGCTTTTATCTTCATGTTTTTTCACTTTTTACCGAAAAATGATTTGAACCGTGACTTTTGTGATTCATTACCCCTCTACTGATAAGTGTTTATAGCATACAGATTGTTGAGAAAAGAGTGAAAAGTACTGTGTATCACGTTAAAAGTTGTTTTAATGAGCCTGCATTCATCTCATGACTCCCTGAGTCTCATTGTTGTTTTACATTTTTCCGCGTTTCACCGGTTCTATGTTCTTACTCTATTTACATCCCATAATCCCTGAATTATGGGATGTAAATGCACCGGCTATGGTGGCCGTTTTGGTGTAGTTGTTCTCTCTGATCATGGAGTTCCTGGACTATGGTCAAATTGAGTGAATTTAGACTGACAATTTATATGAAAACACCCTAAAAAACCAATAGGAGCGCTTTAAAAATAGATCAAAAGATGATCAGAGTGGGTCTTTAATAAATCACTGCCACAAAATGTGCTACTTAGAGAACTTCAACAAATATTTACAAATACCTCCTCAATTCCAGAGATGTTGTTTACTCCTAGTTTCTTTAGGGAAAGCTGTAGCTTTTTGTCATCTGCCGTGGCTGTTCTGTGCACAACCTTCTTCTTTCTCCGAGCTGACCCCTACGGAGCACAAATATTTTTATCAAATGACTCAGAATTCTTAAAAACAGCTGTCCTGCCAGCACACATTCAGCTCACCTTCCCACCTATGCGGACCTGGGCCTGCAGTTTGACCAGCTTCTCCTGATTCATCGTTGATTCTTTCATCTAAGACAACAAATACATTCAGAAATAAAATCGCAGATTTATAGGAACACAAAATATATGCACAGTTTTTAGATAATTAAGGTATACTATGGTAGTACTGCAGGTAATTTTAACAATTAATTCATGTTAACAAAAAAATATTAATTGTTAATCAAACCCATGAAGAGAGAGATAATTGCACACTTTTTTGTTTTAAATTAAAATGCTATTTCATGGGAGTAACGGCGAGTGATTAGAGTGTGCATGGATGCGTGTGATTCAAATGCTCTGCAGTAAAAATTCCCTAAAACCTTCAGTTTTGCTTTCAGACAAAGCACAATTCTATCCAGACATAACTAGATTCAAGTCTGCACTCAAGACAGATCTGACACATTCCTCTAATCTGGAGGACTCTTTCCACGAAAATCATTTTCACATATTAACTGTTAGATTTCAGTGCAGACAGTCTCATTCAGGCCACCAGATGCCAGTTTTTCAAGTGTTTGTTCCAGTCTGATCAGCTGTCATATTTATAAAAAGCTTGAACTAGAAAGGTCAGATTTTGTGACATTTAGTCATCATTACACCACATGATCCAAAGCACATGGTACGATGACGTAAGATTTTTTTAATTAAATGAAACTCATTAGCCAAGTTTCTGAATTGAGGGCTAGCTAAAACAAATGGGCTAAACAACGGCCTGAGCTTCTTTAAACAGATATTAGCATTTAGCTAAAAAACTATACTTTGATATCTGTGAGACAGTAAGTTAATTTATTATTCCATAACCTTAAATTGTATTAGGAAGTGTGTGAAATGGGGTCAGACTCAAACAGACCTTGCGGTGAACACGCGGCACAAACTGTCACAATTCACTACCAGCGGAAAAAAAACAGAGGGACGCCGGAAATGACGTTAACGGATTGACTCTATTGCAGACGCCGGCTTTCCTTTATCAGTGATTTTTATTATCTATGTTTTTTTCTCTCAGTGTTCTTTGTTCTGTTTATGACTTAAAATATGATTTTATATATATATGTTTTTCATTATTTTTGTTTTTAAGTATATTTAGATTAAACAATATTCAAGATAAACACATAATTCAGTATAATAATAATAATAATAATAATAAATAATAATAATAATAATAATAATAATATTTATAATTAATTAATAAATATAAATAATTATTATTGGTTTTGTTATTTTGTTAATATTTTTAAATGGTTAATGAACTGTCGTTGGGAATTGAAAAAGCGAAATAAATAATTCTATTCTATTCTATTCTATTCTATTCTATTCTATTCTATTCTATTCTATTCTATTCTATTCTATTCTATTCTATTCTATTCTGTTTCCTGAAGATACCACCTCCGACCTGTAGGGGGCAGCCAAGGGGCAGCAGTTTGACCGGAAACCAAACGAAGAGGCATTTTTCTTTTAGTAATGGCGTCCTCCTGAGAGCTGGCGGACAACGTGATTTAACGACAAAATGAAAACTTTTGTGTTTACTTGAACTGAGTCTCAGTTTTAATTTCTTTGTTGGCGTTCAACGTTCTAAACGCACATTCATACTTCTGCTTGTTGAAAGGTAAGACCAATCACTAAACTAGAAGTGGTTTAAGTGAAGAAGTTCAAAACAGCACGGTACCATGAAATCATGGTCTGCTTTTCTGTTCATACAGCAGTTTGAGTTTGACGTTTAATTTAGGAAAGCTCAAAAAATTAGTAAATAATGTATTCATACTTAAAGTAGTTGGTGGCCATTATATATTTAGTTTCTATCAGCTTCTGAAATGAAATCATTTAATTTAAAAACAAGGTAACTTGCGGTGATGTTTTATTTTTCTTTCCAAACTAAAGTGTATTTTATTCTGAAAATTTCTTCTTATGGTTCTTTGGTTATTGAACGCTTTGTTTTTTATTTAATGTGTTTAAATTTTTTTTTTTTTTTTTGTAATACATTTGGAATCATTCAAGTTGGTAAAATATTCTGTAAAAAAAGGAATTAACTTTAAATTCAGTTAATCCTTTGTTTTATCCTTCAAAATGCGCATTGCAAATCATGTATCTGTCTGCTTTTATGTCTAGGTTTCTGATCATTTAAATCAGACTACTGTCTGTCTGAGATGGCTTCCTATAAACCAACAAAAATTCCACTTTATCCCAAACTGGGAGAGAAAGTCACAGAAGACACACTGTACTGGAAAAACTACAAGGTGTGTATTTTCCATGTATATTCATTTACTGATTTATATCTGTTTATTTTTTACAATTATACTTTTTTTTTTTTCCAGACTCCAATCCAGATAAAAGAATTTGGAGCTGTGTCAAACATAGATTTTTCCCCTGTGGCTCCGTATAATTTTGCTGTGACAGCTTTCACAAGAGTAAGTGTTTACTTTTTATTCATGGTGTTGTTGTTTTTTAAAGATGTTTTACATATATTTTAGTTGTCAAACCCTTGAAAGAATACAAACATGTAATTTTTATATAGAATATTACAGAAACAGAAGCTACATGGTCAGGAAAACATGTTACACATTTGGTTAAAAATGCAAATAGGTTTATTGTATCTTTAAAATATTCTTTTTTTTCTATATATATAATCGTAAATCCTCTGCAAAGCTGGTCACTTTTTATCTTTAAAAAAAGTTTAATCAAACATGGACTCGATGTGTTCATCCTGAATAAAAATGTACTTTTGCTGTCATCAGAAATAGAAGTAAATATATTTAATTGAGATTAAAATGGCTCATTAATAAACAGAACTTTCATTACTCCAAGGCCCAGTCTGGCTCTGTTTCTACCCGCTTTTATCTTCCTGCTATTTATTTTTTCGCTTAGTTCTAAGCAGATTTTTACCTTTTGTGACCATACACATTAACATTTTACTCTAAATTTATTTTTGTTGTTAGAATTGCTTTTATTGTGTTTTCTGAAATTTCAAATGAAAATAACCGTCTGATTATTTCTGGAAAATCTTTAACATATAATGAATTTTTCTTCAATATCCTATAATAATTTTGAAATGTATGTATAGTGTAAATATTAAATGCCTTCCTACTAATTTAATGAAAAGATACATGAAAAGAAAAAGCATATTTAATCTAATAGGGAATAGAATGCCTATTAAACCACAACAGAATATTTTTTAAAGACAGATGTGTATCAGTAAATAAACAGATTAAATTGAGCACAGAAATTAAAAACGCTACAACAAAATCATTTTTTAAAAATTAGCATAAAAACAGTAATCAATGTGTACAAATCTATCTAGTATCAATAAAAACTACTCATCCCTGAGATATGGGGTTTCATTTCGCACTGGTAGATATGTTTGTAATTGTACATTTTTGTTCTTCTGTTCCCAATCTTCCCTTTTTGGATCCTGAATATAAAGAAAATAAATACATTGAAATTCTAAATTTCTAAACCAATATCAGGCAGTAAGAGTATAAAAAGTAGCATGTCTGGAAGATCAGGTGTGATGTGTTTTCTTTTTTTCCTGCAGTTTGGTTCTGACTCTCTGCATTCTGTTTTTCTCACAGATTCATCTTTACGGGCCGCTCTCCCAGGAGCCCGTCAAAACATTTACCCGTTTCAAGGACACGGCGTACTGCGGCCGCTTCCGGTCAGACGGTCAGCTGCTTGTGGCGGGATGTGAGGACTCCGTCGTCCGGCTTTTTGATGTTGGCTGGCAAAGTAGCACTGAGGATGTTCAAAGGTCACACAAAGTAAGGACTTTTGGTTATGCAGGGGTTATTTCGACATTAACCTCGCCTGGAAGTGTTTCCTCTTCATTAGAATATTTAAGTTTGTTCAATTTAAGTTAGTTTGTGATTTAATAAATCCTCTTAAAAAGTGAGCCCTTTCTGGTAACATGGTTGGACTTTTTAAATGTAGAAATGAGTGGAAAACCAAACATTCTTAAAATCTAAGTTGTTTCCACAAGCAGAAGAATTATTTAAGGATAAAACCATTTTTATTCCCAATTTTTGTCCCAACATTGACTCTTTCCTGTCATTTTGACATAAATCTTCTTGCAAACTTTCTTCCATTGTTTATAGATACCTTTTTAAAGATGCCCTCTTCATTATCCTCTTTTGTTTGAGCTGCTTCTTTTTTTTTTCATGACAAATGTTGTATGATGATATCTTGAGTGATCCATCGACTGATAATAATGATGATCACAAGATTTCTGACAACCTGTTTGCATGCCTCCAGTGTCTCTTTTCAGGTGCTTGAACTGTAAAATACTATGTTAAATATCTTTTTTTCTATTCTTAAGGGCTGTTCACGTCACAGACTTCACCTCCGACCGTTATCAGATCCTGACGGGGTCGGATGACTACACCTGCTGTCTTTGGGATATCCCAAATTCAGCTAAGCTCAACACTTACCAGGAACACACAGATTACATCCGCTGTGGGGTGACAAGTAAACTCAACAGAGATCTCTTTGTTACAGGTGAGATGGAAGTTTTCTCTACTATAACTAAATGGTCTGATGATAGGGAAATAAGAATTTGTCATTTTAAGTTTAATATGGATCAGTCTAAATGTATTGTAGTACATTATATGAATAGATGGATGATCCTGAGGGAATTTGCATGTCCAAAAGTTTGTTTTTCTAATGCGACTTACATTTGGTATTTTCCTTCCAGGGTCATACGACCACTCACTGAAAGTGTTTGATGCCAGAGCGGACAAAAGCGTGATGACCATCAACCATGGCTACCCGGTGGAGAGTCTGCTGCTGTATCCCTCTGAAGGACTGCTCGTTTCTGCAGGTCAGCACCTTCAAGTGTCCGCTTCATCCCAGACCAGCAGAAACTGCTGACTAGTGATTCATCAATTACCATCAGTTGGTTGGTCGGCCCTGATTAGTCCAAATCCTGCTGGAAAACACAGGCTGCTTTGAGAGACTGATGGAGATTATTCGTTACAAAATCTCTTTTTCAGCAGATGTAATGTGGACTTGACAGTTGCTGTTTTTAAGGCTTCTAGCTTAAAAACAGCAATAGAAGCTTAGCTTCTGGTTCAAGTAGGGGGTGTGCATCATTACCTCTCAGATGATTTGATATACATCTCAAAACACAAGATTTAACTAGCTTTGTGGTGATACCACAGTCCAATTCTATCAAACTAAACAAATACAGTCTACTTATTCATTTGGCTTTTAAAACTATAGATGTGAATGTCTTTTAATTGCAATATTTTAATCAACAAAAATAACATGCCTAAAGGACATAACAGATAAACATAAAAACCTGGCATTTTTGTTTTTTTAGACTGTTTATGTTCTTTGTCGTTACAAAAAAGTGCCATATTAATTTATTTAGGCAAGGGTTTTATGTTTAGTGCTCACAACACACCTTCAGCCAATTGGAATTGACCTGACTTTGTAGAAGCAAGCTTATGATTGGACGTATTTTTGTTTGAATGAAATGTACACTAAAAGGCAAAGACAGTTGAGACACGACAGGAAGAGAAACTGACAGGTTCCCATAAATCAATGATTTACTTCCTGAGCCATGATCTTGTTTGTATCCGTGGTTTTCAACAGATACAGATATGTTACTGTCATAGCTAGATTATTTAATGTATCCTTTACACCCATAATTTTAACCCTGGAGAATCCATGGTGTCATATTTGGCTGCTGATTTATCACATTTATTTTATCTTTCATTTTTGCGGCTGAATTGCTGCTACCCAAAATGAGTAAACAACAAAAAACTAGTAAAAATAAAAATAGTTTGGAGGTTTACCAGGGTTGAAAGTAAAGTGATGAAACCGTTTGTGTGTTTCTGTGCGATTGAGGGTTTTCTTCTTTTGGATGACTGTTTCCAGGCGGGCGCTACGTGCGAGTGTGGGATCTGCTGAAAGGCGGACAGCCTCTGGTGTCTCTGAAGAACCACCACAAAACAGTCACCTGCTTGGCCCTCAGCAGCAACGGACAGAGGCTGCTGTCCGGCTCTCTGGACAGGTACGGCGGCTGGAAACTCGCTTTCAAAAGTGGGATGGAAATCTGATACGTTTGTTTGTCGTTGGATTTGAGCGCTTGAAAAATCGCAGCAATACAAATATCTCCGTGTACACAAAGCTTTTATGATGAGAGGCTGAAACTGCGCCACCTTCTGTAAACAAAGAGAATGAATGATCTAAACCTGAGCTGTTTGCTTTTCAGACATGTGAAGGTGTACAACACAACCAGCTATAAAGTGGTCCACAACTTTGACTACCCCGCTGCCATCCTCAGTCTGGCTCTGGCTGTAAGAAAACATTGATTTGTCTCCATTTTTTTTAATTTTACTGATTGATTTGGTTCCATTTGACTCAGTTTGAATGTGCTGTGTTTTCTGATGGTCACAATAATATATCCATCTTCTAGCCAGAGGATGAGTCCATTGTTGTGGGAATGACCAACAGCATTCTGAGCATCAAACACCGAAAACCCTCAGAGGGGCAAAGGTCACCGCCGGCCACGCGAGGCGACGCCCATCGTATCGCGTTTACTCACACAGAAAAAGATACGTTCCAAAACAGGTACAATTTTTTCTGTTTTTTTAATTAGACTTCAAGTTTAAAGAATCAAAAACACAACCAAAAAAAGTGGTGGGTGTTTCTCAGAGTTTCTGCAGATGATTTGGTTTTGTGGTTAAAAAAAGACAAGTTGAACTTTTCATTAAAGCATTCTGCTTTTCTTTTTTTTCTCTTCTTCTTGCTGCAGGACGATTATCTTGTCAGTAAGCCAGTGAGGGAGCATTTGGCCAAATATGACAAGCAACTGAAGAAGTTTAATGTGTCTAAAGCTTTGGACACAGCCATGGAGGTAAGGAGGAGGAAGTCTAATCATGTTTTTAAACATGTTCTTGTGGTGTTTTTCTTTTGCTAGATGACATGGATAAAGAAAATTTGGGTCAAATTTGCATCTCTGAATATTTCTTTATTCAAATTGATGTGAATCAGGAGCAGTTGAAAAAAGACAGTTTGAAGAAGACTTTATTTGTATGTAGAAAATACAATGCTACAAGCTCCCTGCTCCACTCCATAACGGGACAGGGAAAGTGGGCGGGGTTACTCACAACTCAGATGCTAATTTTTAACTAGAAAACGACAGGTTTATTGATTTTTCTATAAAAAAAACAAACAAACTGCATAATAATAATTAAAAGACCACTGGGAACAATTTTACAATAGAAAATATATAGTTGGAGTGAAACTTAAGACCTCATCTTCATGTATTTTATTGTGGTAGTCAATAAAAGCAAAGCACTAATACAATTTGCTTTTGTTATTTTTTTTAATAGGCCGGGACTAGAGGGAGAAAGCCAGAGATCACAGTCGCTGTCATAAAGGAGCTGGATCGAAGAGGGACTTTGAAGAACGCTCTCGCAGGGCGGGACGAGCAGGAGCTCTCGCGGTTACTCAGCTTCCTGATCGGGTAGGAAGCTAACAGGATGTCACTTTACTTTTATTTGTTTTATCTGACACAACTTTAGAAAAACAATAAAAGGACTAGAAAAGTTCCATTACCTGCAATAATGCTAGAGTGAATGCTTTTTGCTGAAAGTGGAGACTCAGTTTAATTTAATTGCTTAAGGGATTTGCTGAAAATACTACTTGCAAAACGTTCAATTTAATAAAAGAATGGAGATTTAATTTAAGAACTACGAAAGAGCGCTGAAGTTAAAAATCCATAACCCCGTCCCTTAACACAAACCAAATTTGCAAAGATCTTTTGTGTGTTGCTTAAATATGAGCTAAACTCCAAATTAGCCCTATAAACCTTAGTCGATTCAAATTAGCCAAAAAAAAAGCTAGTTCATTGCTTTTATAAATACGAGCTAAACTCAAAAATAGCCTAAAATTCCTCAGTTACGTCAAAAACATTAGCCTGTTGCTTAAAATATTATCTAAACTCTAAATTAGCCTATATAAACCTCAGTAGATAAAAAAAATTAGCCAAAAATGTTTGCATGTGGCTAAAATATTAGCTAAACGATAAATTAGCATTAAAAACCTCAGTAGATTCCAAATTAGCCAAATTCATCAGTAAACTAAATTACCGGTAGTTGAAAATGTTAGCCTGTTGCTAAAACAGAAGCTAAACTCTAAATTTTCATAAAAAACCCCAGTATATAATAAATTAGCCAAAAACGTTAGCATGTTGCTAAAAGATTAGCTAAACTCCAAATTTGTTGAAAATTACTATAATAGATGAAAACATCCCACGAATACATTTAAAGACTTGTTTATAATCTACTTAAAATTTTGAAATTTGAGGACTTTCTTATTCATTTCCTATGGGGTATATTTTGCTTAATATTTCAAAAATTATAAAGTTTATGAATACCCAAAATACAAACGGTAATGTCTTGAACGAGCTGAACGTTTTGATACTATGACTGCTGAAATTGCTGAAAGTTTGAGTTTTTACAAAAACATACAAAAGGAGCAGGAGAATCAAAATAATCAAGGAGGCAGTGTGTCAAAAAGGATGTGAGCATGTTTTTTTTTTTTCCCAGAAATCTGGTCGATGCCAGGTTTGCTCCAGTCCTCATAACACCAGCTGAGATGATCCTGGACATCTATCAGCCGGTCATCGGTCAGTCCTCGGTCGTGGACAAACAGCTGCTGCATCTACAGTCCTTACTGGAAAGAGAACTGGACTATCAAAAGGACCTTCTGGAAGTTCTTGGCATGTTAGACACCTTATTTGCCTCCTCTCTGCCTAAAATGGAGGTGCCGTGCTCTGGCATCAGCTCATCGAATGGCCTGACTCAGGGAGAATCGACTGCATCAAGAACACAGGTTCAGGTCACCTGAGTCTTCAAGGTGATGGACTGACTTTAGACTACATGGAAGAGTTTTTATAATTCTAAAAATGTATTCTTTGAAATGTTTATTTCCTGCTTTGTATCAAAATCTGCCATAAAGAAAACATTTTGGAACCAGATTTGCCTTTAATTTTCTGACATTTAACAAAAATTGAATGAAGTTGTGGGACGACTCCCTAAAAACATATAAATACATGCAAACATACTGTATGTACAGGGGGGCAAAAAAGTATTCAGACAGCCACCAATTTTGCATGGTCTCCCACTTAAAAAGATGAGTGAGGCCTGTAATTTTCATCATACGTATGCCTCAACTGAGACAAAATGGAAAAAAAAAAAATCACATTATCTGAGTTTTAAAGAATTTATTTGGAAATTATTGTAGAAAACAAATATTTGGTCAATAGCAAATGAGCAAGATTGCTATCTTTCACAGACGTGTAACTTTTTTGTAAGATGATCCTCCACTCGTTACCTGTATTAATGACACCTGTTTGAACTCGCTATCTATATAAAAAAAAATCTTTGAGAGGGAGTTGAAAGTCTGTGTTGCTCAGTGACAGCCCCAAAACATCACTGCTGTAGAGGAGATCTGCATGGAGGAATGGACCAAAATACCAGCAACAGTTTGTGAAAACCTTGTGAAGACTTGCAGAAAACATTTGACTGCTGTCATTACCAACGAAGAATATATATCAAAGTATTGAGTTGAACTTTTGTTATCGACCAAATACTTATTTTCTACCATTATTTACAAATAATTCTTTAAAAATCAGACTGTATAAACTCAAAACAAGTTTAAATGCAAGTTGTAGAGTACACTTGTTTGGATGGATGAGCAGTATGGAGGGAAAAAAACTTTCATTACCATATCTCAAGAAATAGGCTACTAAAACAACAGGAAAAAAAGATAACTCTAAAATAAAATAAATAACATCAATTGTTTTTTCTTCCAGTGAAGCTAGTGGGGCTCTTCTAACGTATTTTGTCTCATAAGTGTGACAATTATGTCACGTATGCAGGGTTAAAAACGCAGCAGTCTGGTTTGGACCAATCACAACGCAGTCTTCCGTTGCTTAACAACGTCTGAACCAATCGCAGCAAAGAAGGAAGATTTTAATGTTTAGGCACGTCCACTTTAGCTTTATCTCATTCAGTTGAGGGTGAGCGATGCGTTAAAGGTAACAATAAGCACATAATTAAAGTTTTAGTTTAAGAATTTAATTATTTGGTGGTTGTATGGGGCCATTTCTACTATAATTTCCTCATTTTTTTTTTCGTATTGGTGAAGTGTTTCAATCATTTTTATCGCCGTCCACTGGGGGGCGCTCCCCCGCAGATGGACCGACCAACTTTCTACTGTTGGAAGGAATTTGGAGACGGAAGACGGGCAGCATCAAAACTGAAGGATGCGGGGCTCAGACCGCAGACAGCGGCGGTACCGACAAGTGGACGGAGCACAGCTCGACCATAACAACGCTTAAATATTATGAATCCGAGTTTAGGCCTTTTATAATCATTTTAAGACTTGTGTTTGAGAGATTTAGCTCTGAAAAGGTAAGAAATATCTATCTATATGTTTAAATTTAAAAACCAGCTTGTCTCTTTAACAGGTTCATGTCAGGTAATGGTACAGTTTTCAAGTGTATTTTCTAATTATAAGAGTCTACAAGTGAGTTAAATTATTGTTTTTTATTTAAATAATTCATACTTTTGCTGTGTCATAGCCCATAGCTGAATTGCATAAATGTAACAATTTTTTGTTGTTTTACATTTTTTTTTATCTTATCCTTTTTCCAAATTTCTCCTGTTTTTTTGGCTCAGAATGTTGAAGAGCGCGACTCCTCACTCAGGAAGCTGTCATTGCTGTTTAATGTTCAGATCATGCTGTTGTGTCCAGTTTAGGAAGTGAATGCTGATGAAGAACAGATCTGAACCCTGCAGCTCTGAAATTCAATCGATATCCTTCTATTACACACGCACACATGCGTTATTGTTCCTTCTGCATATCAGATTTGGGAACATTGGTTCTGCTGATGTCTCTAGGAAGCAGAGAGCATCATCATTAAAGTCATTGTTCACATTCTTGTGATCAAAAGATTATCCCGTCTCATCAGATGACCTGTGGCTGCTTGGCACCAGAAAGACTTGATAATCTCCTTAAGAAAGCAAAACGACTCAAAAGATAATAATGTGTGTTTATCCTTTTTCATTCTTGTTTTCCTTTCTTTTAGCTGTAAAAATGAAGCTAAGCAGGAGGAAAGTGCCTCTATATGTAAGTATAAAGATTCAGTAAATCTGCCGTTATCTCTGAATTATTCACATGTATCAGAATGGGTTTCAACATTTGTTTTGCTACAAGTTGTCATAATTGAAAAATCCACCATTTGTTTATTTTACCACCCAATGAGTAACAGTGGGCTTCAATAATGTCTGCTCTTTAAGTGTGCATGCATAAGGAAAGGAGGAGAAATCTTGTTTACTAGACAGTGGTTCTGCCACAAACGATTATTTTAATAATTGGTCGATCACTGATTATTTTTTCAGATTAGCAACTAATCGGGTTAAGCACAAGCTGGATGTACAGCACACATCTTAACCATCATTAGCTTTAAACTAACTAAAAATTAGACATATAGTATTATCTGCGATAATGCTAGTGTGAATGCTGTAAGCTGAATTTAGCTGCTGAAGATGCTAGTGCTGATAGTTGAAGAAGCTGTAATTGATAGCTAAAAATGCTGAAGTTGATATCTACAGCCTAAAAAACTGAAGAAAGGTAGGTTAGCAAAAACAGCTAGCATGCATCTTAAAAAATAACTAAACTTCAAAATACCCCAAAAAGCTTTTAAAAAAAGCCTAAATTATCCAAAATAGCTACAGTGTAGATATTACCTAAACTCCAAAATAGTCTAAAAATCCTTAATAAATGCCAAAATAGTTCAAAAAGCTGACAGAATGACATTATAACTTTCAACTTTATTAAACTCTGACTCCATATAATATAAAGTAACGACTAATTGACTATTAAATTTGTCCTTGACTATTTTAATTTTCGGTTAGTCGACTAATCGTGGCAGCTCTACTAGACATTTCACTCAGATGTGAACAGAGCGGCTGTGTGTGATGTAGCTGCGGACAAACAAAGCAGGACGCAGATCAAATATTATTTTAATTGGTTATTGGATATTAAAAAGCAAACAGAACTTGTTTTCTTCTGAAGATCAAAGAGGGGGCTCTTTCTTCACACTGTTTGCAGTTCAAATAATTTGTTCACATTTGACATGTTTTTGAAAGTGTTTGTTCTTTTAGCTATCAAACTGAAATACAGATAAAACTTTTTGTGTGATGAACTTTGTGCTGCAGGTCATTTTAAAATCAGAGTGAAATCTGCATTCATATTTTTTCTTGCATTGAAAGAGTTTCTTTTAAAATATTTAAAGTAAAATATACTTAGACAATTGTGTATATTTCATACTTTTGCACACAGATTTTATTCATGTTCTGATGCGATCGAGATGCTTTTATTCAGCTCTGTATCCTGCTCAGCTATGGACTAATGACAGGACAGCTAGCATGCAGTGGCTGCAGATGTCATATAATGATTCGTTCAGGATTTTATTAAAAAGACGGCGGTGGTGCAGCATGACTGAGCTGTTTGTTGGTGTAGACTCTCTCCAAGCTCTCTATAAGAAATCCTATTTATGTTTTATTCAATATCTTATTATTATTATTATTCTAAAATTGTTCTAACCCTCACCAACATCAGTCCCACCACTCTCCAGGATCAGTTCCCAATTTATAGGTACTGGTATGGACGACTTTTTAATCCCACAAATTCTTAAGTTTATAATAGGTGTTTTATTTGCATTTTAATTCTTCTGTAAATCACTTTCATGGTGTTGACATGGACCTCAACCGTGTTCTGTTCTGGTGCTGGTTCTTAAATTCTGGTTCTTATGTTCTGGATTTGGTTCTGGTTCTTAAATACTACTACTGGTTCTGGTTCTTGTTCTAAAGTTCTGTTTCTGTTCTTGTTCTTAAGTTCTGGTTCTGGTTGTTGTTCCCAAGTTCTGTTTCTGATTTTTACTCTTAAGTTCTGGTTCTGCTTTGTCTGGTTCTTATCTTCTCCCGTTCTTGTTCTTGTTTCTGTTTCGTTCTGTTCTGTTCTGTTCTGTCCTGCTCTGTTTTGGTTCTGGTTCCTGTTCTTGTGCTTGTTCCGTTCCTATTCTATTCTATTTTATTCTATTCTATTCTATTCTAAGGTGAGGATGATTTTTTTTAGATTTCACTTTCTATTTAATTTTCAGCCTCATTTAAGTATACTTTTAAAGAACACCTTATTGCACTTTCATAAATACAAATGAAATTCTATAAATTACATTTTTCATCTAATTCCTCTGGCAAATGAATTTTAAAGATTATAAAGGAAACATAATTGTTCCACTAATGTAGGTATGAATATATATTTTTTATTTCAAAACATAGTAAACCAGGCAAATGTATGTTTTGACATTATTGTTTTGACATATAGCAGCTAATTCATCTCAGAGTTAATAAGAGGAACAGCTCAAAAGACGAAGGTTGAAATCAGCTGAGACATCATGATTCCCCGTTTGGTCCATTTTCCAGATAAAAGCTCATCTCATCAGTTTTCAAACTGTAATAAACAAGTCTAAACACGGCTGGAGCCCACAGCCGTCGTTCCACTCAGGAAGCAGAAGGCCTCTGTGTTCCACATCTGAATACGCTTTATTGTGAAGTTTGCAAATGAACGCAAGAGCAACAATGAAAGACCTTGTAAAAAATGTGGGCAGAAACCAGAAAGAAAGCATCATTATCCAAAGGTAAAACAAGTTGTGTGTTGACATGAGCTGAAAGGCCTCACAGTGTGGAGAAAAGCTCCACTTCAAAACCAGATCACAGTTAGTAAATGCTCGTGGGAACAATGCTCCTCATTTCTGGACAATTATCCTGCAGTTTAGTGGATGTGAAACAGTTTGAAGCAAAAAGATGAAAAGAAAGAACTTAGTCCGGAGCATATATGTTGAAGGTAGCATTATGTAATGGTTAAAGAGTAACTCTGGTCCATCAGAGTGTAACTGAGAAAGATCCACTTACTATGAAGTCAAGGAGTATTTATCCATTCATTTATTCTATAAGATGTCCCACTTAAAAAGATGAGATCTGTGATGTTCATCACTGTACGAACCAAAATGTAGTTTCTTTGAATTTTTTTCTCTTTTATGTTGTAGTTTTGAATAATTCAACTTTGTCATTTGTTAATTTGTGTCACTGGGTGAACGATTTGATAATCACACACTCACCTGGACAGAAGAGAGGAGCTTGGCTGTTTATTTTTCTTTATTTTTAATACTTTAATGTCACTTTGTTGCTACCATTTTATATGGAGACACCTTTTCTGCCTGTTGTTTCGGTGGACGAAACCCGGCATCGCGGCAAAAAAAGTAACCATGCAAACAACAAAGTAACTGCAAATAGAAGAAACGCTGCTGCAACTAGATGAAATGGTGTTGCAATAAAAAGATCACTGCAAATAGAAAGAAATTCTATAAATAAAAGAAATGAGTTGCAAAATAAAAGAAACACTACCAATAAAAGAAACCCTGCTACAAATAAAATAAATCAGGTTGCAAATAAAAAAAAACTCTACTGCAAACAAATAAACTGTGAAAGACAGAATGTAAAAATAATTACAGGAAATCACATCACAGTTTTTTTTTAGAGGAAATGGACCAAAGTTTACATCCCACCTCAAACAGAAAAGAATAATTTTCTGTTTTTGGCCTGTGTCTGATCTCTATTTGGACCCACAGATGAGTGTTTTTACACAAACTGAGAGGACTAGTTTTCTCTCAAATGAAAAGGTTGGTTCAAGGTTGATCAGATGAAGCAGAAATAGATTAACTCTCGGCTTTCGTCTGTTAAAACGAATCTTCTGAGATTACTGAGCGTAAAATTAGGCCAACTGTTGAGACAGTTCCATTAAACAAAATCTTACATGAAAAAAAAAACATTAAACTTTCAAAATCCAACACAAAATATGTTTTGACTTCACTTCATGTTACTGTTTAATTGTTGTCTTTATAGAACCTTTTCTATCCATGTTTCTAAAAAAAAAAAAAAAATCATTCAGTCATTTATTGAGGTCAATTCAAAGCAACCCGTTAGTGGCTTCCCTGTGGAAGAGCCAGTTAGGTCATACATGTTTGAATACAGAAGAAATCTTTTTTAAATGCTTATTTAAATTAGTTAGTTAAGACAGATTAAGAGTTAAAGTGGAAAAAATCTGTTTTTATACGAATTAAAGTCCCACTCCAGTCATTTTTTGATCTGTTTTAAAAGCGTTCTCAGTGTTAGTTTGTTTACGATTTTGCCGTTTTTATCCAAAATACAAAAACATCTTATTTTGTAGGACATAGTTTCTGCAGAGCAGCAGTTTTTACAGCCCACTCACACCATCCAGATGTCAAAACAAAGACGTACACAGATCTATTTGTCTTCAAGAGGATGCATCAGAATGGAGCAGGAAGCTTTATACGTCCCATTTTTGTCTGCTTTAATTCACAATGACTTGAATTTAAAAATACTCAGAAAAGCCATTTTGAGAATAATTTTCTTCATAAATGTCCTCCATCATCCAAAAATATGCTACAAGAACGTGTTAAAAACACTGAAAACAGGATTTTCATCAGAGTGGGTCTTTAATCCAGAAACTTAAAACAGTTTTATGAGGCTAACTCCGTCTGGGGAAGCTGAAACTTATAAAACAGGATTAAAATGATTTCAGAATGTAGACACAAAAGAAACAGCTGGTTTTGGCTGTAGGCCACAAACTCTAAGCTGCAGTCATGAGCTGAGGGCTTCGGTGACAGTCAAAATATCATGCTTGTTGTGACAAGATGACTTGTATGTTGACGTGTTCGTCAACATTCAGGCTTAGCTGCACTAGCATCAGTGCTAATCTACTACACGTCTTTTCAGACTTTTTAATTTTCTGTCAACTTTGTTCTTAGTGGTTAAACTTAACCTCTATTCACCTTAGAGCTGACCTCTCTGCAGGTAGGGTCAGAAGCTATAAAATCGGTCCTTTCAGATGACCTCTCAACCGATGTGACACGGTGTATTTGGAAAAACACTGGCAAATGAAGATCCTGTTTAGAAAAAAGGTCATTTTGAGCAGCAAAACAGTTACTGGTCAAGCTGTGGGATCTTCTCTGTGTTAAGGCTCCCCCACATCCGAGCCGCAAACCGGTGGCCCGCCCTTTTTTTGTTTAGCTGCAAATTCCCTGCTTGCTGCCTGTCAAAAATGTAATCCTGAGCTAGACGAGTGTCTGTCACACTTCAAATGAATGCAAGACAGATAATGTTGATCAGGTTTAGTTATTGTGAGGAGTTCTAGAAAAATCTACAAAAAAGAAAAGATAGAAATCCTTCAAACATTTTACCGTTACCGTGGCTTCTATCTCACTCGTGGGGTGTGTCTGGATGACATCCGCTTCCACTGTGTTTCTGTGTCTCTGTGACTGAGTTAAAGGCTATCCCGGGAAAATTGGGGACAGTTTTTTATTATTGTTTTGACGAAAATAAGTAAAATATCACAGTTCAGCAGACCCAAGCAGGCTGCCCATGCTCCACGCTGCGGCTGTCTGTCTGCCGGCATATTGAGCGAGCGAGCTGCGCTGAAGTCTGGGAGGGTGACTGGCTGCAGCAAGAGATAGGACAAAACTCTCGTATTGGATTAGTATTCTACCCGCTGATCGGGTCACTGAAAATATCATATGTCCAAAGCTGAGTTTCTGATTGGCTGATGCGACGCAGCGACCTGTCGAACTTCTGTGATCTGCTGTGAAATTTAGCCAGACGTCTGAGCGCTGTGTATGCTCGCACCGTCATCGGTTGTTTAGGCTAATTTGGAATTAAGCTATTATTTCAGCTATTTTGCTTAATTTAGGCTTTTTTGTTGTTTAAGCTAATTTGGATTTTGAGCTAGTATTTTAGCTACATGCTAGCTATTTTGGCTAATTTAGGTTTTTTTTTTGGTTTTTTAGGCTAATTTGGATTTTAGCTTATATTTCAGCTACATGCTAGAATTTTTGGCTAATTTAGGCTTTTTTTGTTTTTTATGTTATTTTGGAGATTAGCTAATATATCAGCCACACGCTAGCTATTTTGAATAAATTAGCCTTTTTTTGCTTTTTAGGCTATTCTGGAGTTTAGCCAATATTTCGGCTGGTTATCAGCTTCAGTGTTTTCAGCTATTGACTTCAATGTTTTCAGCTGTCAACTGCAGCGTTTTTAGCTATCAATTTCAGCATTTTCAGCTATCAGCGTTAGCATCTTTCAGCGGCCAAATTCATCTTACAGCATTCACACTAGCATTATTGCAGGTAATGCTATATATCTAGTTTTTACTTAGTTTAAAGCTAATGATGGTTAAGATGTGTGTTTTACATCTTGTATGCCCATGACTCGATTATCGGTGATTAGTCAACTATTAAAAGAATCGTTTGTGGCAGCAGTCGTTTCTTTTGGTGCCCAACTCTATTCATCAACATTTGTAATGAAACCAGCCCAAACTCTATAAATGAAGTTATTACTGATGCAGCACAAGCTCCACCCCCAACACATTGAGCACTTGAAGACATTTAAAGTATTAAAAATGTATTTTTGCTAGTTGTTTAAAAACTTTTGCTATGAGTCAATCAAGTATTGCTGTTGTAGTTTTATCTTGAAAATGGCTGGAAAAACATAAGTTTACGCAACAACACATTGACTTTGTTTACACTAAATAAAGTCAAAAACAGACTGTGTGATGAAGAAGTAATTGTGAGGAACAAGAAGGATGTATCTTTGGCTGGAATTTTTCAAAGGCTCATGTTACAAAGATCTGAGACGGAGCAGGAAAAAAAGCAGACACAGAAGTAACGTGAGTTACTGTGAACCCAAACGAACCACAGAAGCAAAGATAAGTTCCAGACGCAAACGGGCTCGATCAATCCCAGACCATCACCCCACCACCACTGTGCCTCACCATGGAGTTTCTGTCTAAAGCCCGAACAGAGAACTGTTCGTTCCTTCTCCCTCATCCCTCCAAAAACCCTGTTTTTTCAGATGGGTTTTTGTGAACGTGATGTTCTCTTTTCACATAAAGAGGATTCCCGTTGGAACTCTTTGAAACAAACTAAACAATTCCAGCCTTCTGTTGTTGCCATAGACTTTAGTATTGATTATTCTGAGCGATGCCTGAAGACTCAGATTCGATACTTTGGTTGAGCATTTTCCAGGGACTCCTGGGATGAACTTTCTCACAGGAAAATCCCAAACAGTTTTAAGCTTTCAGACATGCAGTTTATGAAGCGACAGGTAATAAGATGCTACTGGTTGTAATGAAAATTTTACAATGACAGTGAGGAAAGTCATATGCACTTATTGAGCTCTTATTTTTTTAACCCTTTAACACTGGAACTCCAGTGTTTGTGTTCTTTGATTTATTGTAACTTTTCAAGCATTAACACGATCATTCCAGTAGATTCTGAAGGACAAAAGCGGCTCAATGATCGCGTTCACGATTAAAAAGCTACAATATGCTAAAGATTTTGCGCTTACCGATAATGCCTCAGGTGTTTAAGGGTTAAAACGTATATAGTTGCTAAAGGAGCGTAATCTTAGATCTAAAGAAGAGTTACTCTTCCATTGCATCTATCTGATCCTAGTCATAAACCATAAAAATAAACAAGACTTTTTTTTAGTTTTCTTTCCAAAAGTGTTTATCCTTTTGATCAATCTCATAAATATTTTACTTGTTATTTCTTTAAAAGCAAAAATTAAATATCTTCTGGCTTGATGGGATCCGAGCGGGCTTTTGCAGATGACACACAAAGCATTCCTGCTTTTATTAGGAGGGCATGTTTTATTGTACCCGGGAGGAATGTTGTCGGGGGATTTGATGGATTTTCACAGAAATGTGGGACGATAAATCAAAATCAAGTGTAAAATAGCCGAGTACACTTAAGACGAGATCCCACATGTGCTTATCTCTGTGTTATTCTCCTGCTTTGCTTCGTTTCAGGGTGAAGCAAAGGTGTTTGCACTGCTGGAGGGTTTGGACTCTGTGCCAGAGGATGTTGAGGTGTTTATAGTTTTGGAAGGGTCCACGCTGGTCCATGTAGCCAGAGCTCAGAGTGATGTCATGCTGAGCTTCATCGTGCCTGGTATGTTCCCAAATTGCCACAACAAAAATATAAACACTGGCTTTTTGTTTTTTGAAGTCTTATCAGCTTCTCTCCAATGTTTGAGCATTACTGAAGATTCAAACGGATAAGATGCTGTCCTGCACACTCTGAGCTCTCTGGCAGATCTGGACTGAGAGGATAATGTCTCAGCTTAAACACAAAAAGAAAAAAATGTACAAGATTTGCAGAATTAAATTCTTTAGACAATTATTGAAATTTAAGGGAAACATCATATTATTTTCTACTATTAATGAAACTATTTTTTGTTTTCACGTGACAATATTCTTCAAATTCTACGAAATGCTCCCAAAGGAAAGTCACATTACTTAAATCTTTTATGATCCTGTTTTTAAAGGAAAACAATTGAAACCTGACTGATGCACATTAATTAATTAATTATCCCATTTTTAATTATAATTAGGGCCGGGAATCAATGAAAAAAAATAAACTAACTAATTGCAAATCTGGAAAAATTAATCTCAATTAATTATCTTTTTTTCAGTTACAGGATTTACCAACCACTTATTATCTACAAATATTCATAATGTGAAATCACACGCAGAATTGTACATTTAGGACATTTATCTTTAAATATTTGGAATCTAGGGTCTAAAACTCAGTTTTTGTTTAATTTTTAATTTATCTCTGTTTTCAATGTAAAAGACTTTCTGCTTATTTGGTATCATTTTAATAAGTACAACCGTACTGATGTGACACTACCTTTATTTTGTCATTTTTCCATTTTATATTCACACACTTGACATAAAATCATGCAAAATTTGGAAATTACATCTATAAAAATTGGATTTATTTTGCTGTGGAAACCTCAAAAATGTTTAACAAACTGTTTTTACAACATAGAATGAATATTTTAGATGTAATTTTTTTTTAAAAAGTGAGAATACAATTTTTCAACAAACTAATTAATATGTTTTTGAATGAAAATACTAAAAAATCCAGGCTAAAGTCACACCAGGCAGTGCTGTCTATTTTACTTTTTTTTTTTTTTGCACCTTTTTCTATTTTCTTTATTGTGTTTGTGAATAAATAATAAAACAATTTTTTTGCGGTTAAATTTGATCCAGTTGGATTTCCGGTCAGCTCGACTGGAATCTGCTCAGGTGGAGGCGTGTCTGTCCACTCAGTCCAAAAACTACAAATAAATGCCATATTCTCTAATTTAATAAAATCTCAATCACAGAATGTAAAAAGAAGTTTAAGTCTATTTTAGATGGAGTTTTATTACTTTGATCTTACAGCAGCAGGGCAGGACGCCTGAGTGCTTTAATACATATTAATGCATTAATTATGTTCTATTAATCGCACGCTTTAACTCGTCGACAATCATAGCCCTAATATTAATCAGAAACTCTCCAAATCAGAAACATCACATCAGGTAATTAGTAAATTAATTCAAAAATTTAGTAAATTAGGAACATTTAGATTCAATATTTAGATTTTTTTTTTTTTAATTTTAATTCCAATGAACTTTGATGTTTTCAGATGATGTTGTGATTTGTAGTGAGAGCAGGGAACGGGTGGGGGAGAAGCTACAGAGGTGGAGGTTTGCCCTGCAAAGGAGAGGGATGAAGGTTAGCCCCTAAATAAGATTTGAAATTTAAATTTAAAAAATTAGATTTAGAATTTTAAATGTAGATCTAAAATTTAGTAAATGCGTTCACAATATTTCAAGCGTCTTAAAAAACGTCAACTATAGTACATTTTTATCTCAAATAAAAGTGATATTGATGAGTAAAATGTAAAAATAACCTTGAGTCTGGGCTTTGATGAAGAACAAAGGATGTCTTATAAGAGTTTATCTTTCATTATAAACATTACCATCTCTTTATTTTTTGTTATTGTGTCATAAGGATGTTTGTGTTAGATTTTAAAAAAAATATATAAAAAACTTTAGAATCGAAAATGAAATGCCATATTTACAAAACTAAAAAAAAGCTATTAAAACCCATTAAAAAAATCTTTTGCCTGTTCGTTTTTCTAACATTTCACTCTAAAAAACAAAAAAAAAAATAAAAATATATAATATCCTTTTATTCCACTAATGCTCCAATATTTTATTCTGTTATCACCATATTTTACAAAATCATTTAATCTTAAATCAAATGTTTTCTTGTACTTCCTGTCTGGCAAAGACAGAATATATAATCTTAATGAATTAAACTAAAAAGATTCTTTTGTTGCTTCTCTGCAGGGCACAACTTGCCTGAGATGGTCTCAGTCCAGGCCTATCTGTGCTCTGATAACATGCCTCTCACCTGGGCAGGTGCGTCTTCACTAGAGTATGTGTACGATGACGCCCAGGTAAGAGCAAGTCCTCTGTATCCCTATGATGAAAGCAACATGCTTCAATGCTGGATTTTAGTGGTCCCCTAACTTTTTTTAGGCCATTGAGTACAGAAAGGAGCAGAACAATCACTATAGTGTGAATTTTTTAAATCTTTTGTTGCATATTTTACAAATAGTGGTTCAAATTTTTAACAGTTTTTGATTTGTTACTGACAAAACTTGATTAATTTTTCATTTTTCTCAGGAGCTGGCAGAACACCTTGTTGTTCACGGACATTGCTTGAGCTCCACAGACTGTAAGGAGCTGAGCAGCCTCTTTGGGCTGAGTCAGGAGGGCTCTCGCCGGGCTGTGGATCGCAGAGTCGCTCTGGCAATGGCCAACCTCGATTTCCCCTCAAAATGGAACGTGCTGGGGACCCACAGCGGAAATGGTGAGAGCGTGTTTGTCAAAGTCACTCGTATTAAAACTCTTGAATTTTGATTAACCCTTTAACACCTGAGGCGTCACCGGTGACGCTCAAACACAAAATCTTTAACTTTTCAACTGTTAACACGATAATTCCAGTAGATTCTGAAGGATAACGAGTAGAATTTAGCTGTTTTTTCTTGATTAAATCACACATTTTTAGTTACCTGCTTTATAAAAACATTGCATTTAGTAATTCACAGTCCATATCTAATGTTTATAGACATTAAAAACTCATTTTCCTTACATATTTATTTGAAAATTAAGTGTTTTCACCAACAAAAACAAAATAGTTTGAGGGTTAGGTTTGTTCAAACATGTAAAATCTTAAATCAGTTTTATACAAGAAGAAGCTTGAACTCCTCTACCCCCATCACCATCACCATCATTCTAATTTCTGCGCTCAATGGATCCCATTCGGAAGTAAACACGGTCGCATGTGCTCTGTCAGTTTGATCAAAGCCAATTAGGCAGCGTGTAATGCGGTTATTAAAGCCTTTCCATTGAGAAGTGACCGCAGGCAGAATGGATGTGAAGGTGAGCGGGCGCGTGTTTATGTCCTGACCGCGGGATGCCGTCGGCTGTCTGCTTGCGTGACCCCCCCCCACCTACACAAATAAACTGGATTTAGAGCTAATATTGTTATGGAAGTCTGTTTCATTGCAGCGTCTCCTTCTTAATGCCTGCAGTTAATTGGATGAAATAATACCATCGCTCCCCTGATGATGCGTCTCAGTTATGCAACCCGAGAAGTGAAGACGCTGGGAAACTGAATCCCTGCAAAGTTCACATCTTATTTTCACACAGTTGATTCTGGAAATCATTAAATATTTTACCACTTAGTGCCTGGATTTATTACAGAATAAATATAAGAATATTTGTCAGTGTTTTTTGCGTTCATGGAGATACTAAATTAAATTTAGTCTAGTCCTCGATTTTTATTGCAAATTAGCAAATTAGCGCACCCCTCCAAAACACACCTTAGGTCGCGGGCCGAACAGGATAAGCATTTATTGAACACACTAAAACGAAATTTAAAAAAATGTAAAACTTTTTAACATAATTCTGAACTAGATAGGATTAAAGTTGCTAGTGCTGATAGCTGAAGATACTGAAATTTATAGCTAAAAACGTTGAAGCTGATAGCCAGCTGAAATATTAGCTAAATGCCAAAATAGCCTAAAAACACATAAACAATAAACAAGAAAAACCTAGGTTAGCCAGCCAATACAGCTTAATGCAGCTGAAAAAATAGCTAAACTCCAAAACAGCCTAAGAAACTTAAAAAAAGCCTAAATTAGCCAAAAACCAGACAGTTGAAAATACGGTAAGGGTCACCTAGTTAGCTCTGATTTGATCTAGGTCAGTTTGTTTTGAAAATTTCTGTCTAACAGATGGCAAAATATACAGTTTTTTAAATCACTGCTGATTAAAACTAACAAACTATTTCATATTTTGAAAAAATGTCTTAAATTGTCTTGATTTATTTAAACAAAAAAACAATGGTTTATTTATGTTCATCAAAATATAAACATAAATACCGATCAGTGTCCTCATTCCCTAAATGGTGAGGTAAGACTTTAAAGCTCGTGTTGAAGGGTGCAGATTCCTGTCTAAAGTGTTTAACAATTAAGTTTAGAGACATTTTTTGATGCTTTTTTCAAAGTTAAAATATTCAATTAATTAAAATATGCAGATGATCTTCCTTTGATGAAGCACAGAGAAATGATGACGTTACTTGAACTCCAAAGTCAAAGCTATAAAACAGATGAACTAGTTTCTGAGAAGGTTCAAATTCTCTACTTCAGTGTCTCTCTGACGAGTCATTCCAGGGCTTTTGCATTATGGGATGTTGGGAAATCTTGCTTGACAAAAAGGTGTTTTTGTGGATAAACGAAGGAGACACAACGTCATCTAAAAATCTTTGCTTTATCCTAATGAATATTGTAATATTTTATGTTTGACATATACTTTAAAAGAGAAAATAGAACAAAAATGAAAGACGAATTCCATGAGAAGAAGGGAAAGCCTTATAAATTCTTAATCTTGCATACTTTCTTATTTTCCTTTAGCCGAACTTTCAGCTCTCTGCTCAGTCCTCAGAGGCTCTCTTTAAACTTTATGCAAACACAGAAATAAGAGCTTTAAAAGTAACTTTTAAAGCAGGTCAGATGGCTATGAATATTTACATTAAAGTAAAAGATGATTTTTTTTAAGGATTGTTATTTATTACAATATATTAACCATATTTAATTTTTTTTTTTTTTTTTGCAAATTGATAAAAAACAATATATATTTGTCATAGTAAAGTTCTTTCTCATCAGCAGATGGCAGTCCCAGAGAGTCCCCGCTCCACCTGGCTGTGCGGTGGGGTCTCCATCGGCTTGCAGAGCTGCTGCTCTGTCAGCCTGGGGGGTTGATGGCTGCCAATCTCCCAAATGAAGAGGGAGTCACCCCCCTGCAGCTGGCCCAGAGAGCGGGCGACACGGACCTCCTCAAGCTGCTTTTGGAGTAGGTCTTTTTGAAGGAGAGACAAATGGGTCATTTATAATTGAGTTTGTAGATTCTATAAAACATGAACAGAAAAAAACTTTTTTAGAATGCCTAAATAACAATGTTTGTTTATTACAAAATAAATACAAAACATCTTTTTTTTGTCTTTTGTAAGTTTGTTGTCTTTAGGTTAGATTTTGATGTGAACTTTAAGTAAGAAGTTATTGGGAATTATTTTTATTTTTTACAAAAAGTACAAACATGTTCTTCTTTTGACTTACTCAAATACTCAAAATGTTGCTGTGGAATTGGTAAAAAAAAAGCCAAATATTCTCTTGTAGTTATCGCCTGACATGCAGCCTCATGTCCACCAATGACAGTGGGACTTTTTCCACACAGGTTCATATACAATAATAAAAGCACAACAATTAAACAACAATAACAATGTTTTACTCTAAAAATCGATTTCCATTTTAAATACATTTAGCCAGCTTTCATACGTATTTTATTTCCACTGCTTTAGGTGATAAAGTTCAATTTACCATTGTGTGACACCCAATTTATTTTTGTGACAAAGTAGGAGTGTCCATATTATACGTGAAGATTCTAAGATTTAGAAATTTTCTTTTTGTTTTGGTGTAAAGGTTAAAATCATAGGTAATTTTCAAAAAAATGTTAGTAAAAATAATGATTTATGGTCAGTATCTGGTATAAATTCTAACCAGAAAAAAATTTTTTACTACAATTTTTAGGGGAAAAAAATAGTACCAAGAAGTAGCTGATTCTTTTTTATTTTTCTAAAAACTGAAGGGAAAAAATGGGTGCTCACCAGTCAGTAATCCAAATTTTTTTCTTTTTTTTTTTTACTTCAACTTTTAACTTTATTGTCCCTTTAGGGGCTCCATATATATAATGAATACATATATATTTCTCATAATGCAGGCCTCCCAACCCTCTAGCCACGCCCCCCGCCGGCCTGTCTCAGGTGTGGGTAGACCAGTCTCGTCTGCTGCGGTTTTGTCATGACACAGGAAACCTGACTCTGACTGCCCGACAAAACCCCAGGTGGAACGCACAGCAGAGCTGGCGTGCTCACATCCTAATTCTGAGAGACCGGCTCAGAGACATGGACTTCCTCAAAGAGGTAATGACGGCCAGATTTGATAGATTAGCTTAAATGGATTTTATCTGATAAAACAGATAACACAGAAACAGGGCAGTTTTATTCCGCTATTGTTTATGACTAGTAAATACAATGTGTTGTATTATCCAGAAGACATCACCTGCCACAGGTACATTTTTATATAGCGGTTTTTAAAAATAACATTTTTAACAAAATGTATTCTTGCAGATCAAAGCACTCAGGCGGGAGCGTCCAAAGATCGATTTTGGGAAGGAGGAACTGGTGGATGATCCTGAAGACAGTGGTAACATTAATACAGAACTAACATGCCATCTTATTAACCCAGTTTCAAAGATAGACTAGAAAACCAGAGCAGATAGTTTTTGGTTCTATGCCTCCATCTGGTGGCGATGTTGGGTACTGCAGGTCTTTTACAAACAGCTTTCAGCTTGTTGTGGTTAATCTTACTCCTCATTTACTATTTATTTAACCTCCTTCCAAAAACAAAAAAAGTGGAGAGGACTGATTCTTGAGCATATTTACAGTCAAGCTGGTCCCACAAATCAATAAACCTCCCAGATTTGCTCCAGTCCTGTGACCTTGTCATTGCAGAGTCTGCATGTTTTGCTCATGCCTGCATGAGTTTCCTCAAATTACAACTGCTTTCTCCTGAAGTCTAAAACCTTTCTTGTTACGCTGTTGGGAGTTTTGGATTCGCCGTTGATTTTTTTTTCCACTCTCTTTGTAATGTAGGTCAAGGAAATGCATGCAACTAAAACATATTTCTTTAAATACATCAGTCTGTGATTGTGTTTTCTGTAGGTTTTCATTCATTTTTTTCCCATTGAAGTTCGGGTTTCAGGCTTTGTCTTCCTCTGTTTTGTGTCTGTCATCCTTTCCATCTTCTCCTCCCACGTTTACAACAATAGGTCACAGATCAAACCCACCGCTGAGTGTTTGTCGCTGCTTTTGTTTCTGGAAGGCGATCATGTGCCGGGCTCTTTGATCTGACTCAAATTTAGAGGAAGATGACAGTAAAAATACTCAGAGGCTGTACAGAGAATAAAATAGTTATAGTAGGACTTTAATGTGCTGTCATACCCTGTTGTGAAGTTTGAATCTGAATTTCCCTTCTCTTCTTTCAGAGGTGTACTCTGGCATTAATGGTGAAAAAGAAGACAATGTGAGTAAACAATGCAAGAAAGCATCTGAAATACATCCAGAATGTTTAAATGACGTTTTAAGTAGTGGCTCACGTGCAAACTGTGGTGAAGGTGCTTGACATTTGTTTCTCCAGCATTGTGAAGGTGTTGGAGTTGGCACCTGGCTCGCAGCAGTGAATAGCTAACTTTGTATGCGGTCAAACCTGGTTTAATGTTTTGACAGGTGTGGCACATGACTCTGGTCATCCAATAGGACCTGTTTGCTTCACTACACATGGTTAACTCATTGATCTGTCACACTCAAAAGCTTGTGTCTGCTGCTCTTTGTCTTTTTGGTCGTTTCGAAGTAAAAAGTCTCACTTTTTTATGTTTGCTGTTATGCAAAAGCTTCCTAGTTTCTATTGTGGGGACATCGAGGAGCCGCTGATGTTTTGCCTGAACGAGGAGGATGAAGAAGACGACCCGTCACAGTCTGACTCTGGTAAAAATGTTATTCTTTCACTTTAGCACTTGAAGCAGCCTGTTATATATCATGCTTGGTGCAGACTGGGATTGATCTTTATTTGTTCTGGAGCCTCATGCAGCTCTTTTACCCCTGGATTGTGGCTTTTAGGCTTTGAAAAAAACCAAACATGCCATTTAAACTTTGTTTAGATTTTTTATATGAAGTGATATTTGTGACACAACATTTAGAACAAAAGTCAATATTTTGATTTGCTAATGAGAAAGTTTTGTTTCTGAAACTGAATTTTTGTTTGCAATTTAGGACATTTTGAAACAGTGATTTTTGTTTTCATTGTAATGGCACAAAAAAAAAGACAAAGCATCTAAAAAACAAATTTTCCAAATGCAAAAATGTATTTTGGAAGCAAACATTTCATATTGTCCGTTACAACTTAGAAAGTTTTGTTTTTTGAAAATGAACATTTTGTTTGCAATTGCAAACTGTTACTTTTATTCTCGGCGTAGTGGAACAAAGACAAATTCATATTTTAACATGTTAGATAACCAATTATATGATTGTAAAATGTTTAATTTGCCGTTATAGACGTTTATTACAATATTTATTTTTAAAATTCTTTAAAAGTAATCTTAAAGCACATATTCTCTCTTCTTTAGCTGCACAACACAGTCTAGTTGCTGTTTAGAGACAAATTTCTTAAAAGCTGATTGAATTCCCCCCTACTCACTATATAGAACATTCGCCATTTTCTAGTGCTGTCTAAATTACTAATTCCAAAAGGAGTGCAATAGAAATTTCCCACAAGTCTTTGCGAAAAAGCGTGCATCAATGGTCACTAGATTAGCAAATATAGACCACAATACATTGTGGTTGAACAATTTTGAACAAAAAAACTTGTTTAAATGTAATTTTTGAATAAACCATCCACTTTTTATCCATCACGACACACTGGAGTCACAAATAAACGTTGTGAAATGTTCGTATTGATTCGATTTTGACTTTATGAAATTGTTGACGTCATATGCGGTGTTTAGAAAAACGAAAGTAAAGCATCGTGTCCGAATTGCCTTTAAATTCCTATGGCAGTGTATATATTCTTAGTAATTGGGAATTAGAGGGAGAATTTGGACATAACCATGTTTTTTTTTAACTCTATTTATAAAAAATGGATTCTACACCAATGTTTTCATATTTAGATTTGATAGTAAATAGAGAAAAAATAAAAGATTTTCTTGCATTTTTAATTAGACTAAATTTGCTCCGCAGGAGGATCTTCTTTTACACAGGGTGTATTTTATTTTGAAAGGAACTTATATGTGTCTATAAAAAAGTAAAACAAGTCGTCATTGTTATATATAGAAAAATAGAACTCTTTTATAATTTAACTTTGGGAAAAATGTATTATAAGCTACATTTCCTAAATAAATGTCTCAAAGGCCAGATTAACCTAAAATGAATATTTCTAAAAATAACTTTAGATAGATATAAATACTTTAATTATCCAGAAGGAAATTGTTTTGTCTGCTGATCCCACACACAAAATAAAATGCAAAAGATAAAACACTATAAATGCTAAAACAATACTGACAGAAAGAGTAGTGACTAGACCGAGGGTCTGCAATGTTTAATGCTAAAAGAGCCATTCAGGTCCATTTCTCCTTTACTAATTCCCATCAGGAGCTATAATGTCTTCCTTATCTTTAAAAAAAAAAGAAACACTAATTTGTATTTCTGTTATTATTACTCTTATGAAAAATACAAATGAACAATTGTTTTTTTTCTTTTAGGCAAAAATAAAACTTTTGATAGAAGTTCTCCTCCTTTCAAAATAAGACACTGTGTGTCATGTAAGATCATCTCAACACAGTGATGATGATATTGAATGATAGTGAATAAAAAAATAGTATACAGTTTATTTTATTGTTTGTGGTGCATCTCTGCCAGAAATGTGTACATTTAATCAAAATTAGGTCTAAGCTAATTAAGTAACACTTGTATTTTTGAGCCATGAGTTTAGTATCTTGTGCATCCTTAAATGTAAATTTTCTATTGATTTTCTGTTTTAGTTTGACTTTTGGGGAACGATTAGAACTGCTTGATGGATTTCTGGGGCATTATGGGTACTGTAGTCAGGAGCTTCACAGAGTGATACGTACTGTCCTTCAACTGTTTGTCAATGAGTTGAGATTATTTTTTATTTTTTTACTTGTGAGATACTTTTACTCGTCTTTACCAACCTGCACCAAAAGGCTTTTTTACCATTGCAGAACTTTGCTTTAAGCTGTTTTTAGTCATCTAAAGTTATCCAAATGCTTCTCATATAGAAGGATGGAAACGATTTCTTTCCTGTAGAAAAGTTGGATTTCAGCGTTGAGCAGAACGCATCTCCCCGCTGACTTCAGGATCACATTTCAGGCTGCCGACTTGTCTGGCCTTCTGCTTTGGAACATTTGCTGCCTCATCACTCTGATTGCAGTAGATGTGCCACCAAAAAGGATTTGTAGAAGCAAGGAAACACGCAGAGAAGGTTCTGGCGTTTCTGACAGCAGAACAGGAAAGCGCTAATGACCGACACCAACTTTGAACTAGTTGGCTGAAGCGCTTCACTCTGATCATTCTCTGGACAGTAAAGTAAAGTACCGGAGAGCAGGAACATCCTGCGGGTTAATAATTGGCATGTGCTGCTGCACTGAGACTGATGCCTCCGTGTAAGAATGTTGTGGTTATGAGTTGAGGCTTAAGGCCCCATAATACTTGGCCCCGGACATCTTTAATCTTAACATCTTGTGGCCGGTGTAGTTCTCTATGCTAAACGGCGCTGACGTTTACATCCTCTGTGTTTGCATGTTTGTTGTCTGCATTTGCATATTTTTGCTGTAATTCATGACAAATGCCTTCCCATGACCCCGTTTGACCCCTTCAGACATCTTTAGTGGCTCAGATGAAATATTAACGGTCGTTTGAATTCATCTCACTGAAAGGACGACCCCTATAGGGGGATAATGATGTTTACTTGACCTTTTGGGGACTTTAATGTTTTCATTAAAGAGCCACTCCAATGAAAATAGTGTTTTGGGTGTTTTTAACATGATTTTTTTTGCATTTTTCTCATGATGGCGGACCTATTTAAAGAAAATTACGCTTTAAAATTGTATTTCTGAGTATTTCTCTGTTGAAATCAGGAGCAGATTAAAAACTGAACGACTGGATAGCTCCAATACTGCTCGCCATTTTTGTTGTACTGCTAATATTATGTTTGGGTTTTGAGGGGCTGTGAGCTAGCCGGAGCTTGGTAAGTCATGGATATTGGGAAATGAAAGCAGGCTTACTCCGCACAAACAGTTCTGTCCACAACTGTGAGGCAAATTTATAAACTACTGCTGCTCTGCAAAAGCGTTGTCCTCTAAAACAACATTTTTTTTAATTTGGAAAACAAAAAAACAACATCCCAACTTTTGCAAAGATGGATGTACATATCATATATCTTCATTTAGTAGCCACGACCATCGCTACACAGGTTTTAGCAATGACCGGGGCTACTGGCTGAGCTAGCTGAGCAGAGAAGCTGGTGGCAAAGTTGTTGGCTGATCGCCATTAGCTGAGTGACGAAGTTAGCAGCTGATCACCATTAGCTCAACAGTGAAGTTAGCGGCTGATCACATTTAGCTCAGCGCTAAAGTTAGCAGCTGATAACCGTTAGCTTAGCTTTGAAGTCAGTGGCTGATTACTGTTAGCTCAGGTGTGAAGTTAGCGGCTGATCACTGTTAGCTCAGTGGTGAGTTAGCGGCTGAAGACTGCTAGCTTAGTGGCGTAGTTAGTGGATCGTCACGTTAGCTCAGCTGTGAAGTTAGCAGCTGATCACCGTTAGCTGAGTGGATAAATTGGGATGCGTTAGCCTGGGGGCAGTTCTGGCAGCGCAGACTCTTCCTGAAAGTGGCTGTTCTCAATTTGTGACATCAGCTCGCGAGAACCCACTTTTTTTTGTGGGTTTGGGAGGGGCTGGTGGTCGGAGAGAAGGTTTTTAGAGATTATTCAGAAATGCGTGAAGGGATCAAAATATAACTTTAGGGTTGTTTGTAGAGAGAAAAAACATCTTAATATGCTTAAAAGCTAAAAGAGTTGCTTTTGCATGGTAAAGGTCCTCTAAAAAAACACTAAGAACACTTTGAAAATAGATAAAAAGATGATTGGAGTAGAACTGTAAAATCAGTGATGAGCTATTGTATTTTTTTGGGAATCTGTTGGTTTATTCTACTCAGTTCTTAAGTATTAAGCTCACTTCCAACTCTTGCGTCATGAAATAGACAGATAGAACTTGTGCAGCCGGGACTCAGAAAGGGATGTGGAATTTGGAGCACAAGTGTCATGCTCTCACTGTCTGCTTGTCATCCTTCAGTTCTTCTTCTTAAAATCTCTTCATTTTCCTTGAATTTAGTTTATTTTTCCATGTTTTTACTCCTCTGTCAGATTTTTCAATAAAAACATTTTAAAGAGAAAACATGGAATAATCACAATTTGTTCAATCTTTCTGTCACCAGTTCAGGCCTCTAATATTTAATGACCCCACCCTGAACACACACTGGCACCAAACAGCCGAACGCACAGACGTGCACACCTGTCTCCCTCCATGCCATCCTCCCAGGTCAGCATTCCGTGAGCAAATAGCAACGGCTCCTTCATCCTGAAGATCTCTGCTTTCACAGCTGAAGAATGGAAGGAGTTTGCAGAGTGTGGATGTGTTGTCAGTGAGTGTGTGTCTTCAAGAGGAAGAATGCAGCGGGAAAGAGTGCTCCAAAGGGGTCGAGCAGTATAAGGAAGTGAAGAAAAAAAAAGGGGGTGTTTGTGGCTGAATGGGGGGTTGCCAAGGCTTTGCTGAATGCAGTTTTCCAGCAGCTTGTTTAGATCCCCAGGGAGAGGAGGGAAGAGTGTAAAGAAAAGTGGGATGTGTGTGGAGCGCAGGGGGTTTGGAGCAGGGAAAAGGGATTTATGATATGGATAGTTTGGCAAGGTGACAAGAGACGATAAGTGCAACGCCAGGAGCGTCAACAAGAGCCCCCCACCTCGACTGGGGGATCTAATTGGAGAACGGAAAAAGGGATTAAAGCTCGCACAGACCCCACAAAGGCAGCATTAATGTTCACCAGCACAGTGCCAACACCACTCCTCTCCGTGTACACACTGAAACTTTCTCTGCAGTCACAGCGTGGCTCTCTTCTCCCACTAAATCCGTCTTTTTTCATTTTTTTTTCACATTCCTGAATTTTATGTGTTTATAACCCCTCATTTGACCTCTTTCCACATTGTTCGATTTGTCTCTTTAAAGAAAATGTGTCAAATTCAAGGCCCGGGGGCCGGATCCGGCCCTCCAGATCATTTTATGTTATTGTTACCAATGACCCGATGTTATCTTGCGCTTATTTCAAACATGTATGATTTTAACAAAATATATTTTTAAAGAGAGTAAAATATTGAAAGTTATATAAGGTTTAAGTTGATTTATTCTGGAGTAATATTCCTGCTCTTTTATTTTTCATATTTATGTTAAACAGTTAAGGTTTTAAAGTTTTAAAAATAGGAATTCTGTTTTCTTTTTGGACTATTTTGGCATTTACTAAGATTTTTTTAGGCTGTTTTTGACATTAGGCTAATATTTACACGCTAGCTGTTTAGGCTAATTTAGGCTTTAGTTTTTTAGGCTATTTCGAAGCTTCGCTATTTTTTCAGCTACATGCTAGCTGTTTTGGTAAACCTGTTTTTTTTTGTTTGTTTTTTTTTGTTTTTAGGATAATTTGGTATTTAACTAACATTTTAGCGTGCTATCAGCTTCAGCGTTTTCAGCTATAAGCTTCAGTGATTTCAGCTATCAGCTTCAGCAATTTCAGCTATTAGCTTCAATGATATCAGCTACTAACTTCAGCAATTTCAGCTATTAGCTTCAATGATATCAGCTACTAACTTCAGCAATTTCAGCTATTAGCTTCAATGAGATCAGCTACTAACTTCAGCGTTTTCAGGTATTAGCTTCAGTGAGTTCAGCAAAAGACTTCTACGTTTTCAGCTATTAGCTTCAGCGTTTTTAGCTATAAGCCTCAGTGATTTCAGCTATCAGCTTCAGCTATTTCAGCTATTAGCTTCAATGAGATCAGCTATTAACTTCAGCATTTTCAGCTATTAGCTTCAGTGATTTCAGCTGTTAGCTAAAGTGATTTCAGCTATTACCTTCAGCGATTTCAGGTATCAGCTTCAGCATTTTCAGCTGTTAGCTTCAGCGATTTTAGCTAGAAGCCAGTGATTTCAGCTATTAGCTTCAGCGATTTCAGGTATCAGCTTCAGCATTTTCAGCTATTAACTTCAACGTTTTCAGCTATTAGCTTCAGAGATTTTAGCTAGAAGCCAGTGATTTCAGCTATCAGCTTCAGCTATTTTAGCTATCAGCTTCAGCTATTTTAGCTATCAGCTTCAGCTATTTCAGCTATTAGCTTTAGTGATCTTAGCTATCAATTTCAGTATCTTCAGCTATCAGTACTAGCATCGTCAGCGGGAACATTTAGCTTACAGCATTTACATTAGCATTAACGCAGGTAATTCTATGTATCTAGTTCATAATTATGTTAAAAAGTTATGGTTTTACATTTTTTAAAATTTAGTTTTAGAGTGTTCAATAAATGTTTATCCTGTTTTCCCCGTGACCTAAAGTTTGTTTTGGATTTTGGCCGCTTGTGCGATTGAGTTTGACACCCCTGCTTTAAAGTTTCTTTACGGCCCCATTTCACTGGTAACCTTGCTGCTACAAATGGAGCCCTGTGCTCCTCCAGGTTGGCAGGAGGGGGAAAGAGACGAGGAGGATCAACACGGGGAGAGGAAAACAGCGGCAGAGCTCACTGTGGTCGCCATGGTGAAGCTGCTGACCTGGCAGCCCGCCCTAGCCTCTCCACTCAGTTTGCTAAATCATAAAGATTTAAGTGATTGTGACAAACATTCATCCGATGTAGTCGTAGAGTATGCGGCACCGCATCCCGGTGGGCCTCAGAGACAATCATGAACTCACTGGGTTAATGATTCGCCGCCGTCTGAAACTCACCTCCCCTGCGCCGTCTGCTTTTTTTTTTGTTTGTCTTCACTGCAGGTTCTGAAGTCAGACCTATCTTTGACTCTGCTTCCCTCGCTCCTTCAGTCACTCTTTCCGGCCGTCAATACCCTCCTCCCCCTGCTGCTGTCAGCATGTGTTGATGTCTCTCCCACTCGCTCAGCCCTGAGTGGTGCAGATGAGTGACCGAGGGGGCCGGAGAAAGACTCAAACCCCCAGAAGTTGACACAGACTTGAAAACAGAGCTGTCAGAAGACGTTAAGGAAAAGCGTAATAAAGTAGAGCTGCGGAGGTAGAAGTTCGGTTCCAGATCTGTCGGACAGTCTGGGAGGGGGAAAGGCAAGGGTTTAAGGGGGAGGGGAACATGCTGGCTCACTCCTGAAGTGTCAGGGTCTACAGAAGGACTTTGGAAAATGCAGAGTGAGTGCTGCAGCTAATCTGGAATCTGCTCGGCCATGTGGGAAAGGATGTAATCCTGTGTTTGTCACACATTTTAAAACTGGATGAAGAATTTTTTTTTTTTTTTTTTTTTTAATCTTGACACCAAAAATCATGGATTCTGACTCAGACTCTCCTTTCAACTACTCCTGGCCTTCATTTCCCAAGATGAGGATGCGGAGAAAAACGGATAAGAAAGGTAAAAGATGGATGAATCTATTCTTCAGTTTCTGTTACTTTTAGGAACTAATAAAACCCTCAGATGGCAGCATATGAAGTCTGTGTCCTATGGTTCAGATGGGAAATGGAAGGGTAAGCTGCCAACAGCTCAGTCGGTTTGCATTCGACCAATCATTGTGTAACAATTAAGTTAAAATTAGACTGTTTCCATTATGCTGTCTTACTCACGAGCCTCTGCTACAGCACCAGGCTCGGCACAGCGAGATCACTGAATCCTTGCCATGATGTAACCTGATATCTGACAGTATGTTGGGGAATGTCAAATGTCCGCTCAAGGTTGATTGAGTAGTTTGGACCACATTATTGCGGGTCTTCTGAGCCGTCAATGGCCTCCTGTTATTGTTGGGTAGCAGCTCAAGATTCAGGCGTGTGCCTTTGTGTATTCAGACATTTTTCTTTTTGTGTCATTGAAAGTTTAAGTGTTTGAATTGTTGGATTGCTTATAAGCAGCTTTCTTTGAGATTAAAGTCATTGGAGTTACTCAAAATAATTCAATATCTCATTGATTAGGTTTTAGTCACGACGGCCTTTAAGGTTCATTCACACCAAACGCAATTCATGTGACAAATTCGCTGGTCGCTGTCAAAAAATGTGTTTCTGAGCTTGATGCCGCCGCCGCAATGCATTTAGGATGATCGCTTGTCCGTGGATATTTCCCTTAGAATGTACAGAAGAAGTAAGATGATTTAGAGAAATCGGGTTTATTTATGGTGGAGAGTTCTACAAAAACATCAGTAATAATGTCTCCGTGTTTGGGTTTAAATTATTATTATTCACAGATTCTCCCAGTATAGGGGGTTGTGTCTGTATGACAGCCGTTTCCACTGTGTTTCTGTGTCTCTGTGGCTGAGCTTGAAGGCTCTCTTTCTAGTATTAACCCGAGAATGAAAAAAATAAAACAAGGGGACCTTTTTCCTTTCTTTTTTTTCAATGCTTGGAAGAGGCCCGAGCCGGCAGCCTCCGCACCTCGCAGTGTCTTATGGAGTGAGTGAGCTCCTCCGCAGTAGCGAAAGCAACTAAAAACATCACATGCCAAAAACTGTCAAACTTTAGATATGATTCGTACGCCTGATTTGTACCGAATCGCTCAAGTTGAGCTGCTTCCAGACCTTCGCGCCACACCCGTCGCTCAAATCGCGTCGCAGGACTTCAGATCACCTCATGGCGTGTCTGCTCCATTGACTTAACATTGAAACTAGCCGCCTCTGCCGCGCAAATCGTTTTCAGCATGAATGCACCTAGATAGGTATGGGCAACAAACCAGCTAACCAAATATCAAGGTAGTAGAACATTCTGTGAAATGTTCATGCAATTTTTTTTTTCTATGGGCATGCTGCGGGCAACAGGTTGTATCAAACACTTAAATACTTAAGGCTGAAGTAGGTGAGATGCAGTTGCATCATACAGTTATTTCATTTGTTCAATCCCCTTAAATTCTGTGTACTTTGGAAGTGCTGTTTAATTAATAATTGTGCGATCCTTGCATCTAGCCTAACTGCTAGAATTTCGAAAATTAGACAGAGTGTAGCTTGTGTGGGCATCCTACAGGCATTCTATATATCATCTGCACAAGCAGTGCAGGAACCAGTACGTGCACCTTTCTGATAACAAGTGTGGCATAAGTTAGCTGATCACCGTCAACTCAACGGTAAAGTTAGTGGCTGATCACCGTTAGCCGAGTGGGAAGGTTAGCAGATGATCTCCGTTAGCTGAGCAGTGAATTTATTGGCTGATTATGGTTAGGTGAGTGGGGCAGTTAGCGGCTGAATGGCAAAGTTGGCAGTTGATCACCGCTAGCTTAGTGGCAAAGTTAGTGGCTGATTTCCGCTAGCTGAGAAGCTAAATTGGGGTTTGTGTTAGCCTTGGCAGCACAGACTCTTCCTGAAAGGGACTGTTCTCAATTTGTGACATCAGCACGTGAGAACTCACTCGTTTTCTTGGGTTTGGGAGGGGCTGGTGCTCAGAGAACAGGTTTTTAAAGGATTACACAGAAACACGTAAAGGGATCAAAATAACACTTTGAGGAATTAACATTATAATACATGTAAAAACTCAAAACGTTGATTTAGCATGGTATAGGTCTTTTAAAAAACACTTGGGGCCATCGGATGTTAGCATAAGTCCGTGCAACTTACATTATCCTTACTAATACTTCATAAAACACTTAATGCACGCACAACAATGGTACCTTCCAATATCACGACATCCCTTAAGGTGGCCGTACAAGCCTCAAGGGAACTACAAAACACAACTGCACTCCGAGATTCAGCCGCTCCTCTATACGACCCTCCACACGACAACCCAAAAACCCATATGTGACTAAGGCTTTATAGACCCTTTTCATCCTGTTCAGGATCGTTGGTTTGCTGTTCCAGCTGTCTCTGAGCAGGAGGCCGTTTAAACCCCAAGCAGGTGAAATTAAGCCATAAGCCACTGATTATGTGCAAGCAACTGTGTGTTTATTTGAACGGGAGAAGAAGACCGTCTTACACGGACATGGCTGAACTCCAGGAATCTTTTCTTCATCCGTTACTTGAAACGGCTGGAAGGTTATCCGTGTTATTGCTCTCTAATTTTGACTGACGTTGGTAAATATAATGTGTTCTATCTGTCCACTCTTCCCCACCAAAGAAAAGACTTCAACATAAGACATTAAAACCATCCAAATATTCTTCCGTACGTGGAGCAGTGTGCATGTGAAGTGAATGTGATTTCAGGTGTTCACAGCTGCAAGTTTATGTCCTCACTCTGACCATTGCTCTTTCTGTCTCTTCTTTTTTCCCTTGGCTTTCTGATGCATTCAAATGTAAACATCACTGGTATGTGATGCTTGGAAAGGGATGTTTGACTGCAGGTGTCATAACTCAGAGTGGCTTTGTGGATCTCAATGGCTTTAATGGCTTAAACAGCCTGAAAATTGACATTTTTGTCTCTTTTTAGAAGTTAAAAACACCTCTTACTGTGATTTTATCCAACTTGTTCCTCATGATTTTAATTTTAGTCCTCATTTATTCTGCTTTTTTCAAAGTGGCAGATGTTTAGTTTGGTGTTTAAAGAGCGACTGACATCATAAGAGAAGATCGAGCGCGAACAAATAATTATTTTATACTCATAATAAACCAACTCTAGAGTTTATACAGTTGCTAATTGTGTTTATCTTTCATTTCTGGCCTTTACTTTATAGGTCCTGATGGGGGTTAGCCTTGAGTAAAAGCCCTTGTTTTAACTCTGCTTACCTTCTCCCCATCTTGCTTTCCTTGATCTGTTTCTCCTGGGGGGGCGTGCGCGGGTTGCAGGGTCACTCTGTGTGTGTTTAACTACTGTGTTCTGGAAACCTGGCCCTGACTGGTGTCTTTGTCTGAGCCTCTGCAGACTCTCAGTTTCTCTTTTTCATTCTGCTGCTACTTCAACCACTGCTACTGTATTAAGGAAATGTGTATTTATTGGTATCCGGATTGATGTTAACAGAAACGGCATCCTTCATAAGTGTAATTGTGACTAGAAAAGTTGCATTACCTAACGCTAGTGTGAATGCTTTTTACTGAGAGTAGTCGCTGAAACTTTTTGTTGAAAATCGTGACACAGTTACACAAAATAGAAGAAATGAAAATTTCATTAAATAACTATAAAAAAGTGCTGAAGTTGAACTAAATTTCTGAAAAAAATGTTGGTAAATACATGCCAAATTATGCAGAAATTTTTACTGTGTTGCTTAAACATGAGCCAAACTCCAAATTAGCCAAAAAATCCTCAGTAAACTAAATTAGTCAAAAATATTAGCTTGTTGCTAAAATAAGAAACTAAACTCTAAATTATCTTATAAAAACCTTAGTAGATAACAAATTAGCCAAAAACGTTAGCATGTTGCTTAATGCTAGCTAAACTCAAAAATTTCCAAAATTTTTCTGTAAAGTAAATTAGTCAAAAACGTTATTCTGTTGCTAAAATAGAGGCTAAACTCTAAATGACCCTTTAAAAACCTTGTAGATTACAAGTTATCAAACAAAGCTAGCTTGTTTCTTAAATACAAGCTAAACTCCAAAATAGTCTATAAGTAAGTACATTTTATTTATATAACAAAAGTCACAAGGTGCTTCACAAGTTGGAAATAATAAAAATAAAGATTTCAAAAGGTAAAAACATAAAAGACAAAGCTTTACAGGTTAATTACATAGAAGATAAAACCTCCCAAGTTACAGCAAGAAACACAAAAGACAAGAGCAAGTACTACATTAAACAATCATTACAAGCCTAATTAAAAACAGATTCAGTGAAAAGTTTGAGCAAAATAAAAGGTTTAAAAGAATGAACAGAGTCCAGGGAACGCACGGAAACTAAATTGGTCAAAAACGTTAGCATGCCACTAAAATAGAAGCTAAACTCTAAATTAGCCTAAAAAACCCCAGTAGATAACAACTTAGCTAAAAAACATTTTGCTAAAATATTTGGTAAACTCCACATTTTTTGAAAATTATTATAAAAGATGAAAATATAGAGCATGAATATATTTAAAGGCTTGTTGCTAATCTACCTATAATTTTGCTGAACGTGTGAGTTTTTACGTTCTGAAAAAACGTACGGAAAGGATCAGGAGAATCAGCATTCACACAAAAAGAAAGTATAACTTCAGTCACTTATGTTGCAAACCCATAACCAGCTCAGTTTCAGTGACGACAGCTTCTAAGTATTTTAAGAACTATATTCGTCTGAATATGAGCTTTCTACTTGTTGAACTCCTTTAGTTAACGAATGTTAACACCCTGCCGGTAATGCTCACTGAGGCAGTGTTTATGGTCAGAAGTGTGTGAATAATTTAGCCCATGGCAGCCAGCTGCGGCTTTGGAACTGGACCAGAATCTGAACTATTAGGTCTGTCTGTCAAGTCCATGGCCGCGGTTTATATGCAATGGTGTCTACTTTCAAACAGCACACTGACCTACATTGGACGCCCCTCAGCTGAAGCTAATCCTGTGAGAAAAAAATGAAAAAAGAAGTTCTGTTTTAGTGTGTTTCCGATCAAGAGACTGACTGTATGCAGCTTTTTTAAAATCAGCAATATTCAATTTTGGGCAACAACTGACAATTTAAAGAAAGAAAAAGGATTAATCGTATTTATAGTTCTTCTAAAACTGGACTTAATTTGGTTGAATTCGGTGCGGTTTGTTGCAGGAGTCATCTGGCGTCCTCATCAGTGCCTCCTTGACTCCCTGTTGGCTCTCAGATTTATGGGACTTGCCGCACACAGGAAGCACAGCCAATTGTTGCTCTGATTTATTTTCTGTTGCTCTTGCGCCACAACTCGTCTATGCTTTTGTGCTGGAAGCCACAGAATGATGCATAAACGGCTTTTAAAGAACTCCGTAGAGTCTTTTTTTTTTTTTTTTTTAGACACAGTTTTGAGGGATGCAGTGGAAACATCAGCACAAAACTGTTTGTTGTGAATTTGCTCAGCTTGCATTATTCAAGGTGTGGCCTGGTCATCATAATACGGGATCATCATTCAAAGAATTCACCTGAATGGTGGCTGGAATTTACTGGCTGCTACTGTGAAATAAAAAAGAAAACGTGGACTCCAGAGACAAAACAAAATCAAAAAGACAACAATCAGATACCAACAAAGTTTTGCTGTTACTTGATGTCATGCAAAACTGAAAGATTATTTTTATTTGTGCATATCAACACAAAAATGCTTCTGATTCTGAAAATAGCGATTATTTAGGGTCACCTTTTTTCTCTTCAAGTGTTGAATCACACCTGATGGAGAGAGTGTGTATATGTATACACTGTGCTCTGACAGAAACAAGCCTCTTAAAACTGACAAACAAAAGAATACCTGGCTATATTTTAAAGATCCACTCGAATGAAAACTGTGTTTTTATGATGTTCTTCTTGGATATTTCTGATACTGGAGGATATAAATTAAGAAAATTAAGCTTTAATTTGCCTTTTTGAGTATTTCTTTTTCAAATTGTTGTGAATCTGGAGCAGACAAAAAAAATTCACTTTTGAAAAAAAGCTTATTTGTGATGCAGAAAATACGCCAGGCAGGCCATTTTCCCCTTCTGCGCTCCAAAACAGGGAGGGGAAGTGGGGCGGGGTTGTTCCGCACAAACAGTTCTGACCACAACCAAGAGGTGAATTTTGCTGCCGCTTTGCAGAAACTATGTCCTTAAAAACAAAACAAGTTTTTGATCTTGGATAAAAATGGGATAATCATAAATAGAAGAGCACTGGGGACGCTGTGAAAATAGATCAAAATATGATCGGAATGGAGCTTTAAATCCAGGATGTCCTCTAGTTGTCTTCTAAATTAAAGGTTTATATCTATATATGTATAAATAACATTTATTTTTATTCAATAAAAGTAAGAACATACAATGCAACAATGAGTTGTAAACTCAAACGTGAACTAAAAACAAATGAAAAGGGGACAGAAAAATGTAAAAAAAATGTATATGTCCATCAATAACAAAGACACACAAAACATTCTGTCGATTTAGGATACAAGAAGAGAAGATTTTGGTAAAAAATAACAAAAAGTAGAATTTTAAACATCGACCAGGAGTGCAGAATGAACACGATATCTTGGGTGTGGTTAGTTTTTATTTATACTAAGTAGATTTGTCGACATAAATTATGTTATTTTATGTATTTTTTAAAATTCGATATTGTTCTGGTGTTTTTCATTTCTGTGCTCAATTTATTCCATTTATTTACCTCGTATCGCTCCTTTAAAAGTATTCTGTGTTTTGGTTTGATTAATATTTTGTGCCCTTTCAGATTAAATCCACTTAAATTTTTATGTTAGTAGCCAGAATTTTATTTTATTTCATTTTCAAGTATTTTTTGAAAAAACATTTTTTTTTACCTCAACTTTTTTTTTTTTTTTATGCCCTTTTTGGTGCTCCGTACCAAGTCAATAAGCAGCAGAAAAAAAAAAATATTTTTTGTGTTTTGTTTTTTTTTTTTGATCCATGTAGAGTCAGAAAACATACATAGCTACAATTGAATGTAAACGTTTTGAATGCGGAAGCCCGAAATACAGGTTTATGCACGTTTACTTAGACTTTTCATTGAAAGTGGTGACTTGAACGCACACAGCCGGTGTGACGCTCAGAATCAAGCATAGATGAAGGGTAACTTTTAAGGCCAATTTGCTTTTGAGATCCTCATCCAGCAAACACTTAAAAAGTTAATGGCATTCCTTTAGGACTGAGGGATAAAAAGAAGAGCACGCTGGAAGATAAGCAAACCACACAAGAACGAGGATCTGTCTTCAAAACTACACAATCTGAAGATGTCAGTTACACTTGAGATTGATGAAAGTCTGATAACAACTTGAGCTCTATAAAACAAGATAAAACTTTATTGCTTACTGTGTTTTTTTTAACTGAAAGTCCTGCTGCTTCAGGAAATGTTCACATTTCTGTTTGTTCTGGCGTTTAAAAGAGCGTTATCTTCTTTGTGCAGACAGGCTTTGACAATTCTCGAGTGTAAACGTCTCCTCAAAGGCTTTTTGTGGCTCACGCTGTGACTGGCTGCAGAGAAAGTCTTTGTTTGTGTACATATGTTAGGTTCTAGTCTTAAATCTGAAAGTAAGCGTGTTGTGGAGAAGGTGGACTTTGTGCGGAGCAGCTTTCCCTGGGGGAATTCGTGTGTATATTTTGAGAACAGAAGTGTTTTCTCATGTTTTCCAGCAGAGCCAGGCTACTCCTTCCTCACAGTGGCTCCAGTGTGTTGAAAGGGTTCCCCTCCATGCAGCTGACTTGGATAGAAACACGCTCACGGAATTGCAGACATGTATAAAGTTCTATTCAGGCAGGGACACACTCACACAAGAAAGTCTTGGTACTGAACAATGACATGCAACTGCCCAGGAAGTCTATGTCACTTCCCGTGTTTGTGAGAAATGCTTTGCTGTTGCTGTGGAAACTAGATGTAAAACTGAAGAATTCCCCGTCTTTGGCTCATTGCAGAGAAAAGTCCGTCCATAAGGGAGAGCCAGGCCTCGTCCCCAACGCTGGCTGCAGTGGCCAGACTGTCAGCAATGATGCACGGCCAAGACCGGGTCTACGCCAACGCCATGCTGGTGGACCAGGTACGCCACTTTCACCTTTTATTGTAAGAATCGCAACTATTTTTGCTCTGTGAATTTTTTAAATTATTTTTTCTCCTCAGGTGGAAGACGCTGACATAAGATATCGCCCCCCAAGAAAGGAAGACGTTCCGTCCCACGCCGGCCTCTCCTGTTGGAATTCCTTCCCTACAAGTGCTTTCGATTCAGAGAGCTGCTCTCAGAACCCTTACCCCCCATCACCCGACGATCAAGAGCCAAGGGAGAGCCGGGCTCCTCGCATGTCTTCCCCCTCTCCCTTTGCTTCCTCCCCGTCTTTCCCTTCCTCCCCCCTGACTTCCCTTTGTTTGTCCGAGGAAGCGCAGAGACGTCAGCCGCAGACCTACTCCCCCCTCTCTCCTGGTTTGAACTGCAGAGGTTGCAGTTTGACAGATGCAAACGTGGGCCGAGGTAACGATCACACGTGGCTTTTAATATTGTTTTCATCGCAGAAAAGTGATGTGCTGTTACATTATGAAAGGTTTTGGGCAACATTGTGTTTGACACCATCTTTTTAAAGCTTCAAAGCAGCTCCAGGCTACATATTTTCATATTCTTGCTTATTGCAAGAATTCGGCTGGTTAGTGGTTTATGGAGTCCTCTTTGTTCCAAATGTTGGCAGAAGTCTGAACTACGACCTGGACTCTAATGTAAAACACACAGGTTGGCACTTTTGTTGAAATTGTTGTTACCTTTACACAAAAGCAGTTGTTCTCTTACTGCAATTAAAATAATATATTTTTAGTGTTTTTAGCTTTTTCTTGTAGCATCTTTCTAATAGTAAAAAACCTATACCACATGTGATCATTTTACATTTTTGTTATCAACAGTCCGATGTTGTCTTGCGCTGCTAACATATTGCAACAGATGCTAATTCCCAAGTCGTCACATATTGACGCATGGTTAAAGGGTAACCAAACAGGGAAGTTAGAGGCTGACTCCGCCCACAGCCGAAATGTGAAAATCGAGATAGAGTGGTGGGGTTGGGAACAGGACTGTTATCATTACTGGAGCTGCAGATTATGACGTGAGACTTCTGAAATGACGTGGAACTTCAATGATTTGACCAATCTCAAAATTCAACTGTAATAACTCGATTCAACCTGTAGGGGGCAGCATGCAGACGGCTTTTGACTATATTTTTAAGAATTACAAAAGTTTTATTGAATTTGTCAAAAATTTGGCCATGACCATCAGACAGCAGTTTTGAAGTCCAATTTATAGAGGTCAACAGCCAAAAAAAGTGGATTTAGAGTTTGGAACCCTTTAAGGACACCTTTGCGTAAAAAATATACATTTTGGGAATCCACAACTCGTATCGTTTTTTTAACAATGCTGGCTTTTCCAATGAAATCAGAGGTCCCCAACCTCTGGGCCGCAAATCGATACTGGTCCGATAAAGTGATGTGGACCGCACCAGCGTCCTAACCCGAACTTTAACCCGGTACCCGAGGTGGCTTGATACCAGATGCAGATCAGTACTAGCTCCAGATGCAGTGCTGGTTCCGGACGCGGTTTGGAATGCAGTACTAGACGTAGACCGGGTTAGGGTACCGGTACCAGCTTTAAAAGTTACGTTTTTAAAGTTTTAAAAAATGTTGTTGTAGTTTGTTCAATAAATGTTTATCCTGTTCGACATGCAACCTAGGTATGTTTTGGATTTTGGCCCCTTATGCGATTTAGTTTGACACTCCTGAATTATACAAAAGAATTTACTTTTAAAACTGCTTTTTGAGTATTTCTTAATTCATATCGAGTTGGCTCAGAAAACCGGATGCTTGAAAATGCTCAGACTAATGACGCACTTACTTAAACGGGCACGCCAAAGTTTCTCTTCTCCACTTCTTCAATGTTCGTGTGTCCGTCCGAGGCTTAAAACTGTATTGCTGGATTGATCCAATATTGATCGTGGTTACTTTTGTGCTGCTAATGCTATCTTGAGGCTATGAGCTCTCGCACGTAAACGTGCAAACCTGGTGCGAACAGAGCTCTCAGCGACGTAGGAGGGGCAGGGTTACTGTCCCACCCACAACCCAGAATTGTATTTCTATTTAGCTACTCCCGCTGTGCATAAAATATCGTTAAAAAAACGCATAAAGCTTGTTGGTTATGGCTAAAATCTGCACAATCGTAATTAAGACTAACACGATTTTACAAAAGAAAAAAATATGGTCAGAGGGGGTCTTTTAGGTCAAAGCTTATTTGCAGATTTATTGTTGGCATTACATCACATAAATATATACTTACATTAATTGCATGATTACTCAAAGGTGAAAATGTATCTTTTTTTTGTGCCAGCTTTTTAAAACTTTTTTGTGCTTTTTTACTAGCAATATACTGTAAATTGTCACACTTTTTGACTCACAAACTACAAGTTGAGAAAAAGTTTGAAATAGATTTACGGACTCAACTACATTCTGTGAAGACTTTGTCAGAGTTTCTCTGATTTTTCTTTGAAAAATGAATGAAATGCATTTGTAAGACAGTTTATGATGTCTCACAATAATGACACGGGTGTTCAATTAAAAAGAAAAAGAGAAAACGTTTAAATTTATCACAAAAAATGCTCAAATTGTGCCAAATGTTAGTCCCTCAATTAATCCTCATTAAATTGCATAATTTTAGCTGTTTTTAATACATTTTAAATTCTTTTTTTTTCTATGATTTTAACTTTCATACTAAGGTAGAAAGCACAATATATTATGCAAAACATGATATTTTGTGTAACACAGTTCATTTGTTTTGCTGGTGTTTTTGATGCGCCCGATCCAACTATCATCCACGTAAACGACCAAATGGACACAGTTGTTGTTTAAAATATTGATGAATATTTGTTAACTTTAAAAATCAATCAAGAAAGCACACTTGATTATCTGTTTTTTCTCGTTTTGGAAACAAACTCAATCTGTAGTTTTTTTTTTTTAAAGCAAAATTAGAATCCAATAAAAAGTTATAATTTCATGAACTATTAAAGTTAAAAATGTCATAAAGTTTACAGCTCTGATAAAAGTGTATTTCTTACACACTAATATATAAACATTGCTGATGTTTTGAGCAGTTTCAAGCCCAATTTAGATCTCATTAGTCATAAAATGTGAGCAAAACAAGACAAGATAAGACTTGGACTTTTTAGGGTCAGAAAGTTTGCTTGAGAGTCGCCTGTGAGACAAGAAGCAGCAGAAAGTAGCTAATACCAGGATCTGCAGTCCTCATAAAATGGCATGACTGTTATTTCTAAAGTACAGCCTCAGTTTCAGTCTGTTTAATGCACTTTTAAATTAAGTTTACTGACCCTTTTTGGCTTGCCAAATTACTTAATTCAAATACAAATCTCAGATGTAATTCTGTCCAAATTTTAACAGGAATCTATGCTACATTGATGTCGCTGTAAATCTGTGTATTTTCAAGTAAAATGCATCTAATTGATATATTTTTACTCTCTTCTGTCACAAACTGCTGATAAGTTTAGTTGTGTGAATGTTTAGTAAGCATTCACACTATAGTGATTGTCCTGCTCCTTTCTGTAAGTTTTTCGGCACGTAAAAATGCAGCTAGTATTTTAGCAACGTGTTAGCTTTTTTAAGCTAATTTGGCATTTACTGAGGTTTTGGGCTAATTCTGAGTTTAAATAGTATTTTGGAAACGTGTTAGCTTTTTTTTGCTTATTTGGCAACTTCTGATGATTTTTGGGCTAATTAAGAGTTTAGCTTGTATTTTCGCAACGTGTTAGCTTTTTTGGCTAATTTGGCATCTACTGAGGTTTATTTTGTATTCATACTTTCAGTTTTTATGCACTTTTCACAAACGTATGCAATTTATGCAAATGTGTGCAATTTAAGCAATTCCTGCCTATTAAAAAATGTATGCATTTTATGGAATTTACGCAAATTTAAGCACTTTATTCAACTTTTAGTTTTTCTAGCAACTTTAGCATCATATAAATACCTTTAGCATCTTACGCAACAACATTCAGCAAAAAAGCATTCACACTAGCACCATCACATCGCTCTAGTTTAGAGTTTAGCTTCTATTTTAGAAACATGCTAATGTTTTTGACTAATTTTGTTTACTGAGGAATTTTAGCGATAGTAATTCAGTAATGTGCTTGCTTTTTTTCTAATTTTACTGTGGTTTTTATGCTAATTTGGAGTTTACTTAATATTCTAGCAACTACATGGTAATGTTTTTGGCTAATTTGTCATATAATTATGTTTTTTATGCTAATTTAGATTAGCAAAAGCTAATGTTTTTGACCAATTCAGTTTACCGATTAATTTTAGGCTATTTAGGAGTTTAGCTAGTAATCAAGCAACAAGCTAGCTTTTTGGGGGCTAATTTGACATCTAGAGAGGTTTTTTTTTTGAGCTAATTTGGATTTTAGCTCATATTTAAACAACACACTAAAAATGTTTGCAAAATTTTTAAGCAACTTAAGGTCAACTTCAGCGCTTTTCCAAAGTTCTTTGATGAAATTTCTAGTCTTTTAGTAAATTTAACATTTTGCAAATAGAAATTGCTTTTTCAGCAAATCCCTTCAGGAGTTAAAATGAATTACGTCACCATTTTCAGCAAAAAGCTTCAGCAAAAGGCATTCACACTAGCATTGTTGCCGGTGATGCAACTTTTCTAGTTTTAGTTTATTTTTCTGCTGAGATGTGCTTAATTGTCCTTTATATCTCAACTTTATTTTTTATATAACCCGCAATAAAGTCAAACATTTTAACACTGTGAGGTCATAACCTTCGCTCGTATGTGTGTTTTTGTGTGCAAGCAGCCCAAGTTTAGAGTGTGACAGTGCGGATGAAGACATACTGGGACACTCCTACCCCTGCTCATCCTTAAAGCACAGACCCATTCTGAGGTCCAGCTCAGGAGAGGACAGAGGCTCCTTTGACGCCTCACCGGATTTTAACCGCTCACACTCTGACATCACACCCAAAACCACCAAGGTACATCCCACTTCCACATGAGCTCAACCTCCTCTGATGTCAGGTCAAGCTCGTCCATCAGGAATTTTTATTAGAAGTTACTTAGATAAAATTGAGAAGCCTTTTCAGTAAAAAAAAAAAAAAAAAAAGTATTTATATTTCAAGTTTTACCACAGACGAAACCCAACTTTTCAGGCAGTCATTAAGAGATAAGCTCATTCTGTCAACAGCTCAATAGTGTGGACAAAAGGTCAGTTGGACTTGTTTGTGCTGGAGGCTTTTGCTGTTTTTTTCTCATTTTACTTTTTTGTGAACTGAACTTGTGAACCTGCGTGCGTGACGTGTCTTTGTACTCAGAATTCAGAGGACCCTGAAGTTCGTCTGCGCTCGTACTCCTACTCCTCCCCAAAAGCTAAGCCCTCCCGACCCCTGCTCAACCGAGACTCGGCTATCACTGACCTAGAAGAAGGTGAGCGACTCTTATTTTGAATAGGCAAACAGGCCACACTTTCTGTTTTTTTTCCAACACACCCAACAAATGTCAGAAATCAACCAAAGCTTCACAAAATTTGTTCAGGATGAGCCCCGCTCTGGTACAGCAGCGCTCACCTGTCGGTAACTGAAAGTCGTGCTTTATTCTGCATAGGTGGCACGATTGGCAGCAGTGGTCGTTCTCTGCTTCAAGCGTTATCACTTTCTAAATCGCTTTCTCGTCTCAACCAAGTTAGTAAGTACAAGGACGGTGTCAAATGACAGCTGCTCGTTAGTTGGTAGGTGTGAGGGCTCTCCTTTTCTCTCTCTGGGGGACCATCAGGAGCTGCACAGTTAAAGAGCAAATTTTGTGTCTTGAACTGTTTTAAAACTCACAATAAACAAAGTGCACAATAGTGTAAAACTATATTTACAAGAAAAAATCTTAAATTGTGCAGCTCTGTGATTCAATTCTTGGTGGCGAGTTGGAGACTTTATTTTTCTTTCGTCCGGTGATCAAAAGCAGACCTTTTTTCACTCTTTGATTGTGTTTTCCCTTAATAATAAATTGGATTTCCAAAAACTATTTATACTTTTGGTAAAAGGTTTGGCAAGAACAAACTGAGGCTTTGGAAAAGTCCCAACTTGTGTGGATCATGTGAAGAAGGAGGTTTATTTTTATTTTTTTTTGTTTTGACACGCTTCCATTTGGCGCAGCGTCATTTCTGCTCTTAGCTTTTGTTTTTCCAGCTCTGCTGTCATCTGCTTTTCCGAGGCAGAGGTTTCTGGCGTTTGTTCTTTCTCTGTCGGGATTTTACTGGATCCAAACGTTCTCTCTGATCCCTGTATTTGTTTGTAATGAACGGTGATGGTTTCTAATCACCTCTAAAGTGCCTTTAATAGTACTGACACAAACGTCTTGGCCTAATCTTTTGTTTGTGACTGTTATTGTTCGTTGCAGAGCAGAGAGCGCTCAACCTGACTGAGACGCCCAGAGAAAAGAGGTACAGCCTGTGTGTCATCACATACATAAGCTCACGTCTTGCTTACATGTTCCTCCCTTTTTAGGCATCGCCAGTGCCTTAAACAACTTATATGTGTGTGTATACATCTCTTCAGCTTAAAACTGTGGTTGGGGGGGTGTATGACATATTTCCTGTCGTGAGTTTGAGGCCAGCGTATTCTCTAATTGTAACCCTAAAAAAAAACCTTGAGTAAACAGCAAAACTCTAAGCTTTCTAGGATGTCAAAGCATCAAAAGATGGTTGCTAAATTCTGGACCACATCAGTGACACTGATTTTGTTTCATGCTCATATTGTTGCATTTATGTTAGATATACATTTCTAACAGTTTTTCTGCTTTGTCATCCACCCATGTAACACATGCAGGCCCCTCATATACATTTTACAGGCTGTTTCATCTCATAAAATTCACACACTCATTTTTTTTTTTTTTGCTACCTGAGGAAATATAGAATAAGACATTAGAAATCATAATAAAAGACAATAATTAGATGAAAAATATGATTAACCCCTTCATGCCTGAATTTATTTCCAATCATGCATAAAAAAATGTCTTTCTTTATTTTTTTTATTTAACCTATTGTGTGAAAACATCGTAAACACTCACAGAATAACGATTTTCCTCAATCAAACTTTCAGCGATTTCAGTCATTTTTGTCTCAACATGTTCTGCTTGTTCAGGACATTACTGCTTGTATTTTTGGTATTCATAAACTTTATAGTTTTTGAAACATTGAGAAAAATATTCCCCATAGGAAATGAATCATTAAGTCTTCAAATTTCAATATTTTAAGTAGATTAGCAACAAGCCTTTAAATATATTCACGGGCTATATTTTCATATTTTTATTGTAATTTTCAAAAGATTTGGAGTTTAATTAATATTTTAGCAACATGCTAACATTTTTAGCCAATTTGTTATCTACTGGGATTTTTTAGGCTAATTTGGATTTTAGCTCCTATTTTAGCACCAGGCTAATGTTTTGGGCAAATTTAGTTTACGTAGGAATTTTAGGCTGTTTTGAAGTTTAGCTAATATTTACGCAAAGTGCTAGTTTTTTTTTTTTTTTTACTTAATTTGGCATATACTGAGCTTTTTTTATGCTTATTTGTAGTTTACCTAATATTATTGCAACATGCTAACAGCTCATTTGTTATCTGCTGCAGTTTTTAAGGCTAATATAGAGTTTAGCTTCTATGTTAGCAACAGACAAATGTTTTTTAATAATTTCACTTACTGAGGAATTTTATGCTATTTTGAAGTTCTCTTTTTCAAGGGAGACGTGGGCTGAAAGGCATCATCACAAGAAAATACAGAAAAACAAAAAAACAGAGATAAAATACAATTTTATAAATAGTATAACAATCATTATTCCACTGAATTAGTTCTGGATTTAAAGATCCATTCTGATGTAAATTGCATTTTTGGTGTTTTTAACATGGTCTTGTGGTATTTACTGATGATGGAGGACACGTATTAAGAATATTAAGCAGAAAATTGCTTAAAGATTGATTGTTTTTCGAAATTTGAGAGTTTCGAAAATACACTAAGCAGGCTACAAACTCCATAATTTCTTCCATGATGGGGAGGGAACTGATGCCACTCTGCAGAAACTATGACCTAGAAAACAAAAGGTTTAGGCTAAAAGTGGCATAATTATAACTAAAAAAAACACTGAAAATGCTTTTAAAATTGATCAAAAGATGATCAAAGTGGGACTTTAAAGGTATGTTACAAATTAGTGACACACAGTGTGAAGGGGTTAAACATTTATCTGTATAAACTTAATTTTAGCTTTATATTTCTACTGAATTAAGCCTTTACGGATCTAAGTTATCTAAAATACTGTAGACTAATAGAGAACTTTTTTTTCAACCAAACTGTCAGGCCTGAGCTGTTTGTATCCATGCAGGATTTTGGGTTTCCGTAAGCGGGCCCAGTCAGCAGAAGAGGAGAGCAGCGCATCGCTCCAACATCTCACGCTCACAGAGTTCCTCAAAGAGTATGTCTCCATCATAAGGGCCTCGCAGATGTGCATGTGTAGCTTGACTCATTCCAGTCCCGTCCATCTCCTTTAACCGCACAGACTCTTTGCATAAATAGATTCTGTTCTAACGTTCCGTGTCCAGACCGTTTTTGCATGTTTCTTTTCTTTTTTCTCTTCACCTACAAACTGAGCTCCATACATTGCTTTAAATAGCTGACACATCATTAATTGCATTTTGTGAGGAACGTGCTATAAATAGAACCTTCTAGAGTCCATAGTGACGTCCAAGCATGCCAAGCATGTTATAAAGAGTAATAATCTGTGGACCAGGGGTCCTGGAAGACCGAACATTCCCTCATTCCAGCATGACACCACCGTTCCTGATTAGTCAACTCTTCCAGTTGAGTAGAACCACTAAAATAATGATCTGTTTGGTTTAAAGACAGCACAAGTGGGATTTGACTGCAGTAAAAGAGGGGGGGGCACTATTAAAGTTGTGGTGACGTTTATGTTTTTCTGTTTTAATGAAACCCGGTGCAGGATCGAGGATGAGGAGTGGGATAAATACATAATCCCCTCAAAAGTTGAGACAGAGAAGTATAAAGTGAGCCGGACCTTCAGCTTTCTGAAGAACAGGATGTCCAGCACTCGGAACAAGACCAAGGTGAGGCTGCGCTGCAGAAAATGCGCTTCGGACTGACGCAGGTTTCTCCATCATGTGGTAAAACATGACTAAAATCCCTGAAGTTGATCTAATAAACATTTTTTAAGGATTGGGCATTGACTATACACACGGGCGGACTTACCATTAGTGGTGGGGGTGTGGCCTTTCAACAAGCTCACTCCCGATTGGTGTGAGTGGTTGCCATAGAAACCACGACTCAGACCAACTTTGACCAATCACTACTTACTGACGTCATCTGCTTTTGTCCATGTCATGAAAAAAAAAATGAATGAATTGACTTAATTTTGTTGGAGCCATTTTCTATAGATGATGTCACACTCACTCGGTCCAGTTCTTATATACAGTGAGTGGTCGGGGGGGGGGCTAGATGTTGCTCGTAAAAGGTTTAACAGCTCTTTAAAAGATCAGGTCAGAATTCCTGTCCTGGGGGTCCATTTGTCTGAGCTTAGTGCCTTTATTTGGCAGTAGAGAACTCCCTCTCGTCGGGTCTGCCTTGGCAACAACATACAGTCAAAATACTCTTCACCACAAAAGATTCTGGAGCCAAAACACTTTCTGCTGGATCCTACAAATTCTGTTGTGCAGAAAGGATGTTTTTCTGGTTTCAGAGGCACATAATGTACCTGCAAAACACCCCTCCCCCCATAGACGTCCTGACAAAGTTGGATAAGAAAACAAACACAGTCTTCCAGAGAGAAATCCTCCTGATGCCCCCCTGAGGACAAAGCGCTATGACAGCAGCTGTCCTCGTGGACTTCCTCAAAGTAAACAGAAAAGCTCCCACAGAGGCCCCTCTATCTCAACAATGTCATTTTAACAGCAAACAGGGATTTTTGGTGGTTTAAATAATAAAAAAAAACACCGTAATACATTTTAAAATGGACTTGTATTTCAGGTGAAGGGAAAAGACATGAAAGAAGGGAAGGAGAAGTCAGGAGCTGCTAACGGACACCAGTTTGTTCCCGTGTCCCAGCCGGCCCCAGCTCTCTGTGTGGCCTGTGACAAGCCGGTTTCTGGGAAGGAGCTGGTTCAGTGCTCCAGTAAGTGTTTTGGTGCTGCATGATTGAACCGTTCAGGGTTTGGCTTGACAGTTTTATAATCAGTACATATATTGTAGTATAAATCACAATGTATTATATAGCATATTTTAATATATAGAGCAATATTTGTATATTGTATGTGGTTCAGGATATTTCAATACAAGAAAACAGTAATAGTTGGAGTATTTCAATATATTTTAATATTCTGATAAATATTCCTTCCATATATGGAATATACTGTAAATATATTGTTTTCCATACACTGAGAAATATATTGTTGGGGTTTTCAGCAGACATGCAGTCATTATGTTTCATTTTATGAGCTCAGCTCATGACCAACAGATGAAATGTATGTATTTTTAGATTAAAAAATGTAATTGTCTCTCATCTGTTTTTATCTTCAGGCTGCTTCATAAACGTCCATAAAAACTGCAGAGAGTCCGTTGCAGCTTGTGGAAAGGTAACCCTTAATTTTAAAATCTACAGTACTGAGTGATTGTGCTTTAAAGGAGCCATAACAGGATTTTCTTAAGGCTTGCAGAGTAAACTATATCCATATATGATCATATGTTACCCTTTGCACACTAGAAAAATGAATTATTTCTGAAATATCAGTAATTTTGTGACTTTTGTCCTACTTTTTATATAGGATGGAACACCATAATGCACTTAAAAGCTCAAAACATTGTTTTTTCTTGGTATGACTCCCTTTAATATAAAATGATAATAGTCATGTTTGAGAAATGTCTAAAAGTATTACATTTTTTTGTTATATAAATGAAACTCAAAACTATTCTTAAAAGAATTGAAATGTGGCTTTCTACATAAATGTGACCTAAATCTAAAGACACATTTCTAAAATTATGTTGATTAATGAAAGTAAAAAGCTTCTTTATTAGTACATATTGATTATTATAATAATGTTGATTTATTACAGCTTTAGATATTTAGAATCAAAACAAAAAAAATTAAAAGCCATTATTCTCAAAAAAATGTTTTTTTTTGTGTGCATTTGTCAGAAAATTTAGAATTCTGCTGAAAAAAGTGCAGTTTACGTTTGATTATGGGAGACAGAGATATGTTTTTCACTGTTTTGCAGCAGCATATTTAATATTTTTACTTTTTTTTCGTTCATCATGACAAAAAATATTTGGTTTCATTTATGTGCTTATGTTTTTTTATTATGACCTTTGACGTTTCGGTCACCACTTATTGGAGTTGTAACTTTGGGTTAGTCAATCTTATGCATTGATAGTTAGACACTGTTTATTGAGCCGGCTGTTATTTTATGACCTACAGCTTAATAATTGAAAATGTTCATGTTGGTAAAAATATGCTGAAAAATGAAATAAAATTGTTTTTTTTAACCATGAATGATTAATATGCAAATACATTTTTTAAAATACATTTTTTATTACAGTTTACTGAAAGAATATTTTTATGATATAAAGTATCAAAGCTAAAATCTGACCTTTGTCTGTTTGATCTGTGTGTGATCCGTCTGAATCGCTAAAAATAAAAATTATTTGAAGTAAAGCTTCACCTTCCCAGAGGAAATATTGTGTCTTTTTATGTCAAGAAAAAGACTACCAGTAATCTTATTTATTTATTTATTTTTACAAAAAGTTGTATTTCTGTTTAAGTTTACAAAGAAACATAATGATGGTGAAAAGTTTCATTAGATAATTATATTTCATACTGAACAAAATTTAATTTAATTTTTAGCCAAACAGTGAACCAAACTGTGTCTTTTTGTTTTCATGTTATCTTTGCTTCAGTAAATTAGTCAATCTAGAATTTAACTGAGAGAAATTTAGCCAAAAATTCAATCTTATGGAGCAAATATGGTCTTTTTTTTTTTTACTTTACTCAAGCTTAGTGATTATTTTTCTAAAACATTATTCTTAAATTGTGCAAATGCAAGCAAAAAAGAGATAATTTTTAATTTGAGATGAATATTTCAAACTGGCGCTGTGTAATCACACAGCTTTTTATTTATCTCTTTTTATTGACTCCAAACACGGTCCTTCACAGCTGTTTATGCCAGCATGTCTGTGTGTCTCCCCCTAGAAGCTGCAGCCGGACAGGAATGCAGCGTTAGTGAAAAGCAAGACCACGTCTCTCCCACACAGTGAGTACAGTATAGTATCCCGCTTTTCCTCGCTCCCAAGTGTTGCTTTCTGATTCATTTAGTTCTCACCTGCCCTCCTTTGTTCCGGAGGGGATCAAAAAAGGCACCCCCTCCCTCCCTGCATGCTTTCCAGTTAAATTTCAATCCATCTCAGCGGGGGATCTGACCTGGATTGTGTTTTTGTGCATGTTTGGCTTCTTTTTTTCCCAGTAGTAGATGAATGACACACTTTACTATTTGACAGAATTCCCCATGTTGTTGTTGTTTGTTAGAAGACATCACAATAAAGCTAAACGGATGTATTTAAAGAAGATTAAAAAAATCAGATTGAACATTTATTACTTATTTGTCTTCTGAACTTCCAGACTCAGTCAAGGAAAACTCAGTTTTCTCCTCGTCTTCCTCTTCGCCCTCTTCAATGTCAACTAGAGAAAAAAGAGAAACAGTCGGCCATTTTTCCAAAAGCTTGTCCATGTCTTTAGATAGCAGGTAAGGAGGAAATCTTTAGTCAACTGCAGCCATTCATTATTAAAAGAAACATATTAATTAAAGACCTACTCCGATAAAAAAATGGAGTCTTTGTTGTTGTAAACATGTTCTTGTAACATTTTTCTAAGGATAGAGAACACATATGTGGAAAATTAAGCTTAAAATTGTAAAAATCATTTTTTCTCTGCTCTTGATTGGGTGTGAGGGGCTGTAAGCTACTGGGTGTAAACAGAGAGCCCCAGGGGGGTTCTGTGGTAGTAGTCCCGCTCACAACTCAGAGGCAAATTTCTAATGATCTACTGCGGAAACCATGTCCAAGAAAACAATACTTGTTTTTAGTTTTTATCAAGAAATGGTTTAATCGTTATTAAACTAACTTAACTATTTTCTATACTTGGATTTTGGTTTTGGACATTTTCAAAATCTCCTTTGATTTATTTACTTGCTACAGTGACCAAGTTGCCTTTGGAGAAACTGGTCTGAAATACGTTTTTCTTTGACTCATGAATCAACAGACAAGAGAAGGTCTGCTGGTTTAACTGATCAAGGGTTAAAATGTCTGAATAACAACCAACTGGTTAAAAAAAAACATAGAAAACATCTGGAACAGAATTTACCTAAATTGTTATTTTCCTCAACAAGAATTGAAGGTTATTTTGCAAATTTTCAAAATATAAATAACTGCACTAAATACAAGAGATCTGGAGTTAAAGCTTCAGTAAGCCTCTTTGCACTAAATACTATAGACCAGGGGTGTCAAACTCTATCACACAGGGGGCCAAAATCCAAAACACACCTTAGGTTATGGGCCGAACAGGATAAACATTTATTGAAGACTCTAAAACTAAGTTTTAAAACTTTAAAACCGTAACTTTTTAACATAATTATGAACTAGATACATAGCATTACCTGCGATATGGCAGTTGAATGTAGTAAGATGAATTTGGCAACTGAATATGCTAGTGCTGATAGCTAAAGATGCTGAAAGTGATAGCTAAAAACTTTTAAGCTATAGCTAAAATTACTGAAGCTAATAGCTGAAAATGCTGAAGTTAATAGCCAGCTAAAATATTAGCTAAATCCCAAATTATCCTAAAAAAAACAACAAAAAGAAACGTAGATAGCCAAAACAGCTAGTATGTAAATATTAGCCTAACTCCAAAACAGCTTAAAAACTTTAAAAAAAAGTTTAAATTAGCCAAAACAACTAGCATGTTGCTGAAATATTAGCTAAACTCCAACATCGCATAAAAAAATCGTATTAAATCCCAAAATAGACCAAAGTTAGCAGAATGCCAATTTTTAAAACTTTAAAACTGTAACTTTTTAACTTAATTATGAACAATAAAAAGGCAGGAATATTATTTTTATATAAATCAACTTAAACCTTAAATAACTTTCAATATTTTACTTTCCATAAAAATATTTTTTGTCTAAAATTATACAAGTTAAAAATAAGTGCAAGATAAAAATTGCTGTTAAAATAATCTGGAGGGCCGGATAGAATTACCTGGAGGGCCGGATTCGGCCCCCGGGCCTCTTCTTTGACACATGGGCCTATAGACCATGAATGTTGGATTTTGAAGTAAAAACTTTCATTTCACACTATTTTGTTGCATAAAAGTATTTTAAAGTTTCCCATGGGGGTCACGTTTCAGTCACACTCACAGTTGTGCTCAGTGCATTTCCATCATGTTTAGGTCTGTACGTTTTGTCTGTCAGCAGAGGACTGAGTGACGTAGCAGAGGCGGACAGCGAGGGCAGCATGGCAGCTTTCCTGAGCAGCTCGCTGTCTGAAGAGGGGTCACAAGTCACCTCCCCCTCCACCGACCTGCCAATCAGCACGCAGGGTGAGGCGCATCATGTCCTACCAGGTTCTAGGAAGCCAGCGCATCAGTGATTCTGATGAGATCTGTTGCTCTTTATTCCTGCAGATACAGTTGACGCTCCTGTACTGAGTGAGCTGTCGGCCGATCAGCTGGGACTCGATGCAGAGTCGTGGAGTCTCGCCGTCACTCCGGACTTTTGCAGGAAACTTGACAGACGCACCATCAAACGGCAGGATGTTATTTATGGTAGGATCTCGCTTGATTTTATTTTTGATTCTTGTAAGTTGTTATGTTATTGAGATGAAGATAAACAATGAAATAACTTAAATTATGATAGACTCGCTCTGTAGAAACTGTCATAAAAACATTTTTTTTGTTGAAAACTACATAATCATAAATAAAATACCACTGGAAACACTTTGAAAATAGATCAAAAGATGTGTGTCTTAAAACGCAATAATTTTGTATTAAAATAAAACAGATATACCAGAGGAGGCTCTATTTGGGGCCAATTTATACTATTTCCTCATGCAGGAAAAAATAATTTTCATTTTTTTTAGCACTTTCCAAGCCAGTCATTTCATCTGTGGCTTTAAACTGAAACCTTTCCCATAATCCTCTTTGGCTGCCCTCCCTGTAGAGCTGATGCAGACAGAGCTGCACCACATCCAGACTCTGACGGTCATGTCGGAGGTGTTCCGGAGGGGCATGCTGGAGGAGCTGCAGCTGGACTTGGACTGCGTGGCGCGGATCTTCCCGTGCCTGGACCCCCTGCTGCTGTTCCACAGAAACCTCTTTAGAACGCTGCAGGAGCGCCGTCACGTGTCGTCGCATCCCGAGAACTCGCAGAATTACCTCATCCATCAAATTGGCGACATACTTCTTCAGCAGGTTGGTGGAACTAATATAATATAATGATCGTTTTAGACCGAATTCTGACGATGTTGCTCAGTTTTCAGATGAGAATGCAGAGAAGATGAAGCAGCTGTATGGGGAGTTCTGCAGTCACCATATCGAGGCTGTAAATGTTTTCAAGGAGCTCCAGCAGCAAAACAAAAAACTTCAAAACTTTGTTCGAGTAAGTTCCCGGAACAACAGATTTTCTTGAAGGCATCGCCTGTAAAGTACTTTCTTATTAAGCAGCCAGTCTTGTGGTTTTTTTTGTTTCCCGTGCAGCAACAAAGCAATAACTCTCTTGTCAGGCGAAGAGAGGTGCCAGAATTCATCCTACTGGTCACTCAACGCATCACTAAGTATCCTGTGCTGCTGGAGAGGATTCTACAGCACACTCAGGGTAACTCTGTTCTCCTGCACTACCTGCAAAAGGAAAACATGATTAACCAAAAATAGAAAATCGGATTCTCGGTTTGATCTGCAGCAGATCATCTTGACCATGTCAATCTGAAATGCTGCCATTTGATTGGCTGATTGGAATTTTGTGATAACAAACAATTGGAAAGTGTATCTGAGTACATAAGTACATGTAAAATTATTACCATATTTTCTGGAGTATAAGTCGCAAGATCAAAAAATGTCTAATTAAGAAAAAGAAAACCATATATGAGTCACTCTGGAGTATAAGTTGCACTTTTAGGAGAAAAGTCTGACATTTCAGAACAAATCCGCCGAGCGTAACTAAAAAAGAAGAAAAAAGCTAAAAAGAAAAAATACAGATTTCTATAAGAAAAATATTAAAGTTTAAGAGAAAAACAATCAGATTCTCTTCCATGTTTGTTTTGGATGACACTATTTCTGCCGCTGTCAGTAGCAAATACTTATACTCAGATGCAGCGCCCTCTAGCGTTGTTAGCGGAAACAACTGCTAAAGGGCAGCCAGTGTTTCTGATTCCCCCCCCCCATCACTATAGAGTGCGTTCGCCATTTCTAGTGCTGTCCGAATCTATTAATTCCAATATCAAGTGCACTTGAAATTTCCCAGAAGTCTATGCAAAAAACTAGCGTGCATCGACGCTCACTAGATTAACGAATATTGACCACAATGCATTGCGGTTGAACAATTTTGAACAAAAAACGTGATATTTGAATAAACCATCCACATTTTCATCATCAGAAAACAGTAGAGTCATAAATAAACGCAGTGAAATTTATTCATTCGATCTTTACTTAGTGAAATTGGTAACGTCATATCTGGTGTTTAGAAAAACGAAAGAAAAGTAGTGAGCATCGTGTCCGAATTGCCTTTAAAATCCAGGCCGCTGTATAGTCCTGCACTATATAGTTTTATATTAGTTAGGTATTATGGCGGGAATTCGGACACTAGTGTTTGCTGGGAAAATGGCAAATTTATAACCCTTTTGATGTCTAAAAAAGAAAAAAAATAAATATATGACTTATACTCCGGAAAATACGGTATATTATTTAAAATTATACAAAGTTATACATATACAGAAAGAGAGAGAGATTTATAGTAACATGCATTTTATTACATTCACATACATTAATATTCATTTTTCCAGCTCAGTGGCCTTGTGGTAGAGTGTCCACCCTGAGACTGGAAGATCGTATGTTCAAATCTAGGGTTGAGTCATACCAAAGACTCCAAAAATGGTTCCCAATGCCTTCCTGCTGGACACTCAGCATTAAGGGGTTGGATTGGGGGGGGTTAAACCACCAAATGCCTCCTGAGTGCAGCTGTGTCTGCAGCTCACCCCTCCCCCAGGAGAGGGGTCAAATGTAGGGATCAAATTTCCCACAATGTAACAATTAATGTATCTTATAAATGCAAAAATTCTATTTACAAAACTTTTTCTGTTGCTGTGAAGAAAAAACTATGATCCAAATCCTGGTCATGACTCTTGATGCTGTGTTTGTGCTCACAGAGGAAAGTCAAGAACACCTGGACTTATCGAAGGCTTTGGCCCAGATCCGAGACATCATCGCAGCAGTGGACCTGACGGTCAATAAGTATGAGAAATGTCAGGAGCTGCAGGAAGTTCTCGCCAGGCTGGACATCAAGAGCTTTGCCAAACTCAAGAACGGTAAAGTTTTCCGCAAACAGGATCTCCACAGCAAACACAGGAACCTTCAGCACAAAGGCCTGGTCTTCTGGAAAACGGCCACAGGGCGGCTGAAAGGTGTGAATATATCATGTGAGGGGCTTTTCTCTTTAGATTTAGCAACAGTTTACATGGATATCTTCCCTTTGTCTTTCAGACACTTTGGCTCTTTTACTCACGGATGTTCTGGTTTTCTTACAAGAGAAAGATCAGCGCTTTATATTTGCTTCTGTGGTAAGTATCAGATAAGTAAGAGCCACAGGTTTAAAGCTTTTCATCCCACAATTCACCAAAAACACCGATCATTTGACACAAAAACATGTAAGAGATCACAACGTAATGAAAAGACAACATTACTATTAAGAAATCAAAGCAAAAAAGTAAATCAAAATGATCTGTTTTGGAAAACAAAAATAACTCTCAGAAATCAAAATGAAATGTTAAGAAAGAAAATACAAGAAGAAATTACAAAAGCTAAGAACTATGGGACATCGCTGATTGACGATTGAATTCTTTTAAATGTGTCTTCAATGTCCACATACCAATAAAAGTTTATGATCATCCAGCATTTCTTTATGGCAAATAACTTTCGGCTGAAATGATGAACAAACATCATCATCCAATCAGAGATATCCGATAGTATCTACCTTTTACGCTTTCTTGATATGTTTCATTTTTTAACATTTCATTTTGATTTCGAGATATAACTTTTGTTTTCCGAAAAATTTCATTTAATTTTTGGAATTTTGTTCTCACTATAAAAACAAGGTATTGATATTACCTCTAAAAATGTAATGTAAAAATGCATTTAAACAAAATTGTTCCAAACTGAAAGGGAAAAAATACTAAACTCAACACCTAAAAAAAATATTTATTTGTTTATTTATTTATCAACATTTGTTTCAAACATGTTAATAGTGAACGCAATACGGCAAAAATAGTGGATAGTGATGATAACAATGATCAAACATTTAATTTGAGTTAATCGTACTAAATATGATCCCACTTCTTTTTGTAAAAAAAAAATACCTTTCCATAAAAATTATATTTTTAATGCCTAATTTACAAATTTTATTTTTCCTCATTTTTTTTTCTTTAGAAACATATGGTTTATTTTATTTATTTTTTCTACCTTTAGTTACATGACACTTAAATATCATTATATCCATGAAAAACCAAAAAACAAAATATAGTGTAACCTTATATTTAAAAAAAATCTATTTTGAATGTAAACATAATTTATATTCAAATTATTAAAACAGTAGGCTATTTCCTTATTTAATTTTTTTTTTTTTTTTTTTTTTTTACAAATAATAATCACCACTCGGCTAGCATGGGTACAATTTAGCCATAATAAGTAGGTAAAAATTCTAACCCTTTTACTGTATTTTCCAGAGTATAAGTCACAAGAGCAAAAACTGTCAAATCAAGAAGAAGAAAACCATATACAAGTCACACTTTTGGGAGAAAAGTCTGACTTTTTAGGAACAAATTCGCTAAGCCCAGCGTTGTTAAATAAATATAATATTACTAATCTTTTGATCTGTATAGGAAAAATATTAAAGTTTAGGAGGAAAACAATCAGATTCTCTTCCATGTTTGTTTTGAAGACACTTCTTCTGCCGCTAGCAAATACTTATACTCAGATGCAGCGCCCTCTAGCGATTGTTAGAGGAAACAACTGCTAAAGGACGGCCAGTGTTTACTGGGAAAATAACAAATATTTGAGACTATTAATGTCTAAAAAAAAACAACAACACACAAATAAGTCTCTCCTGTCGCACCCCTGGCTAAAAGATAAAAAAACAGCAATTTATAATATATGACAACTACATTTTAGACAATTTGACCCTTTGGTAATGACACACATCCACACTTAATGTTTAGAGTTTCTTGAATATTTTATTTATTTATTTTTATAGAATTTCTATTATAATTTATTGTTTTTTCTATATTTTAATTGTTGTTGTGGTCTTTAATATGTTTTTGCATCAAGTGATTTGTTGGTGGGGTTTGCGCTCCGGGCTACCGTACTGAACCCATATTTTTGTGATTTTCTGCTCCAGGACCAAAAGCCACCAGTGATCCCTCTACAGAAGCTCATCGTTAGAGAAGTAGCCAATGAGGAACGAGGAATGTTCCTCATCTCTGCTCCTCAGCGGGCCCAGAGATGTATGAGGTTCACACCACCACCAGAGAGGAGAGGAATGCATGGATGAGGCACATCCGGCAGGCCGTGGAGAGGTGTGTGTGTTTGTTGACTTCTCTGTGTGACTGGTTAACGTGTGGTAATGTTTGTGTTACTCATTATCTAACCTACTGCCCTACGTGGCAGCTGTCCTGAGGAAGAGGAGGAGGAGGAGCGAAACACTGAGACGGAAGAAGCCAGACAAGCTGCAGAAGTGAGAATTCAGAAAATAAACAAGTTCCAGGGTAAGAACAACAAATCTGCAATGAGTCCTCACCACAAACCAAACAAGCCCTCACCGTAGCGCCCTGGCCTCTGTGCAGATGCCCTGTTTGGACAAGACCAGCGGATCTGCCACAGCCTGGAGGAGAAGCTGCAGCTTTATGCCGAACTCGCCGAGCTGACCCTTCCTCCTCCAGAAGCTGCACCACATCGCCTCCTACTGGTGCAGCCAGCACAACTCAACGACGGCGAGACGCCACGTCAGGCCTCGAGTCTGCTCACAGCAGCACTCAGAGAGGGTCAGGACGCCGCGGCGTGGCATTTTTATCAAGTTTATTTATGTTCAGTGATAGAAACACATTGATTTGTTCTTAAAAATACATCAAATCAAACTAATGACGCCCAGGCTTTTTTGTTGGAACGTAAACTGAGAAAAAAGTCCGTCTTTTGCTTGATTCTAAAACATCAAATATAGTTTTTTGTTGGAACGTAATGAGAAAACGCTTCTGATTTAATTTGTGTGAAATGTTTCAAGGATTTGTGAATATTACAGTCGAAAGCTGTGTCCAAAACTGACACTGCAGCTGAATTTATGACATGCAGGCTAGATTTCTGGAAATGCACCGAAGCTTGATGTGCAGGAAATTTCTTGGAAATCTTCAGTTCCAGGAACTTTTGAGATTTGTACGAGAGGGTTTTTCCTCCCCAACAGACCAACTAACGGGTAAAATACAACACCTTTATGAGCACGTTTGTCGCTTGTTTTTTTAATCTACATGCTTTGCCTTTCTTTTTTTTAATATTAATCAAGTTTAGGCTTCATATGTGGATCATTTCCAATTTTTAAGTAGAAAAAAATACATTTTTTACTAGCAAAACTATAAATATTTACTGTAATCTGCGACAGATTGGCGTCTCGTCAAGGATCTACTTCACTTTTGTCCACAGTGATCTGGATAGGCTAAGGTGACCCTAAAGGATTCGATGGGTTAAAGCTAGGGGTGTCAAATTCAATCGCACATGGGGCCAAAATTTAAAACAGGTTAAATATTTATTGGAAAAACTAAAACTAATTTTTTTAAACTTTAAAAACATAACTTCTTAATATTACTATGAATAAAAAAGCAGAAATAATCACTATTCCTTTTTGAGCGATGAATTGTTTATCCATTTATCCATTCATTCTTTGCTAAATGAATCGTGTCGATAAGATTTTTTAGTCATTTTCTGCTATTTTCTTTCTGAAAAATCCAAACTAAGTAATCCACACCTGGAAAAGCTACTTTCTTTGTTACTTTGCTAACAACATGATTTTGAAAATGCTGAAGCATTTACCTGACACTTTTCTGTTGGACCACAAATTAATTTTACAATCAGAGACGATGTAAGGTTGAATGACATCCTGGCTGTGTAATCTAGGATTTCAACCTTTGTTTAATCTGTTCATCCCATTTTGCAACAGCCTCGTTTTTTACAATAGAAAGTTTATTTCTATTTCTCACTTAAGAGTGTTTGTTTGCTCGTGTAGCGGAGAACCTCATCAACGTCCTTCAGACTCGAAATGGTTTCTCAACTCAAAGTCAGAGCTCTCCTGTTGGCGACGGCTGCAGCTACAACAGCGTTCAGGAGTCTCCCTCTGAGCGTGAGTCCTTTTTCAGCGCCGTTTGATTTGCTCTGATGCGAGTGGGTATGACAGGTGCTCCTTCCTGACCTTTACAGCAGATTATCTGAGCACGCTCAGTATGAGCTCCACTTCTCTTGGATCCGACAGTGAGTCAGCAGGGCTGGAGACGGTGTCCTGGAGTCCAGCGTCCGAGTTCAGAAAAGGAGACAAAGGGACGCTATTAAAGGTTTGTTCACTTTAGATACAAACAATCAATATTTCATTATAATCTGCTGGATGAACATTGTGTTCTGCAGGTGGCAGAGAGCGTCCAGAACTTGACTCAGCTTCTCTACAGCCTGCAGGTGAGGAAAGACAGAAAATAAATCGTAGTTTTAAATTAAATTCTGAAATAATGTATTAAGGAATTGTTTTAATCTGTCAATTATACATTTTTGTAAAGGACAGATCAACTATTTAAAGAATTAAAACAATTTTACAACAAACTGGACTTTAAAAATACCTTATTTTATGAAACTCAAGCTTCTCTCTTATCAGAGTTTTTTTTTTTTTTTTTTTTTTGCAGGCAGCTGTGACTTTCCAGGACAGCTGTTATGAAGTTTCTAAACTTCTTTTGTTGGAGGGAGAAAAGCATCAGCCTCGAAACGTTGCCTCTCATCAAAACTCTTTGGTATTAAAGCAAAAAATATGTATATTTTTGTCTACTTTCTTTTTGTAAATCTGATTCCTTTTATCCAGGAAGGAAGGCAGAAGAATATTGACAAAATGAAAGAAGAGAAGAAGAGCATAGAGAGGAAGAAAGAAGAGGTGGATGAGGTGCAGAAGCTTCATATCAAATTGAGACAGGAGCAGCTGCGTTGGGACAAAGAGTGTTTGGCCCGAGAGAAGCAACAGGTGAGCCTCATCTGTAGCTTCTTTCAGAGTGGGTCACAGCTTTCTGTTTCCTTAGAAACCCACTCTGTTAAAAATCAGGTTTTTAACATGTTCTTGTGACATTTCTCTCAAGATTAAAGCCACGTTTCTGAGTACTTCTTTATTCAAATTGTGATGGAAAAAAAAAAACAGGCCAGTCTCCTTCCTCCGCTCCATTCGGATGCATCCAGTTGGAGACAAATAGACCCGTTTTCCTAGTTCAAGTTGGCATCTGGTTCTAAACTGTGGGGCTGGATAGCTATGATATTGCTCATCTTTTTTTTTTTTTTTATTGAAATGTTATAATCATGATTAAAAGACCAGTGGGAATGATTGGAAAATAAATCAAAAGATGATCGGACTGAGATTTAACAAGTATGAACTAATTTTAAATCCTGTTTGGCAAACAAACATTAGCAGCTCATAAGTTAAGCTATAATGTTTATTACATATTTGTAAAACAGTCACGCAAAATACCTATAGCGTAAAACTTTAGGATTATTTCATATTTTAACAAACATTTTTTGGACAGTTCAGATTTTTATGTTTTCTGACCTGATGTTTTCACACAAATAAGATACTCCAATATATATATTTTTTTTTTCATTTTTTTTTTATTTCTACAATAAAAGCTATACACTAAAACAAAACAAGATATCTTATGTTGGGGAGATGAAAGAGCAGAGTGAAGAAAAACTTACCGGTATTTTTCTGCTCAGGTTACACGCATTCATTCAACTAAAAGAAAAAGGAGCATCTATTTTAACATTTCAATGCCACATTTATTTCAACATTTATTTATTTATTTCAACATTTATTTATTTAATGCCACATTATTTATTTATTATATTAAATTTATTTATTTCAATTTGGGAACAATGAAATAAATAAATATGACATGAAATACTTAAATGTGCTCTTTTAATATTTTAATGCCACATTTATTTCAACATTTATTTATTTTTTCCAACATGTATTTATTTAATGCCACATTTAATTATTTATTTATTTAATGGTGTATATATTTATTTAATTCTGGCTCTTTCGAGACTCCATAGCATGGGGGCTGTTTGCTTTGTTTTTCAAATTTTTTTAAACGTCAACAACCATTCCTTCTGTGTTCTGACTTCAGAGGCCGTCAGCATTAAATAGAACTAATTGTGCTGATTCTGGATTCCGCCCCTCGGTGGCGCAGCGGCATAAACAGGTGACTTCCCAGTCAGAAGGTCTGAGGTTCAATTCCAGCTCAGGAAAATTGACATTTATTTTTATTTATTCATTTTTTTTATTTGTGTGATCCCAAAACAGATCAATTTAGGTATAGAACACATGGAATTGTTATTACAAGCACAATAAATGAAATACTTGCTGCATGGGATAAACAGGTGACTTCCCTGTTTATGCCGCTGCGCCAAGTTATGCTCAAAAAAACTTGCAGTATATAAACATCAAAAACAGATGAGAATCACATAAAAAACAAAATAATTTATAAGTATCTTGTTTTACTTTTTTCACACTAGTACAGTAATTAAATAACAAAGTTTCAAAAACGTTCACAGTGTTTTTCAGCAATGCAGAAAAACCATTAATACCAGAGAAAAGTTTTTGAAGTGATAACTATTTGAACTTTGCATCTTTGCAGAGCGAGCAGGAGGTTGTGCTGGAGCAGAGAGAGCAGCAGTGTTTTCTGGAGACGGAGCGTCTGCGCTGCGAGCGTGAGCAGCTGGAGGCGCAGCTGCTGGAGTATCAGCAAAACCTGGACAGACTCAAAGAGGGCCAGAGGAGTGTGGAACTGGAGAAGAAGAAGATCGAGACCCAGCAGAGGCTGCTTCAGAGCTGGAGACACAGTCGCCAGAGCAGCCTGCCCGTTACAATACCACTGGACGGGTACAAGGTAGAAAAGGGTTCTCATTTTGATGGGGCTGTAACGATAAATGGATTTATATTCTTAGCAACCAACCAGATTGAGCTGTCTGAGGCAAGTTGTTAATCGAATCGACATATATCATTAGAAATTTTGGAGAGAATATAGTCTCATCTGATTTGTGTGTCCGTAATTATTGATTTGTGTGTAACTTTAGATTTTTGCGTGCATAATGCTTGATTTGTAGCTCATACAATACATTTTGCTTCTAACTGTGTACTTGCAATTGTGTATTCATATGTACAAAAATTACAAAATACAATGTATACATGCATAACTTAAAATTATTAACTACACATACAAATCTTTAAAAAGGACGCACCTATTGGCTGATAGACAAAAATCGCATTTATGGACAAAACTGATGTGAGACTCTTTTCCCATCTCCAAGTTTTGTGTTCAAATGATGCGTTTAAACGCTGCTAGAATGCTGGGTCATCAGAGATTTCTTATCAGTCTCTTTGAACTTATATTGTGAGTAAAATTTGGTGAAAACTTGACAATTTAACTGATATGCCCCAATTATTAAATTAATAAGTCTAAAAAATTTTTTTTTAATTGATCCTTTAAATATTGTCATGGGCTATGTTTTAATATTTTATAGTAATTTTCAAAAAATGTGGAATTTGCCTAATTTTTCATACCTTTTTATCCCTAGCTTGTTTGGCTAATTAGGCATCTATTGCGGTTTTTATAGACACACTTTAGCTTCTATTTTAGCAACAGGCTAACATTTTTAACTAATTTAGTTTACAGATGAATTTTCAGCTGTTTTGGAGTTTAGCTAGTAGCAATGAACTGGCTTTATTGGCTAATTTGGCATCTACTGTGGTTTTTTATGCTAATTTGGAGTTTAGCTTATATTTTAGCAACAGGCTAACGTTTTTGACTAATTTAGTTTACTAAATTAATTAACAACGGAATTAACTAACGGAATTAATTAACGGAATTTAAGGCTATTTTGGAGTATTTAAACAACAAGCTAGCTGTTTTTGGGCTAATTTGAAGTTTTGCTCATATTTAAGCAAACCACTAAATATTTTTGCAAAACTTGCATGTATTAAGTTTCTTTTTTTTTTTTTTGCGATTTAACTACAAAGTTTTTTCACAAATTTAGGTCACCTTCAGTACTTAACAGCTTTTACATTTTCAGCAAATCCCCTCAGCAATTAAAGTGAATTGCGTCACTATTTTCAGCAAAAAGCTTCAGCTACTTCAGTGACTACTTTCAGCAAAAAGCATTCACACCAGCATTATTGTGGGTAATGCAACTTTTCTAGTTTTACAAGAAACACGAGGAAAACCTTCACCTGCACTTGTCAGTATCCAGGTATTTTCTCTATCTCTGAGTCACGCTGGTTGAATTTTTGATTATAGATGTCGATATAGGATTGTTCAAAATGAATCAACTATGAATCATGTCGTCAACCACTAATTATAAAATGAATCAACTCGTTAAAATGAATTGTTACACCCCTAGTTTTAAATGACTGCAAGTTGGAAAGAAAAAATTATTTGGAGAAGTTCTTTTGTTTGTTCCAGATGTGCGCTCACAGCCGGACCGGTAGCCTGGATGGCAGCTGCTCTGTCTACAAAAACGAGGCGGCCTTGCTGGCCTCTCTGCAGCAGAACCACCTGCCGACCAACAACAACCAGCATCAGCACGCGCTCCTGATGCAGAGGCGGAACCAGGACGGCCCGCCGCACAGCTCCAGCTACCCCTCCAGCTCCAGCCTGAGTGCCAGCCTCTACAACAGCCTCAACACCCTCCTCAGCCAGGCCCACAGCAAACAGCCCCCAGATAGCTCTCCCCGACCCCCCGCCGAGCCCCTCCACCCGTTCAGCAGCAGGGCGTCCACGCAACCCCGCAACGGTGAGTCCTCTCGCCCCTCTTCGTCCTCCTTTGTGATTAAATCTTGAAGATTTCTGTTGCTCCGCTCAGATCTTCACCTGCAGCAGGACGCGCAACCTCCCAACCCCTGGAGGTCAGAGGTCACAGGACTTTTCAAGGACGACTTCTTTTCCCCCGCACCCCATCTCCAACCGCCGGCTTACCTCTCTCTTGAAGGACAAATCGGAGACGAAGTAGAAGAGGAGAACGTCGTTTACCTCTGAGAGTCCTTCAGACTTTAACCCATTTACGCCAGTTTTATGTTCTTTGATTTACAGTAACTTTTCAACCGTGAACACGATCAACGTTGTTCTAGTAGATTCTGAAGGAGAAAAGCGGTGTAAACGGCGTTAAAACTTACATAAGTTAAAGATTTTGTGTTTAAAGAACCGGTCCCACATCAACGGCCATATCACGGGTGTCAAATTTGGAAAATCTGCCACACGCGCTTAGACGCGCTAACTTTATGCATGTTTGTGGAATAGCAGTGATACAGACGCTGGAGTCCATTCCACTGCCACTCCACTGCTAGAACACTGCTTAATCACATGTAAGCGCCTCCTTCCACGCTCAGCTGCTAAACAGACGCTGTAAGCAGTGGTACAAACGCAGACTGGCCGTGAAAACGGCCGTGCTACAGCCGTGCACGAACGCGGAATTTCAGCGTCCAAGTGCGTGTGCCGGCGTTCGTTCCACAGCCCGATCTCACACTGAAATTTCTGTTGCACTGCTGTTCCACAGCCATTGCACGGCTGTACCACTGGTACCACGCGCAGTCTAAATTTTTGTGCTGTTAAAAAAATTCTTGCCGCGTGTAACAGCGGCCAAATTTTGTACCACGTGCATGTGCGTCTATTCCACTGCCACATCTCGGCCGTTGCACTGCCAGTCCACTGCTAACAGCGTCTTACCACGGGATGAAATTTCTTCCATGCTCCAGCAGTGATATGACAGTGTTAGCCTGTGGGACCGGGCCTTTAGTGTCATCGATGTTAAAGGGTTGAAGAAAAAAAAACTTTTGGTGTGTGTGCGTGCTTTTACGTCTACCGTTGTGCCTTTTTCATTCCTCTTTTCAAAGCCAGCTCTTTTTTTATTTTTTTGTTCTAACTGCTAATATGTCTTTCTGATGCACTTGTGTGGTACTCTTGTGTTTCAAACACTTCAAATGAAAAAAATAATAATTAATCAAACCAGAAGTACTGGTGCCAATGCTCCTTGAGCACTTAAAAAAATTATATTTAAATATATTCGTGGCCAAATAAGACTCACCAGGTGGTCTAAAGAGAGTTATCGTCCCTTTTTATGCTTTTTTATAGACGATTGAATCAGCAAAGTTGGACTTTTACTGCCATAATTGTATAATTTTGATAGATTGCTGATTGACAGGCTACCTATGCACACTTTACTGGAAGAGGGTCTTTTATAAATATGTTCCTGTCTTGATTTTATCACTGAAGTGCCAAAGATCTTGCTGTCCGATAATGATTTTCTGTAAAAAGAAACAAAAGTGGCTTTTCCTGATAATTTATTACATAATGATTGCTTCATGCACTGCAGCTATTAATAATATTTGAATTATCCTGTTATTTCTGTCATATTAATATTTTGTATATAAAAGTGTTGTGGCTAACATCGTGTCAGACTTTTTATTTTTTTTGATTTTGCGACATCCGTTTGGTGTCTACACTACTTGTGAGTTCCTGTGACAGTTGTGCAATCGAGAACTGAAAGTTTTATTTACTTATCAGGTGTTCATGTTCACCCGTCAGCAGCAGCAGCTCCTCTCTGATCTAATAGAAGGATAATTAAGACTCAGAATGTTCCTCACTTCTCTGCTTGTGTTGTTTTTCGTATTCTTTATGGATCAATCTGAATCCTGTAACGACTCTGGTAAGTTTTTAAAGTTCTCTTAAAGTTTTTGCTTGTTGCTTTTTTAATCAATTTTTGTTTTTTAAAATCGGAATCAGATTCTGTGGCACCAAGCATGACTCACTTGAAGGCTTTCAGTGAGAAGCAAAGCCTTGTGGTGACTTGGTCTGGACGCCACACAAACGGAGAGAATGACGTTTATGAGATCCAGATAAGCCGCACTGAAACGCAGAGCATTATTTACAGTGTAAGTGCTTCTTTTTCTTAAAATATAACAAAGTAATATTTCTATTTAATGGAATTAAAGAATAAAAAGTGCTTTTTTTGTCATATTAGATGAATGTGAGTGTGTCTGTCACGGCTGAACACGATTGGACGTGGGTTTCTGACTTACCGCTGGAATGCGTCGATCATTCTGTCCGGATACGATATTTCTGTAACCAGTCGGTCCCGAGTCCCTGGAGCAACTGGACAACCAACAAGGGTGAGAAACTATTTTTGGCAAAATGCACGGAAGGCATCTTCTCTTTCTTTAACCCTTTAAAGTCCTCCGATGAAAATCCTGTTTTTTGAGTTTTTAACATTATAATTATGAAAGAGAACAAATGTAATAAGAAATCATTTTGTTTTTGCATTTACAAGTTGCTGGACATTTTGATGCAGCAGCGGTGAAAAATTTACGCTAGAGCTATGATAATCAGACAGGGGGGAACTGGGGCGGAGCTACTGAGCTACAAAAGCCACGCCTCCTTAGAGGAGAATTTGGAACAGAGGCATGAAAAATCAACATGAAAAATGGCTTTTTAAGACATTGAGGTTGTGGAGTTTTGGTTAAAAACTTCATAATCATAATTAAAACACTACTGGAAACATTTTTTAACATTAAAAATAGTCATAGGTGGACTTTAACATCGGAGCTTCAGTGATTTTGTTTTTGACTCACTGTATCTTTTTCACCGTTAACACGATTAGCGTCATTCCAGAAGATTCTGAATCTGCTGGAATTGACCGTGTTAACCGAAAAGTTAAATTATGTTAAAGATTTTGTGATCAAGTGATTAAAGCTGTTTTTTTTCTTCATCCATTTGCTCTTCACCTTCTCCGTCATGCAGGGGTAAAGCTGACGGCTGGGCTGAGGATCTTTCCCTCCAACCGTGTGCTGCAAGAGGGAAAAAGTGCCACATTCTGCTGTGTTGCCCCCGAAGGAGTCAATATTAGAAGCATCACCTTCAGGAATAACCGTTACCCCACTACAAGCATCGGAGCCACAGTCAAGGCCATCACCATCAACAACCTGACAATCCCCACTCAATTGATCAAGTCTTTGCTCCTCACCTGCACTGAGGCGTCGGGCAAAAGCGAATCCACCTGGAACTACGTCAGTTGTGAGTTTAAACAATACTTTTTTTAATCCTGAAGATAAATGAACTGAGAAAATAACTTTGTGCGTAATAAAGTTCCTCCTCAGAAGCTTCTTAATCTCAGCTGTGGGACGTCCGACCTGAAAACTGTCGTGTGCACCTGGAACTCAGAGAGAAAAAGAGACCCGTTTGATAGGAATAAGCAAACATACACTCTTCACATCAAGTAAGTTCTCTACAGGGTTTTTGGTGAAGCTGGTTGACATGGTTACCTTTCATCTCTCCTGCCTGGAGATTTTCTGTGTGGAGTAAATGTGTTTTTACTCAGTTCAGCAGATGCCTCCCAACCTACCATACACGCTAGAGACAGATGAATGATTGAAAGTGTGGTTACCAGCCCCCCTTTTGGCGCTGAGTACATCCTGAACAGGCTTCCAGAGCAACACAGGCCCGTGCAACTTCAGACTATCAGTCAACCAAACATGCATATTGTGGGAAGAAAACTGCAAACTCCAAAGGAGCACAAATTCAAAAGAAAAACATACAGAATCCACACAGAGAGACCACAGAGGACTTAAACCGCTCAGTCTTTGCAGAGTGCAAAACCGCCACACCACCATGCATCAGAATGCTGCTGTTTCTCACCGTCTAGATTTAGTTTTTTACAGAAAAAAAAAATTTTTCTTTGGATCTAATTTGGATTTTTTTTTTTCATTTGAAAAACAGGAACTCTGATCGTGGTCTCATCTCTTGTGAGAAGTCATCTTGTAGATTTCCAGCTGTGCCACAGCTGCAGGAATACAACATAAGTGTGATGGTGAAGGACAAGCTGGGAGAGGAGATGGAGAGCTACAGCTTCAACATTTCTGATAGAGGTTAGAGGTCCAAATCCAATATGGAACTAGAAAAGTTGCATTACCTGTGATAATGCTGTGTGAATGTTTTATCTGAAAGCAGTCACTGAAGATGCTGAAGCTTTTTGTTAAAAATAATGACGCAAATTGTTAAAGGATTTGCTGTAAATGTTAAAGCTATTTGCAAATTTTTTAATTTGTTAAAAGACTGAAAATTTCAGTAAAGAACTGCATACAAATCTCTAAAACATGCTAATTTTGCAAAAATATTTAATGTGTTGCTTAAAAATGAGCTAAAGTCCAAATTAAAGCTAGCTTGTTGCTTAAATACTAGCTAAACTCCAGAATAGCCTAAAATTCCTCATTAAACGAAATTAGTCAAAAACGTTAGCATGTTGCTAAAATAGAAGCTAAAATCTATTTTTTTAGAAAATTACTATAAAAGATTAAACATAACCCATGAATATATTTAAAGGCTGGTTGCTAATCTACTTAAAATTTTGAAATTTGAAAACTCTCTGATTCATCTTCTATGGGGCGTATTACGCTCAATATTTCAAAAACTCTACAGTGTATTAATACCAAAAATACAAGCAGTAATGTGCTGAAAAAGCAGAAGATTTTAATACTATTATTGCTGAAATCGCTGAAAGTGTGATGAGTTTTTACGCGCCAAAAACGTACGTGAAAGGAGCAGGAGAATTTGTGGGTGTGGCAGAATTTGTGGGTGGAACACGCCCCCTCATCCCCACGGCTGAGAACTCTCTGTTTACACGCTCTATAGGCTATTTTCCCTCACACCCCAAACAAAAATGACGAGAAATGTTGGAGCTTATCCAGAGTTTTGAGCCAGATTCCAGCTCAGATAAGGAAAACAAAGACGTTCATGGATCTATTTGTGTGCAAGTGTAGCAGGGAACTTGTGGCCTACCCACCGTATTTTCTACATCACACCTAGAAGCTTTTTTCAGAGGCATTTTTTTGATTCACAACAGTCTGACATAATAAAAAAAATGCTATTTTAAGTTTAATTTTCTTAAAATTGGATTTGATCTTTCGAGATATAACTTCCTGTATATTGGTGTTCACGGCTCAACCTTTTTGTTTTCCATATGATCTAGTTCTCCCTGAGTTGGAGTGGCACAGAGTGATACCCGGCGTGACAAATGTCCGCATCTCCTGGAGAGTGATGGGAAACTTGACCCAAATGAAGCTCATCTGTCAGGTTTCTGCAGCTCCGGGAAACGTCACTCAGGTTTTTTTTCTTCCATAATTCTCTGATTCCAGCACCAAAAACTAAACTTTTGCTGCCTACGATTAAATATTGTATTATTTTACGAATCATGGATGTAGCAGGTGGACTGCGACAGTTCAAGTGATGTCTGCAAAGCCGAGGTGGAACATCTGCATCCAAGCATGCTGCACTCAATTGCTGTGCGATGTTCTACAAATGAGAAACTCTGGGGAAATTGGATGAAACCCAAATACTTTAAGACATGTAAGTACAAAACCAGAAGTGATTATTACTATTATTGCATCTTTATAAAGTAAATTCTGTACTTCAAAGATAGTTTCTGTTAACCTAATATCTCGTTACATATGTTAAATACTAGGGGTGTGTATTGGCTAAAGTCTAGAAATGTGAAATGTATTCTGATACGTGTCTCATAATATGATATGTGTTGCATTATAGGCCTATCCCAAGACTATAACAGAAAAAAAATGCACATAAAAAAAAAAAAAAATTAACCATGTAAAAACTGAGTAGTGCATGTAAAATAACTAAAACTGTGAGGCTGACTGAAAATGTAACAAGCTGGTTCTCATGAGATCTTGTTGTTGTTTTGGTGCAGTGTCGAGCTGCTTAAAGAGGCTCTGTGTGCTAACAACTAGAGGTCGGGGGTTTAGGTGGAAAACAGAAGTGAGACCACTAAGTGATTATCGTCTTGTCAGCATTTTAAATCGAAGTATCGCCAAACTAAACATCGTGATATATTACCAAATCGATTTCCCTCTACATCAGGGGTTGCAACCTGTGTCAGCAGCTCCCTGATAGTGGCTGCCTAACTAAAACTACCTAAAGAAAACAAACAAAGCCTGCAAACTAAGACTACCAACTCCAAACTAAAATAACAAAACCCAGCAGTGTAAGACTGGAGGACAAGAGAGAAAAAAGAACAAGAAAAATAAAAAAGAACAAGAAAATTTCAGTTTTTTAAAGTAAGGATCACTTAATTAAGATTTATTAAATTTAGATAAGTTCCATTTATTAATTGATCCACGTCCAGACTTTAACGTTTGCATGGTTCTTATCTACTTGGTTCTTTGAATCTCCTTCAATAACTTCCTCAGATCCTCTGGTATCGTTGGACTTATGGAGGAAAATAAATCCGCCGTCTGCCTCTCAAATCCGTCATGTTACTCTTCTGTGGAATACAGTGAGCTTCCTGCATTTCTGCCTTTTCCCCTGAAATATTTCTCACCCAAACTGTGGATGTGATGCAAATGATGATAAACATTTTCTATGTAATTTTTTGCTCAGCACATCAGTGACAAAGCAGTAAACATCCACAGCTACAGACTCCAGTGGTCGCAGAAGGACCAGACGTGGACAAAGATGAAGGATGGACGGCACAATCAGCTGGAAGTCACTATTGGTCCAGAAAAATGTGACTTTACTGTGGAGGCGGTTCTGGAGATGAGCTTCAGTGCTGCTGCACACATAACTGTTCCACCAGTGGCGCAAACAGGTATAAAAGAGACTTGAGATTCTCATTAGTGCAAAAATGGCATAAAAACCAAGTCATAATTTGAGTTTGTAACAATCTATCATACTTTTCATTAAAAAATAAACATTCTAGCTACATTAACTCCCCCAAAAAAGAAAATAAAAAACAAAACAAAAAAGTATTTTATTCTGCTGCTTACTGCCATGGTACGGAACCCTTGAAGGGACATTAAAGTAAAAAAAAAAAAAAAAAAAAAAAATTGAAGTAAAAAAATTTTGTTTTTTCCTAAACTAGCCAGGGGCTCCGTTAATAAAAAGAGTTGAAGTAAAAAATGTTTTTTTTTCTAAAACTACTTAGGGCTCCGTGAAAAAATTTAAAAGTTTGGTTTGTAATTCATGTGCACCAGATGGTAACTGTTGCAGATAGTAGCTAGTTACTATCTGGAATTTTTTTGTTGGTTTTTTAAGTATGTTTTTAATTTTTACCAAGAAAAAAAGTTCTGGTTAGTAACTGGTGCACACTAGATAAAAACCTTTTTTTTAAAAATTGAATTTAAAAAATTTTCTGGTTAATAATTGATGATAATTGATCCGGTGTTAACCAGAATTCTTTTTTAATTATTATTTCAATTTTTGGAAAAAACATTTTTTTTTTACTTTAAATTGTTTTTTTTTTTTCTTTATTTCCCTTTAGGGGCTCCATACCTTGGGGAATAATACACACAATATTTTTAAAAACATGTTTTCTAAATGTTTCCCACCATTTAGTTGAGCAGGCAGTTAAAGGGTTAAAAAATTAAAATAAATAAATGAAGTAAATACACAGATTCTACTGGCAGAATTTCAAAAAGGCTAAAATAGTTTCGTGTTTGCAGACGCTCTTGTCGTAAAGAGACAACTGAAGAGTACGCCAGCCGATGGTTTCAGACTGTCCTGGGATGAAGATAAAGCTGCCACCTGTGGCTACACTGTGGAGTGGTGCATTCTGGGAAGCGCAGTTCCATGTATCTTAAAGTGGATAAAATTGCCAAAAGGAAACAATTCTTTGTTCTTATCGAGCAGTAAGTCTCTTTTTTGTATTAATTGTTTTAGAAAATGCTTTTTACGGAGCTCAACATTAACTTTTATTTTTTGACAGGAAATTTCACAGCAGGAGTGAGGTATTCTTTCAACATTTATGGATGCACAGAAAATGGACACAAAGTGCTGGAGGTGCAGACCGGATACTCACAGGAACTGAGTAAGTTCTACATTGAGGTATTAAAGTTCCTTTTTTAAATGTTTTTCTTTTTATGCTTTATTGCAAAAAGTCCTAATTTGCAAAAGTAAAAGTAGCATGAGTAAAATTCTGTAAAAGATCTGACAATATGAGCGTCTCAGTATCAAATGTGGCTTCCCCTTTGGGCAAACTTTGATTTCACATCAAATTGGTCCAAATTGGACATAAACTATGTCCAAATTCCGTCACTAGTGCGTTTGGCATTTTGCAGTCCTGTCCCATGCTATGCCCAAATTCCGGCCCTAACCTGGAACTACAGCCCTAGAAAACTATAGGCTTATAGTGCAGGACTATTGGTTTTTAAAAGCAATTGGGACATCATGCTCAGTACTTTTTTTCCCCTAAACAGTGGAATTGACGTCAATGATCTCATCAATACAAACATTTCACAACGTCTATTTATAAATACTCTATTGATAAAGGGAAAAGCTGGAGGAGTTTAAGAAAAAATTAGATTTTATCTTTAAAAAGTATTTTAAAGAATATACAAAACTTGAAAAAAGTTACAAATAGAAATGTTGCATTAACCTGCGGTAATGCTGGTGTGAATGCTTTTTGCTGAGAGTTGTCACTGAAGATGCTGAAGCTTTTTGGTGACGCAATTTACTTTAAGCTCTTTACGGAAAATGCAAAAGTTAGTTAGAAAAATTTTTAATTTATTAAAAGACTGGAAAATGTGTTAACTTTGAAGGAGCGCTGAAATTAACCTAAATTTCTGAAAATTTGTAGTAAAATTACTAATAAATGCCAATTTTACAAAAATATCATTTTACAAAAACTTCCCCCAGAAACCTTAGTAGAAGACAAATTAACCAAAAAAAGCTAGCACGTTTCTTAAATAGCTCCAAAACAGCCTAAAATACCTTAATAAACTAAATTAGCCAAAAATGTTAGCATGTTGCTTATAGAAGCTAAACTTTAAATTAGCTTAAAAAACCCAGTAGATAACAAATTAGCCAAAAACGTTAGCATGTGGCTAATATTCTGTAAACTCTAAATTTTTTGAAAATTGCTATAAAAGATGAAAACATAGCCCATGAATATATTTAAAGACTTGTTGCTAATCTACTTAAAATATTGAAATTTGGAGACTCTCTCATTCATTTGCAATGGGGCGTATTTTGCTCAATATTTCAATGACTGTAAAGTTTATGTATACCAAAAATACAAGTGGTAATATCCTGAACAAGCTGAATTTTTTGGTACAGTGATTGCTTAAACGCTGAAGGTGTGATTGAGTTTTTACGCACCAAAAAACGCGCTGAAAGGAGAATCACTATTGTGTGAATGCTTGCTAAGCAGCAATATGTGGGTAAAAGTCCTTCACTCTTGTGAATGTGTGTTCCAGAGCATGTCCAGCCTCCGAGTCTCATCCAGCCTGTTTGGACTACATCTTCATCTGTAACGCTGGAATGGCTTTTCAGCGAGGAAGATCCAGCTCATCCAGCATTCATCGTGGGGTACCGGGTTACCGTACAGAGGGGAGGATCGGAGGAAGTTCAATCTACAAGTGTGTGCACTAAACTACTTTATTTTATCTGTTTTATGATTTATTCTTTGCTAAGAGAATACATTATTATGAGTCCTCCATGTAGATCTGTCCATAGCAGACCCCCTGCAGAAATCTGTAACCATAGAGGGTCTGCAGCCGGACCAAGAATACGTCTGCTCCGTGAGCGCTCTCACCAAAGAGGGGCCTGGACTTCCTGTCAGCGTCACCTTCAGGACCAGACCTGACTGTAAGATGCAGCTGTCATGACAAACATCCAGCTTGAGCTCCCGCAGCTGACGGCGTTTCCTCCCGCAGATCCGTCTCAGCTGGCGAAGTTCCTGCCTCCCGTCCTGCTGCTGCTGGGCTGCACCGCTCTCCTGTGGCCCCGGCGAAAAAAGTCCGCTTAATTGTCTGCTGTTGTTGTTTTTAACAGATCACTTTTTCCTCATTTAGAAAACGAAATGGACCTTGTGCGTTTCCTCCACGCAGGATAAAGACGGGGCTGAAGGAAATGTTTGCTTATCCGTCTGGAATGAACATTAAAATTCCAGAGTTTGAAAGCTTCCTGGATGAGGTATGAAGAAACAACCACAAACTGTCAAATCACTCACTGAGAAGAATGAGCTATTATCAGTTCAACAACCACACATGCACTTCTCTCCTTTCTTAACCCCATCTAATCTAACCCTAATAACCCGACCAAAAAAATGCAATAAAAACTGTTTTTCTTCAGGGTGAGTCGATACACACAATCCATGTTTTAAAAAGTGTGTTTTCCAAATGTCTTCTACTGTTTGGTTGAGGGTAAAAGTACAAACTGTACTTGTATTTATTTGTGTGGTGAAAATTTCTTATTTTAATAAATCTGAATAGCAGCAGCAGCATTTTTTTGGATTTGTCTTATAATATAAAATCCATTTGGTTGACGTTAAATACTTAGTAAGCTAAAAACGGGCTAAAAACGTGTTGCCTTTGAATTTGAACACACGTTGCGAGTTAAACTTTGACCAATCAGGGACCCAGATTTGGTAGTGACAAATGGATGGCGTTGCTTTTCATTTGTGGAAGTGCCGACCATTTGAATATTGATCATAGAGGAGAAATTCAAAATAGAGATTTGTCCCCAGACTGAATGATAAAACACCAAATCTTTCAGATTTTGATGTGAAGGAAAAAGCCTGGAGCAAGATTTATGAGATTTGCATCACAGAATTCCTTATAACTGAAGGTTTAAAAGTTTATTTATTTAAAACAAGGGACAATGAATAAGAAAGTATTGATCGCGTGAAACATGAAAACATTTATTAGGCCAGGTAGTCTTGGTTAAATTACTTTTAAAGAGTAATTGATTACTTTACTCATTCAACAGAATTTATTTTGCCTTTTTTTTTCAACAAATTGGAAACTATTTGAATATCTCCAGTTATTTCCGCTCTCCTCATCTTAACTTTCACCAATCTCCAGCTCAGCATCAGCGTGCGCGCATCAGTAACTCTGTTTATTTTATTTTTTTTATAGTTAGTTGAATTCAACCAGGAGACAACATCACAGCCAACTGTTTACACAAATTCATTCATTATTAGTCCTCTTTGTTCTCACAACACCAAAATGTGAGCAATAAAGTCATGAGTTTTTCTGTAGTAATTGTCATTTGCGAAATTATTGATGTCATTTGTTACACTACTCCATTACTGACAAAACTAATTAAATTACAAAAATCCATTACTTTGTTATGCAGTAGCCCCAACACTGGTGCTAGATTACAGCAAATTTTGCTATTTTGCATCTGGAAAAGTATGAACAAGTAAAAACAGCAGGAGCGTTTTTTGGCAGAAGCGTCGATTATCGTTTTGTGAATCAATGTTGCTCAAACGTCAATGTATTTTTGCTTCAATCTATGCTTTTGACACAGATGGAAGATGCTTGATTTTTGACATCATATTCTATCTCCCTCATTTTCTGGGCTTTAGCGCTGCCTGGTTTCCTGAGCAACTGCTGCCTTCCTTGTCTTGTTATAAAATAAGTAAAACACACATTTGAATATACGATACGTAGCAAGTACACAACTGTGATGGTATTATGTTTTTTTTGGCATGGAGAAATACAGAATTGATGAGTGGCAGTCTGCGCTAGTAAACAGTAGTAAAAGAAGCCCCTCCCTGTTTGTGCAGTGTGAAACCAACTCACGTATTGTGATTATTCACAGATGATAAGTGGTCAGCGAATACTTTAATTTAAAAAAAAAGGAAATTTACAGGTTTGCAATTATTCAGGTAATTTTTTTTTTATTAATTCCCAGCCCTAATTTTTAGTTTTTTTTTCTTACAGGAACATGCAATCAAACAATCTCATCATTTTCTTTTCAACTATTTTGTTTTTAACTTTCAGTCAGAAATTTAATTCACTGATTGATTTTGTCATTTTTAGATGATAAGATTTAGCTTTGTCATGTAAAATAAGGTTTTATAATCTATAAAAATTATGTCTATATCTTTCATTTTGTTTTATTGTTGTAAATAGAAGTTCCATTATCCAACTTGTTTACTAAAATTGAAAATGTGGTGATCCTTAAGACTGGATAAACCTTTCTATTATGTGTTTTTTAGAACTCTTTACAGTAAAATAACAAATTGCTATTGAAATTGCTATTTTATTTGAAAGATAATAGTAGAACATTTTTTTAGTAATTGAATTAAATTAAAATTTTTTTAGTACTTTTTACTTAGTACTTTAGTCATTTTTAGGTTAAATTTTTTAGTACATTACTTGACTACCTCTCTGCATCTCTGTCAGACCATTCAGAGGCTGCAGTGTCAGAGGATGGAGGAGTGCAGCGGCTGTGAAATCCAAATCTTGAATGTCGGAGCTCCGGACTCCCCAAACCAAGCGTGTTCTCCGGGACCCCCCTCTAACCCTTCATCCACGTCTCCTTCCTGTGTCTCAGTCCAAAGAGGTTACTGTCCTCAGTCAGCTGTGCTGCTGGAGGGGAAACCAACCTGTCAGCAAATGGCGTGCATCATAAACCAGAGTTACTTCAGCATCAAAGAAGAGTCCTTCTGAGATAGCAGCAGGTAGTGTCTAGTGGATCTGCTGAATGTCATCTGTATTTCAGATTATATTTAAACATTAAATAAACCAAAAGAGAGTTAAGAAGTGGAATGTAAATCGCACTTTTTCATATTCCTTTTTATGCACAAGCAAAACTTATATATAAGTTTTTTTTGTCAAATTTACGTATTTATTTTTTAGCTTATTATCTGGAAATAACTTTTTTTGGACCAAAATACTTCTGCCTGCATCGTTTTAAGAGGACATGTGAAACGACTCACCACTAAAACTGATAAACTGAAAAAGAACAAAGATTGAATCTACAGGATGTCAGTGGAAGTTAAAATAAGATCAACCACATGCAGGCAGGAAAACGTGCATCATCAAAGACGCTTTTAAAGCTGCAGAGTCTGGACGGAATTATTGAGAAGTCAAATGTTCTGAAAATCTGTTCAGCGTTACTTTTTTCTATTAAATGCAGTTTGGGATGTTTATGAATTATTAGTCATGTCGTCAAAATATAACTGTCCTTCCAGGACTTGATGGGAGAGATTATAGATCAGAATGGAATAAACTGTAAAACATGGAGGATGAAATTTGCTTTGTTGGACATTCTTCTCTGAGCTCCGGCATCAATGAGGGATTCTCACCCACAGAACTGCCACTCACGGGATATTTGCTCTTTTTCTGACCATTCTCTGTAAACCTTAGAGATGGTTGTGGGTGAAAAATCCAGTCCATGTGGCCCCAACAACCATCAAAGTCACTGAAACTGCTTTTATTTCTCATTCTGACGCTCAGTTTGAACTGCAGCAGGTCGGCTTGACCATGTCTACATGGCTAAATGCATTGAGTTGCTGTCATGTGATTGGCCAATAAGAATTTTGCGTTAACGAGCAGTTGGACGGGCGTGCTTGAATCTGAAGTTCAGTTATTTTGTTGCTTAATTGAGGGAAGAAATTATTTAAATTATTTAAAGTTGATGAAAAGTTTACTCTGAAGCCAGTGAAGACTAATTCTATTTGGGCTCGTTTTCTACTAGAAGAAGCCACATAGATTTACTTTAGCCAATAAGAAATTTAGATTTGCATTTATTACCTTTTTTTGTAAATAATAAATATAAGTTATGTCGATTTTTTTTTTTTTTTGCATGAACAAAAGCAGAAATATAAAAAATAAACTAGCATCTCTCAAAATTATTATTATTTTTTTTTTACATTTGACAGTAGCTCAAATAACGTTTATTTTCAAAATAAAAGCTGCTCTGTGCCAAACAGGATCATTTCAGTGCAGCTCTGGAGAGTGAGTAACTAGATAAAATGTGCTTTTAACTAATAAAAGATCAAACTTTTTACCAAAGTTTTGCTTTGCATATAAAATCTGAGCATTGAGCAAACAAGACGTCTTCAGGTCAACAGGGATCTAAAAATCTACATAATTTATAACATATGTGCACCTCAGCCATCAATTTATAAATGTAACCAATCTAACTAAATTAAACAAATACTAATTAAGTAATCATCACTTTAAAAAAATGCTACTTTCTTTTTCATTTATTTATTTTTTGTTTTTTTTCCCTCTTTGTCCTCAGCAGTCTTACAGTGCTGGGTTTGGTTATTTTAGTTTGGGGTTGGACCTTGGTAGTCTTAGTTTCTTTGCTTTGTTTATTTGTTTTCTTTGGTTAAGGGGGAGCTGCTGACTCAGATAGTTGACATGGATCGGTCAGCAGTCTCTCTGACTTATTTTATGTTTAGCCAAGTAGCCACCATGGTGAGATCAAAGATCCAGATGAGGATCTGGAGCCGAAGGTTTAGACAAAGGTGTGTCTAAACTCAATCATATAAACTCAAATTTTGCACATGTTCTGAAAAGGTATCGGGTATCGATTCCCACACTCGTACTATGTACTATCCAAGTATTGTCTACAATGTTGGTGCATCCAAAACTACCACTTGTGTCATATAAAAATGAATCAGTCTTGAACATCAGAGTTTTGTCAAAAGTCAGGAGCATTCTTTGCTCTTATTTTATTTTCCCTGAAACCACATTCTCAGCATATCTCTCTGTTCATTTGCTCTTTAAAAAGTTGATCAACTTGTTTTGGGGGAATTTTAATGCTTGGTGGTTGTGCTGCTTTGAACAGTGTGACCTTCCTCATACAAACAAAAGTTAGAGAAGAAACCTTTAAAAATGTATATATTTTCTTAAAAAAAAGGTTCAATTCTCAAATACTCATTTCACTTTAATAGAAGATAACTGCATTTGTTTGTTGACTGCCCACACGTGTAAAGCAGGAGGGCGTTTTTAAAAAACAAATCTGGAAAATAAGATTCTGTGTGATCCAAAAGAACTAACCGGAAATGCTTATGGTCGCTTTCAAAAATCTATGACGTTCAAGCTGCATTTACTCAAGATAAAGGATGGAAAGTCAAACAATTTGACTTTTAATTTGTGTTTCCATGACGACAGCAGCTCGGAACTGAAATCCTTACACCATCCCAGCATGAAAGACCGGAGTGGGTAAGATGCTGAGCTCAGACTGAAAATAAAGCAAGAATTTCATCCTGAAGGAGTCGGAAAATGACGGGCAGCTCCAGAGACATCACCCGCTGAAAAGAAGAGACAGAAGAGGAAACCTGAACCCAATAAAACCAAGAAGCACATTTCACACGAGGAGGAAGTCCCAAAAGCGGAGCAGAAGCTGACGGCTTAAGGCCAGATGCTTCCTGAGACTGAAAGAAGCAGGAGGAAGTGTTTTCAGACGGATGAATGGACCTACGATATTGTTGGAGCGGTTTAACCGAGAGTTAAAGTTTATTTAGGAAAAAAGACAACAAAAAAAAAATCCCAAAGTGCTCAACACTGCAGGTGACAACATAAAGCATGAAATAAAACATGTTTTATAACATAAAATAAAAATAAACAGCAGCAGTTGATCATTTTTAAACAATAAATTAACTTAACCATTAACTACTAAAGTAAAGAATCATATGTTATTAAAAAAGTTAAATATTTGCATCATAGAAGACAACAGCTTTTACTGCTTCCCACATGATGGATCCTGCAACATTTCAGAAAACTGGAGTCATTAAAAATGCCATTTCTTATTTTAAACAACCAAAAAAAGAACTTCAAGATGTGCAAAAAGGTTCAGATAAATCTCAGGCTTTTTTTAAAATCAGGAAATATTGCATTTTCTCCAATAATTTTGATTATCATCAGCAGTGTTCAATAATGTAAGATCTATAAGAATGAAGATCGTGTTTTTAACATGTTGTGGTCATTTTTTCTCATGATGGAGGACATAGAAAGAAAATGAAGCTTTGCATTGCATTTCTGAGTGTTTATTCAAATTGTTGTGAATAAAAAAAATGCTGTTAAAAAAAAATATGTTTCTAATGTACACCTGAAAAACTACATCCTAGAAAATGACTCAGGTTTTTTTTTTATTTTGGCTAAAAGGGCAAAGTTAAAAGACCACTGGAATAACAATTGAAGTGATTCTTTCAATACTTTGAAGGATTTAAAAATGGAACAAATGGAAAAACTGTTTTTTGGCTCTGATAAATAAATAAAAGGTGGAAAAACCTAACTAGAAAAGTTGTATTTCCTATGATAATGCTGAAAGATGCTGAATGTTTTTGCTGAAAATGGTGACACAATTTACTTTAATTTATGAAACGATTTGCTGAAAATGCAAAAGCTATTTGCAAAAGGATTAAATTTGCAAAAAGAATGTAAATTCTGTTCAAGAACTATGAAAGAGTGCTTAAGTTGACCTACATTTCTAAAAAAAATTGCAGTGAAATTGTTTAAAAATCTATGATAAATTCCAATTTTGTAAAAATGTTTTGTTTTTTGCTTAAATATGAGCTAAACTCAAAATTAGCTCAAAAAACCTCAGTAAATGGCAAATTAGCCAAAAAAAGCTAGCTTGTTGCTTAAATAATAGCCTAAAATTCCTCAGTAAACTTCAATAACCAAAAGCACAAACCTGTTGCTAAAATATTAGCTAAACCCCAAAGGAACATTAAAAAAACATTAGTGAATGCCAAATTAGCCAGAAAAACGCTAGCAGCACATTGCTTAAATGCTAGCTATATTCAAAAATAGCAGAAAATTCCTCAATAAACTAAATTGATCAAAAATGTAGCCAGTTGCTAAAATAGAAGCTAAACTCTAGATTAGCCTAAAATCCTCCAGTAGATAACAAATTAGCCAAAAATGTTAGCATGTTGCTAAATTAATAGGTAAACTCATTCTTTAAAAACTATTATAAAAGATAAAGACATAGCTCATGAACATATTTAAAGATTTGTTGCTGATCTACTTAAAATTTTGAAGTTTGGAGACGTTCTCATTCATTTCCTATGGGGAATATTTTGCTCAATATTTCATAAACTGTAAAGTTTATGAATACCAAAAATACAAGCAGTAATGAATACTGAACAAGCTGAACACGTCGATAACGAGAATGCTGAAATCGCTGAAAGTGGGATTGAGTTTTTACGTAAAGGAGAATCACTAGAGCAGGGGTCTGCAACCTGCAGCTCCAGAGCCACATGTGGCTCTTTTATCTCTCCATGGTGGCTCTCTGGATGAAGAAAAATAAAATATTTGGCATTTTGAAAAAATTGGATACTAACATTGTGGCTAATTTGTTTTCTAGTGGAGTTTTTAAGATAATTTGAAGTTTTAGCTTCCATTTTGGCAACGTTTATGAACAATGTAGTTTACTAAGGAATTTTGTGCTAATTTGGAGTTAAGCTAATATTTTAGTAAAATGCTGATATTTTCAGCTAATTTGTTATACTGAATTTTTTTTTTAGAATTCAGAATTTAGCTCCTATTTTAGCAACATGCTAACGTTTTTGACTAAGTTTACGGAGGAATTTTAGGCTATTTTGGAGTTCAGATAGACAGATAGATAGACCTTTATTGTCACTATTGCAAGGACAATGAAATTGCAGCAATCGTTCCAGTGCAAGAAGTAGCATAAAAAAAAAAAATACAAGACACAATATAAAATACGATATAAGTTTAACTACTAGTTCAGCTAGTAATTAAGCAACAAACTTGCTTTTTTGCTACTAAAGTTAAAAACATTTTAAAAAATTCCCTTTTCGAGAGATTCTAATTTCTTTTTTATATATTTTAATTATTTTGTTAATGCCAAAGATAGACAATAAAGAACGTTATAAATACAAATCCAAATTTCTTAAAGGCTAACATAAGTCAATGCGGCTCCTTCTAGGTTTTGATCAGTAGAAATTAGCCCAAATCTTTTACTGTTAAATGTTGCCGACCTCTGCACTAGAGTGAATGTTTACTGCGCTGGTATCAAAACCTTCAGCGATTAAAGTAAATTGCTTCTGCATCTTTAGGAGTAAACATCTGTTTGGTGTCATTTATCTAAGAGTTTTGTCCACATGCTGAACAGTTAAAGGAGCTTTTACCCTCGTCACACAGGACTGCTCTTCTTCATTCTCGCTCTCGCTTTGCTGCGCTTCCTGAAAAGACACAAATGTCCCAAATACTAATACATAAACTTTATTAGGAATAAAATAATATTTTAGTACATCTCAAAATGTAAAATAGCATCTGAAAGTTTGCAGAAACAGAAAAAGCTGTTTGTCATTAACTGCTGTACAAAGTTCAGATCCTGCCTAACAAACATGGGTCTGCAGGATCTTTGTGTTGATGAGCTCGCACGGAAGTTACGAACGATCCACTCCTGTGGGGTTCTTTACCGTTGCCGTGGCGATGTCATGCACCTCCAGAGCACGGCGTAGAGAGACAGCAAGAAAGTGATGAAGATGGCGGCTGCCACAATTCCTAAAGATCCAAAAACATGTTTGTTTGCACAGGAGAAAACCAACAGGACAAATGCAGTGAACCATGACACAGATTGGATGTTTTTTCTTAAAGGGAAAGAGAAAATAAAAACAACTTTTTTTATTGCAAAACTTTCTACTCATCTTTGACACACAGATACTTGAAAACAAGAACTGTCCGTCCGATAATGCGTTTCCATTGGACACTAAACTTTTAAGAGTTCCTTCCCTTTTGCATGTTCCTATTGTTTCCCAAAAGTTTGTTTCAAGTTGTCTTTAATTCTGATTTTGCCAAAATAATAAAAAAAAAAAATTAAAAATCAGAGTCATTTTTTAAAACAGTTTCTGCAAAGAAGCGGGATCTCTGAGTTGTTGGCGGGACAGTTAGTGCAAAATAAGTATTTCCCATCATCCCTTTGTGTGCACTCTCTAACGCTAGCTTCCAGTTTCTCCCAACCACTAGCTAACATTAGTAGCGCCACAAAGGTGGCGAGCAATATCAGAGTTATCTGAACCAGATACCAGAGGAGGAAAACAAAGATGAATATCTTTATCTCTGCAAGTAGATGTATCGGAATGGAGCGGAGCAGGGAGCTTACGCAGAGAAAAAACAAGCTCTGCTTAGGAAGAAGTCAAAACATTCTTAAAATTATTTTTAAAAAAGCAAAAAAAAAAGGTTAATGTGGTAAGAAAAGCCAATAATTCATATTTTAATAAGGATATTTTAGTCATTAAGACATGTTTTCTTAGATCAGGGGTCTTCAACCTGCAGCTCCAGATCCACGTGGTTCTTTGGCCAAACATGAAATAAGTCATGGAGACTGCTGACTCAGCCATGTCGACCGTCAGAGTCAGCAACTCTCTGCTAATGGCTGCCAACCAAAACTACCTGAAGAAAACAAATAAACAAAGCCCTCAAACCAAAGTCCAAACTAAAATAACAAAACCCAGCAGTGTAGGACTGCTGACAACAGAGAGGGAAAAAGAACAAAATAAATAAATACAAGAAAAATTAAATAGCATAGTTTTAAAGTGAGGATTACTTCATTTTAGCGCCTCAGATACACAGATTTTTATATGCAAAGCAAAACATTGGTATAAGTTTGATTTTTTTTTTTTTTTTTTTTTATGAGTTAAGAGTACATATTATCTAGTTACTAGCTGTCTAGAGCTGCACTGATCCCGTTTGGCACAGAGCAGCTTTTATTCTGAAAAGAAGTTATTTGAGCTTCTGTCAAACATACCGGTAAAAAAAAGAAAAAGAAAATTTAGAGAGATGCTAGTTTCTTTTAATTTTTTTTCCTTTGTTTGTGCCAAAAAATGGACACAATTCAAATGTATTATTAAAAAAAAGGAAGTCATGAATGCAAATCCAAATTTCTTAAAGGCTAAAGTGAGACTATACGTGCCTTCTAGGTTTGGATCAGTAGAAAATGAGCCCAAATGGCTCTTTTACTGTTAAAGTTTGCTGACCCGTCTTAGACTAAGATTACGATTGCAAAAACTTCTTGATTATATCATTTTTCTTGTAAGACAGAAAAAAGTTCTGTTTTTGTTCTGTTCCTGATTTACCACAATTTGAATAAATAGATACTTAAAAATAATCATTTTATGCTGAATTTTCTTTATACGTGTCCTCCACCATGACAAAAATGCGACCATTACGTGTTAAAAACACCAAAAACTGTTATTGTTTTTTATTAAAATCAGTCTTTAAATATGCTTTATTTCCCCTTCTATTTGTATCTGAAACCTTAGAAGTGTACATTTTACTTGGTGTACTTACATTTAGATTTTTATATTTATATTTATATTCTTCCAAATTCCCAGATCTGCATTGTCTGGTTGTCATTCTATTTTGGGAAATACACTGTTGCCGATTGTTTTATACTAATATGTTTAAAATTGCAAATAGTTCTGTATTTAAATATGAAAAAAATCATTAGTTTGTGATTTTAGGATTTTTTTTTTTTTTTTACGTAAAAGCTCAGATTTGATAGAGAAGTTGAGCTCACCAGGAATGATTCCGCTGCTCCTGCTTGGTGATCCCTCAATGCAGGAAGGACAAGAGGTTCGACTGGAAACTTCACAAGAAAGAAATCAATTATTTTTTCCTTAATAAACTGAATTCTAATTACTCATCATTATAAATTAACTTTATTTGTATTCAATTTATGAATTAAAATCTTAAATATATTTGATATACATGTAATTTTCTGGTCTGTTCTTTGTTTTTATTGCTTAAAAAAATGCTTGAAAAAATTACTTAATTGAAACTTTTAAACTTCTGTGACACATATTTGTCATCTTGAGATGAATTTTAAGTATGTGGCCTGCAGAGACTGAACTATTTTTGTTGTGATGTGAGAAGTTTCAAACAACTGTTCCTGTCTGTCTGCAGTGAAGCAGTTCTGACAGCAGCTTGTGGTTCTGTCTCCACACACGAGCATGGCTGGGTGGGCGGGTGCAGCTTTTGCAATTGAAAACAACTTAAAAGCAGTTTTTTTGTGTTGCGATTTATCTTTGTAAATGCAGATAAGCACACAGGTTCAATCTGTTAAGTGCAGGCTCACCATTTCCACCTTGAAGCACTTCAGCCATCTGGAAAAAACCTCCAGTTTTAGTTTGGTTCCAACTTTATGTCATTAATTTCAGCTGAAATAAAACAAATACAAAGACAAGCTTTTTTATTTATTTTTAGAAGAAGTCACGCCGCCTTTAGCAGCGCTTAAAATCTATGAAATATTTATATTTCTGAATAACAAAAGAAGAAAGTCAACAAAGTTTTCCCCCGTACCTTTAAACGGCTCTGCAGCAGCTGAAGACTGACTGTTCCTCACTCATGATCAATGCTGAGAAAAAAAGTCGATACAACTGTGTAACTTTTGACCGACGACAGTAGAATAACTTGTTTTTCGCCTCAGTCCTCAGGTTTTGAGTCGCATTTGATCCCTGGCGCTGAAAATCTCCAATCTATGGAAAGTCGAATAGGCCAAAAAGCTACTGCACGGATGTCTTAGAAATGCTATTTTCGTTAAAGTAGCAAATCAAACAAATTAATAAAGATGAAGTTTAATTTGTAAAACTGTGAGAAAAAATTGGTGAAATATGTACAAAAAAATTTGTTAAATGTAAGAAAAGGTCTGTATTTTACAAAAAGTCAAAATTGTAAAGTTATTACGAGCAAAAAAAGGTCTATATTTTACAAGAATAGTCATAAAATTGAAGGAAAAAACTCAAAATTGTACGAGAACTAAGTTGTGAAAAAGAATTCTTCAGTAAAAAAAAAAAGTGAAATTTTATGGGAAATGTATGAAATAAAAAAATTCATAATTTTGAGAGAAAAAAATTGTATAGTCACAAAAAAGTCAAACTTCTATAATATTAAAGTAAAAAAATAATAATTTTACAAGAATAAATAATAAGGGGAAAAATTGTAAAAATATGAAAATAAAGTTAATATTATATAAAGTCATAAAATTATGAGAAAAAAGTCAAACGGTAATGAAAATACATTTTTTTAGAGTAGTCATACAATTACATGCCTAAAAAATGTACAAGAATAAAATTATAAATTATTTTATTATTAATTATGAAAAAGGAAACATTTATGGGGAAAAAGTTTCAAATTTATAGGGAAAAGTTGCATAATTATAGAAAAAAAGATGCTATATTTTGAGAGAAAAATAATAATGAAAAAAAAAATGTAACTTTTATGATACTAAAAAAAAAGAGAAAAAATAAAATAAAGTATACAAGAATAAAGTCATAAAAATTATTAAGAAAAAAGTTATAAAATTATTAGAATAAAGTTAAACGTTTTTATGAAAAGAGTTGTAACATTATGAGAAAAAATTTAGTTAAATTAAAATCTAAAAATGTAAAATAATACATTTAAAAATAAATTTAAAAAAATGTCTAAATTGAATGTCTAAAAGTTGTGTTAATATGTAAAAAAAATTCTAACTTTTACAAGATAAAGGTAAAAAAATGAAAAAAAAAACTAACATTGACAATAATATTCGTAAAAATTATTAGGGAAAAAAAATGCAATTGCATAAAAATCGTTTTAAAATTATAGGAAAAAAAGTCAGTTTTGTTTGATTTAAGTAATCAAATTATGAGAAAAAGTAATAAAATTATGAGTAAAAAGTTATGAAGCAAAGCTTCAGGAAGTTAACTTATAAATGTACCTTTAAAAATATTTCAACAAAGACAATTGAATTATTAAATATAACCTGCCAAAGCTAATTTCTGCTGCAGGACATCACAGCGCTCCCGAATCTCACAGAATATCGTTTACTTTTTCGGTAATGTAAATTCTTATGTTTTTTCTTTAATCTATTAGCCGTGTGGCTTTTATTGGCGCTCTTTTTGCTGCATTTGAAGACTTAAATATTTTGCCAATTATTCATTTTAAAAATCGTTAAAGCGCTAGAGAAAAACTTCAAATTTTAAAACTGTCTTTGAAATATCTGTATTATTGTACAAAATGACAAACACCACCATCATTTCTTAAAAAAAAAAATGATTTCCTTTCAATAAATGCTTGCTTCAAAATAAAAGCCTCTGATTAACCATGTAAGATCACACAATCATCACCAGATCTCTGTGCATAAGCTAATCATTAGACCAAACAAAACTTTTTTTGAACAAATCTTTGTTTTTATTATACGCAGACACTTGGAAGTTTAATGCACTATTTATTTAATAACTTTAAGACCTGAACTGCAAAATCTACAGCAGAACTTCAGAAATCATACAAATGATTTCATTAAATTTATAGAAAACTCAAAAAGTTATTCACCAAAAAAAAAAAGAAAATACCTTCATGTGAGTGTTAGTCAAAACAAAAAGTGAACATAAATGTTATTGTCTGTCGTGAGAAATATTTTTACTGGTTTTTCCTCTTTATTTGCAAAGAGTTGCACATATTGCACCGACGTTATACTGTAAAAGCAGAAAGAGCAAAAACAGACGGTTTTCACACGGGCACTCCAATCAAAGCGGTCATTTTGTATATTAGCAACTCACACACACGTCACATACAAAAGGAGTGAAAGAGACATCTAAAACACACGACCAAAAGGCATCGCTTCCTCTCAAAGTTCTTAAAGAAGCAAAATGAACCTTTAAGACTCAACTGTGCTCACAGTGACAACAAAAGAATGAAGCCTGGAATGTGATCCGATCTAAAACCCACGCCTCAGCGTCCGCGGCTCTGTCACAATGGCTGCTGGTACGATGCCATGCGATTGATACAGATGAGCGCTGGCTGGACCGGAGCGGCGCCGAGACGCAATACTGGAAGCAGAAACGAGCCTCGGCGGCACAACAACTTCAAACATGGCCGACATACACGTTTGCAAATGAAGGAGTCTCTGCGGCACACGAACGCGTCATGTTTACACAGCTTTAAGCCTCACTAAAATACAGTCAAATGGGAATGTTAATTTCATTCATATAAATTAAAAAAAAAAGTCTGTAACTAAATCCTGCAAAGCAATAAACTCTTAGAAGTCAGTGAGACTTTGGCGTCACACCCTCAAGCTGACACACTTTGGGAAAACTTTTTTTTTTTTTTTTTTTAATTGAGCTCAACAGTTATAATGTGATCAAGCAGCGCCACCTAGTGGGTCATTAGAGTTCTGCCATGAAAGAAGAAACCTTTTGAGAATTGATTACATAAACTAGGATTGTCTGTTTCCATGAGGAAAAAGCACAAATATGGTTTTTAACTGTTTCAAGAGATTCAGATCAGGTTCAATCTAAAGAACATTAAACGGTTCAAAGACACTTCCAGTCCACAAAGTCGGCCGGTACTGATCACACAGATGCCTTTGAAGGTGAAGGAGATCGTGTTATTGAATTAAAACTCTTCCCCTGACTAAATCTCATGGCTCCTTCAGCCCCCATCAGTCCCTTTTCCCGCTCTCGTCTCGATGCTCCGGCTGAGACGACGTCCTCTTGAAGCGCTTGTGACTGATGCATGATGGGGGTTGTAGGAAAAGCAGAAAGGCAGAGAGAGGCGCGTCCGAACAGGACAAGGCAGCGGCAGCGTCGTCACATGATTTCACAACACGAGTTCTGTTTCCGTGCCTGAAGGGTAGAAGAACACACACGACACATTTGCTTTTAGCTTCTGACCCCAAAGGTCAGAACAACAGGAGATGAAGGGACTTACAGTTTTGTAGAAAGCTTTTGACTGATTTCCCAGATGCTCTGATTTAGCCACCAGATCGTCCAGTTTCTCTCCTCTCTCCAGCAGACTTTCCATAGTATTGTGCTGCAGAAGATAACAGTTTTATTATCATAAAACAGAAATAAAAGTTCCATCAATGAGCTAGTAAAAATATAAAACCAAAAGCAGGACCGACATTCATCTAAACTCAATATTCATTCTAAAATAAATACATTTCTGAAGCATGTCTTTGATTATTTGTAGTGCTGCCACAAACGATTATTTGAATAGTCAACTAATTACCACTTTTTTTTTTTATTAGTCGACTTATACATTAGTAAGAATGCTGTAAGCTGAATTTGGCAGCTGAAGATGCTAGTGCTGATTGCTGAAGATGCTGAGATTGATGGTTCAAAACACTGAAGCTGATGGCCAGCTAAAATATTAGTTAAATGTCAAATAAGACAAAAAAAAAGGAAAAAAAAAATTGCCAAAATAGCTAGCATGCAGCTGAAATATTAGCTAAACTCCAAACTACCCTAAAAAACTTTAATAAATGACAAAATAGTCCAAAAAGTTAGCAGAATGCCATTTTAACTTCACTACAATCTGACTCCATATAAAGTAAAGACTTATCAACTTCCATCAAACTTCTCCCCCCAAAAAATGTTTCACAAACACAATAAAGCAATATATATATATATATATATATATATATATATATATATATATAAAATAAAAAAAAAAGCTTAAAATAAATAGGGAAAAAAAACGGAATTCCAGGAAAAGTGTCAAATAAACAGTGGATAGAAATGATTCTTTTTTTGGGCAGCCTGGTGTGACTTCAGCCTAGATATTTTGGTATTTTCATTCAAAAACATGTTGATTAGTTTGTTAACAAATTTTATTCTTGTTGTTTTTATAAAAATTGCACAACGAAAACTTTCAGTCTATGTTGTAAAAACAGTTAATTATAAATTTGTGGTGTGTCCACAAGAAAATGAATCCAATTTTTCCAGATAGAATTTTCTGTTTTTGCATAATTTGATGTCTAGTGCATGAATATAACATGGAGAAAGGACAAAACAAAGGTAGTGTCACTTAGGAGAGGTTGTGCTGAATAAAATTTAACTAAATATGCAGGCATTCTTTCAAATCGAAAATACAGGAAATTCAAATTTAGACAAAAACTGAGTTTCAGCCCCAGTTTCAAAAGGGTTAAAAATAAATGTTCGAAATATAAAATTGTACAAAAACAATGGCAATTGAGCAATTTTTTTTTCCCCCAGATTTGCAATTAATGAATTTTTTTATTGATTCTAATTTAGTAACCCTTCTTTTTATACAGCAGTACAAACAATACCTGAATAAATTGATATGATACACGCGCATACACACAAAAATCTCAGGTTTGTTTGAAGCCGTTTTTGCTGCTTAAAATCAAAATTGTCTGTAAAAAAAAAAATTACTCTGTTTATAGTTTTGAAAGACCAAATATATAACAAGAAAATTGTATACATTCAGGTAAAATCATTAGATTGCATCGCCACAAAGTTAGTGGAATCTTTCAACTATCGATTCACAGACTGTATCGACTCATGTGAAAGGGAAACAAACAGTTTTGAACCAGAAATATCACTCTATGACCTGCCGAGCAAACGTCCATCTGCTTTAAAAACAAAAACCAAAAAGGCCCGGGCTCTGCTGGCCTTTAAACTTCCACTTATTCCTGCTTATTAAAAAGAGCGCTCAGCAAATCTTTTTCAGCATTATTTCACAGCAACAGAAAACACTAAAACTTTAAAGAAAATTAAGCTGAAACAAAATATTAAAAATATTTTATTAAAATATTAAAAAGAAGAAACGACTAAAAAGTCACTAAAAAGTCGAGTACTTCATCTAACTTCAATGATTGGGTTTCAAGCCTTTAAATTTTATTTAAAAAAAATGTTTCTTTGATCAAATAAAATAATAATATAAGTGAATTCTAAATATTCAGAATTTTTTTTATTTTTCATTCTTCCAATGCTAGAAGCGAACATTGAAGCGTTGAGAGTTTGACATGTTTTCTTCAAGGTTGTCACTTAAGATACTTCTGGGTCATTTCACTTTGTTAGAACTCTTCCAAAACAAGGAAAGACTGTTGAACCGTATTCCTGCAGGTTCATTGCCCCTGAAGTCGGCTTCAGCATTAGATACGACCCGGGCTGGAGCTAATAGCTCAAACGGATATAGATCGGCGCCATCATGGTCGTCAATCAACTTTAATGCCGGTGAACAAGTTCACTTTGTCACAAATGGACAGAAATACACTAAAGACACACAACAATGAGAGTTTGGAACTGATTTACGCTTGCCAGTTAGCTTTTTGGATTGCACGCTTGCTGTAGATTTAGTGAAATTCAGAACTTAATGAAAAAAAGCTAAAAAGTTTACCAAAATGATCTTCGTCTCATCCAGCTCTGCCTGTACTTTAGTCATTGCATCCGCTTCTCTTGGGTTCTGAGAAAAAATAACAAACAGCTCAGTAACAAGATTTTTTTAATTATTTTGGTGAGATTCTCTAATAGTAATCTCTGAAAGTTACTTTTTTTTTCGCCTTTTCTGATATTTAAATATTCATTGCATCATAAAACACTGACCTGATATTTAGACAGGTGGATATCCAAGGCTTTGTAGTTGATTTTTTCAGGACTACCAGATGGCCATTCTATACTGTCCACCTGCCTGGAGAACTCATCTAACACCTTAAAAAACACAAAAAGAAATAAGAGAATTTGAGTTTTAAGAACTTAAGTCAATTCTTCAAAAATGTTTATTATACTGACCTTGTCAAGCAAAGTGAAACAGACCCTCTGTGGGTACTCTGTGTCTGCGATGACCACGGCGCCCAGGTTGTCATTTCTCACATAAACATGGCACAGATACTCTGGGAAAGAGAAAAAAAAAGTGCTCTTTAATTTTAAAATAATTCCAGATGAAAACAAAACAACATTTTTTTTTTTAGTTCAAACTAAAGTCCTGGCTGCATTAAGCTACATCAGGGGTCTGCAACCTGCGGCTCCAGATCCACGTGTGACTCTGATCTCTCTATGGTGATTTCTTGGCAAAACATAAAATAAGCCACACCGACTGTCAGAGTCAGCAGCTCCCTGCTAAAGGCTGCCTAACCAAAACTATCTAAAGAAAACAAATAAACAAAGCCCACAATTTACCAAGTCCAACCCCAAACTAAAATAACAAAACCCAGCAGTCTAAGACTACTGAGGACAAAGAAGGGAGAAAGAACAAAAAGAAAAAGATAATAGCAATATTTTTAAGGTAAGGATTACTTAACTAGCATTTATTAAATTTAGATGAGTTAAATTTATATATTGATAGCTGAGGTGCACATAGATGATAAACTATGTAGGTTTTTATATCTCTTATGAGTTAAAAGCACATATTATCATATGTTGCACAACAATGATTAATAGCTGTCCTGAGCTGCACTAATATGATCCTGTTCGGCACAGAGCATCTCTTATTTTGAAGTTATTTAAGCTTCTGTTAAATGTAGTAAAAAAAAAAAAAAAAAAAGTAAAAAAAGAAAAATAAAAATAATCCCATTTTGAGAGATGCTAGTTTCATTTGACTTTTTGCTTTTGTTTGTGCCAAAAAAAAAGAAAAAAAAGACATAATTCATAGTTATTATTTAAAAAAAAAAAAAAAAAAAGGTCATGAATACAACTCCAAAATTCTGAAAAGTTGAAGTAAGACTATACGGCTGTTTCTAGGTTTTGATTAGTTGAAAACGAGCCCAAATGGCTCTTTTACTGTTACAGGTTGCGACCCCTGAGCTAAATGCAATGGCAGACTTCATGAATGTGTGTGAAAATAAAATGCACGTCTGGGACAAAGAATACTTACAACATAATTTATAGAAAAAAGGGGGAAAAAAAGTTGAAACTTTTTCCAAAACGCACCAATGAAAATAAGGAATTTGCTATGATTAATTACACTTCATAATAATAATAATAATAATAATAACACAGCTCAGTTTCACCTTGTTCTTTGACAGAGGCACGGGTTCCTTGTGATGTTCGCTCAACAATTAAGGCACTGGTAAAGGTCATGAACTCCTGTACACTAATAATGACAACAAAACAGTGCTTCAGTTAATCAAGGCCTTTTAAGAAGAACGTGCATTACTTCCGGTACAGTCGGAAAAAACTGTAGTTACTGTAAACTCACCTGGAACGCTGGAAAAAGCTGAAGGAGGACAGGTCATAGGCCGCTTTCAACAGATTCGATTTAGTCGCTCCTTTGTAGATGACACTAAGGCTATAGAGTTTCATTTTTTATCCGTCGGATCAGATCTAATAAAGGTGTAAACATGAGAGCAGATTATCCCAATCCAACACAAGTTGGCTAAGAGGCGCTAATTTCTCTCAAGAAGGACAAAAGACACCTGCTAAGCACTCAATCTGGAACTAAGAAAATAACACTAGTGAAAAAAATGTTCATGTGGATGCTACATTAGATTAAACAAGACAGATATTCGTACATCAATTTTACTTTCGATTACATTTCTGAAACCCGGTATCAGAAGTTAGCTAAACATGCTAACTAGTTTCGTCGAGGCCTGAGACAACTTACCAGGCGAATCAGCAGCGAGCGATTTATTTCCGGTCAAAATAGCGAATAAAACCACTTCTTTCAAATTAATTAAAGCTTGTAGGTGAAATGTGAACGGCTCAGAAGACCAAACCGCACCCTAATTAGCGTCAACTGCTCAGAATGTACTTTAGTAATCAGCTACCACGTCACTGCCCCAACACGGTCCTACGGTGAAGCAAGTCGGGGGAAACAGGAAATGCTGTTTTCATGGTTCCGGTCTCGTGCGAGGAGGCTTCATTTTTGTATACAGTGTTAAAAATGTAATAATGATAATAAATATTTTATAAGCAAACAATACTTAGTAACAATATACAGACACTTCACAGATATTTAATGTTATACAAACATGTAGACTTAAAGGTTTGTTTACCTCCAACCCTCTCTTATACTTTTTATTGATCACATCTAAAAAAAAAAAAAAAATAATAAAAAAAAAAAGCTGTATCACTCATGTGTTGAGTAAAAATTTTGAATGAATTACCTAAAATGTCAACAAATGTTTCATATATGTTGTTTTATTGATGGTTGTTATATAGGAGGTGGTAGGTAGAAACTAGTTACATTGAAAAAAAAGGAATTATATATTTATACTTTACAAAACTTTTACTATCTGTTCCCCACGCTACTGTAACATCACAGTTTTAAGAAAAGGCCGCTGTCCGCACTGAATTAATTTTATTATGAACCCACAGGCTTACGTTCTTATTTTAGAGGTGAGAGGTGAAAATGTCGATTAGTCCACTAAAGACTTGGCACTCTCAATTGATGTTTTCTCTTGTAATTTTGCTCCATTTAACAATTTCCTCCTGTCCACTTAACTCGGTGTAAGTAAGTGTTTTTCGTGTGAGAGGTGCGCCTGTTGCGGTTTCCAAAGCAACCCAAAATGATAAAGGCGCATCTGCTGGACCAGTCGCACCAAGGGAGGAAATGATTTGTCCTTCGTGGAATTGCTTTTGGTTTTGTTGAGATAAAGCTTCTTTTTCACTGAGAAGTTCATCTTCCTGCTGGATGCTTCTTCTTTTTTTCATTTGACCTGTTTTTGTTGTGTAGCAGCTAAAGCAAGAACACAGGAAGGATTTATTCAAAAGCTTTTCAACAGACTCGACTTTTTTATTGATTAATTTTGGGTGTTTTATTGTGCTTTTTTTCCCTTATTGTTTGGACGAAAAAAAAACACATTTTTTAATGGAACTTTTAAATCAATGAAGACACGTCCATGTGGCTTTACGCAGCAAACAAACCTGCAGGAATGAAGAGAAATCTGTGATTCTTATCACTTTATTTAAAAAAAAAAAATCAGTCATGTAAGAAAGAACCACAGTGGAGCATTATGTAGGTCAAGTGCTGGGAATGTTGGAAAATTACCACTAAAAGGACTATATATTCTTTACGCGCGGACGTGTAATCAAAACAACAGAAGAACATAGACGCAGGGGACTTCTGGGAAAAGTGAGTAAACGCTCACCAAAGGGACCTGATGGTCGACAGAACAGGAATCTGATGGATACGATGGACAAGGTGATGTCATCTATCTATCTATCTATCTATCTATCTATCTATCTATCTATCTATCTATCTATCTATCTATCTATCTATCTATCTATCTATCTATCTATCTATCTATCTATCTATCTATCTATCTATCTATCTATCTATCTATCTATCTATCTATCTATCTATCTATCTATCTATCTATCTATCTATCTATCTATCTATCTATCTATCTATCTATCTATCTATCTATCTATCAGAAAACTAAGAATTATAAAGTAATAAAACTGTTAGAAAAAACACATTGTATAAGGCTACTGTATTCATGCTCATTCTGTCACAAATACTGTATACACACAAACTTTTTTTAAAAAAGATCCAGACTTTACTCAGAGCCCAAAAACGGCAGTGCAAATATTCCTCCGTGATCAATAATTAAAAATTTCTGTTGGTTGTCATGAACCCTTTTTTCCAAGTTCAGAAGCGGAAGAAAAAAAAATTGGCTTGTCTCCTGTGAGCAGTTAATATTTAATTTATTAACGTGCATGATGTAAATGCGTTGCAACTTTTCATGAGCTTTACAGCAAATAACGCACTATCTATTTTTTTGGGAGAAATTAGGATGAGAAAGATCTTAATTCCAAGCAAAATTTGACAAAAAATATTGCTTCTTTTCTATCAAAGCAGATGTTAGCAGTTCTATCATGAACAGGGAAAGCTGTGCAGTTTTTTTTTTACCTTTTCCTACTCCTGGAGTTCGATATTATGCCACATGTAGCTCAATAAAACTGTTTATATAAACAGATGTATGAGGAATGAGCATGGATGAGGTGTGTGGTTTCATCATGTTTTTGCATTTGGACCTCCATGATGAGCACACACACACATAAACGCACACACACACACACACACACGGTCCTCACATCCTGACATTTTTTTTGCCTCAATCAGATTTTATAGTTGCTTGGTTTTCAGGTTTACAGGATCAGAGAAGTCCATCAGGCCGGTTTCTGTGCAAACAGTCAAGCAGGTTAAATTAAGCGGAACATTTTTGGCAGAGAAATCATTTTAGCGTTTGAAAACATTCTGTGTTTTGTTGCTAAAAGCTTAAGTTCTTTTAAATTATTTTTATTTCCTTAAACACAATTTGATTAAATGAAATAAATATTTTCAATGAGCTAATACATCTTCCTCAAATAAATGGGAATCCAATAAAAAAAATATCAAAAATACATATTGTTTATTGCTTTGGAATTCCTTTAATGTATTAAACAACTTGTTGATTTTTGGTTTTCTTAACTCTTTCAGAGGCAAGAAAATGTAATTTAATTCTTCATGATTAGTTTGAAGGCATTTAAAAGAGTAAAATATTTTATTTTGACACAATTTAAAACTAACATTTCAGGATAACAACCAATATTAGGACAATCACATGATTTTTCTTTACTTTAAATTGTCTTTAAGCACAATTTGATCCCAATTTCCAATCAAATTTTGCTCAACTTTTGCTTTTGTATATTAAAAAAAACAAAACTGCAAAAAACTTTTGTAACATATAGTTAACCTTTTGAAATTTCTGTAATATTTCCCCAAGTTTCCTTGAGTTTTCCTAGAAAATGCAACCTTGAGACATTTTAAAGCAGTTATCATAATTCATCTCTTTGAAAGAGATAACACAAACGTTGCATGCATATATAATTTTTATGATCACACATTAATTGTAAAAAAAAGAGATATGAATTTATGGCTGGTTGTGTAAGCATCTGTCTTCGTCTACTTAGAAGTCTCTCAGAAAGGGCATTGGGGTGAGATGGTTTCTTATCTTTTTCTAGTCGTGACCCTGGTCAGATAGACGTATAAAACTCTCACCACCGCTGCTACGTTGCTGGAGCTGATAAGAATAGCAAAGCCTTCACCTTTGGCACGCCTCTATTAGTTTAAGAGGTCAGTAAACCTCCTAAATTTAGATATGCTTCTAATTTTAAAGACTTCTGTGTAATTTTGTGTTGTGTAATGCTGCAGCACGGCCGATATTCCTCAAAATGAAAAAATCACGAGTTCAGATAACAGGTCAATAAAACATTTATGAGATTAGTTGATTAAAGTCAAAGTTTTAGGCAAGGCAAGTTTATTTGTGTAGCACATTTCATGAACATCGACAATTCAAAGTGCTTTACATAAAACGTTAATATAAACAATCAAGAGAAATCGTAAATGTGTGATCATTAAAATAAAATGAAAAGAAATGCAACAGAACTTCATTTCAAACAACCTTAGTTCAGACTTTTTAACATTTTTTTACATTTTTTTTGAATTAAAAAATAAATTATTGTTTTTCTTTTATTTTTTGCTTCATAATGTTGATGTTTTTAAAGTTTTAGGTTGATTTTTTTTAAGCCAAAGCTACAAAGAAGCAATAAAAACTTGTTTAAATTTAGATTCATTTCAAGTAAAAACAACATAAAAATGAATACATTCATTGCCAATGATAAAAAATGACTAAATAAAAATAAGAAAAATCCCACTACGATTATTATGTGATTTTTTTTAAAAGCATTTATAATATTACAGTTAAATTTAACATTTGTCATAAAATAACTTTCATTGTTTTATGACTTTTAACAGCCATAAACGATGACCTATATTGATTCAGTGAATGTTTTAAAATCTTATTTGGAAAAAAATTGTAATTATATTTTTTTATGAAATTGTACTGGAAAAAATACTTTACACAAAAAAATAAAAAAAATCCCCAGCTTACCTGCATATGTCAAGCATAAAAAAACAGGCGTTCATAAGGTGTCATAACCTGGTCATATTGATTTTCTGTTACTATAATAAACTCACACACAAGATGCGTCTTCGTGGACATTTGTGTGTTTGAACTTTCGTCACCAGATGGGTCGAGGCTCAAAAGGGGAGGGTCTTCGGTGGGTCCCACCCCCTTCACCTGTCTATAAACACAGCAGGGAGGCTCATTCTGTCATTTCACACATCACCAGCTGTGAAAACACACCAGAGGGAAGCTTTTACTCCTAGAATCAGGCTCAGCTGGCTTTAGTTTACCAAGATGCCGTGTGTCCGCACTCATCTCGACTCTATGAAGCTGCCGTCCAGCTACAAAGCTGTCGTGAAAGAGCTCCTCATGGTAAATTTGATTTGTGTGTTGCAGAAAAAGAGGTTTTCAAAGTTTTATAAATTCTCGGGCAAGAAAACTAATGTTTTTCTTACACGTTTTCCTGCAAATCCCTTATTTATTTATTTTGTACGAGACAGATAACCAAGTGAACATCATACGTTACATTTTCAGGTGGAGCAGATTCTGTCAGAGTTCAGGCTGAACAAAGAAGAGCTGAAAGAGGTCATGAAGAGGATGCAGCGTGAAATGGACAGAGGGCTGCGCTTAGAGAGCCATGAAGAGGCCAGTGTCAAAATGCTTCCAACTTATGTCTGCTCCACCCCAGAAGGATCAGGTACATTCTAGAAAAATGTCATAGATTTATGTCAAATATGACACAAAAATGACCAAACTGTGGATCTGTGTCTGTTCACAGAGGTGGGCGATTTCTTGGCTTTGGATCTGGGGGGTACGAACTTCCGAGTGATGCTTGTCAAAGTGGGAGAAGATGAAGAAAGAGGCTTTAAGGTGGAGACAACGAACCAAATGTACTCCATTCCTGAAGATGCAATGACTGGAACTGCTGAAATGGTGAGTGAATGCCTCATAGCCTGACTTTCACTGTAAATCAGAATGTTAACATACAAGCTCTCACGTCTGCTGTTTCTCTGTGTCTCCAGCTTTTTGACTATATTGCAGAGTGCATGTCAGACTTTCTGGACAAACACCACATCAAGCACAAAAAGCTCCCTCTGGGTTTCACCTTCTCCTTTCCAGTCAGGCATGAGGACATCGACAAGGTGGGTTTAGATCAGGGGCGGCAACCTTTAACACTAAAAAAGCCATTTGGGCTTGTTTTCTACAGATCAAAACCTAGAAGGAACTACAAAGATTTCCTTTAGCCTATAAGAAATTTGGATTTGCTTTCAGCACCTTCTTTTAATTTATATTTTAATAAATATAAATTATGTCTATTTTTTGGCATGAACAAAAGCAAAAATATAATAAAAGAAACCAACATCTTTCAAAATGCGATTTATTTTAACATTTCTTTTACCTTAGTAGGTGACAAATTAGCCAAAAAGCTAGCTTGTTACTTAATTACTAGCTAAACTCCAAAATAGCCTAAAATTCCTCAGTAAACTAGCCAAAATGTTAAGCTAAATTAGCATAAAAATCTCAGTAGATAACAAATTATCCAAAAAAAAAGTTAGCTTATTGCTAAAATTTTAGCTAAACTCCAATTTAGCATAAAAAAATTCTGTAGAGGCCAAATTTGCCCAAAAAAGTTAGCTCGTTGCGTAATTACTCACTGAACTCAAAGATAGCCTAAAAAATTTCAGTGAATTCATTAGTCAAAAATGTTAGCTTGTTGCTAAAATAGAAAGCTAAACTCAAAATTAGCTTAAAAAAACCTCAGTGGATACAAATTAGCCAAAAATGTTTGCACGTTGCTAAAATATTCGTTAAACGCAAAAACTTTTGAAAAATTACTATAAATGACGAAAACATACTCCATGAATACAGTATATTTAAACAATTCTTGACAATCTACTCAAAGTTTTGAAATCTGAAGATTTTCTTTTTCATTTCCCATGGGCCATATTCTGCTCAATATTTCAACTATAAAGTTTATGAAGACCAAAAAATACAAGAAGTGATGAAATCGCTGAAAGTTTGACTTAGTTTTATGTGCTGAAAAACATGCAGAAAGGAGAATCAATATAGTGTGAAAGCTTACAAATCAATCATATAATATAGAGAAACTGGATCACAATAAATGCTAATTACTGTAAGTAATCCTTACTTAAAAAAATTGTTTTTATTTTATATTTCTTCAGCCAGAGAGTCACCATGGAGAGATAAAAGTTGTGGCTCTGGAGCCGCAGGTTACAGACCTCTGGTTTAGATAAATAATGTGAACTCATGTTTGATTTACACGGGTAAATGATTTTTATGATTTAATGAATGTTGTTTGTTTCAACAGGGAATCCTGCTTAACTGGACAAAAGGCTTCAAGGCGTCTGGCGCAGAAGGGAACAACGTCGTGGGATTGCTCAGGGACGCCATCAAGAGGCGAGGGGTGTGTTGTCCAAATATTGCCTCCTTCTTCTCTCCTAAATTCCGAAGAAACTTCCAAAAGGAGTCAAAGAGCCAAGTGTGGCTCCAAAACATTAATCATGGTTCATTTAGAGGTTAATTTAGTATTATGCAGCAGTTAGGAAGTATTCAGGTTTATAAATGTATCTGTAAAACTCAAGTTCGAGTTTATTATAATATAAAACATTAAAAACAACTAAAAGGTTAAAACAAGTATGAATAAACGTAAAAACGGCTGATAAAAGTAAAAACAAAACAATAAAACAGAGAACAAATTTGCTGGATGTGTTTAATTTGGATGACACATAAACAAAGGTCTGCAACCAGATCCACATGTTCTTTTATCTCTCCATGGTGGTTCCTTGGCCAAACATAAAATAAATCAGAGAGACTGCTGACTCAGCCATATCAACTGCAGAGTCAGCAGCTCCCTGCTAATGGCTTCCAAACCAAAACTACCTGAGTAAAACAAATAAACAAAGCCCTCAAACTAAGAATACCAAGGTCCAACCTCAAAACTAAAATAACAAAACCCAGCAGTGTAAGACTGCCGAGGACAAAGAGGGGAAAAAGAACAAAAAACAAAACAAAAGAATAAGTTGAGATGACTTAATTAGCATTTGTTTGATTTAGACTAGCTAAAATTATAAATTGATGGCTGAGGTTCACATAAATGATAAACTATGTAGGTTTTTACATCCCTGTTGACCTGAAGACATCTTGTTTGCTCAAAGTTACCTCCAGAATCAACAGATTTTATATGCAAAGCAAAACTTTGGTAAAAAGTTTGATCTTTAATGAGTTAAAAGGATTTTTTTAAGTAAAAAAAAAAATAAATCACATTTTGAGAGATTCTAGGTTCTTTTATACTTTTGTTCGTGCCAAAAAATAGACATAATTCAAAGGAAGTAATGAATGCAAATCCAAATTTCTAGACTATGCGGCCCCTTCCAGGTTTGGATCAGTAGAAAATGGCTCTTTTACTGTTAAAGGTTGCTGAACCCTGCACTAAAACATCCTGCTTCTCTGTTGTCAGGATTTTGAGATGGATGTGGTTGCCATGGTGAACGACACCGTTGCCACCATGATTTCCTGCTATTACGAGGACCGCAGCTGTGAAGTTGGGATGATCGTTGGTAAGCATCAGTGCAGACGAGTCGGCGTGCGGGCTCCTCAGCACCGACAGGTCACGCTCACGGGAACGTTTTTGACTCCCCAAGCACTGGCTGCAACGCCTGCTACATGGAGGAGATGAGAACGGTGGAGCTGGTGGAGGGGGAGGAGGGTCGCATGTGCGTGAACACGGAGTGGGGAGCGTTCGGCGACAAAGGGGAGCTGGAGGAGTTCAGGCTGGAGTACGACCGAGTGGTGGACGAGTTCTCCATTAATCCAGGACAGCAGCTGTGAGTAAAGCCATGCGTTACATTCACCTATTTAAACTGATTGCACAAGTCAGGTCATCTGAGGTTGTAAACTTATCACCCCTCTTGAAAGCACGCCGCACCTCCCTCCCTCTCCCACTCTCGGGGTAGTTTTTCATGAATAATTCATCTGTTTCTGGCAGTCCTCACCTGACTCTCACCTGAGCTCTCTGAAGTTGCCAAGCTACCCGCTGTTTTCCTCAGGATGTTAGTAAATGGACGCAGCTCTCAAACATCAGCAGCTGGGGGAGTCAGATTAATGATCCCTTTCTGCTGCTCGCCGTCGAGCCTGCGGGCCTAATGGCTGTTTACCTTTTTCACTGACGGTCCTCAGGTAGCCACTTTGCCCTTGACGTCACCTTCCTCTCACCTTGTTCCCTCACTTCTTTGCTTTTCTGACTCGACAGTTCCCTTAACCCAGGGGTCGACAACCTTTAACAGTAAAAGCCGTTCTGCCCATCGTCTTACTTTATTTAGCCTTTAGGAATTTTAGATTTGGATTCATTGCCTTTTTTTAAAATAAATAAATAAATATGAATCGTGTCTATTTATTGGCTCAAACGAAACAAAAATAGAAAAATGAACTAGCAACTCTCAAAATGTAATTTTTCTTTGTTTTTTACGTTTCACAGAAGCTCAAATAACTTAATTTCAAAATAAAAGATGCCAAACAGGATTTTCTCAGTGTATTTTGGACCTCTATTAACCATTGTTGTGCAGTATAAGACAATATGTCCTTTAACTCATAAAAGATCAAACTTTTTACCAGTTTTGCTTTATAAAATTATAAAATCTGTGCATTCGGGCTTCTAAACCTACATAGTTTATCATCTATGTGCACCTCAGCCATCAGTTAATAAATTTAACTAATCTAAATTAAATAAATACTAATTAAGTGATCTTTACTTTAAAAGAATGCAATTTAATTTTTCTTTTATGTGTTTGCTCTTTTTGTCCTCAGCAGTCTTAAACTGCTGGGTTTTGTTATTTTAGTTTGGGTTGGACCTTGGTAGTCTTAGTTTGCTGGCTTTGTTTATTTGTTTTCTTTAGGTAGTTTTGGTTAGGGGGAGCTGCTGACTCGACGGTTGACACCGATTGATGATTATTTTATTTTTCTACAGCCAGAGAGCCATTGTGGCTCTGGAGCCGCTGGCCAGAATCTCACAGACGTTAAACCTCATCCCGTCTTTTGTCGCTCTCCTCCGCAGGTACGAGAAGCTGATCAGTGGGAAGTACATGGGAGAGCTGGTGAGGCTCGTCCTGATGAAGCTGGTCAATGAAAACCTGCTGTTTAACGGCGAAGCTTCAGAGCAGCTCAGGACGCGTGGAAGCTTCGAGACGCGCTTTGTCTCCCAGGTGGAGAGGTGAGCATGGAAAAAAAAATAAAAAAACATCCCATAAACCATACTGCTATCTACACAAGCGTGATATCACTGTTTACTCATTTTATAGTCAGTAAAATTCAGATGGTCAGGCAGGCACTCTGGTTAAAGTAAATGGAAAAAAACAGCAGATGTGTCGATAACAAGCTTCAAAACAGAGTTATATTTTTACCATAAACCCAGCTAATAAAATGTATTTTCTTCTTTCAGTGATACTGGGGACAGAAAACAAATCTACAACATCCTGTCCTCGCTGGGCGTTCTCCCCTCTGAGCTGGACTGTGACATTGTGCGACTGGTGTGTGAAAGCGTTTCCACACGTTCCGCTCAAATGTGCGGCGCCGGACTCGCCGGTGTCATCAACCGGATGAAGGAGCGGCGCTGCGAGGAGGCTCTGAAGATCACAGTCGGGGTTGATGGATCCGTCTACAAGCTGCACCCGTGGTACTTAGTAAAAAACTTTTTACTAAACAAAAAGAATAAAAACTGTACCTTAGTTCCTATTGGTAAGACATGAAATAAACAGGAGTCCAGAGAGGGCGGCAAAGGGCCGGAGTTTAAACCCCTCAGAAAAATAAGTTGGTCTTTCCCAGCCAGCAACGTCAAGTGGGGAACATGAGGTTTAAAGTGGGCAGAAAATGTGGGTCCCCAAATGGGTTTCCCCCTATTGGTTTAGGTGGAGACTCAGTGGGTCGGCTCGCTATGCTAGCCAGCCGCCCGGTGGACAGCGGAGCTCCCTAGTTTGCTACAGTAGTACTCGCTAGCTCAAGACAAAGGAGCTCGCTAGCTTGCCATAGCGGTGCTCGCTAGCTTGCTATAGATGAGCTCACTAGCATGCTACAGTGGAGCTCACTAGCTAGATACTGCAGAGCTTGCTAGCTTGCTACAGCGGTGCTCGCTAGCTTGCTACAGATGAGCTCACTAGCATTCTACAGCAGTGCTTGCTAGCTCTGTACAGCGGGCTCGCAATCTAGATACAGCAGAGCTCCCTAGCTTGCTACATAGAAGCTCGCTACATAGAAGCTCGCTACCTGAGTACAGAGGAGCTCGCTCCCTAGCTCACTAGATTGACGCAGATGACCTCACTAGCACATTACAGCGGAGCTTAATTAAAAGGAGATTGCTAGCATGCTACAGCGTAGTTTGCTAGCTCGATACAACGGAGATCCCTAACTTGACACAATGGAGCTAGCTGGCTCGCTAAAGAGGAGCTCGCTAGTTCGCTACACTGTCCACCAGGCGGCCAGCTAGCGTAGCGAGCCTACCCACTGAGTGCCCTCTTAAGCCAGCGTGGGCAAACCCAGATGGGACCCAGATTTTCTGACATTTTAAAACCATATGGGGCCCACTTGGCCTTGCTGACTGGGTTTTTAATGGAAAAATATGAAATTTCCGAAGTTAGAAGTGAACATGTTTAAAAAGAAAAACTTGTACAATAAGACTGATACAGACTAGGGGTGTAAGAAAATATCGATACAGTGAAATATCACGATACTTTATTTTGTGATACTTGATTTTCCATGAAAAGCACCATGAATTAGCTTGAGTAAAAGCAATTGTCTATGAGATACAGATGCAGTGTTTCATAGGGATGCGTATTGGTAAGAGTCCAGCAGTCACATCCCTAACACAGACTCTCCCTCCATCGCAGGTTCCGGGACAGGTTCCACAAAGTCGTCTGGGACCTGAGTCCTCACTGCGAGATCACCTTCCTCCAATCAGAGGAAGGCAGCGGTCGCGGAGCGGCGCTGATCTCTGCAGTAGCCTGCAAGTTGGCCGCCTGCACGACTGCCCCGTGAAGAGAGCCATGCACTGACTGAGCAGCGCTGGAGGAAGCTGAACGAATCCACATGTGCAGCTGAGGCCCACGTCAGGCTTGAGGACTCCTAGCAGGAGGAATGTAGGCAGTGGGAGCATCAAATCACTTCTTTCATAGACACTTTTAGACCCTCTCGTAGTGATTTCTCATGTTTTTGAAGGTTAGGAAGATTCTCATGGCTGCTCCTGAATTGTCTGACGGTGGAATAGCTGCTGCTTTATGTCTGTCACTGCTGGTTGATAGCGCTGATTGTAGCATTGACAACCTTTTTGCAGGAGGTCCTTTATAAAACCAGAGAAAGCTGGCTAATATGTAACACACAAAAGTTGTAAATGCTGTTGTAAATTATTTCTCATTCTAATCGATTTGACTGGTTTTGTAATTCTTTGTGAGCAATGAAATATTTCTTAAGTATTGTTTATTTAAATTTTTTTGTTTACAACATTTATTTACCATGTTAGCATGTTCTGTGTGTAAAATTTAACGTGTTTTGGATATAAATAAGTTTGACTGTAAATAAAGCAGAATAAAAATAAAATTTGTGAGTTTTAATTGTTTTCATTGCTGCTGTTAAATGTATTGAAACACAAGAGAATAGTTTAATATTTTTTCCCATTCATCAATTTTCATCCTTTTTGGGTTGCTGGAGCCTATCCCAACTGCTGCTAGGTGACGCACTAGACAGTAAAATATAAATACTTCCGTTGACTGTATTTTTATTGGAAAAAAGATATACTGCTGAGTTTATTCTTGGGAGTTCCTCACCGATTTGGTTTGAAAGATCAGATAAGATCAGAAAATGTAGACAGTTTGAAATTTCTCAAACAATTTTATGTTTATTTTCACTAATTTAGAAAGACAACCAAACAACAAATGAAGTTTGCCCAACAATGACTCAGGGATACACGTTTTCTTGAACCTTTGATGCTTTGTAAGTACTGCATACAGTTGGAAATACAAAAAAAAAACAAAACGTGTTTTTATTCACATCAAATAATGACTTGGATTCCTACAACGACATATAGTGAAGCAAAAAAAAGTCTCATTGTTAGAGTCATCGATCATACAAATCATTCTACTTAGAACGTTAAAGAGGTCTGTAATATTCATCATAGAAACACTTCAAATATGAGATGAAATGTAAAAAAGGAATTCATTTCTATTTAAAGAATGAATTTGTTTAATGGTGTAAAAAACAAGTATTTGATAAATAACAAAAGTTCCCCTCCAAACAAAATAAACCAATAGAAATCACTGACGTCTTAGAAAGCTGTGTGTCCAGACATGCTTGAGTTTGTGTATTCTGCTTTTGTGTAACAATTCTGGACGAATGTCTCTCAGAAATCCACAAAGGATTTTAATGTTGGCTCTAATTATTGCTTTATAAAGTTACTTTACATAACAGGGTCAAAACCGACCCTAACGCCAGCAGGGACATAATTGAATTTTGTCGAAGTCAAAAACAATAACCTTTTTGGGATTAAATAATTGTAAGGGATTTTAGTCTAAAATCTCTGCCCTCTAGGTTGCTAAACACTTTCTGTTTCACTTTTCAATAATCCTATAGATGGTTTTATATATATAGAGATGATATTTTACCTTTTTTTCTCGTACCATTATTATTTCATCACAGATCTCTATTTTTTTTGTCCGGATTTGGGTTTTTCTGCCCCTTCGTGACAAACATTTTTGAGGAGGAACAAAAAATAATTCAGAGTTTGCTTTGTGTTTGTGTATTTGCTGCTTTTGCATTTGTACCTGGTTTTCTAAATCTTTGTTTAATTTTTGGAAGAAAATTAAATAAAGACAGTCAAAGTTTTTTTTTTTTTTAATAAACGTTCCCTCTTCCACCTGGAAGGTGCTACAGCATCTACAGGAACAACAGGAACCATATTTAAAATACTACAGCTAACAGTAACCATCTATAGTAAAACAGTGGTCCTTTTATCATAAAAATCAAATCCTAAAGTTTAAATTCAGAGTTGACTTAACCGGCTTTGTCTCAGTGACTGGCAGAAGTCGTTTTTCCTCTTCGTTCATATCTCTTTTTCCAGTCCAGAGGAATTCTGGCGGCTTCACTTCTTATCAGGCGACCCGCACAGGGCGGACATGTCCAAGTAAGGGTCTGCGCTGCCTTGCACCAGCTATTATAAGACACTAACTGATAAGATGGGCCTCACATAAAAACCCAACCCTGCATCACACCTTTGCTGAGTCCTCATGCGGTCATTCAGACATGGTAAGTCTGCTGGTATTTTAAGCCTCTTTTTTTTTTTTGATGCTAATAACACAGTGATGCTAATAACATGATTTTTATACTAACATTTTGAGGACATTTTCTTGCAAGTGTGTTGATTAGTGCTTATTGCTTTCTAAGGCAAGCAAAAAGGCCTCCAACAAGAGACAGAGAGGAGCGCAGAAGTCCTCCTCCAATGTCTTCTCCATGTTTGAGCAGTCACAGATCCAAGAGTTCAAAGAGGTATACGCTTCACTCTTCCTTTTTCTGGAATACTCCTCCTAAAAGAAATAAGTCATTTTTCACAAAAATACTACATTTAAGAAATGAATTTCTTTGGGATAGAGGGAGTTACTGCAATCTGAAAATGACAAGAAAATGTCAACATTTTTGGTTCAAGGTTAACGCCGATCATCTTTTGATCTATTTCAAATGCTTTTCCAGTGTTTTTTTTATTTTTTATTATGATATTCTGCTTTTAGTGAAATATAAAAAAAGGTAATTTAGGACATAGTTTCTGCATCAAAAATATGCATCTGAGTTGTGGACGAGACCGTTGGTTTGGAGCAATGCCTTCCTCGTTACTGAGAGCTCTCTGTTTACAAGCTCAGAATGAAGTGGAGGAGGGATCAGTGTATTTTCTACACAACAAATGACACTTTTTTTAAAGTCTGTTCCTGATTTACAACAATTTGAACAAAGAACTACTTAGAAATGCAATTTAAGCTTAAATGTATTTAAAAATGTGAACTCTATAATCAGAATAAATATCCCCAAATCATGTTAAAAACACACAATCTGAATCTTTAAGGTGTAAAAAAGTAAAATTATTTCAAAGAAGGAGAAAAAGAAACATTTTGCTTTTAATACTCCCAAAAAGGCACATATATGTGCATGAAATATATGACTTTTTTACAATAACTCATACTCATTTATTCAAACATGCAGGCTTTTGGCTGCATTGACCAGGACAGAGATGGGGTCATCAAAAAGCAGGACTTAAGGGAGACCTACGCTCAGCTGGGTAATTCATTGTCCACCTCTATTTTTAGATAATTTGATAAGATAGTTACCAGAGTATGAATGGACCTCACTTCAAATTTTGTCTCCCAGGGAAACTGAATGTGAAAGATGAGGAGCTGGACGAGATGCTGAATGAAGGGAAGGGTCCCATCAACTTCACTGTGTTCCTGACTCTCTTTGGAGAGAAAATCAACGGTAAGATGCTTTCATGAATTCTTTTTTGCAACGTTTTTTATTAATAAACTCTCAGACGATTAATGACCTTTTGATTTCCTGCAGGGACTGATCCAGAAGACACCATACTTGCTGCTTTCAAGCTTTTTGACCCAAATGGGACAGGTTTTGTTAATAAGGACGAGTACGATACATTAAATCTGTTTCTAGTATTTTAAACAGATGCTTTTATGTTTCGTTAAATAAAGTTATTTCAACTCTTGCTGTAGATTTAAAAGATTACTGATGAACCAGGCAGAGAAATTCACAGCAGAGGAGGTTTGTTTACTTCTGTTTTTCACAATTTTTTAAAATAATTTTCTGAAGTTTCACTTAAAACTCTTTCAGGTGGATCAGGCCCTCGCTCTCGCCCCCATTGACCCCACTGGAAACATCGACTACAAGTCGCTCTGCTACATTATCACACATGGAGATGAGAAGGAGGAATCCTAATGTTTTATTTGGATGTTCATGTCAATAAAAAGGTCAACCAAGGTGTGAGAAAGTGTCTGATATAAATTACATGAGAATCTAATATATAGAAATCTGTATTGGAAAAAATTAAAATGTATGATTTACTTGTTTTTTATTGGCCAAACGCTTTTAGATTTCAAGAAATTGTACATTTGTTTTGTTGTTACTGAGAATCAAGTATTCCAAGCTTCCATTGCTTTGGATTAAAAAAATAATAAATTGCCCTAATGTTATTAGGACTGTAAAATCGAATTTAGCTACATTTAAAATGTGATTTAATAAAAGAGAGAACAATTAAAAAAACACTTTCATTATGAATTTGGCTTTTTTTTTTTACAAAAACATAATGATATAACATTTAAGAATAAAGTGAATGAAAAAAAAATTAATCTAACAAAAATATAAAGTTTTAAGCCAAAGAAGGTGAAACAAAGAAAAAAAAAAAAGAGCATTTTAAGATCCATAGCAGGCACGGGGGCCTCTCTCTGACTCTTCGTTACCATGGTAACGACAACAAATATCCCCGTAAAACTCCACAGCCACATTTCTTTTCCCATGCTCCCAGTTAACAACGAGCTCGTGCGAGTGGACATGAAGCAAACGGTCTTCATCCCGATGACTGCCAGCTCCTCTTCTTCTTCATCCATTTTTCTCCTTTTCTGACGGAGGAGATGCCCATTGCATCTGGAGCGACAGGAAGGGTGGACGTGGGAATAGATACCAACAAAAGATGGGCCCCAGGTGGAGCGAAGAGGAACACCTTTCCTGTCATCCGCCATTATGACTCCTACCTGCTCAGGTGAGTTTTAGGTTTCACTGCAGCTGCTGAATGAAGCTGAGAAAAAGACTGAAAACCTTTATCCAATTGACAGTAAAGTTAAGCATGAAGAAAGAGAACCAAGAGGTGGAAAGTATCGATTTTACTCATGTAATCCCACTCTTATTAAGTAATCTCTTATGTGTTTATTTAGATTATTTATGCATTAATTTTTGCAATTTTCCAAAGATAAACATCCTTTTACTATAAATTTTTAATCAAATCTTTAGTAAAATATTTTCTTGTTACCTATAGTAGATTTCTGAGCTGTGACTATGGTCTGGATATTTGGGTTCTCTATAATTAAAAACATCAGAAATGTTCGCTTTATAGGAACAAAGATCGTGTCTAAAGTAAAGACACCTCACTCCTTTCCAGATTATGGACTGCAAATCTTTACAAGTTTGGCTGTGCTTATCAAGAAGGAGTGAGTGTTCTTTACACAAATAAAACATCTTTGTTCCATGAACGTGAATCGATGAGACAATGCATCTTCTTTAGAAAAAAAAAAAAAACTACAGACACACTAATATATACTAAAACACAGGAGTATAAAATGGTAAATTAGTGATGAAATTCCACTTTTTGACATGACAGTTGTAATCACGCAGTCAACTTTGTGTTTTTTTTTTTAAGAAACGTTATGTTTATCGACAGCATATAAACAGATCATATTTTTGCATACAAAGGGAGGAAATTTTTTTTGTCACAGATTCTGCAAGTTGTCCCTAGAGACAGTTTGATTTGTAAAGTCCCAAGTTTTACTGTACATACTGAGAGACAGAATGTAAAAAAATAATACAGGAAATCACATTGTTTTTGATGTTTAAAGAATTTATTTGTATAGAAGTTCAGAAAATAAGTATTTGGTCACTTCAATACTTTGTAATGTAACCCTGGTTGATAACGACCAATAAATGTTTCCTTCAGTAAGTTTGTTCACACTGTAGCTGCTATTTTGGTCCATTCCTCCATATAGATCTTCTCTAGAGCTAGGACTGTTGCTGAAGAAAAACAAAGATTTTCAGCTCCCTCCAGAGCCTGTTTGTTCAGGTCCAGAAATGGAGTAGACCACTCCTGAACCTTGAAATGTTCTTTAATGTAGCCTCTTTTTTTGTTGCCATGGTGATGCGTTTGGTATTATTCTCATACTGGAAGATCCAGCCTCAATTTTCACACAGATGGAAGGAGGCTTTCCTCATTCATCCTTTCCTTTATTACGGATCAGTCGTCCTGGTCTCATTGCAGGAAAGCAGCCCCAAATCATGATGTTTCCACTCCCATGCTTCACAGTGGGTTTGGTGGCGAGTGGCATTTCTACCAAAGAGTTTCATTTTAGCCTCATCTGACCCGATCACAAGACTCCTCTGGATCATCCAGACGGTCTCTGGAGAACTTCAGACGGGCCGGGACACGGACACTCCGTGACATTCTGTCACTCTCTCACAGTTGATGTGCATTTCTGATGAATATTACAGACCTCTCTCATATTTTTAAGTGGGACAACTTGTAGAATCAGTGACTAACATACTTTTTTGGTATTTGGTTTTGAGGCTTTTTTTAATTTGTATTCAAATAAAAAGAACTTTACTTATAATTTTTAGTACTCTTAATGATGTGTATATTAAAACTGCCTCATTGTTTTCAAGTCACTGAATTTTAATAGAAAATATATTTTTATTTGTTCTACTTTTTACTACAGAGTAAAGCAGTACAATCTTTTGTTTTCCCAGGAAAGGAAAAAGGAATAGTTGAATTGTACTAAAAGCTAATGTTTGATCTTTTTGTAATCTCTTTCAGGCATCAAGAACTTCAAAAACTTCAGAACAAAAATAGACAGGTAAGCATTATGATTGCAGCTTAAACACAAAACCTAAAGCAGAATAAAGGGTTTTTTGATTTCGTGCAGGACTTGCAGACCAGAACAGAATCAAATGACCATGAAAATGACGGTGAGTACAAAGACAAGTTTAAACAGAAATAAAAAAAAATGTAGGAGTTTGATATAAATCCTTCTTCATTTGGCTTTCAGGGGCGAAAGAGGAAACTCCACAGATTAAAGACACAGTTTCAGTAGAAAAGAGCTCCAAATCATCCAAACTGTGCATTATTCTGTGAAATATTTTTGAAAATCCGTTTATCTGTGAATTCATTTTCAACTTTGCTATTTTTTAAAAGAATTATAAAATTTGTTTTATATTTGTTTCTGTTCCATGAAGGGTCTAATAAAGTTTTAAATGTTTTCATTTTCAATGCATATAAAAGAATATAAATTGTTTTAAATCTAAAATCTTTCAAATTTTCATTTTAGAAAAAAAAAAAAAGACAAATCTGGTTCGTTGAATCAGTTTGTTCTTTTTAACAACATCTGTCATCCAGAGCAACGTTACATTAAACAGCAGCCATATCAAGAAGCAGCAATAAAAACATTTGTTATCCCTGCTTTAACAGTGTCGAGTATTGCACCTGTGTCATCTGTTAATCCTCTCCTCTCAGCTGGTAGTTTTCAGTGTCCGTCAGAGTCCTTTTGCCTTTTTCCCGTCTCGTCCTCATGTTCTCCGGTAGAAGAAGACGGAGGAGCTCAGTCGCTGCTGCTGCTGTCCTCTCCCACCACCATGCTGCTGTACTTCTTCTGCTCCTGCTCTTTAAAGGACTCCTTCACCTTTGCCCTCTTCAGGCCTCCGTCCCTGCAGATGTAGAAACGGAACAAAAAGTTAAAAGTATTTTATTTTATTTGATCAGATTGAGAATGTTCTGATGGCTTACCACTGCAGATCCACCAGGCCTCCCTGATGAGCGATGGCGGATTTCACTCTGTTTGCAAACTGGACGGCGTCCTCTCCCTCCTGATGTTTGTGGAACAAAAAACAAAGTTTTCAGTGGCATAAAAAGTATTAAATATAAATATATTTTTATTCAGTCAGCAACTGTGCAAGTTCTCCCACTTAAAAAGCTGAGACCTGTAGTTTTCATCATGGATACAACTCAACTATGAGAGACAAAATGAGGAAAAAAAAAAAAAATCCAGAAAATCATATTGTCTTATTTTTGCAGAATTTATTTGCAAATTATGGTGGAAAATAAGTATTTTGTCACCTACAAACAAGCAAGATTTCTGACTTTAACTCCTTCTTTACCCTTCCGCTCTCCTTGGGGTCCAGATGGCTCCAACCACATATTGTTATGTGATTTCTTCCATGACAAATGTGGACGAAGGGGGACAGGATTTTATGTCTGCCATGGACATTAGTGAAACTCCGAAATCAGTGAAAAAAAAAATTCAGCGCACTGTCCTGTGGTGTCCAGATGACCCCACTTTTGATGTAAACAAGCTAAGGAGAACGGAAGGGTTACGATGATCCTCTGTTTATCTGTATTAATAGCACCTGTTTGAACTCGTTATCTATATAAAAGACACCTGTCAACAACCTCAGTCACTCCAAACTCCACTTTGGATAAGACCAAAGATCTATCTTAGGACACCACAAACAAAATTGTTGACCTGCATCAGGCTGGGAAGACTAAATCTGCTAAAGGTAAGCAGCTCGGTGTGAAGAATCCACTGTGGGAGCAGTTATTAAGAAAAGGAAGACATACAAGACCACATAATCTCCATCCATCTGGGGCTCCCGTCCTTTTTCTGCGCGCGGCGAATTTGCTGCTCGCCGCCGGTAAAAAAAAATGTGTTCCTGACTCTGCATGTGGGAGGAGCTACCAGCTCTGTCTGTAAATATCTCATTTAGAATGAATGGAAGACACATACAATTTTGAGAAACAAGGTTTATTTATTGTGGAGAGTTCTACAAAAACAATGTAATCATGTCTCCATGTTTGTGTTATGATTATTATTCAAAGATTTTCCCAGTACAGGGGGCTGTGTCTGTATGACAGCTGCTTCCACTGTGTTTCTGTGTCTCTGTGGCTGAGCTTGAATGCTATCTGTTTTGTAGGCTATTAATCCAAGGGGGGAAAATAAAATTAGGAGACCTTTTTCCTTTTTTTTTTTTTTTTGTGTCTCAATGAGACCCGAGCTGGCAGCCCCCGCAACATCTCTCTCTCTCTCTGTCTGCTGGAGCGAAAACCGCCGATCTGTCCAGAGTGTATCCCACCTTCAGCCAAAAGTAGCCAAATGAGCTCTGAGAACCTGCGGCTCCAACGGGTAAAGGAAAAAGATGAAAGTTCTGGACAAAAACGCTCACTTATGACTAATATTCCACCCACTGATCGAGTCACTGAAAACATCACGTGCCCAAAGCTGAGTTCCTGATTGGCTGATGGGAAGTATTTACACTTTGGCCGTGGCGCCCAATTTGCGCCAGTCATTCACATTGTGGCGTGGGGCTTCAGATCGCCTCAGAGCGCGCCTGTACCATTGATTAACATTAGAACTGGCCGCCTCTGCCACATGAACAGTTTTCGGTGTGAATGCACCTTTACAGAAAACGTTTGATCGCTGTCATTGAACAAAGGGTATATGACAAAGTATTGAGTTTTACTTTTGCTATTGACCAAATACTTATTGTCCACCATAATTAACAAATAATTCAAAAAAATCAGACAATGTGATTTTCTGGCCTTTTCTCATTTTGTCTCTCATAGTTGAGATATACCCATGATGAAAGTGGGAGGACTGACTAAATCCTTTTTTGCCCCATTGTACATTCTAGGTCAGACATACCTTCTGATGCATGGGGGGCAGGTACCACACGTTGCAGACGAGAGCCCAGCTCGTCATCATCCTCAACAGGTAGCTCACCATGCTGTACTTGGAGCTATTCCAGAAAGCATCCCCAAATTTTGGATCATACTGAGAAAAAGGAGGCTAAATGAATGAGCCGGAAAACTAAAAAATAGGTAACGAGATGACTCTTGGAGAAGACTCAATCACCTTTATGGCTACAGGATAAATTGTTCCTCCAATCTCAAAACTTCCCTTTTTAAACATCATGACGGACGTGTTGTTGACGCAGGTTCCTGCAGAACCAGGAGATTTGTGTGAACTCCTTCCAAGCCAACATACAATATGTTCTCATTTGTGCCAATATCCTCAGAGTCTACCCTTTGATGACACAAACATCCGCCTGATGTGGAATTGAATAACGGTCGCACGTACCTTCTGGGAAAATCAATATGGGGAGCTTTCTCTTGTCGTTCACATGATCTCTCAGCCTGAAAGCAGCACAAAGGATAAACGAAACCCTCTTCTGATCATCTAAACAAGCTTCAGATGGAAGATCCAAAACCTCCAGAAATATATCTGGTTCTTCATGAACAACAACAGAAATACAATCTCCTGGATAAGAGCCACAGAAACAGAACATGTGAGGGTAATGCTAACCTTTTGGTCACTAGATGGCGATCTTTCATCTCTGCTCTCTCAAACCAGACATGAGGACAAGACCGGACCATGGCTCTCTGAACAACCCCCATCAGGCCTCCGTGGACCTGACCCACCTGAGGTTCCAAGGTGTAAAAAAAATAAAAAAAGTTGGTTCAAGACATCATTGTGAGAAACTTTGCATGCAGATTTCTGTGCAGACCATTGCATAACAGCTATCGTTGCAAAGGATGACGATGTCGATGGGACTGGTGTGATTGGCAACACAGATCCCTCCTTTTTTAGGTTTGTTCTCTCTGTGAAGATATGATGAAGAGCAGAAGAACATGTAAGATATTTTAGGAGGATTTTCAGAAAAGTCCTCCATGGCATTTAAAAAAAAAAAAAAAAAAAAAAAAAAAAAACTTTTCCAGTAGTATTTTAATTACGATTATGAAGGTTTTAACCAAATGTCTTGAAAAGCCATTTTCCAAAGTCACTACAACGTAAACTACGAGAACTCACATACTCATAGCAATGTTAATCAGAACCTCCAGGGTTTTTCGGGAGATATTTTGCATTTTTGCGGCCTAAAGCGCTTGATTTTGCAGCAGCTTTTGTTAAAAGTTGCAAAAAAAGTTGCTGTTTATTGACTTTTTTTTCAAAAAGCACCTCAAAAATGTTAATTATTAATTAATAAATTCACACTCCATCTCTATGGAAACCCAAAATGAACTTTGACTCCTCCCTGCTCCAATAATAAAAAATATTTGTGCATTGACTTAAAAAACTTTATAGCAGGGGTGTCAAACTAAATCAGACAAGGGGCCAAAATCCAAAACACACCTTAGGTCGTGGGCCGAACCGTACTTTTTTAACATAATTATGAACTAGAATATAGTATTACCTGCAATAATGCTAGTAATGCTGTAAGCAGATTTGTCTGCGGCTTGTGCTGATAGCTGAAGATGCTGCAATTGATGGCGAAAAACACTGAAGCTGATAACTGAAAATACTGAAGCTGAAAATACTGAAGCTGATAGCCAGCTAAAATATTAGCTTAATGCTAAATTAGCCTAAAAAACAAAAAAAAAAACCAACTTAAGTTATCCAAAACAACTGGCATGTAGTTGAAAAAATAGCTAAACTTCAAAATAGCCTAAAAAAGTTAAAAAGCCTAAATTAGCAAAAAATAAAATAAAAATAAGCTAGCATGTAGCTGAAATATTAACTAAACCAGCTGCCCA